>CM053026.1:765289005-765994005 GCA_028564925.1 Lithobates sylvaticus | reverse complement strand
CTGGTATGGATTTGATGGGGAACCCCTCGCCAAAATAAAAAAAAAATGGTGTGGGGGTCCCCCCCAAATACATACCAGAATCTTATCCAGGCATGCAGCTCAGCAAGTCAGTAAAGGTAGGGGACGAGTGAGCGCCCCCCTCCCCCCCGAACCATACCAGGCCACATGCCCTCAACACGGGGAATGGGTGTTTTCCCTTCTGGTCTGGTATGGATTTGATGGGGAACCCCACGCCAAAATCAAAAAAAAAAATGGCGTGGGGTCCCCCCCAAATCCATACCAGCCCCCTTATCCAGGCATGCAGCCCAGCAAGTCAGGAAAGGTAGGGGACGAGTGAGCACCCCCCCTCCCCCGAACCATACCAGGCCACATGCCCTCAACATGAGGGGGGTGGGTGTTCTGCGCCCCCCCCCACCCCCAGCACCTTTTCCCCATGTTTATAGGGACAAGGGCCTTTTCCCGACAACCCTGGCTGGTGGCTGTCGGGGTCTGCGGGTGGGGGGCTTATCGGAATCTGGAAGCCCCCTTTAACAAGGTCCCCAGATCCCGACCACCCCTTATGTGAATAGGTAGGGGTACCCATTCACCAAAAAAAGTGTCAAAAAGTAAACCACAAGAGGGGTGCTTTGGGGCGGGGGGGACCAAAAGAAAGCTCTATCTGTGTACAAATTTCATATGAGTACAGTGTTGCACGACAGCACAATTGTCATTTAAAGTGTGACCGCGCTGAAAGCTGAAAATTGGCCTGGTCAGGAAGGGGGTGAAAATGCCCGGTATTGAAGGGGTTAAGGAAAGCCTTTTGTATTTCTGTCTTTGTTGGAGATTTCCCCTCACTTCCTGTTGTCAGCAGGACAGACAAATCTCTCTATCGGACCCCCGGATAGCAGTAAAAACCCTGAACCCTGAAACTAAATGTTTCAAAATTTTGGGGTGAACTTATCCTTTAAATTTGTAGAAAACAAGCAGAGGACTATAATAAGCTCCTTTTCATTTTGCGTCCCTTTTTTTTTTATACAAAAAATAATCATGACAGCTTTTTGGAAATAAAACAAAACCTCTAATCAGTTTTTGGGCTCCCTTTCGTCCTCTGGGGAGGGGGGCGCTCCTGGTGTCACTGGGGGGGCGCTCTTGGTGGGGGGGTGCTCCTGGTGTCTCGGGGGGGGGCTCTCCTGGTGTCTCGAGGGGGGACGCCCTGGTGTCTCAGGGAGGCGCTCCTGGTGTCTCGGGGGTGGGGGCTCCTGGTGTCTCGGGGGGGCGCTCCTAGTGTCTCGGGGGGGTGCTCCTAGAGTCTCAGGGGGATGCTCCTAGTGTCTCGGGGGGGGGCTCCTGGTGTCCCAGGGGGATCGCTTCTGGTGTCCCAGGGGGATCGCTTCTGGTGTGTGCTCCTGGTGTCTCGGGGGGAGCCCTCCTGGTGTCTCGGGGGGGGGAGCCCTCCTGGTGTCTCAGGGGGGGCACTCCTCGTGTCTCAGGGAGGCGCTCCTGGTGTTTCGGGGGGGTGCTCCTGATGTCTCGGGGGGGCTCCTGATGTCTCGGGGGGGTGGGAGTCGCTTCTGGTGTCTCGGAGGGGTGTGCTCCTGGTGTCTCGGGGGTGGGGGCCCTCCTGGTGTATCGGGGCGGGCAATCCTGGTGTCCTGGGGGGGCGCTCCTGCTGTCTCGGGGGGGGGGCGCTCCTGATGTCTCAGGGGGGGCGATCCTGGTGTCTCGGGGGGGGGGCGCTCCTGCTGTCTCGGGGGGAGCGCTCCTGGTGTTTCGGGGGGAGCGCTTCTGGTGTCTGGGGGGGGGCGCTCCTGGTGTCCCAGGGGAAGCGCTCTTGGTGTCTCGGGGGGGGGGGCACTCCTGGTGTCTCGGGGGGGGGGGGGGGTCGCTTCTGGTGTCTGGGGGGGGGGGTGCTCCTGGTTTCTCAGGTGGCGCATCGCACCTGTGGAATTCTTGCGCCTGACCGGTAATGGATGTCAGAGGGGTCACGGCAAACACCCGTAAAGACATTCCATTCTCTCATCGCTCTGTGATGTCAGACGGCGCCCTTTTTTTGCGGCGCTGAGCTCAGGGGCACACTTGAGTCAGAGTGACAGGAACATGACGGCTGACAGCTCTGACGTGCTGGGGGGGACTCTGGAATGCGGAGCACGAGCCCGGCCGTGTCAGGGACCTGTAGTAGCAGCTAAGAATAGACCCCCCCCCCCCACTCCCTGCAGTCACATATTTTCTGCGGCTGGGCCTTTTACCTTGTCAACGGAGCGCCATTCGCCGGCCAGAAGTCAGCGATACAAAATCATAATGGTGATGAGGATAACAGTACGAAAATTTGTAAATTCAAAGATTCTTAACTTTGTAAAAAAAGAAAATCAGAGAATTCGAAAGAATAACTAACTAATAATAACTAACTATTAAATTATAGGTATTGGAATTTCCTTTCAAATTTGGCTGTTAGTGAACGTAACGAATAAGAATTTATCTGAAGTTACGAATCATCCGAAATAACGAATGCCGCATCTAAACAAACGGAACGGTACGAATTACCGTATTTATCGTATAACACAAACCTTCATCTTAAGAGGGAAGTTTCAGGAAAAAAACTTATTTTTTAAATAAACGAATTTGAATTAAAATAAGGGTCAGTGCCCATCAATGCAGCCTGATTAGTGCCCATCTGCAGCCCATCTCTCATCAATGCAGCCTGATTAGTGCCCATCTGCAGCCCATCTCTCATCAATGCAGCCTGATTATTGCCCATCTGCAGCCTCCTCATCTCCCATCAATGCAGCCTGATCAATGCCCATCTGCAGCCTCAATGCAGCCTGATTAATGCCCATCTGCAGCCCATCTCTCATCAATGCAGCTTGAACAGTGCAGGAAATCAGAGGAGGGGAAGGAGGGGGACGAGCGCCGCCGGAATTCACCAAGCCGTCATCACCTGTTTACTCGGCTCTCACTCGGCAGTCACACACAGTCCCGCCTCTGCCATCGGCATTGGATCAGCTCCTGTGATATATATATATATATATATCATGTGTTATATATGCGTATAACACGCACCAGTGATTTGCCCCCTATTTTTGGATTGTCAGAGTGGTGGGTGGTCTGGGGTAGTATTGGTGGAGTGGTGGGTGATCAGGAGTAGGATTAGCATAGTGGTGGGTGGTCTGGGGTAGTATTGGTGAAGTGATGGGTGATCTGGGGTAGTATTGGTGGAGTGGTGGGTGATCTGTGGTAGGATTGTCAAAGTGGTGGGTGATCTGCGGTCTGATTAGCCGCATGGTGGGTGATCTGGGAGAGGATTGGCGTAGTGGTGGGTGATCTGGAGTAGGATTAGCGTAGTGGTGGGTGGTCTGGGGTAGGATTGGCGTAGTGGTGGGTGATCTGTGGTAGGATTGTCAAAGTGGTGGGTGATCTGCGGTCGGATTAGCGGAGTGGTGGGCGATCTGGGGTAGGATTGGCGTAGTGGTGGGTGGTCTGGGGTAGGATTGGCATAGTGGTGGGTGATCTGGAGTAGGATTGGCCTAGTGGTGGGTGATCTGGGGGAGGATTGGCGTAGTGGTGGGTGATCTGTGGTAGGATTAGCGTAGTGGTGGGTGGTCTGGGGTAGGATTGGCGTAGTGGTGGGTGATCTGTGGTAGGATTGTCAAAGTGGTGGGTGATCTGGGGTTGGATTAGGAGAGTGGTGGGTAACCGGCTGTAGGATTCTTGGAGTGGTAGGTGATCTGCGGTCACATTAGCAGCATGGGGGGCGATCTGGGGTAGAATTGGCATAGTGGTGGGTGTTCTGGGGTAGGATTGTTGGAGTGGTGGGTGGCCTGGGGTAGGATTGGTGGAGTGGTGAGTGATCTGGGTTAGGATTGGCGTAACGTGGGTGATCTGGGGTCGGATTAGGAGAGTGGTGGGCGAATTGCTGTAGGATTGTCGGAGTGGTTGGTGATCTGGGGTAGGATTGGCGTAGTGGTGGGTGATCTGGAGTAGGATTGGCCTAGTGGTGGGTGGTCTGGGGTAGGATTGGCATAGTGGTGGGTGATCTGCGGTAGGATTGTCAAAGTGGTGGGTGATCTGCGGTCAGATTAGCGGCATGGTGGAACGGTGCGTGATCTGGGGTTGGATTAGGAGAGTGGTGGGTGATCTGCTGTAGGATTGTTGGAGTGGTGGGTGATCTGCTGTAGGATTGTTGGAGTGGTGGGTGATCTGCGGTCGGATTAGCGGCATGGTGGGTGATCTGGGGTAGGATTGGCGTAGTGGTGGGTGTTCTGGGGCAGGATTGTTGGAGTGGGGAGTGATCTGGGGTCTTATTAGTAGAGAGGTGGGTGATCTGCTGTAGGATTGTCTGAGTGGTTGGTGATCTGGGGTAGTATTGGTGAAGTGGTGGGTGATCTTTGGTGGAGTGGTTGGTGATCTGGGGTAGGATTGACGGAGTGGTGGGTGATCTTTGGTGGAGTGGTGGGTGATCTTTGGTGGAGTGGTGGGTGATCTGGGGTCGGATTAGCGAAGTGGTGGGTGATCTGGGGTAGGATTGGTGGAGTGGTGGGTGATCTGGGGTAGGATTGGTGGAGTGGTGGGTGATCTGGGGTAGGATTGGTGGAGTGGTAGGTGATCTGGGGTCGGATTAGCGAAGTGGTGGGTGATCTGGGGTAGGATTGGTGGAGTGGTGGGTGATCTGGGGTAGGATTGGTGGAGTGGTGGGTGATCTGGGGTAGGATTGGTGGAGTGGTAGGTGATCTGGGGTAGGATTGGTGGAGTGGTGGGTGATCTGGGGTAGGATTGTGGGAGTGGTGGGTGATCTGGGGTAAGATTGTGGGAGTGGTGGGTGATCTGGGGTAGGATTTTGGGAGTAGTGGGTGATCTGGGGTAGGATTGGTGGAGTGGTGGGTGATCTGGGGTCAGATTAGCGAAGTGGTGGGTGATCTGGGGTAGGATTGTGGGAGTGGTGGGTGATCTGGGGTAGGATTGGTGGAGTGGTGGGTGATCTGGGGTAGGATTGGTGGAGTGGTGGGCGATCTGGGGTAGGATTGTGGGAGTAGTTGGTGATCTGGGGTAGGATTGTGGGAGTGGGGGGTGATCTGGGGTAGGATTGGCGGAGTGGTGCCCGCAGTGGGAGGATTGCCTCATCTTCTGATATCTCTCCTAGGGAGATTGATTTCCCCCTCAGAGAGAACATTGCCAGTCAGCCCACACATCCTGCGGGTGAGCGGAGTGTATAGAGGAGTTCCAGGGAGGTCTGAGGGATCGTAACTTAGAGTGATCCGTTATAAATCAGATTTAGTGGATTTTTTATGTTTTATTGGAATTCTGTTCAGAGCAATCAATAATAAATGTAGAATCCAAATAACAAAGGTCATAAACCGCTCCAGACAAACAAAACATTCATAAAGAACGCAAATAAAACCGCATAAATAATACACAACACACATTTATTAAATTCCTCGCATAGCTCTGACATATACCGCAGTGCTGTACAAGGAAACTGATCCAGTCACATCAGTCTCTGTACCAGAGGAGCTTACACTCTAATGTCCCCCCACAGTCACACACTATTATTATTATACATTTATATACAGTGCCTTGAAAAAGTATTCATACCCCTTGAAATCTTCCACATTTTGTCATGTTACAACCAAAATCGTAAATGTATTTTATTGGGATTTTATGTGATCGACCAACACAAAGTGACACATAATTGTGAAGTGGAAGGAAAATGATAAATGTTTTTCAAATTTTCTTACAAATAAATATGTGAAAAGTGTGGGGGTACATTTGTATGGCGCCCCCCGGAGTCAATACTTTGTAGAACCGCCTTTCTCTGCAATTACAGCTGCAAGTCTTTTTGGGGATGTCTCTACCAGCTTTGCACATCTACAGAGGGACATTTTTGCCCCATTCTTCTTTGTAAAATAGCTCAAGCTCTGTCAGATTGGATGGAGAGCGTCTGTGAACAGCAATTTTCAAGTCTTGCCACAGATTCTCAATGTGATTTAGGTCTGGACTGTGACTGGACCATTCTAACACATGAATATGATTTGATCTAAACCATTCCATTGTAGCTCTGGCTGTATGTTTCGGGTCGTTGTCCTGCTGGAAGGTGAACCTCCACCCCAGTCTCAAGTTTTTTGCAAACTCTAATGCGGCGTACACACGGTCGGAATTTCCGATGGAAACAGTCCGATGGGAGCTTTTCAACGGATTTTCCGACCGTGTGTATGCCCATCGGTCTTTTTCTGTCAGAATTTCCAACGGATTTTGGATTGAGAACCTGTTCTCAATTTTTCAGACGGAAAACCTTTCTATCGGATTTTCCGATCGTGTGTATGCAATTCCGACGCATGCTCGGAAGCATTAAACTTCCCTTTTATAGTGCTGTCGAACGTGTTTTATGCCGCTGTGTTACTGATCGTCGGAATTTGGTGTGACCGTGTGTAGGCAACACAGTTTGAGCGAAATTCCGTCAGAAATATGACGGGAAAACCATCAGAGCTTTTTCCGATGAGAATTCTGACCGTGTGTACGCAGCATTACAGGTTTTCTTCTAAGATTGTCCTGTATTTGGCTCCATCCATCTTCCCATCAACTCAGCCAACCAGCTTCCCTGTCCCTGCTGAAGAAAAGCATCCCCACCACATGATGCTGCCACCACCATGTTTCACGGTGGGGATGGTGTGTTCAGGGTGATCTGATGTGTTAATTTTCTGCCACACATAGTGTTTTGCTTTTAGGCCAAAAAGTTCTCATATAACCAGAGCACCTTCTTCCACATGTTTGCTGTGTCCCCCACATGGCTTCTCACAAACTGCAAACAGGACTTCTTATGACTTTCTTTCTCCAATGTCTTTCTTCTTGTCACTCTTCCATAAAGGGCAGATTTGTGGAGAACACGACTAATAGTTGTCCTGTGGACAGATTCTCCCACCTGAGCTGTGGATCTCTGCAGCTCCTCCAGAGTTACCATGGACCTCTTGGCAGCTTCTCTGATGAAGGCTCTGCTTGCCCGGCCGGTCAGTTTAGGTGGACGGCCATGTCTTGGTAGGTTTGCGGTTGTGCCATACTCTTTCCATTTTCGGATGATGGATTGAACAGAGCTCCGTGAGATGTTCAAAGCTTGGGAGATTTTTTTTTAAAACCTAACCCTGCTTTATACTTCTCCACAACTTTATACCTGACCTGGTGTGTTCCTTGGCCTTCATGATGCTGTTTGTTCACTAAGGTTCTCTAACAAACTTCTGAGGTCTTCACAGAACAGCTGTATTTATACTGAGGTTAACTTACACACTGGTGGACTCTATTTACTAATTAGGTGACTTCTGAAGGTAATTGGTTCCACTAGATTTTAGTTCGGGGTATCAGAGTAAAGGGGGCTGAATACAAATGCCCCCCCACACTTTTCACATATTTATTTGTAAAAAAATTTTGAAAACCATTTATAATTTTCCTTTCACGTCACAATTAGGTGCCACTTTGTGTTGGTCTATCACAGGGATCCTCAAACTACGGCCCTCCAGCTGTTGCGGAACTACACATCCCATGAGGCATTGTAAAACTCTGACATTCACAGACATGACTAGGCATGATGGGAATTGTAGTTCTTGAACAACTGGAGGGCCATAGTTTGAAGACCCCTGGTCTATCACATAAAATCCCAATAAAATACATTTACAATTTTTGGTTGTAACATGACAAAATGTGGAAAATGTCAAGGGGTATGAATACTTTTTCAAGGCGCTGTAGCTCTGACATATACCGCATCGCTGTACAGAGAACACTGAGCCAGTCACATCAGTCTCTGCACCAGAGGAGCTTACACTCTAATGTGCGTCAGGAACAAAGTACCATGCATTTTGGTGCGACTGATTTCGAATAGAGTCAAAAATGAGGCGCAAAAACACATGGGCCCTGTCACACCTGCAGAGGTTTAGATGGATACTTTGTTTCAGGATGTGCTGATCCTTCTACATAAAGGGAGGAGTAATGAACTTTGTATGGTTGTTGGCACTCTATAAATATTGTATTAATATAAATTAATATTAATAGTATAATAATCACTGTGGATTAACATCCTAGGAAACAGACTTGGTGGGGGGGGGGGGGGGGGTTGTTCACGTAGGTGACGCAGTGAGCTGTAGAGCTGCCTTAAACTAGATTAATTCCCCTGTGTGTCAGGAATGTGTGCAAAATTGCGCGCTTTACCAACACGCTATCCCGGAGAACCGCGTTGCCATTTAACAGATGCACGCTGGTGCCAATATGGCCTCATGCACGCTGGACTTTTTTTTCTTCCCATCAACGCCTTTGTTCAAGGGTTGGAAAAACGACGTTAAAAAAAGTGCCTAAAGCCGCATTATGCGAACGCATTAACGTGGAAAAGTTTGGGCTTTCATTTCTATTGGCCAGAATATTAATTTATTCTGGCTATTGGAATGAATGAACGCTCAAGCGCTAAATGTGCAAGTGTTGTTGTTTTTTTTTTTTTGGCCTCTAAACGCTCCTGCCTCTACCGCCCCATTCACACTTAGCGATTTGGAATCAAGGGCGGAATCTGCAATTTAGAATCAAGGGCGGAATCTGCCATTTAGAATCAAGGGCGGAATCTGCGATTTAAAATCAAGGGCGGAATCTGTGATTTAAAATCAAGGGCGGAACCGGCGATTTAGAATCAGGGGCAGAATCTGCGATTTAAAATCAAGGGCGGAACCGGCGATTTAGAATCACGGGCAGAATCTGCGATTTAAAATCAAGGGCGGAATCTGCGATTTAGAATTAGGAGCGGAATCTGCGATTTAGAATCAGGGGCAAAATCAGCGATTTAGAATCAGGGGCAAAATCAGCGATTTAGAATCAAGGTCGAAATCGCGATTTAGAATCAGGGGCAACGTGCAAGTGTTGTTGGGTTTTTTTGGCCTCTAATTGCTCCTGCCTCTACCGCCCCATTCACACTTGCCGATTTGGAATCAAGGGCGGAATCGGCAATTTAGAATCAAGGGCGGAATTGGCGATTTAGAATCAAGGGCGTAATTGGAAATTTAGAATCAAGGGCAGAATCGGTGAGTTAGAATCAAGGGCGGAATCGGTGAGTTAGAATCAACGGGCGGAACAGGCAATTTAGAATCAGGGGCGGAATCACCGATTTAGAATCAGGGGCGGAATCTGCAATTTAAAATCAAGGGCGGAACCGGCAATTTAGAATCAGGGGCGGAATTGCGATTTAGAATCAGGGGCAACGTGCAAGTGATGTTGCTTTTTTTTTGGCCTCTAAATGCTGCTGCCTCTACCGCCCCATTCACACCTGCCGATTTGGAATCAAGGGCGGAATCAGCAATTTAGAATCAAGCGCGGAATCTGCGGTTTAGAATCAAGGGCGGAATCTGCGATTTAGAATCAAGGGCGGAATCTGCGATTTATAATCAAGGGCGGAACCTGCTATTTAGAATCAGGGGCGGATCCGGTGATTTAGAATCAGGGGTGGAATCGGCGATTTAGAATCAAGGGTGGAGTCGCAATTTAGAATAAAGGGCGGAATCGGTGATTTATAATCTGGGACAGAATCGGCGATTTAGAATCAAGGGCGAAATCTGCGATTTATAATCAAGGGCGGAATCTGCGATTTGTGAATGCCGCCTGTAAACACCTATGTGCATGGACTCGTAGGCTAACATAGAGGGGCGTTTAGAGGCAGAAAAAAAAGTCAAACGCTTCTAACAGCGGCATTTTTGCGTATGAGGCCCCATTGTAAAGGCACCCAACATATTTACAAATGCGCATGTCTTCCTTCCAGTGATCTCAAATCGCACTACAATCACGAAACACATGTTATGGTGCCATTCATTTTTAATGGCGCCTAAAACGTTGTGCAGTTTTGCTGCAACTATCGTTCAGTAAACCACGGCAAACCACAACGTGTCAAGCGTGTCGCCCTAAAAGGAGCTTCTTTTGGGCGACAAGATTCACACGATGTGATTTGTTGCGATTGCCGCATGAAAAATTGAATCACAGTTGCACGACAATCGCATCAAAACTGCATAACGTTTTGGTGTCCTTAAAAATGAATAGCACAAAAACAAGCGATTCTGCCTCGATCCCAAATCGCTAGATCTGATTTATAATCAAGGGCGGAACCTGCGATTTAGAATCAGGGGCGGAATCGCTGATTTAGAATCAGGGGTGGAATCGGCGATTTAGAATCAAGGGCGGAGTCACAATTTAGAATAAAGGGCGGAATCAGTGATTTATAATCTGGGACGGAATTGGCGATTTAGAATCAAGGACGGCCGACAAGATGCACGTGATGCGGTTTGCCGTGGTTGCCGCGTGAAAAATTCCGTTACAATTGCGGCCGAGCTGCTCTGCTTTTCGGCGTCGTTAAAAATGAATGGCAAAACAATGAGCATGCAACGTAGGCGCGAACACAACCTCAGTGTTTTTTCGCTCTTTCATGAAACGTGCAAAAAACACGTGTTGGGCTTGTGGCACCATTCATTGGTAACAGCACCTAAAACACGTGGCGCGCGGACGCACATTTTTGCAAACAAATGCGCGAAAATCATGGCAAACCACATCTCATAAAGCTTGTCACCCAAAAATGGAGCAGCAGCTTGTTTTTGGGGCGACAAGCTTCATGTTAGGCGGTTTGCCGCGTGAAAAATTGTGTTACAATTGCGTGACGATTGCGGCAGAACCGCATTGCTTGCAACATAGGGGTGAATGCAGCCTGTGTGTTTTTGCGTCCTTCATGTAACATGCAAAAAAAACAGCGTTGTGCTTTCTGCGCCATTCATCGGTAACGGCACCCAAAAACACGGCAAGCGGACGCACATTTTCGCAAACAATTGCGCGAAAATCATGGAAAACCGCATCTCGTAAAGCTTGTCAACCAAAAATGGAGCAGGAGCTTGTTTTTGGGGCAACAAGCTCCACGTGATGCAGTTTGCCGTGTGAAAAATTGTGTTACAATTGCGTGACGATTGCGGCAGCACCGCATTGCTTGCAACTTAGGGGTGAATGCAGCCTGTGTGTTTTTGCGTCCTTCATGTAACGTGCAAAAAAAAACAGCGTTGTGCTTTCGGCGACATTCAACGGTAACGCCACCCAAAAACGCGGCAAGCGAACGCGCTTTTTCTCAAACAATTGCGCGATAATCGTGGCAAACCGCATCTCGTATAGTCATCCAAAAATGGAGCATAAGCTTGTTTTTCGGGCGACAAGCTTTCACGTGATGCGGTTTCCTGCGGTTGGCGCATGAAAAAATTGCGTTACAATCGCAGCAGAACCGCACTGCGTTTTGGCGCCATTAAAAATGAATGGCACAAAAATAAGCGTGCTGCATTTTGCCAGCACTGCAGTGCGATTTTGGAATCACTGCGATTTCACGCTAGATGTGAACGGAGCCTAATGCCGCGTACACACGGTCGGAATTCTCGTCAGAAAAAGCTCTGATGGTTTTCTCGTCGGAATTCCGACGGAATTTCGCTCAAACTGTCTTGCCTACACACCAAATTCCGACGGTCAATAACACCGCGACATAAAAAACGTTTGACTGCACTATAAAAGGGAAGTTTAATGCTTCTGAGCATGCGTCGAATTGTTTCCGAGCATGCGTCGGAATTTTGCGTGTCGGAATTGCATACACACGATCGGAAAATCCGATAGAAAGGTTTTCTGTCTGAAAATTTAAGAACAGGTTCTCAATCCAAAGTCCGTCGGAAATTCCGACAGAAAAAGACCGATGGGCATACACACGGAAAATCCGATGAAAAGCTCCCAACGGACTGTTTCCATCGGAAATTCCGACCGTGTGTACACCGCATTAGGCAGCACAATAACGTGAACGCAGCCTCTGCGGTTTTTTTGAGCTCCTTCAGGAAACGAGCAAAGAACAAGCGTTGTGCTTGCGGCGCCAATTCATTGATAACTGCACCAAAACACGTGCGACGAATGCGCCAAAACGTATGGTTAAATTAAAAAAAAAAAGGCGTAAAGCTCAATGTCCAAAAAAAGGTACGTGAGCTACTTTGGCGCATTTTTCGTGCGTAGGGCAGCTGATTGGGCTGCGAAAAAAACGCATAAAGCTCAATGTTAAAAAAAAAAAGGTACGTGAGCTACTTTGGCGCATTTTTCGTGCGTAGGGCAGCTGATTGGGCTGCGAAAAAAAACGCATAAAGCTCAATGTTAAAAAAAAAAATGTATGTGAGCTACTTTGGCGCATTTTTCATGTGTAGGGCAGAAAAAAACGCGCGTTCCCACCTTCCTGTCTATACATTGCGGTAGGGGTGTAAATCACCGGCCCAGTCAATATGTGATCCCATAGAAGAGGTGGTGTGTGTGCGTTTTGGCTGGCGTTTCCGCCTCTCATGTGATTATTCATCCCTCGCTCAGGAAAAGGAGAGAGAGAGGGAGAGAGGGAGACGTCAGTGTCCAGCCCAGATCATTATTCCTCCAGCTCGGCTCTGGGTCCTCGGCTCGCTCTGCCTGTCGATCGTCCAGCAGCGAAGTGCACGATGAGTCACAAGTAAACGCGGTCCTCATGACTAGGTGACCACATGATGCGACCCGTAGTCCAGCTGCTCCTCCCGGCACAGACCTAACCTCTTTTTTTTTTTTCTATTCCTCTCAACAGATGGCAAACCCGGTGACATCAGCCTGCTGTGTGGTGCTAGCCGCGGCCGTCATGGTGTACGCACAACGACACGCCGAGGGTAAGTCCAGCCATACTTTCTATATATATATATATATATATATCACATGTGCATATTGGGGGGGGGGGGGGGGTCCGCCAAAAGGGAAGGCGAGGTCACCTCGATGTGGGAACAATCTGGGATTGTTAACCCTTCACACGCCGGGGGGGGGGGGCTGGTGATATCGATGCGCAAATTAATATAGACGCGCGCGTGTCGTCCCCCGCCGTAAATCATTCATTTCCATAGAAGCAGCTCCAATGTTAGATAATAAATAAGTGTAATGGAAGCGCTGGCAGAGGAAGGAGACTTTGTCGTCAGCCAGACGCCGAGATTGTTTAGCCAACAAAGCAGGACTGGCCAGGAGGAAAAAAAATTAAAAAGTCGCCAATCTAGGAACGCGGGCGAGCGAGACGTCAGGTGCTTACTTGTTAGGTGGCGGTAAAAACGCACGTCTTTAGCCATATAAAAATAAATGTATCCTAATATATCTATCTATCTATATATAATCTATCTATCTATCTATAAATATATATATATATATATATAGATCAGATAGATAGATATATAGATTAGATAGATAGATTATAGATAGATAGATTATAGATAGATAGATAGATAGATAGATAGATAGATAGATAGATAGAGATAGATAGATAGATTATAGATATATAGATAGATTATAGATATATAGATAGATTATAGATAGATAGATATATAGATAGATAGATAGATAGATAGATAGATAGATAGATAGATAGATAGATAGTTGGATAGATAGATAGATAGATAGATAGATAGATAGATAGATAGATAGATTATAGATATAGATAGATAGATAGATAGATAGATAGATAGATAGATAGATAGTAGATATATATATATATATAGATTAGATAGATAGATTATATATAAATAGATAGATTATATATAGATAGATAGATAGATAGATTATATATAGATAGATAGATTATATATAGATAGATAGATTATATATAGATAGATAGATTATTTAGATAGATAGATAGATAGATAGATAGATAGATAGATAGATAGATAGATAGATAGATTATATATAGATAGATAAATGATATATAGATAGATAGATTATATATAGATAGATAGATAGATAGATAGATAGATTATAGATAGATAGATAGATAGATAGATAGATAGATAGATAGATAGATAGATAGATAGATAGATAGATTATATATAGATAGATAGATAGATTATATATAGATAGATAGATAGATTATATATAGATAGATAGATAGATTAGATAGATAGATCATATATATATATATATATTTCTATCTATATATAGATATATCTATATAGATATATACCTACATCTCTCTCTCTATATATATATATGTAATTACATGTAACATATTTAAAGGGGAATGCCATACGCAAATGAATGCTGTACTGTAATCATTAACCCCATGCTGCTGGCCCTTTAAGGGGTTGGAAAACCCAGGTTTGGATGTCTCAGCAATCACATGACTGGGAGCCCCGCCCCACCCACCCCCCCGGGTTCCAATCAGAGACAGCTGCCCACAAAAATATGCCACAGCGGCGCCCACTTCCATGACGTCATGGCGCGTGGCATACATGTGTGACGCCGGCGTAAAGGGTGTTTATACCTTGTTCATTTTTTTTTTTTTTTAAATACAAGTAGTATAAGTCCCTAAATTTGACAGCCTCTTGCACAGCCAAGCTTAGACTGGTAGAGGGAGAAGCAGCACGAGGAGCCGGTCAGCTGTGCTGCAGTGCTCACTTACTAGCAAGGGGCTTGCTGATAGGAGGAGAGAGCAGAGTGACAGAGAGGTGAGCTCATCGGTCTGCTTATAGGAGGAGAGAGCAGAGTGACATAGAGATGAGCTTCTCACTGTTTTGCGCCTCCTTTCACTTTCCAGTCACAGGTTGGGGGCTCATCCGGGGTGACCTGGGCTCAGCACAAGGAGCCAATCAGGTGTGCTGAAGTGCAAATTGCATGCTGATAGGATGAGAGAGCAGAGTGACAGAGAGATGAGCTCATCTGTCTGCTGATAGGAGGAGAGAGCAGAGCAGCAGAGAGGTGAGCTCATCAGTCTGCAGCTTCTCCTTTCACTGTCCAATCACAGGCTGAGGGGAGGGTAAGTAACTTCCCCCCCGTATCCTGCAACGCAAGCCCGAGTCTGGCTCGGGGTTACCGCTCCTAGCAGAAAAAACTGAACCCGAGCCAGACTCGGGAATACCGCTAAGGAGGTTAAATAATAATAATAATAATTCTAATAAATTATAACAATGATGTTAATAGTAATAAATTGCATTAATAATAATTACAACAATAATAATGATGATAATAATAATATTATTATTAATAATAATAATAATAATAATATTAATTTATAACAATTTTAATAGTAATAAATTACATTAATAATAAATACTATTATCAATAACAAAGATAGTAATAAATAATGACAATACTTATTAATGGTCTGTGAATGAGCTTGTCATAGTGGTAAGGGTAAGGTTCCAGGTTTATCTCCCGCTCAGTAGTTGCCCCCAGCTCTGCTGATGCCCCACTCAGTAGTTACCCCCAGCTCTGCGGTTCCCCCATTCATTAGTAACTCCCAGCTCTGCTTATCTCCCACTCAGTAGTAACTCCCAGCTTCACTGATGCCCCACTCAGTAGTAACCCCCAGCTCTGCTTATCTCCCACTCAGTAGTAACCCCTAGCTTCACTGATGCCCCACTTAGTAGTAACCTCTAGCTCTGCTTATCTCCTGCTCAGTAGTAACCCCCAGCTCTGATAATGCCCCACTCAGTAGCAACCTACAGCTCTGCTAATCCCCCACTCAGCAGTAACCCCCAGCTCCTTGTATCCCCTGCTCAGTAGTAACCCCCAGTTCTACGGTTCCCCCATTCCCATAATAACCCCCAGCTCTGCTGCCCCCCCTCCAACTTAGTAGTAACCCCTAGCTCTGCTGATCCCACACTCAGTAGTAAACCCCAGCTCTGCATATCCTCTGCTCAGTAGTAACCCCTAGCTCTGCTGACCCCTCTGCTGATCCCTCGCTCAGTAGTAACCCCTAGCTCTGCGTATCCCCCGCTCAGTAGTAACCCTTAGCTCTGCTGATCCCCCACTCAGTAGTGAACCCCAGCTCTGTGTATCCCCTGCTCAGTAGTAACCCCCAGCTCTGCGTATCCCCCCGCTTAGTAGTAACCCCTAGCTCTGCTGACCCCTCTGCTGATCCCTCACTCAGTAGTAACCCCCAGCTCTGCTGATCCTCTGGTTTCCTGATCCCCCTCTCTCTCTTTATAGTCCCTGCTGACCTCTCGCTATATTACTCCCACACTGCACACCAGGTTTGACATCTGCTAGTTTCTCCTGCTCTAGTCCCCCAGCTCTGCTGATCCCCTACCACTCATCTCTCTTACTCCGGTCCCCATTTACCTTCCGCTATACCGTTTCCATGTTGCACACCACGTGTGCCGTCTTCTAGTTGCTCCGCTCCAGTCCGGACCCCGCACCCAGACCTGGTCCATTGCTGGAATCCGGTCCAACAAACGCTGAAGTGAGCGCATGTAAGGAGGAAGTGATTGGAGGAGGCTGCAGGAGATCATCAGCGTTGGGACTGAAAGTGCTCCAGCAAACTCAAGGCCATCCTGTTTGGGTTTATATCTACTTTAGGTGAACCTGTTGCCTTGCCCTTTATGGGTAACCTACAGCTTCACCCTAAAGGTTACCGAGCGATGAATTCCGATCGTTTGTATCAATTTACAGACTGCTGTTATCGATCGGCACTGCTGATCTATGGAAAGTGTTTCTGCCATTAGCGCACGCCAATTGTATCATCTCTATGATCAGGTTGATTTAGTGCCACACCTTGTGCTGATATTCAGAAGGCCAGAGCCGGCCGGTGATCTGATGATACTTCATCAGATCGATCGATGGAGAGGAAGCGTTGCAGACCGGAGGGCCGGGAGGACCCGCACACACACATGTCCTCTCTCTCTCCCTGCACTGCCTGCTGTCTGCCTGTAATCTGATTGTCCTCCTGCCTGTAAATCACAGGCCGACCTGCAGATCCCTTCTAAGTGCTCCCTGTGGGCTCTTTGTGTGGACGGTTATGGGAGAATTAGATTGGTGTCGACAATGACCCTGCGATTGTCTGGCTGGCACCAGGAGAGCGTCCGCACCAGACAGCGCACGTTGGCTGGGGAAGAGTTGGGGGGGTCAATTCTAGAGCAGGCCAGCGATGGCTCTGCTGTGACAACATGGCCATTGTATTGTTGCTGCACGGGTATAGTTAAAGCCATGTCTCTCTTTTTTTCAGAAATAAATTCCTGGCATAAAATATACAGCAATAATCATTTTTTCAGAAAAGATCCACCTCTTCTGGTTAAAAGGCTGAGCTCCAGTCCAGGCTGATATCATCAGTCTTCTGCAGTCAGGGGGAAACATTTCCACAGTCTCCTTTCCTGAGACTGCAAACTTGTAAAATTGTATCAGTTCACATCTGTGTCGGACACTTGTGAACAAGAACTGCACACCCACCAGGTTTTACATGACTGTGCCATCTCCGAGCCAGCATCTCAGCCTAGGAAGTAGATCACATACTATGATGATGAAAGAGGCCGTCTAAGTCATGTTCTATGACGTTGAAAGAGGCCATCTACATCACGTTCTATGATGCTGGAAGAGGCCATCTTCATCACATTTTATGATGCTGAAAGAGGCCATCTACATCACATTCAATGACGTTGAAAGAGGCCATCTACATCACATTCAATGACGTTGAAAGAGGCCATCTAAGTCATGTTCTATGTTGTTGAAAGGGGTAATCTACATCACATTCTATGGAGCTAAAAGAGGACATTTACATCACGTTCTATGTTGTTGAAGGAGGCCATCTAAGTCATGTTCTATGATGTTGTAAGAGGCCATCTACATCACATACTATGACGTTGAAAGAGGCCATCTACATCACGTTTTATGATGATGAAAGAGGCCATCTAAGTCATGTTCTATGATGTTGTAAGAGGCCATCTACATCAGGTTCTATGATGTTGAAAGAGGCCATCTACATCACATACTATGATGATCAAAGATGCCATCTAAGTAATGTTCTATGACATTGAAAGAGGCCATCTACATCAGGTTCTATGATGTTGAAAGAGGCCATCTACATCACATACTATGACGATGAAAGAGGCCATCTAAGTCATGTTCTATGATGTTGTAAGAGGCCATCTACATCACGTTCTATGATGTTGAAAGAGGCCATCTACATCACATACTATGATGATCAAAGAGGTCATCTAAGTCACGTTCTATGGTGTTGTAAGAGGCCATCTACATCACATACTATGACGTTGAAAGAGGCCATCTACATTACGTTTTATGATGATGAAAGAGGCCATCTAAGTCATGTTCTATGATGTTGTAAGAGGCCATCTACATCAGGTTCTATGATGTTGAAAGAGGCCATCTACATCACATACTATGATGATGAAAGAGGCCATCTAAGTCATGTTCTATGGTGTTGTAAGAGGCCATCTACATCACGTTCTATGATGTTGAAAGAGGCCATCTACATCACATACTATGATGATGAAAGAGGCCATCTAAGTCATGTTCTATGATGTTGTAAGAGGCCATCTACATCATGTTCTATGATGTTGAAAGAGGCCATCTACATCACATACTATGATGACCAAAGACGCCATCTAAGTTATGTTCTATGATGCTGAAAGAGGCCATCTACATCACATTTTATGATGCTGAAATAGGCCATCTACATCACATACTATGACGTTGAAAGAGGCCATCTACATCATATTCTATGAAGCTAAAAGAGGCCATCTACATCACATTCTATGATGTTGAAAGAGACCACATAAGTAATGTTCTGTGACGTTAAAAGAGTCTATCTACGTCACGTTCTATGATGTTGAAAGAGACCATCTACATCATGTTCTATGACCGTGATGGAGAACCTTGGCACCCCCAGATGTTTTGGTACTACATTTCCCATGATGCTCATGCACTCTGCAGTGTAGTTGAGCATCATGGGAAATGTAGTTCCAAAACATGTGGGGTGCCATGATTTGCCATCACTGTTCTATGATCTTAAAAAGAGGTAATCTACATCACATTGTATGACGCTGAAAGAGGCTATCTACATCACATTCTATGATGCTGAAAGAGGCCATCTACATCACGTTCTATGATGTTGAAGGAGACCTTCTATGTCACATTCAGTGAATGAGGCACTCTGTCGGGTTCTATGACGTTGAAATAAGCAATCTATGTCATGCCATGTTCTGTGATGTTGAAAGAGGCCATCTCCTTCACATTCTATGGTGTTTAAGGAGGACATCTACATAACTTTCTGTAAGAATGAGAGAGGCCATCTACACCACGTTCTATGATGTTGAAAGAGACCATCTACGTCACATACTATGATGATCAAAGACGCCATCTACGTCACATACTATGATGATGAAAGAGGCCATCTACATCACGTTCTATGATGCTGAAAGAGGCCATCTACATCACATTCAATGATGTTGAAAGAGGCCACCTACGTCGCGTTTTATTATGTTGAAAGAGGCCTTCTACAACATGTTCTATGATGTTGAAAGGGGTAATTTACATCACATTCTATGGATCTAAAAGAGGCCATCTACATCACATTCTATGATACTGAAAGAGGACATTTACATCACATTCTATGATGTTGAAGAAGACCTTCTATGTCACATTCAGTAATGTCGAATGAGGCACTCTGTCACTTTCTATGACGTTGAAATAAGCAATCTATGTCATGTCATGTACTGTGATGTTGAAAGAGGACATCTACTTCATATTATATGATGTTTAAGGAGGACATCTACATAACTTTCTGTAAGGATGAGAGAGGCCGTCTACGTCATGTTCAATAATGTTAAAAGAGGCCATTTATATTGTGTTCTGTGATGTTTAAAAAGGCCATCTACCTCATATTCTTTGACTTTGAAAGAAGCCACCTACATTGCATTGCATGATGTTGGGGGAAACCATCTACATCACATTCAATGATGTTGAAAATGGCCCTCGTTGTAATATTATTCTGTATTGTTGAAAGAGGCCTTCTACGTCTTGTTTTGTGATGTTAAAAGAGGCCATCTACATCACATTCTGTGACTTTGAAAGAAGCCTTCTACATCTCATTCTAAAATGTTGGACGAGGCCATCTACATCACATTCAATGATGTTGAAATGGCCCTCGTAATATTCTGTAATGTTGAAAGAGGCCTTCTACGTCATGTTTTGTGATGTTAAAAGAGGCCATCTACATCACATTCTATGACTTTGAAAGAAGCCCTCTACATCACATTCTATGACTTTGAAAGAAGCCTTCTACATCTCATTCTAAAATGTTGGAAGAGGCCATCTGCATCACATTTTATAATGTTAAAAGAGGCCACCTACATTGCATTTTATGATGCTGAAAGAGACCATCTACATTAGATTCTATGATGTTGCATGAGGCCATCTACGTCATGTTCTGTGATGTTGTAAGAGGCCATCTACATCACGTTCTATGATGTTAAAAGAGGCCATCTACATCACATACTATGATGATCAAAGATGCCATCTAAGTCATGTTCTATGACGTTGAAAGAGGCCATCTACATCACATACTATGATGATGAAAGAGGCCATCTAAGTCATGTTCTATGACGTTGAAAGAGGCCATCTACATCACATACTATGATGATGAAAGAGGCCATCTAAGTCATGTTCTATGACGTTGAAAGAGGCCATCTACATCACATACTATGATGTTGAAAGAGGCCATCTACATCACATACTATGTTGATCAAAGACGCCATCTAAGTTATGTTCTTTAATGTTGA
Source organism: Lithobates sylvaticus (assembly GCA_028564925.1). Classification (NCBI taxonomy): domain Eukaryota; kingdom Metazoa; phylum Chordata; class Amphibia; order Anura; family Ranidae; genus Lithobates; species Lithobates sylvaticus. Next base: position 765,973,462 of record CM053026.1, on the reverse strand, counting down.
AAGAGGCCATCTACATGATGTTCAATTATGTTGGGGGGCCATCTATTTTACATTGTTTGATGTTGAAAGAAGCCATCTATGTCACATTCTATGATGTTAAAAGGCCATGTACGTCAAAATAAAACAACCATCCCTAAACAAGGGTGGGGGGTGGGACCTTCTACACCATGTGTCATCCACACTTAATGCCTACAACCCTTCTCTTCAGACTACTGAAAGGAAAACAGAGGATCCTCTATGCACTATATCTGATGAAGTAGCCTGAGCAGCTGTGAAGCGTTGAAGGCGTTTTATGCTTACATTATAAAGTTCCTTTTCATATAATGAATTCTTCACTTCCCACAAAACACATTGAAAGGAACAACTTGTCAATGTTTTTTTTCCAATTATACCAAAGTTCTCTATATAACAAAGCCTGCAAGCCTGGGGTCTGAAAACAACCCCATACCTAGAGGGCGATCCAATGTCTGTGTGGAGACAGACATATTTTCCAATAGGGACGGCCCCGATGTTCGAGTCAAACGTAAGTTCGACTCAAACATCGAGTGTTCGTTTGTTCATAGAAAAAACTAACATATGGGGCGATCGGGGGAAGTTCGCCCACCACGGAGCGCCCTATAATGCACTGCAACATCGCAGTGCATTGGCAGCTGCTGATTGGCCAAAGCATGCACCTGACCTGTATGCTTTGGCCAATCACAGCACAATGTGCTGTGAGAGCTATGATTGGCCAAAGACAGGGTGCCTTTGGCCATTTATGGCTCATGGGCTAAGATCATGCCCCACACTATATAAGGCTGCTGCTTACACGGCGGCCGTATATAGTGAATGAATGGAGATTAGGAAGGTAGTTAGTGTAGTGTGCAGTCAGTCAGTATAGTATATTATACAGTTCAGAGTATAAAGTGCAGTTTAGTGTAGTATATATAATACAGTTCAGAGTATATAGTGCAGTCAGTGTAGTGTATATAGTGCAGTCAGTGTAGTATATATAATACAGTGGAGAATATATAGTGCAGTCAGTGTAGTATGTTTAATACAGTGCAGAGTATATAATACAGTGTATTGAAGTGGTTAAGGAGAACCCTATGACAGAATTAAGAAAGAAAACGGCATGGGCCCCCCCCCCCCCAAAAAAAAATCCATACCAGGCCCTTTGGGTCTTGTATAGATCTTAAGGGGAACTCCATGCCAATTTTTTTTTTTTAAATGGCGTGCCCCCCCCCCCCAAAAAAAATTAATTTCAGACCTTTTGGGTCTGGCATATTTTAAGGGGAACTCCATGCAAAAATGTAAAAAAAATGTCGTGGGCCCCCCCCCCCCAAAATCCATACCAGACTCTTATCCGAGCATGCAGCCTGGCAGGCCAGGAAAGGGAGGGGACAAGTGAGCGCCCCCTTCTGAACCATACCAGGCCGCTTGCCCTCAACATGGGGAGGGTGCTTTGGGGTGCCCCTCAAAGCACCTTCTCCCCATGTTGATGGGGACAAGGGCCTCTTCCTGACAACACTGGCCGGTGTTTGTCATGGTCTGTGGGCGGGGGGGCTTATCGCAATCTGAAAGCCCCCTTTAACAAGGGGCCCCTCAGATCCCAGCCAGCCCCTATGTGAATGAGTATTGGGTACATTGTACTCCTACCCATTTAACAAAAAAAGTGTCAAAAAGTAAAAACCACAAGAGACAGTTTTTGACAATTCCTTTATTAAAGTGTCCTGAGATGTACATCCATCTTCAATCACACCGCCCGACAGACAAGAAAAATAGAAAAAAGCTCCGCCTCCATGGGGGGCCTCCCGGCGACTGCTATCTCTTCGCTTTGGCAGCTGTTTTATAGGCAAGGGTGGGGCTACCCAGAGACATAACTGAGTGACCCTGCCCCTTCTGACGTCATGTGATGTCAGTTGGGGCGGGCTCATCTGGTTATGTCAGCGGGTGGCCCCGCCCTTGCCTATATAAGAGCTGTCAAAGCCAAGAGACAGCAGTCGCTGAGATGCCTCCCATCGAGGTGGAGCTTTTTTCAGGTTTTCTATTTTTCGGTTCCTTTGGGCGGATGTATGTACATCGTGGGACGCTTTTTTTTGTCTTTTCTTTTACTTTTTTAATAAAGGAATTGTCAATAATTCTCTCTCTCAATTTTTGTGTGAACCTCCGCTTTAAAGGACCCCCCCAGGCACAATATTTAACCTCCTTGGCGGTAACCCCGAGTCTGGCTCGGGTCCAGCTTTTTGTGCTGGGAGCGGTAACCCCGAGCCAGACTCGGGCTTGCGTTGCAGGATGCAGGGGGGAAGTTACTTACCTTTTCCCCCGGATCCTGCGATGTCTCCCCGCTGTGTGAGCGAGCCGTCCGCTCGCTCGATTCACACAGTGCCGGGTGCCGCCGATCTCCGTTCCCTGTGACGTTACGACGCACGGGAGCGGAGATCGGCGCCAAATTCAAAAAAGTTTAAAAACACAACACATATACAATACTGTAATCTTACAGATTACAGTACTGTATACAAAAAATACACACCCCCTTTGTCCCTAGTGGTCTGCCCAGTGCCCTGCATGTCATTTTATATAATAAAAAGATTTTTTTTCTGCCTGGAAACTGGAGATTGTCCATAGCAACCAAAAAGTGTCCCTTTATGTCAAAAGTGGTTTTAGACAGCTAGAAAACACCGATAAAAAAATAAAATCACAATTTATCATCAAACAATAAATTTAATGACAGCGACTATTCTGCAACTGAGCAAATTTCAGTGTTTTTTGATTTGATTACATTATTGAATCATTTTTATATATATTTTTATTATATTATAATTTATTATTTTGTGTTTCAAACTTTATCATACCCGGGATGTCTACTAGACTCTGGTTCGGACAGATTTAAGTGAGTTATTCATAAGAATTGCATGCCTACAATATAAAAACGCCAAATTTCCATGCAAAATAATTGTACCGCTTTCAGCACTAAATTCCAGCCAGAATCATACCGCCAGGGAGGTTAAAGGAATATTTCATTTTTATTGTTTCACTTTATGCATCATTTAAATCACTGCTCCTGAAAAACATGTCCCCTGGGGCATGACCCGGGTCCCCATACAATTTTTATGGCAATAACGTGCATATAAGCCTTTAAAATATGGACTTTTGATTTTTCATGTTTATGTCCCATAGACTTTAATTGAGTTTGCGTGTTCGCTAGAGCTTTTTGCCTGTTCGAGGTGTTCTGGTGCGAACCGAACCGGGGTGAGTTCGGCCCATCCCTATTCTCCAAGTGGACCAATAATGCTTGCCAACCAGCGCTGGTTTGGAACAACCGGACAGATGAAAGTACATCCTTTTTATCTGGCACAAAATTTTGATATTTTGAAACAAAAATACTACATTACAGAGCTGTCTCCCCTATTAGTCTCCATATCTCATTATCCCCCCATTTTTTTGGTAACCCCAAAGAAGGTCTACTCCACAGAGCTGTACATATCATGCCATTTTTAACATGTCTATCCTGGTGATTTGAGAGCAAATTACACCTTTAACCATTTAAATTAAATTATTAACACATTTGTCAGCCTCCCTAGCACCATGGATTCAGATTATCTAACTAGAACAGGGTGTATCCACAAACTTTCACCCACTCCATCCTGTTCTTGGGCAATCAACATCTGCCTTGACACAGTCTATGGTGATTGGATTAAGGTGTCTGTGCTACCCGTGTGGATAGAAATCCGGGATATCTTCCTGACACTCATTAGAAGTGGCTTGGATAAGCTGTGAAAAGTCTTGAACATGACATTACAAGTCCATCTGAATCCAGTTACTGCAACTAGATAAATCTGAGATTACTTTGGAGTGAACCCAGGATGGGCTTAGGAAAACTGGTCTTAATTTAGGTTATGCCTGCAGTAGGGTTAATGAGACTGGTTCTGCGATAGTTCAGAGCAATTTTGGGAAGACTAGTATTGGTTTGGGGCAAGCTCAATGTGTGCTTTGTACAACTGGTCTTAGTTTCTGGAAGCTTACCATGTGCAAAGCATGATGGGTCCTAATTTGAGGCATAGTCAAATAAAATGGCCTTAGTTCCCGGGACAGATTTAGTAAAATTGGTCTTAGTTTGGAGAGAGCTCAGGGCAGTATTAGTAAAGGTTACCTTAGCCTGGAGATAAGGCGAGAGCTTGGGAGAGACTTAGTAAAACAGGTCTTAGTAGGAGAGAGCTCGGGGCAAGCCTGGTAAAATTGTTCTTAGTTTGGAGAGAGCTCAGGTCAGGCTTATGGTGTTAAGTCTTAGTTTGGAATTCTGGACAGGCATAGTAAAATAGGTCTTAGTTGAAGAGAGCTCAGAGCAGGCATAGTGAAACTGGTCTTGATTTGGTGAGAGGTCGGGAGAGGCTTAGTAAAAGTCAGTTTAGTTTGGGGAGAGCTCAGGTCAGTCTTAGCAAAACTGGTCTTAGTTTGGAGAGAGCTCAGGGCAGGATTTGTAAAAGTCCTCTTAGCTTGGAGATAACTCGGGGCTGGCTTAGTAAAGTGGTTTCTACTTTGGAGAGAGTTTGGGCAGGTTGAGTAATACAGGTCTTATTTGGAGAGAGCTTGGGGCAGACTTTATAAAACTCATCTTAGTTTTCGAGAGAGCTCAGGGTGGGATTAGTAAATCAAGTCTTAGTTTGGAGAGAGTTCTGAACAGGCACAGTAAAACAGGTCTTAGATGAAGAGAGCTAAAGGGCAAACGTAGTGAAACTGGTCTTAATTTGGTGAGAGGTCAGGACAGGCTTAGTAAAAATCAGTTTAGTTTGGGGAGAGCTCAGGTCAGTCCTGGTAAAATTGTTCTTAGTTTGGAGAGGGCTCATGGCAGGCTTATGGAGTTAAGTCTTAGTTTGGAAAGAGTTCTGAACAGGCATAGAAAACAGGTCTTAGTTGAAGAGAGCTCAAAGCAGGCATAGTGAAACTGGTCTTGATTTGGTGAGAGGACGAGAGAGGCTTAGTAAAAGTCAGTTTAGTTTGGAGAGATCTCAGGTCAGTCTTAGCAAAACTGGTCTTAGTTTGGAGAGAGCTCAGGGCAGGATTTGTAAAAGTCCTCTTAGCTTGGAGATAACTCGGGGCTGGCTTAGTAAAGTGGTTTCTACTTTGGAGAGAGTTTGGGCAGGTTGAGTAATACAGGTCTTATTTGGAGAGAGCTTGGGACAGACTTCATAAAACTCATCTTAGTTTCGAGAGAGCTCAGGGTGGGATTAATAAATCAAGTCTTAATTTGGAGAGAGTTCTGAACAGGCACAGTAAAACAGGTCTTAGATGAAGAGAGCTAAAGGGCAAACGTAGTGAAACTGGTCTTAATTTGGTGAGAGGTCAGGACAGGCTTAGTAAAAATCAGTTTAGTTTGGGGAGAGCTCAGGTCAGTCTTAGCAAACCTGGTCTTAGTTTGGAGAGAGCTCAGGGCAGAATTTGTAAAAGTCCTCTTAGCTTGGAGATAACTCGGGGCTGGTTTAGTAAAGTGGTTTCTACTTTGGAGAGAGTTTGGGCAGGTTGAGTAATACAGGTCTTATTTGGAGAGAGCTTGGGGCAGACTTCATAAAACTCATCTTAGTTTCGAGAAAGCTCAGGGCAGGATTAGTTAATCAAGTCTTAGTTTGGAGAGAGTTCTGAACAGGCACAGTAAAACAGGTCTTAGTTGAAGAGAGCTCAGGGCAAGCGTAGTGAAACTGGTCTTAATTTGGTGAGAGGTCAGGACAGGCTTAGTAAAAGTCAGTTTAGTTTGGGGAGAGCTCAGGTCAGTCCTGGTAAAATTGTTCTTAGTTTGGAGAGGGCTCATGGCAGGCTTATGGAGTTAAGTCTTAGTTTGGAAAGAGTTCTGAACAGGCATAGAAAACAGGTCTTAGTTGAAGAGAGCTCAAAGCAGGCATAGTGAAACTGGTCTTGATTTGGTGAGAGGACGAGAGAGGCTTAGTAAAAGTCAGTTTAGTTTGGAGAGATCTCAGGTCAGTCTTAGCAAAACTGGTCTTAGTTTGGAGAGAGCTCATGGCAGGATTTGTAAAAGTCCTCTTAGCTTGGAGATAACTCGGGGCTGGCTTAGTAAAGTGGTTTCTACTTTGGAGAGAGTTTGGGCAGGTTGAGTAATACAGGTCTTATTTGGAGAGAGCTTGGGACAGACTTCATAAAACTCATCTTAGTTTCGAGAGAGCTCAGGGTGGGATTAATAAATCAAGTCTTAGTTTGGAGAGAGTTCTGAACAGGCACAGTAAAACAGGTCTTAGATGAAGAGAGCTAAAGGGCAAACGTAGTGAAACTGGTCTTAATTTGGTGAGAGGTCAGGACAGGCTTAGTAAAAATCAGTTTAGTTTGGGGAGAGCTCAGGTCAGTCTTAGCAAACCTGGTCTTAGTTTGGAGAGAGCTCAGGGCAGGATTTGTAAAAGTCCTCTTAGCTTGGAGATAACTCGGGGCTGGTTTAGTAAAGTGGTTTCTACTTTGGAGAGAGTTTGGGCAGGTTGAGTAATACAGGTCTTATTTGGAGAGAGCTTGGGGCAGACTTCATAAAACTCATCTTAGTTTCGAGAAAGCTCAGGGCAGGATTAGTTAATCAAGTCTTAGTTTGGAGAGAGTTCTGAACAGGCACAGTAAAACAGGTCTTAGTTGAAGAGAGCTCAGGGCAAGCGTAGTGAAACTGGTCTTAATTTGGTGAGAGGTCAGGACAGGCTTAGTAAAAGTCAGTTTAGTTTGGGGAGAGCTCAGGTCAGTCCTGGTAAAATTGTTCTTAGTTTGGAGAGGGCTCATGGCAGGCTTATGGAGTTAAGTCTTAGTTTGGAAAGAGTTCTGAACAGGCATAGAAAACAGGTCTTAGTTGAAGAGAGCTCAAAGCAGGCATAGTGAAACTGGTCTTGATTTGGTGAGAGGACGAGAGAGGCTTAGTAAAAGTCAGTTTAGTTTGGAGAGATCTCAGGTCAGTCTTAGCAAAACTGGTCTTAGTTTGGAGAGAGCTCAGGGCAGGATTTGTAAAAGTCCTCTTAGCTTGGAGATAACTCGGGGCTGGCTTAGTAAAGTGGTTTCTACTTTGGAGAGAGTTTGGGCAGGTTGAGTAATACAGGTCTTATTTGGAGAGAGCTTGGGACAGACTTCATAAAACTCATCTTAGTTTCGAGAGAGCTCAGGGTGGGATTAATAAATCAAGTCTTAGTTTGGAGAGAGTTCTGAACAGGCACAGTAAAACAGGTCTTAGATGAAGAGAGCTAAAGGGCAAACGTAGTGAAACTGGTCTTAATTTGGTGAGAGGTCAGGACAGGCTTAGTAAAAATCAGTTTAGTTTGGGGAGAGCTCAGGTCAGTCTTAGCAAACCTGGTCTTAGTTTGGAGAGAGCTCAGGGCAGGATTTGTAAAAGTCCTCTTAGCTTGGAGATAACTCGGGGCTGGTTTAGTAAAGTGGTTTCTACTTTGGAGAGAGTTTGGGCAGGTTGAGTAATACAGGTCTTATTTGGAGAGAGCTTGGGGCAGACTTCATAAAACTCATCTTAGTTTCGAGAAAGCTCAGGGCAGGATTAGTTAATCAAGTCTTAGTTTGGAGAGAGTTCTGAACAGGCACAGTAAAACAGGTCTTAGTTGAAGAGAGCTCAGGGCAAGCGTAGTGAAACTGGTCTTAATTTGGTGAGAGGTCAGGACAGGCTTAGTAAAAGTCAGTTTAGTTTGGGGAGAGCTCAGGTCAGTCCTGGTAAAATTGTTCTTAGTTTGGAGAGAGCTCATGGCAGGCTTATGAAGTTAAGTCTTAGTTTGGAAAGAGTTCTGGACAGGCATAGAAAACAGGTCTTAGTTGAGAGAGCTCAGAGCAGGCATAGTAAAACTGGTCTTGATTTGCTGAGAGGTCGAGACAGGCTTAGTAAAAGTCAGTTTAGTTTGGAGAGATCTCAGGTCAGTCTTAGCAAAACTTGTCTTAGTTTGGAGAGAGCTCAGGGCAGGATTTGTAAAAGTCCTCTTAGCTTGGAGATAACTTGGGACTGGTTTAGTAAAGTGGTTTCTACTTTGGAGAGAGTTTGGGCAGGTTGAGTAATACAGGTCTTAGTTGGAGAGAGCTTGGGGCAGACTTCATAAAACTCATCTTAGTTTGGGGAGAGCTCAGGGCAGGATTAGTTAATCAAGTCTTAGTTTGGAGAGAGTTCTGAACAGGCATAGTAAAACAGGTCTTAGATGAAGAGAGCTAAAGGGCAAACGTAGTGAAACTGGTCTTAATTTGGTGAGAGGTCAGGACAGGCTTAGTAAAAGTCAGTTTAATTTGGGGAGAGCTCAGGTCAGTCTTAGCAAAACTGGTCTTAGTTTGGAGAGAGCTCAGGGCAGGATTTGTAAAAGTCCTCTTAGCTTGGAGATAACTTGGGGCTGGTTTAGTAAAGTGGTTTCTACTTTGGAGAGAGTTTGGGCAGGTTGAGTAATACAGGTCTTAGTTGGAGAGAGCTTGGGGCAGACTTCATAAAACTCATCTTAGTTTGGAGAGAGCTCAGGGCAGGATTAGTTAATCAAGTCTTAGGCCCCTTTCACACATGCGGACCGTACATTAGATCAGTTCAGTCACGTTTTTTTATCATCAGTTGTTGTCAGTAAACATCAGTTTTCATCCATTTTCATTTCCATTTTTCGTCCGTTTACGTCCGTTTTTTATCCGATTACGTCCGTTTTTCATCAGTTTTTTATCCGTTTATGTCCGTTTTTTTGTCCGTTTTTATCCGTTTTAAAAAAAAAAAAAAAAAAAAACAGTTTTTCATGAATTATGGGAATTTTTTTGATTAAAAACGGATGTCAGCGGATCGGATGTGAACGGATCATCCGCTAACGTCCGTTTTTCGTCCGTTCCGTTTTTTTACGGAAGACAAAATAGGGTCTTCTTCCGTTCAGAAAAACGGACCTTAACGGAGACGGATGTTAACGGACGTTAGCGGATGATCATCCGCTAACGTCCGCTATCCCATAGACAAGCATTAATGTCCGTTTTCATCTGTAAACGGACGTATGAAAAAACGGACAAACGGTCCGCATGTGTGAAAGGGGTCTTAGTTTGGAGAGAGTTCTGAACAGGCACAGTAAAACAGGTCTTGGTTGAAGAGAGCTCAGGGCAAGCGTAGTGAAACTTGTCTTACCTTGGTGAGAGCTCCGAACAGGCTTAGTCAAACTCAACTTTAGTTTAGAGATAACTTAGGGCAGGCTTGGTAAAACAGGTTCTAGTTTGGAGAGAGCTTGGGCATGCTTAATAAAACAGGTCTTAGTTGGAGAGAGCTTGGGTCAGACTTGGTAAAACTCATCTTAGTTTGGAGATAACATTTCGTGAGGCTTAGTAAAATAGGTTCTTGTCTGGAGAGTGCTCGGAGCAGGCTAAGTAAAACAAGTCTTATGCTGGAGAGATCTCAGAGTAGGCTTAATAAAACAGGTCTTAGTTTGAAAGGAGCTCAGGGCAGGGTTAATAAAACTAACCTAAAATTGGAGAGAGCTCAGGGCAGTCTTAGTAAAAACAGGCCCCAGTTTGGAGAGAGCTCTGGGCAAGGTTAATAAAACTGCTCCGAGGGGCAGTCGCGGTAAAACAGGTCTTAGATTTTTTTTTTTTTAAAAGCTCAGATTTAATAAATCAGGTTATAGTCTGTAAAGAGCGCGGGGTGGGCTTGGTGAAGGCAGATTATAAAATTTGGTTTCTTTGCTGCCAGTCTGTCAAAAGGAACAAAGATGAGGGAATTTCAAGCAGCTGTCAGAAGTCGCAGCCTCTGGGGATCAGCCAGCTCCAACTATTTCAATAAAGGAAGCAAAATCCATAATTAGAGCAACAAGCTGTTTATTTTACTTCCGCAGAATTCCTGCCAAAGAGGAGAAGTGCAAATACACGCTGAGTAAATTAAAGCCAGCTTCAATGCATGGGGTGAACGTATTCTATATGTGTGTGGGAGATCAGACTATAGACCCTTCTCTATTGTAGGTGATCATGTCTACTTTGTGTTAACTGCTTGGGAGGGCCGAGAGGAGAAACTATTTATCTATAAACACTATAGATATTATCATTTCCTGTTAAAAATAAAAATGCAACATATTTTAGATTGCATCTCTCGCACATGTTGTCCTCCTCCTGTTGGGGGGGGGAGCTGTAGTTGGTACACAGCCCCCAAGATCAAAGTGTTATTCTGGAGAAGGCGGACTGGTTTTCCCTTTTACTGTTTGATTAATGAGAGCCTTTAATGCATTCTCCTTTTATCACTACGCATATTTTAAGTGTGTATTGGAAACAGAAAATCAAAAGATCATGTAGCTTGAAAGTTTGGTTGTACAAGATTTTTGGATAACATCTGCACCAAAACTGTTCAAACAGAAAAGCAAATACAAACAAACAAGACATTGTTACATCCCTGATACCACCAGCACTGAGAAAAGATTAAAAAGCAAATTCAGGAAAGCAATGCTATTAGAACTGCTAATACTTTCTGGAAAAAAAATGATAGCCGTGCTTAAATCCGAGTCAGCACAGTTTCTTTTAGGCTTCTCGCATTCTCAGTACTGTCCTACATTTCACTGTGGTCCCATTTCTGTCTTCTCTTTCATCCTATTATCTTCCCCTCCACTGTGGCTCCATCATTCTCCTCCTTCACATCCCTAGTTTTGTCCTCTCCATCATTGTGGTCTCTTCTTATCTTATCCTGTGGCTTGATCTCTCTCCCATCCCTCCCACCCTCAGTATTGTCCTCTCCTCTACTTTGGTTCTTCTCTCTCCATTCTCTTGTCCTGTTCTCCACTGTGGCTCCTTCTCTCTCCTCTTTCTCATCCTCACTATAGAGAGTCCACGGAGCTGGCGGCTGTGGGCGGAGGGACGGCATGACATGTGCTGGGACTGCACAGTCGCCATTTTTAGAAGAGATAGTGGCCGCTTTAAGAGGGACTGGTAGGCTGGGCTTCGGGGTGGAGCCAAGGACTATCGCCGGAAAGCCGAGCGGAAGTGTGCAGTCAGTGAGCGGAGGAGGAAGTGATTCCTACCCACCCTCCCTTGCTATAGTGCGTCTTTTCAGGTTAAGGTTACTGGGGTGGGCAGTTCTTTGGGGTCAGTAGAAGAGGTTAAGTGGTTCAGGTAGGAAATATGTTGTACCCATCCATGGGATGGGGGTGGTTTGATGGTACTTCCAGGATATGAGGGGTTAACCTGGAAGGGTTAAAAGAGTTAGGTCACTGCGCTGGTTTGGGTATAGCCTCTGAGACAGGGGATTCTGTCTGGAGGTCAAGAGGTAAAAGTTACGGATGTAGTTCGCAGTGACCAGTATGTTTTTGGTATACTATTTACCCATGACCAATTTTACAGTTATTAAAGTTATTTATAGAACGTTTATTATAATTATATTTTGTTAATAAATTAAGGCCGGATGGCCATTTACTCCAAATATAGTCTAGTCGTCTGTTAATAGGGGCCGGTTTTTGGAGAGGGTTTGGGTATGGGTAAGGTTGCATCACGCTGGGCTAGAGTCCCTACAGATGTCATGTGCTCTCCTTCTTTGTGGCATCTTCTCTCTCTTCTCTCTCATGCTCATAATTTTTCTCTCCTCCACTGTGATTCTTTCTCCTTCCTTTCTTTTTTTTTTCTTTTTTAATTCTTTTTATTCGTTTTTTTTCATACAAGGTATACAAACATAAACATAGAGTCCGAGAGGGCAACATACCCTCTCTCCTCTTGGCCTCACAGGGCCGTAATTCAGAACTAACATAGTTCAACAAAACAACCTATATAAAATCTAGAACCCCACCCCCCTAAAACTCAACCGTCCTCACCAGTCCAGGAGCAATAGAGCACCAGTAAGTTGCAATCAGAGTTCTGTTGTGTCACTTGTCCTACTGGATGCAGGAGGATGATTAGTAGAATGATCATCTATACTTGTAGAGCATGCCATCAATATCAAGAATTTACATTACCCAACTTCTATCCATGGGATTATGTATTCCAATAAGCTAAATGAAAATAAAAATGTCTGTGTTGTTCCTTCTCCACGGTGGCCTCTTCTCTTTCCTCTATCACATATTTAGTATTTTCCTCTTCTCAGCCGTGGCTCCCGTTTGTCCCTCTCATCCTTAGTATTGTCCTCTCTTCTGTTCTGGTTCCATATTTCTTCTCCTTTTCATCCTTAGTATTTGTCCTCTCCTTCGCTGTGGCTTTTTTTGTCTCCTCCCTCTGTTTCCTCAATAGTGTCCTCTCCTTCTCGCTCATCTCTCTCATTCTCAGTATTGTCCTCTCCTCCACTGTGGCTATTTTCTTTTCAATCCCTTTCATCCTCCGTATTGTCCTCTCCTGCACTGTTGCCTCTTCTTTCTTCACCCTCACATTCTCAGTATTGTCCTTTCCTCCACTGCTTCCCTTTTCTCTCCCATTCCTCTTGTCCTCAGTATCCCCCCCCCCCCTTATTGTGGCCCTTTTCTTTCCCATCCCTCTCATCCTCTATATTGTCCTCTCCGCCACTGTTGCCTCTTCTTTCTTCACACTCTCATTCTCAGTATTGTCCTCTCCTCCACTACTTCCCTTTTCTCTCCCATTCCTCTTGTCCTCAGTATCCCCCCCCCCCCCCCCTTACTGTGGCCCTTTTCTTTCCCATCCCTCTCATCCTCCGTATTGTCCTCTCCTCCACTGTTGCCTCTTCTTTCTTCACACTCTCATTCTCAGTATTGTCCTCTCCTCCACTGTGGCCCTTTTCTTTCCCATCCCTCTCATCCTCTATATTGTCCTCTCCGCCACTGTTGCCTCTTCTTTCTTCACACTCTCATTCTCAGTATTGTCCTTTCCTCCACTACTTCCCTTTTCTCTCCCATTCCTCTTGTCCTCAGTATCCCCCCCCCCCTTACTGTGGCCCTTTTCTTTCCCATCCCTCTCATCCTTAGTATTGTCCTCTCCTTCACTGTTGCCTCTTCTTTCTTCACACTCTCATTCTCAGTATTGTCCTCTCCTCCACTACTTCCCTTTTCTCTCCCATTCCTCTTGTCCTCAGTATCCCCCCCCCCCCTTACTGTGGCCCTTTTCTTTCCCATCCCTCTCATCCTCCGTATTGTCCTCTCCTCCACTGTTGCCTCTTCTTTCTTCACACTCTCATTCTCAGTATTGTCCTCTCCTCCACTGTGGCCCTTTTCTTTCCCATCTCTTCCATCCTCAGTATTGTCCTCTCCTCTGCAGTGGCTTCTTCTCTGTTTTCTCCCTCATGTTCAGAATTGTCCTCTCCGCCACTGTGTTTCTTTCTCTCTCCTATTTTCATCCTCAGTGTCATCCTGTTTTCCACTGTGGCTCCTTCTTCTCTTTCTTAATTCTTATCCTCAGTATTGTTGTCTCCTCTACTGTGGTCCCTTCTCTCACCTATCATCTTTGGTATTGTCCTCTCCTCCACTTTTGGCCTCTTCTGTTGCCCTCTCATGCTTAGTATTGTCTTGTCTTCCAGAGTAGCTCCATATTTATTTTTTCTTTCCATCCTTAGTATCTTGCCAACCCCTATCCCACCCCCATGGCTATATCTCTCTCCTCGTCCTTAGTATTGTCCTCTCCTTCACTGTGGCTTCTTCTCGATCCTCTCTCTCTTATCTTAAATATTGACCTCTCCTCCACTGTGGCTTCTTCTCGATCCTCTCTCTCTTATCTTAAATATTGACCTCTCCTCCACTGTGGCTCCTTCTCTTTCCTCTCTGTTAGCATTAGCATTGTCTTGTCGCCCACTGTGGTGCCTTCTTGATCCCCTTCCTCTTATCATCAGTTTTGTCTTCTCTCTTCTTTGTCTCACCCTCAGTATTGTCCTCTCCATTATTGTGGCCTCTTCCCTCTCCTCCCTCTAATTCTTCCTATTATCCTTAATTGTTGCTCCATCTCTCTTCTCCCTCTCAACCTCAGTATTGTCCTCTCCATTATTGTGGCCTCTTCCCTCTCATTCTCTCTATTATCCTCAATTGTTGCTCCATCTCTCTTCTCCCTCTCATGCTCAGGGTGGCCTTCTCTTCTAATGTTGCTCCTTCTCAATCTTTTCTCTCTCATCTTCAATATTGTGTGTTCCTCCACTGTGGCCCCTTCTCTTTCCTTTCTCTCATCCTTAGCATTGTCTTCTTCGTTGTGGTGGCCCTTTCTCTCTCATCCCTCCTCAGTATTATCTTGTCCTCTATTGTTGCTCCATCGCTCTTCTCCCCCTCATGCTCAGTATTGTCATCTCCTCGACTGGAGATGCTCTTTATTGGCTCTTTATTCTCCTTCTCTTTATCTCTCTCATTCTTATGCCCCGTACACACGGTCAGAAAATCCGACCACAAAATCCATCGGATTTTTTCCGACGGATTTTGTCCGACACTGGTGTTGCATACACGCGGTCGGACAAAGTTGTCGGAAAATCCGATCATTCTGAACGCGGTGACGTTTGTTGCCTACGACGGGACTACGTAGAAGCTAGTAGCCAATAGCTTTGGTCTTGTAATGTGATCTGAGCATGCGTGGCACTTTGTCCATTGGAATTCGCTACACACGCTCGGAAAAAGTCCGATAGGACTTTGTTGTCGGAAAATTTGAGAGCAGAAGATAAAACTTTGTCCGTCGGAAAATCCGATGGAAAAAGTCCAATGGAGCCTACACACGGTCGGAATTTCCGACAACATTGTCCGATAGGACATTTTCCGTCGGAAAATCCGACAGTGTGTACGGGGCATTAGGCCGGCTTTCTCCAACCTCCCATCCTCAGTATTGTCCTATCCTCCACTGAGGCCTTTTTCTTTCCCATCCCTGTCATCCTCAGTGTTCTCTCCTCCACTGTGGTCTTCTATTCTCCGGTCTCTCTCACCTTCAGAAAATGTCCTCTCCTTCACTGCGATTTCTCATCTGTCTTCTCTCTCATGCTCAGAATTGTCCTCTCCTCCACTGTGGTTTTTTCTCTCTTCTTTCTCTCATCTTCAGTATTGTCCTCGCTTTCACCGTGGCTTCTTCTTTCTCCCCCCTCTTATTCCTCTCCTCCTTACAGTTGTCCTCTCTTCCACAGTGGTTCCATATTTATTTTCCTACTCATCCTTAGTATGATCTTCTCCCCAACTGTGGCTCTTAGACATGTGCAATTCGTTTGTTTTTTTTCCGTTAAAATTCGTTATATTCGTTCATTCGTTATCGTACGAATGAACGAACGATTCGCTAAAAATTTTAACGAATAATGAATTATCGAATCGAACGAATATGAAAAACAACGAAAATTCGAAATAACCAAATTAGAAACAACGAAACTACGAAAGAAGAAAATCCGAAAAACGAAAACAGGAACAACGAAAATCAAAATGAACGAAAAAATTCGTACATTCGTAACTTTTTTTTTTTGTTGAATTGGTAATTTTCCGTGTCTCTTACAATGGCGCTGCTTAACGTGCTTCAAATGAATTGAACGAAAAAATTCGTACTTTTTTTTTTTAGATTCGTAATTTTCCGTGTCTCTTACAATGGCGCTGCTTAACGTGCTTCAAATGGATTGAACGAAAAAATTCGTACATTCGTAACTTTTTTTTTTTTGCGATTCGTAATTTTCTGTGTCTCTTACCATGGCGCTGCTTAACGTGCTTCGAATTAATTGAACGAAAAAATTCGTACATTCGTAACTTTTTTTTTTTTAGATTCGTAATTTTCCGTGTCTCTTACAATGGCGCTGCTTAACGTGCTTCAAATTAATTGAACGAAAAAATTCGTACATTCGTAACTTTTTTTTTTTTAGATTCGTAATTTTCCGTGTCTCTTACAATGGCGCTGCTTAACGTGCTTCGAATTAATTGAACGAAAAAATTCGTACATTCGTAACTTTTTTTTTTTTAGATTCGTAATTTTCCGTGTCTCTTACAATGGCGCTGCTTAACGTGCTTCGAATGGATTGAACGAAAAAATTCGTACATTCGTAACTTTTTTTTTTTGCGATTCGTAATTTTCTGTGTTTCTTACAATGGCGTTACTTAACGTGCTTCGAATGGATTGAACGGAAAAATTCGTACATTCGTAACTTTTTTTTTTCGATTCGTAATTTTCCGTGTCTCTTACAATGTAATAATAGCATACACATTACATAACATTATGAATTATGCTCCGATTACAAATCTACGAAAACAATGTTACGAAAGTACGAATAAATCAATCTTACGAAAGTACGAATGTAACTAAATCTACGAAAATACGAATGCGTCCGAATTTCGAATAAACGAAAATTAAACTAACGGAAAAACGAATCCACGAAAAAATAACTCTTACGAAAATACGAATCGTTACGAATACGAACACCGACGACTTACGAATTTACGAATCGCTACGAATCAACGGAAACGAACAGAAACGAAACTAAACTAAACAAATTTTTCTATTGTGCACATGTCTAGTGGCTCTATCTCTCACCCCCTCTCAACCACCGTATTGTCTTCTCCTCTATTGTGGCCCCTTCTTGATCCGTTTCCTCCCAACATCAGTTTTGTCTTCTCTCTCCTTTGTCCTCTCCATTGTTGTGGACTCTCCCCTCTCCTCCCTCTCATTCTCACTATTATTCGCAATCGTTTCTCCATCTTTCTTCTCCCTCTCATGCTCAGTGACGCCTCCTCCTCTACTGTGGCTCCTTCTCTTTCCTATGTCTCATCATCAGTATTGTCTTCTCCTTTATGGTGGCCACTTCTCGCCGCTCCCTCTCCTCCCCAGTATAATCTTATCCTGTATTGTTGCTCCAGCTCTCTTCTCCCTCTCATGCTCAGTATTGTCCTCACGTCCACTATGGCTCCTTCTCGAGCCCCTCTCTCTCATCTTGTCTTCTCCTCCACTTGTGACCTCTTCAATTCCCTCCCTTTCATCTACAGCATTGTCCCCATCAATCACCTGAAAAAAACTTCTGCTTGAAATTTGAAAAAAAATTAATAAAAAAGTAGCAAACTTGAGTGGCAAGCCAAAGGAAAATATTCCCAATAGGACAAGTCTTTTTATAGTGAACCGGTCACGATTGAAGATTCAGTCATGTAGTTTAGTAGAATGTAACCATTTACTGGCTTCTGTTTTTTCATAGTGTTTGTACGCAATCCAAAGACATGCAGGTAGGTTAATTGGCTTCTGTCCAAAAAATTGGCCCTAGTATATGAATGGAGACCAGGGGCGGACTGACCATTCGGCCACTCGGGCACTGCCCGAGGGCCCTGGGCCACTAGGGGGCCCCATCAGGGTTGCCAGCCTCAGTAAAACCAGGGACAGTATGTAAAAATCTGTGTTTTTTTTACATCTGTCTCTAAAAATGTCCCTTACCGACATCCTTTTGGTCTAAAAATCCAGAGATTATAGCTGCCCCACCTCTGCAGTACCTTCTCAGACAATAGAAACATGTATGTGTATACCGTGTGATTGTATACTGTGTGTGTGTATACTGTGTGGCCCCATAATCTCTGATTGCCTGGGGGCCCCATAATCTCCTATTGCCCGGGGGCCCCATGAGTTGCCAGTCCGCCCCTGATGGAGACCTTGGATTGTGGGCTCTTTGAGGGTAGGGACCGATGTGAGTGTGCAATGTACAGGGATAGGGACAGTTGTAGACACTCACTCAGGTTGAACTGGATGGACTGGTGTCTTTATTCAACCTTACTAACTATGAAACTATACACTTATGCCCCATACACAAGAGCGGATTTTCCGTCGGAAAAATCTTGGATGGTTTTTCCGACGGAATTCCGCTCAAGCTTGGCTTGCATTGTGTATGTTTGCTGAACTTTCGACCGTCAAGAACGCGGCGAGGTACAACACTACGTCGAGCCGAGAAAATGAAGTTCAATGCTTCCGAGCATGCGTTGAATTGTTTCCGAGCATGCGTAGGAATTTTGTGCGTCGGAATTGCTACAGGCGATCGGAACTTCCGATCAAAACTTTTTCCGACCGAAAAATAGAGAACCTGCTCTCAATCTTTTGCTGGCCGAAATTCAGCCAGCAAAAGTCCGATGGAGCATACACACGGTCGCATTTTCCGACCAAAAGCTCTCATCGGACTTTTGCTGGCGGTTTTTCTGATTGTGTGTGCGCGGCATTAGTGGCTGGAACACTGAGAGGTCAGGCAGCTGTTAATGCAGGGGTCTTCAAACTTTCTAAATGAAGGGCCAGCTTACTGTCCATTCAGACTTTAGGGGGCCTGACTGTGGCCCATCATTGATGTCAGCGGGAGGAATAGTGCCCTATTGTTGGTGTCAGTGTGAGGAATAGTACCCCATTGTTGGTGTTAGTGGGAGGAATAGTGCCCCATTCCTTGGTGTCAGTGGGAGAAATAGCCCCCTATTGTTAGTGTCAGTAGCAGGAATTATGCCCGCATTGTTGGTGTCAGTTTGAGGAAGAGCACCCCTTTGTTGGCATCAAGAGGAGAAATAGTGCCCCATTGTTGTCGTCAGTAGAAAGAATTATGCCCCATTTTTCGCGTCAGTGGGGAGAATAGAGTCTTGTACCAGTGGGAGAGAAAGCGCCCCATCATTGGTGTCAGTGAGAGGAATAGTGCGCCATTGTTGGTGTCGGTGGAAGGAATAGAGCCCCATTGTTGGGGTCAGTGGGAGGAAAAGTGTCTCATAGTTGGTGTCAGTGGGAGAAATAGTGCCCCATCGTCGGTGTCAGTTTGAGGAATAGCACTCCATCATCGACATCAATGGGAGGAATTATGCCCCATTGTTGGCATCAGTAGCACGAATTATGCCCCATCATTGGCGTCAGTGGGAGGAATAGTGTCTTGTACCAGTGGGAGGAATTGTGCCCCAAGGGCCAGAAAAAGGCAAGCAAAAGGCTGCATCCGGCTCCTAGTTTGGAGACCACTGTGCTAAGGCAACGTTTCTTGGACCTTACCTGGACTTCGACTTGTTATGCCCCCTTACACACGATGGGAAATTCCCCCCAGCAAAAGTCCGATGTGAGCTTTTGGTCGGAAATTCCGACCGTGTGTAGGCTCCATTGGACTTTTGCTGGCGGAATTCCCACCAAGATTGAGAGCAGGTTCTCTATTTTTCCGATCGTCTGTAGCAATTCCGACACGCAAAATTCCTACGCATGCTCGGAAACAATTTGACGCATGCTCGTAAGCATGAAACTTTATTTTCTCGGCTCGTCGTAGTGTTGTACGTCACCGCGTTCTTGGCGGTCGAAAGTTCAAAGAACTTTTGTGTGACCGTGTGTATGCAAGACAAGTTTGAGCGGAATTCCGTTGGAAAAACCATCCAAGTTTTTCCCGAAGGAAAATCCGCTCGTGTGTACGGGGCATAAGTTATATTTTTTTTCCATCTCCCCCATTGAAGAGGTTTCTCTTCACTTCTTGTCCTAAACCCCTCACCTCGTGTTTCCGTAAAAAAAGTTGGCTTTAGATACACTTTTATGCCCCGTACACACGGTCGGAAAATCCGACCACAAAATCCATCGGATTTTTTCCGACGGATTTTGTCCGACACTGGTGTTGCGTACACACGGTCGGACAAAGTTATCGGAAAATCCGATCATTCTGAGCGTGGTGACGTTCGTTGCCTACGACGGAGCTACGTAGAGGCTAGTAGCCAATAGCTTTGGTCTTGTAATGTGATCTGAGCATGCGTGGCACTTTGTCCGTCGGAATTCGCTACACACGATCGGAATTCTCGTCGGAAAAAGCTCTGATGGTTTTTCCATCGGAATTCCGACGGAATTTCGCTCAAACTGTCTTGCCTACACACGGTCACACCAAATTCCGACGGTCAATAACACCGCGGCATACAACACGTTCGACTGCACTATAAAAGGGAAGTTTAATGCTTCCGAGCATGCGTCAAATTGTTTCCGAGCATGCGTCGGAATTTTGCGTGTCGAAATTGCATACACACGATCGGAAAATCCGATAGAAAGGTTTTCCGTCTGAAAAATTAAGAACAGGTTCTTAATCCAAAGTCCGTCGGAAATTCCGACAGAAAAAGACCGATGGGCATACACATCCGTTGAAAAGCTCCCATCGGACTGTTTCCATCGGAAATTCCGACCGTGTGTACGCGGCATTAGAAAAAAGCAAAATGAGGGGGATTTGATTTGAAAAGCGGTCCAGCTAACGGCTCCCCCGTTCTTGTCTTCTGATGAGCGGCATGTTGACGTCCGTCTCGGGGGGGGGGGGGTGCGACTCGGTGGTTTCCCAGTCTCGGTGGCCCGTCTCCATTGTTGTGTTAAACCTTGCCACCTCGTCTGGCCCGCCTCGAAAGGCCCATGAACTTGAAAGTCGGCGTCATGAAAGGGCCCCGCCAAGCGAAGGATTAGCCTCGCCTGGCATAATGTGACTTCTGCTCAATTGAGTAAAGCGCGTCGGGAGGCCCCGGCGTGGCCCCGAACAGAACGCCGATTTGTATAGGCTTTGTGAAATAGCGGTCGGTGAATGGCTGCATGTGACACAAGCTCCAATGACTCTCCGTCCCAGCAACGTGCGGCACTCACACACAAATTTGTTCCATTAAGTTGCTGACCTCCCGGGACTCGGCTTTGAAGAGGCCTCTCTCCTTTCATGCCGCCTTTGATAAAAGAGATTGTCAGGAGCCTTTTCATGTTGTCACTGACACAGCTCCTATTATTGTTCGCCGTTTTAACCGTTTCCATTTCGGCAGCCTTTTTTTTTTTTTTTATTTCTTCTTTAACCACTTTCAGCCCCGGACCAATTGGCAGCCAAAGGACCAGGCCCCTTTTTGCGATTCGGCACTGCGCCGCTTTAGCTGACAATTGCGCGGTCGTGCGACGTGGCTCCCAAACAAAATTGGCGTCCTTTTTTTCCCCACAAATAGAGTTTTCTGTTGGTGGTATTTGATCGCCTCTGCGTTTTTTTTTTTTTATAAACAAAAAAAATAGGGGCTATTTTGAAAAAAACACATTATTTTTTTACTTTTTGGTATAATAAATATCCCACAAAACTATTGGAAAAAAAAAATAAAAATTCCCTCAGTTTAGGCCGATACGTATTCTTCTACATATTTTTGGTAAAAAAATCGCAATTAGCGTTTATTGATTGATTTACGCAAATGTTATAGCGTTTTGCAAAATAGGGGATAGTTTCTGCCATCTTTATTAATATTTTTTTTATTAGTAATGACAGCGATGAGTGATTTTTATCGTGACTGCGACATTATGGCGGACACATCGGACACTTTTGTTGCGGTTTTGGGACCATTCACAATTATACAGCGATCAGTGCAATTAAAAATGCATTGATTACTATTTAAATGTGACTGGCAGTGAAGGGGTTAACCACTAGGTGGCGCTGTAGGGGTTAAGTGTGTCCTAGGGAGTGATTCTAACTGTGAGGGGAGGGGCTGTGTGTGACGTGTCACCGCTCCTGATTACAGGGAGCTGTGATCAGTGTCAGCGTCATTAGGCAGAACAGGGAAATGCTTGTTTACATCAGCATCTCCCTGTTCTTCCTCCCCGTGACACAATCGCGGGTATCCCCCCGGACACCAGCGATCGTGCTCACGAAGCTCCCGGCGGGCACGTGCGCTCGCAACCCGCCTCTTAAAGGGCAAGGTACGTGATTCTGCCTGTACGTGCCCTTCTGCTGCAGTATATCTGCGTGAGGCGGTCAGGAAGCGGTTAAACATGACAAAAGTTACACAGATTTGCTGTGTTCCCAAAGAATTTAAGGAATATGGGAACTTGCTAAAAGCGGAACCTCAGGCAGATATGGAGGACACAAATGAATGGAGCTCATTGATACATCATTTAATCATTATTATTTTTTTTTTAGACGTAAGCTTTTTAAGTACCTGAGTTTTACTTGGTATCAGCCTCTGTAGAGCAGAGCTCAGACTGGGCGAGGCACCACAAGAAGCCCAGCTGGTGGAGAAGGTTATTGCCGTCATATGTAGATAAGGGTTTTAGGCTAAAATCTTAAAAAGAGAAGTACGGGAATCTTTTTTTTTTTTCTGGAATCATACATACCTACCTCTAACACTGGGAACTGAGCGATCAAACGCCACCGATCACTCGGTTCTCAGTGCTCGGTGAGCAGAGAGCCGGTGACTGTCAGTTACCGGCTCTCTGCACTGCCACCCCCCTTCGCTCACTGGAGCGCTGAGCTTTGTATCGGGTGGGGAGCGGGCAGCTTAGGCTAAAGCCCCATACACACGGTCGGACAATCCGCGGACCAGGTCCGTCGGACCATGTCCGTCATACTTTGTCCGATGTTGGTTTTGCGTACACACGGTCGGACAAAGTTGTCGGAAAATCCGATCATTCTGAACGTGGTGACGTTTGTTGCCTACGACGGGACTACGTAGAGGCTAGTAGCCAATAGCTTTGGTCTTGTAATGTGATCTGAGCATGCGTGGCACTTTGTCCGGTCGGACAACCGTACACACGATCGGATTTGGTGTGATCGGACCGTGTTGACGGCAAAGATTTCCAGCAGGAGATAAGACTTTGTCCGTCGGTCAAACCGACGAACACTGTCCGATGGTGCCTACACACGGTCTGATTTTTCAACAACCTTGTCCGATCGGACAGAATCCATGAAAAAGTCCGACCGTGTGTATGGGGCTTTAGGTGACCAGATTTTTTAAATGGGGCCAGAGGCGGCTCTCTAATTAGGCAAATTAGGTGGTCGCCTAAGGCCTCGCACTCCTAGGGGGCCTCACGGCCGCCTAATTCGCCTGATGTGTGTGTTACAGTTGAAGGGAATATCATGCAAGTTATACAGGTAATTTCTATTGCTTTAATTATTTTTCCCATTTTCGGCGTGAGTGGGGGCCTCATGTCTAAGATTTGCCTAAGGCCTCACAAAGCCTAGAGCCGCCTCTGCATGGGGCAGTTTATACTGGTTACAGTGTATCCCTGGTGATTGTTGCTGGGAGAGAAAGTGGAATATATAAGAGATATATGAAATGATAATAATAGTGGGTGACTGTGGGCGGACATTAGAGTGTAAGCTCCTGTGGCGCCGAGGCTGATATGAATGGCTCAGTGTTCTCTGTACATGGCTGTGGTATATGTCAGAGCTATATAAATGTATAATGATAGGGACTGCGGGTGGACATTAGAGTGTAAGCTCCTCTGGTACAGAGACCGCTGTGACTGGCTCAGTGTGCTCTGTACAGCACTGCGGTATATGTCAGAGCTCTATAAATGTATAATGATAGGGACTGCGGGTGGACATTAGAGTGTAAGCTCCTGTGGCGCAGAGGCTGATATGAATGGCTCAGTGTTCTCTGTACATGGCTGTGGTATATGTCAGAGCTATATGAATAATATTTTTTTGCCATTTACGGCTTGTGTACGCAGTCTATAAATATATAATGTGAGTAGAGGGATGATATCCCAGGTGTGCTGTGGATAATGAGAAGCAGAAAGGGTCCCGGGTCCTGGTGGGGTGGTGGGAAGGTGTACAGGACTCCCACGCTCTTGCAGTTGCGTCGGCCTCACAGCGTGCGGTTTTGGAGCGCAGTCCCGGCGGTCCGGGATAACAGGCCCCTTTTCATCCATCTTGTAATGTACAAGCATGGCTTTCTGCCTTGTGGCCTGGCAGCTCATTATGGAGCCTCAGACCTGGAATGTTCCTCCACTATTAATGGGACCTTGTTTGCTTTATTCCTGACCCTCCGCCGTTCCCCCCCTTTTACACACACAGGAGCCTGTTGTTGGGGGGAGGGGAGGGCCCGGGCTCTCACCCTGTGGTTTTACGGGGCCCGCAGAATGTTAATGAAGTGAGCCAGGAGCCACCACAAATCACCTGGCCTTCACAGCTCCCCCCTACACAAAGAGGACCAGTCACCCCCCCAGAAAGCTTTGTTTTCTTGACCCATATTGAAAGCAGCCAATAAATGAACGTTATTTATGGTATGGTAGCGGCCATTTTGGACTTAAAGTAACTTAGCTGTGACAGGTGGTGGGATTCTTTCTGGCATTACAGGGCAGTAAGACACTTTTGTGTTAGGAACCCCATCCTCCTTGCTTCCCCCAAGCTAGGAACCCCCACCGCCCTTATTGCTCCTGTACTTGGAACCCCCACCACCTTGTCGCCCCCATACTGGGAATCACCACACTCTTTACTGCCCCTGTACTAGGAACCCACACCCTCCTTACTGCCCCCCCCCCCCATACAAGGAACCCCATCCTCCTTATTGGCCCCATACTGGGAACCCTCACCCTCATATTATACCTGTACTGGGAACCCCCACCTGCCTTACTGCCCCTATATTTAGCACCACAACTTTATTACTGCCACCATATTAGGCACCCAACAATTCTTTATGAAGCTGTACTGGAGACCCTCACCCTCCTTACAACCCCAGTATTGGGTACTGCCACCCTCCTTTCTGCCTCTGGAAGAGGAACCCCCACCCCCCTTATTGCTCCCATACTTGGAACCCCCACCCTCCTTATTTCTCCTATACTGGAAACCCCCACCACCTTGTCACCCCCATACTGGGAGCCACCACACTCTTTACTTGCCCCTCTACTAGGAACCCACACCCTCCTTACTGCCCCCTATACAAGGAACCCCATCCTCCTTATTGGCCCCATACTGAGAACCCTCACCCTCATATTACACCTGTACTAGGAACCCCCACCTGCCTTACTGCCCCTATATTTAGCGCCACACCCTTCTTACTGCCACCATATTAGGCACCCAACTATTCTTTATGAAGCTGTACTGGAAACCCTCACCCTCCTTACAACCCCAGTATTGGGTACTGCCACCCTCCTTTCTGCCTCTGGAAGAGGAACCCCCACCCTCCGTATTGCTCCCATACTTGGAACCCCCACCCTCCTTATTGCTCCTATACTGGGAACCCCCACCACCTTGTCACCCCCATACTGGGAGCCACCACACTCTTTACTTGCCCCTCTACTAGGAACCCACACCCTCCTTACTGCCCCCTATACAAGGAACCACATCCTCCTTATTGGCCCCATACTGAGAACCCTCATTCTCATATTACACCTGTACTGGGAACCCCCACCTGCCTTACTGCCACTATATTTAGCACCACACCCTTCTTACTGCCACCATATTAGGCACCCAACAATTCTTTATGAAGTACTGGAAACCCTCACCCTCCTTACAACCCCAGTATTGGGTACTGCCACCCTCCTTTCTGCCTCTGGAAGAGGAACCCCCACCCTCCTTATTGCTCCCATACTTGGAACCCCCACCACCTTGTAGCCCCCATACTGGGAATCACCACACTCTTTACTGCTCCCTGCACTGGGCATCCCCACCCTCTTTACTGATCCCTTTAATAAACACCCCCACCCTTCATTCCTGCCTCTGTATACTGGGCACCCTCATCCTATGCCCCCTCCCATGGCAGGCACCAGTGGTGGCTGGTGCTCAATACTTTTTTTTGGGGGGGGGGGGGGAGGCAGCAAACAAGCCTGGCCCCCTCACTCGCATTCCCTCCCCCCAGGTGGCAATCCTTGGCCTTAGCTTAGGAGGCCGATAACAAAGTGGTGCTGGATCCGGGGTAAGGCTCCTCAAAGCTGGAAGAGCCTGGTTGCTGCCCCTCCACCTGCTGCTCCTCGCTGCACATGGACCGCAGCTTGCCGAGGGAAGAGCCAGGGGCCATTGCTTTTCCTCCCGACCGAACAGGAAGTGAGTCCTGAGACCTGATTGGCCGGGAGTCCTAAGACTCCCTGGCCAATCGTGTCTCAGGACCCGCTTCCTGATTGGCCCGGGAGGAGAAGCAGGAAGACATTAGCGATTAGCGAATATTAATTCGCTAATGTCACACAACTGGGTGGGTTCGTGTCCGCGTTTGGGTGGGCCTCTGGCTCTAATCATTGAAATCCATGTGTCCGGTGCCCTGCATGTAGATTAGGGGCCGGGCGCATGGATTAGGGGCCCCTAATTGGGTGGCCACCACTGCCAGGCACCCACAGGTGACCTCCTTTTATTGGGCATCCCACATTAATACTGCCCCCCTACAGGAAAGATACAGAGGACCAGAACAGTGACGTGTCTCCATACGTTGCCTGTATTTGGTCATGTGATCTGCGATGACGCGGTGGACCCGCGGGGGAGGAGGAAGCGCGGTGCCGGGCTTTGCTCTCATGATTCTTCCTTTTAAAGAAAAAAAAAATAGGCTTCTTCCACTTTAGCAGAACTGCAGTGTTACTTGGATTGTATTATTTCCATTGATTATATTTGGAGTTACTGTATAAAGCAGAAGATGCTACAGGTAACTCCACACCAGAGTGATTATGCCCATGCGGACTTCAGTCAAGGTGATGGGACAGGCGCGGGAGGACCATCCCCCACCTCATCCCTAATTAATTGGCCCATTTGATGGATTGAAACATCGGCCGGGATGACATTAAAAATGTGTCCTGTCAGCACAGCGCTCTCGGACGCCCGCAGAACGTAGATTTTCATTCGCCCTCATTAACCTTTGCAGCAATTCACCCGCTTTCCACCCAGCGGCCTCATTCTCTGTCACCTTTTTCTATCTTCCTACAGAAGCAAAGTCAAGATCTCGGCCTTTCGTCTCCGAGCCCGGGGCGCTGGACCGCGTACAGACCGCCCGCGCAGGACGCAGCTCGCAAAGAGGTAACAAAAATACACGCGCTCACATTCATCAACTGCATGATGGGAGTACAGGGAGGATGGAAAGTGTATGGAAAATTATATGTATATCAGTGGGACATGAGAAGATAAACTTGAGACAAGTCCTTAGTTATGCATTGTGCAATTATATATTGATAGATAGATAGATAGATAGATAGATAGATAGATAGATAGATAGATAGATATGAAATAGATAGATATGAAATAGATAGATAGATAGATAGATAGATAGATAGATAGATAGATAGATAGATATGAAATAGATAGATAGATAGATAGATATTAGATAGATAGATTTGAGATAGATAGATAGATAGATAGATAGATAGATAGATAGATAGATAGATAGATAGATAGATAGATAGATAGATAGATAGATAGATAGATAGATATTAGATAGATAGATATTAGATAGATAGATGGATATGAGATAGATAGATAGATAGATAGATAGATAGATAGATAGATAGATAGATAGATATGAGATCGATAGATATGAGATAGATAGATAGATAGATAGATAGATAGATAGATAGATAGATAGATAGATAGATAGATAGATAGATAGATATGAGATAGATAGATGGATATGAGATAGATAGATAGATAGATAGATAGATAGATAGATAGATAGATAGATGAATATGAGATTGATAGATAGATAGATATTTAGATAGATAGAGATATAGATAGATAGATATAGAGATAGATAGATAGATAGATAGATAGATAGATAGATAGATAGATAGATAGATATGAGATAGATAGATAGATAGATAGATAGATAGATAGATAGATAGATAGATAGATAGATGGATATGAGATAGATAGATAGATAGATAGATAGATAGATAGATGAATATGAGATTGATAGATGGATAGATAGATATGAGATAGTAGTAGTAGTACTGGCAGTAGCAGTAGTAGTAATCATAGAAGTAGTAGTAGTACTATCGGTAGTAGTACTTTATTGTTTTCATTATATACATTATTTTACTCCCAGTGATGTCATCGCGGGGTCTCTGTGCGCCGGTCTGCAATGCAGGCAGATCATGGCTGGTGGGAGGGGCCAGCAGGGTGCTGTACATAGCTTTCTGAAAACATCCCAGCACCCGGCCTCAGTGGGCATGGGCACTGCCATGGAGTGTACAGCCTTCAAATGAGGTTTAGAGGACAACATTGAGAATTGTGGTTTGAGCTTAATTGGTGGACGCCTTAAACCCGAGCGCGAGGTTGTGGATGATGTGTGAGATGCTCTTTTAAAAGTGACATTATTTATATGCAATTAGTGGCTGAGATCTGTTATTTAGTGCTAAATGACAGATTCCTGACAGCTTCTGTTTGTAAACAAAACCAGGGGATCTGTCATTAGCTGCATCATCACTACTGCCTCTAAATGACAGATCCCTGCCAGCCTCTGTTTGCAAACAAAGCGGCCAGGCATCCTGGGTGGCAGGAGAATTAATTTGGTCAATTACATTATTTGGGACCCCCCCCCCCCCCCCGCCACTGTGTTTACTTGGTATGGATTTATGTTGATCCAAGTTGGACTAACATTGGGGGGCATGATTAAGTCCCCCTTAAAGACTTCCATATCACTTTTGGGCGTATCCTTGTTAAGCCCCCTCTAAATGTAATCATGATTAAGCACAACATGATTAAGCACAAGATGTCTGTGTGAAACGCGTCGACGTGACCACAGTTTGGTGTCTTTGGTGTTATCTTTGTGAAACAAAATAAAAGACAATCGGAAGTTCTGGATGTGCCGCCATTTCTTTCTTCTTTCCAAGTTTCCCACGGAGGCGGGGCCCGGGGGCCAGCACTCTGCAAGATACTCCAATCAGCCTTATCTCTATTACACCTGGAGCATTGGCTCTTTTTCTTGTATACAAGTGAATGGGCTGCCCTAAGTGCGCCGCGCGTTCCTGGTGTGAAAATGGGGGCTGCAGCCTCACCTTGTGGCTTGCCATGAAGCTACAGCCTGACCACTGGGGAGGGGGGAGACTGAGGAAATGCCCGCAGCAGACTGATGACTACTTCACCTCGGCCTAGGCAGAGTCGCTGATCGGAGCTTTTTTCGGGAACAGTGATGCGCTTGCTGTGGAGTGAATGACAGGTCCACTTTAACCCTCCGTCTGTCGGGGCTGTCACTCCATGCCATAGTCGGCTCTGTAATGATCGGGACATGTTGGTGTTGGCCGGGCACTTAGTACAGGAAGGCTCGTCTTGCCAAGTTCAGAGTAAGCGAGCCAAAGCTAACACCGGCCTGACTTATATACTGAGTGTCAGACCACAGAAACCCCCCCCCCCCCCCAGGAAAAAAAAACATTTCACTACATAGCTGTGTACATAGGAGCGTCTACTGTACACGGCGGAGGGATGGACGCGGTCACATGACTCCAAGCTTGTAGTCGTTTTTTTTTTCCTTAAAAGTTGTGGTTACTTTTTTGAATTAGGGCCACATTGCACAGGCAACTTTAATCTTGGAGATGTAAAGAGACCCTGTCACCAGCTCAAAAAAAATTCCACTTGCAATGCGCCTTTGGACTTGCTATGAAATTTGACCAAACCCAGCAAGAGTCAATTCCCTAGCACCGCCCCCTTCCCTCCTTGCGTGCTATAGCCCTCTCCACTTCTGGGAGGGTTCTAATTATTGTCTGTGCTGGCCCAGCTCCTCCCCCCTCAACTCCCTACATAACCTCTCATGGAGCTATTGGGGGGAATAACCATAGAGGGGCTTGACGACATCAAATCCAAGATGGGTGGTACTCAGCAGTGGTCTTGTGGCTTTTTGAGGTCCACGCGTCTTTTACAGGTTAGACCTAAGACCTAGACCCCTAGTCACAAGACATTGTCCCATAGACCTTCGACCTAGTCCCCTAGTATAAAGACCTTGTCCCATAGACCTAAGACCTAGTCCCTTAGTCACAAGACCTTGCTTGTCCCATAGACCTAAGACCTAGTCCCCTAGTCACAAGACCTTGTCCCATAGACCTAAGACCTAGTCACAAGATCTTGTCCCACAGACCTAAGACCTAGACCCCTAGTCACAGGACCTTGTCCCATAGACCTAAGACCTAGTCCCCTAGTCACAAGACCTTGTCCCATAGACCTAAGACCTAGTCCCCTAGTCACAAGACCTTGTCCCATAGAGCTAAGACCTAGTCCCCTAGTCACAAGACCTTGTCCCATAGACCTAAGACCTAGACCCCTAGTCACAAGACCTTGTGCCATAGACCTAAGACCTAGTCCCTTAGTCACAAGACCTTGTCCCATAGACCTAGTCCCCTAGTCACAAGACCTTGCCCCATAGATCTAAGACCTAGTCCCCTAGTCACAAGACCTTGTCCCATAGACCTATGACCTAGTCCCCTTGTCACAAGACCGTGTCCCATAGAGCTAAGACCTAGTCCCCTAGTCACAAGACCTTGTCCCATAGAGCTAAGACCTAGTTCCCTAGTCACAAGACCTTGTCCCATAGACCTAAGACCTAGACCCCTAGTCACAAGACCTTGTGCCATAGACCTAAGACCTAGTCCCTTAGTCACAAGACCTTGTCCCATAGACCTAGTCCCCTAGTCACAAGACCTTGCCCCATAGATCTAAGACCTAGTCCCCTAGTCACAAGACCTTGTCCCATAGACCTACGACCTAGTCCCCTTGTCACAAGACCTTGTCCCATAGACCTAAGACCTAGTCCCCTAGTCACAAGACCTTGTCCCATAGACCTAAGACCTAGTCCCCTTGTCACAAGACCTTGTCCCATAGACCTAAGACCTAGACCCCTAGTCACAAGACCTTGTCCCATAGACCTAAGACCTTGTCTCCTAGTCACAAGACCTTGTCCCATAGACCTAAGACCTAGACCCCTAGTCACAAGACCTTGTCCCATAGACCTAAGACCTAGTCCCCTAGTCACAAGACCTTGTTCCATAGACCTAAGACCTAGTCCCCTAGTCACAAGACCTTGTCCCATAGACCTAAGTCCTAATCCCCTAGTCACAAGACCTTGTCCCATAGACCTAAGACCTAGTCACAAGACCTTGTCCCATAGACCTAAGACCTAGTCTCCTAGTCACAAGACCTTGTCCCATAGACCTAAGACCTAGTCTCCTAGTCACAAGACCTTGTCCCATAGAGCTAAGACCTAGCCCCCTAGTCACAAGACCTTGTCCCATAGACCTAAGACCTAGTCCCCTAGTCACAAGACCTTATCCCATAGACCTAAGACCTTGTCCCCTAGTCACAAGACCTTGTGCCATAGACCTAAGACCTAGTCCCCTAGTCACAAGACCTTGTGCCATAGACCTACGACCTAGTCCCCTAGTCACAAGACCTTGTCCCATAGAGCTAAGACCTAGTCCCCTAGTCACAAGACCTTGTCCCATAGACCTAAGACCTAGTCCCCTAGTCACAAGACCTTGTCCCATAGACCTAAGACCTAGTCCCCTAGTCACAAGACCTTGTCCCATAGACCTAAGACCTAGTCCCCTTGTCACAAGACCTTGTGCCATAGACCTAAGACCTAGCCCCCTAGTCACAATACCTTGCCCCATAGATCTAAGACCTAGTCCCCTAGTCACAAGACCTTGTCCCATAGACCTAAGACCTAGACCCCTAGTCACAAGACCTTGTCCCATAGACCTAAGACCTAGTCCCCTAGTCACAAGACCTTGTCCCATAGACCTAAGACCTAGTCACAAGACCTTGTCACATAAACCTAAGACCTAGACCCCTAGTCACAAGACCTTGTCCCATAGACCTAAGACCTAGTCCCCTAGTCACAAGACCTTGTCCCATAGACCTAAGACCTAGACCCCTAGTCACAAGACCTTGTCCCATAGACTTAAGACCTAGTCCCCTAGTCACAAGGCCTTGCCCCATAGACCTAAGACCTAGTCCCCTAGTCACAAGACCTTGTCCCATAGACCTAAGACCTAGTCCCCTAGTCACAAGACCTTGTCCCATAGACCTAAGACCTAGTCCCCTAGTCACAAGACCTTGTCCCATAGACCTAAGACCTAGTCCCCTAGTCCCAAGACCTTGTCCCATAGACTTAAGACCTAGTCCCCTAGTCACAAGACCTTGTCCCATAGACCTAAGACCTAGTCCCCTAGTCACAAGACCTTGCCCCATAGACCTAAGACCTAGTCCCCTAGTCACAAGACCTTGTCCCATAGACCTAAGACCTAGTCACAAGACCTTGTCCCATAGACCTAAGACCTAGTCCCCTAGTCGCAAGACCTTGTCCCATAGACCTAAGACCTAGTCCCCTAGTCACAAGACCTTGTCCCATAGACCTAAGACCTAGTCCCCTAGTCATAAGACCTTGTCCCATAGACCTAAGACCTAGTCCCCTAGTTGCCTAGTTCCCTACTCCTAGTCACCTAGAGCTCAAATCCTTGCAGTGTGGGTGCAACTCTACTACAAGGAAGGATTTTTATTTTCTTTGGAAGTTCAACTTGAAATCTCTCAGCAGCGAGGAGATTGAACAGATGGTGTAGCCCCAAATCGGAGGGGTCCAGGCTCCCGAACATTTCAGAAGACGCTCGGCAATGGCGGTGACGGGTCTACTTTGTAAGAAAAGAAAGTCGAAACGCCACTCGGGAAATCGCCGGGACAACTCCACTCCACTTTCCTTTAAGGGGGAAACTCTGACCTTCTGAGAAGTGCCAACCCTCAGGGGCAGCCATGGTTGTCTCTTCCATCCAAAGAGGAAAGGATCAAGGTGTCTTTCTATCTGATGTCAGTCTGGAGTCATTTGTGACCGTCATCGGGAATACATTACACAGCGCGCCGTGAATAATTCATAGTATTATGCAGTAACATTGGCTGTGCATTTAGAATGACATGAACGGAAAATCAATCTCATTAATGAGTAAAGACTTCATGTTAACCGTCGCCACGCCGGGCAGGAATCAAACTATGGCTAGACGTAGACGGCGCATCATTAATGGGCCCAACGACGCACAAGATCCTCCTCTGCTGGTAGAAGGAGAGACTTCCTTCCCGCTGATTGTAAGCTCATGTGCAATGCATTGATTTCTCTTTGGGTTACTGTCCACGAGGGGTTGAACCGCGCGCTCGTGTGCTATTTCTGTCTCCCGTAGCATGAGCAGACAGACTCATTAAAGTCAAACTCTGTGGAGTGAAGGCTCTGCCATGGAAAAAAAAAAGCTGATTTTAAGGATTTATTTTGAATATTCTTCCCTTTTTTCTGTCCTGATGCAAAGCGTTTATTATCTTCTTGCTCAAAATAACTGCTAAGAGGGAGGGAATTATAGCAGGTTACATTTAGGGGGTAACAAAAAATTCCACAGCTTTTCACCCAGTGAGAGCACATTCATTCTGTGCACATAGTGGCAAAAATCGAATGTTATTAGGCTATTTCCTGTGCTGGTTGAGTGTTTTCCATTATCTTATAATGGAAAATTATACATTTGGCCACTAGATGGTGCTAAGAATCGTAGGAAATTCATTATTTTCAGTTTTATATCAATGGAGACCTTTTGACCAGCACAGGAAATAGTCTGATAATATTTTTTTTTCGTCCTCATTCAAGAATGAAGGTTCCTGTACTTTCACTGGAAGAATTGCCATGCAAGCTTTTTGTTTTTAATAAATACAAATCCTTGGGGCCCTGGTGCAACCTGCAGAAACTGATCTGTGTTTCTCTATAGCCCTTTTATAGTGCTAATCTCTAGCAGTCTCATGTAATATGTCTCCAGTCTATGACTGTCTCCTGAAGCATATCCTCAGTCTCCAAAAACACCTATAGCATATCCTCAGTCTCCAAAAACACCTATAGCATGCCCACAGTCTCTTACCATCACTGGTATTGTGTATGCAGTTTCTCTTGTAATAGTTCTGCAGTCTCTGACCATCCCTTGTATCATGTCTGCATGTCTTTTAACAGTCTATGACCATCCCTTGACCATCTCTTATATCATGTCTGCAGTCTCTGACCATCTCTTATATATCGACAGTCTCTGACCATCTCTTATATCATATCTACAGTCTCTGACCATCTCTTGTATCATGTCTGCAGTCTCTGACCATCTCTTATATATCGACAGTCTCTGACCATCCCTTGTATCATGTCTGCAGTCTCTGACCATCTCTTATATATCGACAGTCTCTGACCATCCCTTGTATCATGTCTGCAGTCTCTGACCATCTCTTATATATCTACAGTCTCCGACCATCCCTTGTATCATGTCTGCAGTCTCTGACCATCCCTTATATATCGACAGTCTCTGACCATCTCTTATATCATATCTACAGTCTCTGACCATCTCTTGTATCATGTCTGCAGTCTCTGACCATCTCTTATATATCGACAGTCTCTGACCATCTCTTATATCATATCTACAGTCTCTGACCATCCCTTATATATCGAGAGTCTCTGACCATCTCTTATATCATATCTACAGTCTCCGACCATCCCTTGTATCATGTCTGCAGTCTTTGACCATCCCTTATATATCGACAGTCTCTGACCATCTCTTATATCATATCTACAGTCTCTGACCATCTCTTGTATCATGTCTGCAGTCTCTGACCATCTCTTATATATCGACAGTCTCTGACCATCTCTTATATCATATCTACAGTCTCTGACCATCTCTTGTATCATGTCTGCAGTCTCTGACCATCTCTTATATATCGACAGTCTCTGACCATCTCTTATATCATATCTACAGTCTCTGACCATCTCTTGTATCATGTCTGCAGTCTCTGACCATCTCTTGTATCATGTCTGCAGTCTCTGACCATCCCTTATATATTGACAGTCTCTGACCATCTCTTATATCATATCTACAGTCTCTGACCATCTCTTGTATCATATATGCAGTCTCAGCCCATTTGTTATATTATATCTACAGTCTCTGAACATCTCTTGTATCATATATGCAGTCTCTGACCATCTCTTGTATCATGTCCACAGTCTGAACATCTCTTATATATGCAGTCTCTGACCATCTCTTATATCATTTTAACAGTCTCTGACCATCCCTTATATATCGACAGTCTCTGACCATCTCTTGTATCATATATGCAGTCTCAGACCATTTCTTATATCATATCTACAGTCTCTGACCATCTCTTGTATCATGTCCACAGTCTGACCATCTCTTATATATGCAGTCTCTGACCATCTCTTATATCATTTTAACAGTCTATGACCATCCCTTGTATCACGTTTGCAGTCTCTGACCATCTCTTATATCACATCTACATTCTCTGACCATCTCTTGTATCATGTCCACAGTCTTTGACTACGGTATATCCTGTTGTGCATCTGCTGTCCCTGATAATGATATTCACTGAATATTAGGTGTGGCGCCTTTGGTGGTGTCAGGGGCCACACCCGAGGCCCCCCATATCAAGAAAGTTGACCATCACACCTTATGGTCAGTGTCTAGGGGCTATTTATATCTATCTATCTATCTATATACTGTATATATACTGCGATAGTTCTACAAAACCAAACAAAATATACCTATTGCTACTCCTATTGGGAAGTTGCTACAATGTATGCTTATTCAGAGCAACATCCAACCATCAGCAGGCATCTATAAGTGAACCAGATCTCTCTATTTTATACAAGCTATAATCAAGTAAAAATAATAAGCTGTAAATCACCCCCCCCCCCCCCTTTCTGCAAATGAGTGTCTTTTTTTTTTATGATCCGCCATTGGGGTGACCACATTTCCAAACTGCCATTCAGGGACACCCCCACCCTTTTCACAAAAAAGCTGATCGCTGACGATGGAATCGGTCACTCCTTTCCCTCCTGCACGACTATCTCTATCATAGAGCGCTAGGAGGAAGTGATGTCACTTTAGCATGGGGGGACCGGTTTCGTGGAAGAAATTTTGACAAGGACAGGGGAGGGGGGGGGGGGGGTTCAGGGGCTAATGTAGTCTCAGACTTGCCGCCGTCCGTGGTGGAGGTGGAGCCGGCCCGTTAAGAGCACTGGGCGCGGAGGAGGAGGAAGTTAACTCCTCCTCCGCTTTGAAAGCTGGCAGTTGCAGTCGTGACGTCACTGGTTGATAGACGCCAGTCGGCTCTAGCAACCAGTGGCCTACCCAGTAGAAGTAGAAGTAGAGAAGAGTCTCTCAGGTGGAGGTGGGGAGGCAGAGCCAGTGCCATGGCGATAGCGGGATTTTGATCCTCTGTCAGTTTCATTCCGGGACAATGTATTGTCCCGGAATGAAGGTGCCCGGGACCTGGGACAGACCTGCTAATTGCGGGACTGTCCCGGGCAATCCGGGACACGTGGGCACCCTATCCGCCATACCTTTTATTGCATCATTATGTTGTTGATATATAGGTATGTAGGTGGCCACCTCATACATTTAATATGTGCCTTTAAGTTTGCACCCACTCTCAATCAATGTTGTAATGCGGTAACTCCTGATTCCATATCATCTCACTATAGGATAAAACTTGGGTGAAATTTAAAGCGGGACTGCACCTGAACATTCTTTTTTTTTAAAAGCCAGCAGCTACAAATACTGCAGCTGCTGACTTTTAATAAATGGACACTTACCTGTCTCCCAGTTCCAGCGGTGTCGGCAGCAGAGGCCGATCGATCGCTCGGCTCTCTGCTGTTGCCGGCGCCATTCTCGGTGAGGGAATCGGGAAGTAAAGCCCTGCGGCTTCACTTCCCGGTTCCCTACTGCGCATGCGCAATGAGAATCTTCAGCGCTGTCTGCCGGGACACGTGTGTGTCCCGGCAGACAGCGCGCCGGGACAGGAAGCTGCGCAAACTCCCGTGGGAGTTTATGCCCGGAAGTGGGTGCAGATACCTGTCTAAGAAAGGTGCCAAATGTGACACCAGAGGGGGGGGGGAGGGTTCCGAAAAGCGGAAGTTCCACTTTAGGGTGGAATCCCGCTTTAAGAAAAATTGCAAAGTTACTCATCCTGTAGAGATTGGTTCTGTGTGAATGAGGCAAATTAAAATGTTCGAGGGCTATATTCTCTGCAGATCAAATGTTATTCATTGAAGAAGAAAAAAATAAGGAAACACGCGATTAGGGGAAATACTGCATTATGGCCACTAAACGGTGCTTTGGAGCATACTTAAGCCCCATACACACGGTCAGACTTTTTCATGGATTCTGTCCTATCGGACAATGTTGTCGAAAAATCAGACCGTGTGTATGCACCATCGGACAGTGTTCGTCGGTTTGTCCGACGGACAAAGTCTTATCTCCTGCTGGAAATCTTTGCCGTCAACACGGTCCGATCACACCAAATCCGATCGTGTGTATTGAATTCCTGACGGACAAAGTGCCACGCATGCTCAGATCACATTACAAGACCAAAGCTATTGGCTACTAGCCTCTACGTAGTCCCGTCGTACGCAACAAACGTCACCACGTTCAGAATGATCGGATTTTTCGACAACTTTGTCCGACCGTGTGTACGCAACACCAACATCGGACAAAGTACGACGGACATGATCCGACGGACCTGGTCCTCGGATTGTCCGACCGTGTGTATGGGGCTTTAGAGTGGAGGGCCACCCTGAAAAAAAAAAAAAACTTCATAAAAATGTTAATAAAAATTTAAAGAAATGGCTGTTGCTAGGCAGATCGTCCTAATCTGCCTCTTCTTGTTCCGCGGAGCTGTCCTGTCTTCTGCTCCTAGCGCCGCCTTCTCTAGTGAATGGGGCGCGGTGTGTTATGGGAACTGTTTGTCCCACAACGCATCGCGTTTCCCCGTTCACAAAGCGCCGCGCGACGACTCGCGCATGCGCAGTAGAAAACGGGCAGTGAAGCCGTAGTCTTCGCTGCCTGTTTCCCTTACTGAGGATGGAGGGACATCTCGGCCTCCACGACCGGCATCGCGGGCGCCCTGGGAGGGTAAGTGTACTTATTAAAAGTCAGCAGCTACTTTTTTTTTTAGCTACTGACTTTAGCTGAAACACCCCTTTAATTCCTATAAAATAACAGCACCATTTACAGGCCATAATGCAGTTTATTTTTAACCACTTGCTTACTGGGCACTTAAACACCCTTCCTGCCCAGACCAATTTTCAGCTTTCAGCGCTCTCGCACTTTCAGTGACAATTGCGCGGTCATGCAATGTTGTAACCAAATGAATTTTTTATCATTTTGTTCGCACAAATAGAGCTTTAGTTTGGTGGTATTTATTCACGACTCCGTTTTTTATTTTTTGCGATATAAGCGAAAAAACATAGCGGAAATTTTGATAAAAAAATATATTTCCTCCTTTCTTTTTTAACAGAGAACCAATCAAATCAAATTTTGTCATAAATTTAAGCCAAAATGTATTCTGCTACATGTTTTCAGTAAAAAAAATTCCGTTAAGTGTATAATAATTGGTTCGCGTGATCACGGACATATGTACGCAAATGATCATGTACAGATGTGTGCAGGTGATCACGGACATATGTGTGCAGATAATCATTGGCACATGTGATTTTACTGGGACATATGTGGGGGACAGGTGTTTTTATTATTTGGGGACATGTGTTTTTATTATTTGGGGACATGTGTGTTTTGGGGACATGTGTGTTTTACTGTGGGGTCACAACTGGTGATCAGTGAGTAAAAAAAACAGCTAATACTCACTGATCACCAGCCGGCTGCAGAGATCCGCTCTCCTCTCCTCACCGACGACTTCCGTGTGAGGAGAGGAGGGCCGATTGCCTGGCAACCGGCTGTTTGTTTACATCACATGACAGCTGGGATTCGACACCGTCGTCATGTGATCAGGAGGGCCAATCACCGAGCCCTCCTGCCGATCCCGAGATGCGCCGTGTCCGGGTGACACGGCCGCATCGGGATCGCGCCGCTGCGCGGGCACGCGCGCGCGCGAGATCCCTCTACTTCTGAAGGACGTTCCGGAACGTCCGATCAGAAGTAGGCGGCTCCCACCCGGCCGTATATCTACATTGGCCGGGTGGGAAGTGGTTAATGAATAACATTCAATCTGCAGAGAATATAGTCTGAGACATTTAATCATTAGATTTTTGCCCAGCTAAATGGAATTTACATGCAGTTTCAAAGGATGAACAGCTGTGCATACATTTTTTCTAAATACACCTCATAATATAGGAGCAGGAAGTCTCGATAGGTCTCATCTGATCCCCTCACAGGAACCGTCCTTATTTGATACAAGGGCCCCCCCCCCCCCCCCCCATCAGTAGGCTACTTCTGAACTAAGCCATCAATAAGCGTATCCCAGTTCCCACAAGGTCTCCGCTATCTGTGATGATCATGTGAGGTAGACATCATTACCACAATAAATCTTGTCACTGCAGTCAGATAGGGTCCTAAATAGTATCCACTCGGTACAGATGACACGTGTATGCGTAGATCTCGCCAGACTTTCACTGGTAATCCTAGTTTTCTCAAGGGTCTCCCTCGTTCTGTCATTATAGCTACTTTTCTCTCCAAAAAATTCAACGGGAATACAAAAGCAGCTTGATGCAGTTTCGAAGGAGGTCAACTGCAGGTTATGAAGAGGTCAACAGCAGGTCAGAAGAAGGTCGACTACAGGTTTTAAGGAAGTCAACAGAAGGTTAGAGGACAGGCAGCTGGAGGTTATAAAGAGGTCAACAATAGATCAGCATAAGGTCAGTTGCAGGTTGTGAAGAGGTCAGTAGCAGGCCAGAAGAAAGTCAATTGCAGGTTATGAGGAAGTCGACAGTAGGCCAGAAGAAGGTCAGTTGCAGGTTATGAGGAAGTCGACAGTAGATCAGTATAAGGTCAACTGCAGGTTGTGAAGAGGTCAACTGCAGGTCAGAAAAAGGTCAAATGCAGGTCAGAAGATAGTCAACTGCAGGTTGTGAAGAGGTCAACTGCAGGTTGTGAAGAGGTCAACTGCAGGTTGTGAAGAGGTCAACTGCAGGTCAGAAGATAGTCAACTGCAGGTTGTGAGGAAGTTGACGGTAGGCCAGAAGAAGAGCAACGGTAGTTAATGAAGAGGTCAACGATAGATCAGAATAAGGTAAGCTGCAGGTTGTGAAAAGGTCAACAACAGGTCAGAAGAAGATCAGCTGCAGGTTATGAGGAAGTCAACAGTGGGTCAGAAGTAGGGCAACGGTAGGTTATGTAGAAGTCAACAAAAGATCAGAATATAGTAAACTGCAGGTTGTGAAAAGGTCAACAGTAGGTCAGGATAAAGATCAACTGCAGGTTGTGAAGATGTCAACAGTAGGTCAGAAGAAGGTCAACTGCAGATTATGAAGAGGTCAACAGAAGGTCAGAATAAAGATCAACTACAGGTTGTGAAGATGTCAACAGCAGGTCAGAGGAAGGTCATTTGCGGGTTATGAAGAAGTCAACCGTAGGTCAGAAGAAGGTCAGCTGCAAGTTATGAAGAAGTCAACTTCAGGTCAGAAAAAGGTCATTAGCAGTGCAGAAGATTAGAAGGAGGTCAACTGAAGGTCAAGCAGTGAACTTCAGGTCAAAAAAAAGGTTAGTAGTAGTTTATAGAAAGGTCAGCTGTGGGTCAGAAAACTGACCTGTGGGTGAAGTCAACTAAAAATCATAGGGAGGGCAAATTCAGGTCAGAAAGTGATCAATTGTGGATGGGAAAGTGGTCAGAAAGAGATTAGCAGCAATTTTTAGAAAGGTCAGAAAGTCCTCAAATGCAATTCATAAGGAGGCCAAATTTGAGTCAGAAAGTGGTCAACGGCAGCTCAGAAAGAAGACTAGTAGTAGTAATTCATAGAAAGGTCAACTGCAGTTCTTAAGGGGGTCAAATTCAGGATAGAAAACTGCAGGTCGGAAAGATGTTAAACTTGAAAGAGGTCAGGATTAATTCATAGGAAGGTCCAGAAGGAGGTCAAGTGCCCGTGAGAAGGAGGTCAAGAGTAGGTGAGAAGGGGGCCAACTGTAATTTACAAGGCGGTCAACTCAGCTCAGAATGAAGCTAACTCTAGGTTGGAAGCATCCATGGAGAAGTATGCACCACTGGACATTCTGGACAAGCTTTTAGAGTGACTATTGTCACCATTATAAAACCCAAAACTGAAGCCATAGTGATATACTCATCTTACTCAATCTTCAATAGACATGTGAAATTCGTTTAGTTTTTTTTTCGTTTTTCGTTTTCTTTCGTTATATTCGTTCATTCGTTATCGTAAGAATGAACGAACGATTCGCAAAAAATTTTAACGAATCGTTCGAATCGAACGAATACGAAGAACAACGAAAATCCGAAATAACCAAATTAGAAACAACGAAACTACGAAAGAAAAAAATCTGAAAAACGAAAACAGGAACAACGAAAATCAAAATGAACGAAAAAATTTGTACATTCGTAACTTTTTTTACTTTTGTTGAATTGGTAATTTTCCGTGTCTCTTACAATGGTGCTGCTTAACGTGCTTCGAATGGATTGAAAGAAAAAATTTGTACATTCGTAACTTTTTTTTTTTTGCGATTCGTAATTTTCCGTGTCTCTTACAATGGCGCTGCTTAACGTGCTTCGAATGGATTGAACGAAAAAATTCGTACATTCGTAACTTTTTTTTTTTTTTGCGATTTGTAATTTTCCATGTCTCTTACAATGGCGCTGCTTAACGTGCTTCGAATGGATTGAACGAAAAAATTCGTACATTCGTAACTTTTTTTTTTTTTTGCGATTTGTAATTTTCCGTGTCTCTTACAATGGCGCTGCTTAACGTGCTTCGAATGGATTGAACGAAAAAATTTGTACATTCGTAACTTTTTTTTTTTTTTTTTGCGATTCGTAATTTTCCGTGTCTCTTACAATGGCGCTGCTTAACGTGCTTCGAATGGATTGAACGAAAAAATTCGTACATTCGTAACTTTTTTTTTTGATTCGTAATTTTCCGTGTCTCTTACAATGGCGCTGCTTAACGTGCTTCGAATGGATTGAACGAAAAAATTCGTACATTCGTAACTTTTTTTTTTCGATTCGTAATTTTCCGTGTCTCTTAAAAATGTAATAATAGCATACACATTACATAAAATTATGAATTATGCTCCGATTACGAATCTACGAAAACAATGTTACGAAAGTACGAATAAATCAATCTAACGAAAGTACGAATGTAACTAAATCTACGAAAATACGAATGCGTCCGAATTTCGAATAAACGAAAATTAAACTAACGGAAAAACGAATCAACGAAAAAATAACTCTTACGAAAATACGAATCGTTACGAATACGAACACCGATGACTTACGAATCGTTACGAATCAACGGAAACGAAAAAAACGAAACGAAAATAAACAAATTTTTCTGTTGTGCACATGTCTAATCTTCAATCACACTACAGGACGCAGTAGTGAGGAAGGGCCCTGAGAAAAAAAACAGAGCAAAACCGACACACCAGGAGATTGACACGCCCAGAGGTGTGGCGTATGGCGAAGATTAGACATGTGCACAACAAAAAAATTTGTTTATTTTCGTTTCGTTTTTTTCGTTTCCATTGATTCGTAACGATTCGTAAATTCGTAAGTCGTCGGTGTTCGTATTCGTAACGATTCGTATTTTCGTAAGAGTTATTTTTCCGTTTATTCGTATTTCAGTTTAATTTTCGTTTATTCGAAATTCGGACGCATTCGTATTCATTTTTAACATTCGTAGATTCGTAATCGGAGCATAATTCATAATGTTATGTAATGTGTATGCTATTATTACATTTTAAGAGACACAGAAAATTACGAATCGAAAAAAAAAGTTACGAATGTACGAATTTTTTCGTTCAATCCATTCGAGGCACGTTAAGCAGCGCCATTGTAAGAGACGCGGAAAATGACCAATTCAACACAAAAAAAAAAAAAGTTACGAATGTACGAAACTTTTCGTTCATTTTGATTTTCGTTGTTCCTGTTTTCGTTTTTCGGATTTTCTTCCTTCGTACATTCGTTGTTTCTAATTCGTTTTTTTCGGATTTTCGTTGTTTTCGGATTCGTTTGATTCGAACGATTCGTTATTCGTTAAAATTCGTTATTTTTTCATTGATTCGTTTTTCCGTTAATTTAATTTTCGTTTATTCGAAATTCGGACGCATTCGTATTTTCGTAGATTTAGTTACATTCGTACTTTCGTTAGATTGATTTATTCGTACTTTCGTAACATTGTTTTCGTAGATTCGTAATCGGAGCATAATTCATAATGTTATGTAATGTGTATGCTATTATTACATTTTAAGAGAAACGGAAAATTACGAATCGAAAAAAAAAGTTACGAATGTACGAATTTTTTCGTTCAATCCATTCGAGGCACGTTAAGCAGCGCCATTGTAAGAGACACGGAAAATTACCAATTCAACAAAAAAAAAAGTTACGAATGTACGAATCTTTTCGTTCATTTTGATTTTCGTTGTTCCTGTTTTCGTTTTTCGGATTTTCTTCCTTCGTACATTCGTTGTTTCTAATTATTTTTTTTCGGATTTTCGTTGTTTTCGGATTCGTTTGATTCGAACAATTCGTTATTCGTTAAAATTTTTAGCGAATCGTTCGTTCATTCGTACGAAAGCGAAAACAACAACGAAATTCGGAAGCATTCGTATTTATTTTTAACATTCGTAGATTCGTAATCGGAGCATAATTCATAATGTTATGTAATGTGTATGCTATTATTACATTTTAAGAGACACGGAAAATTAGGAATCGAAAAAAAAAGTTACGAATGTACGAATTTTTTTGTTCAATACATTCGAAGCACGTTAAGCAGCGACATTGTAAGAGACGCGGAAAATTACCAATTCAACAAAAAAAAAAAGTTACGAATGTACGAATTTTTTCGTTCAATCCATTCGAGGCACGTTAAGCAGCGCCATTGTAAGAGACGCGGAAAATTACCAATTCAACAAAAAAAATAAAAAGTTATGAATGTACAAATTTTTTCGTTCATTTTGATTTTCGTTGTTCCTGTTTTCGTTTTTCGGATTTTCTTCTTTCGTACATTTGTTGTTTCTAATTCGTTGTTTTCGGATTCGTTCGATTCGAACGATTCGTTATTCGTTAAAATTCGTTATTTTTTCATTGATTCGTTTTTCCGTTAATTAAATTTTCGTTTATTCGAAATTCGGACGCATTCGTATTTTCGTAGATTTAGTTACATTCGTACTTTCGTAACATTGTTTTTGTAGATTCGTAATCGGAGCATAATTCATAATTTTATGTAATGTGTATGCTATTATTACATTTTAAGAGACACGGAAAATTACGAATCGAAAAAAAAAAGTTACGAATGTACGAATTTTTTCGTTCAATCAATTCGAAGCACGTTAAGCAGCGCCATTGTAAGAGACGCGGAAAATTACCAATTCAACAAAAAAAAAAAAGTTACGAATGTACGAATTTTTTCGTTCAATCCATTCGAAGCACGTTAAGCAGCGCCATTGTAAGAGACGTGGAAAATTAGAAAAAAAAGTTACGAATGTACGAATTTTTTCGTTCATTTTGATTTTCGTTGTTCCTGTTTTTGTTTTTCGGATTTTCTTCTTTCGTACATTCGTTGTTTCTAATTCGTTTTTTTCGGATTTTCGTTGTTTTCGGATTCGTTCGATTCGAACGATTCGTTATTCGTTAAAATTTTTAGCGAATCGTTCGTTCATTCGTACGAAAACTAATGAACGAAAATAACGAAAAAAAACGAAAAACGAAAAACGAAAAAAAACGAAACGAATTGCACATGTCTAGCGAAGATGTTTCTACTGGTGTGGCTCATGAAGACAGCGGAATACGAACCCTTTTGTTTGGCTTGGCTTTGGATTCGGGTTTTTAGAAACGATCGCCTTCTGTAATTACTCTTTTATGTAGACAAAGTCATAGTTGAGGTGACTGGCCCTTTAATCTCTACCGCGCAGCGCATTTCCAGGTTTAGTAAGTTTGTTGTGCATGGGAGTAGGTTGTGTGTTGGCAGAGCAATTATCATAGCGGCACACAACTGTGACAGTCTTGTTCGGCCCGTGAATATAAAGTCGGGCATTGAGGGGAGCTGAACTGTGCCGGGTTCTAAGCTCTAATGCCTCTTATACAAGACGAAGGCAGCTTATTACGAATCACTTCCAGCCACCAGGCAAAACCCGGGATTAGCAGGCGAATTGGTTATTGCGAGGCCGCAGGAATGCAACGCGGCGATAGATTGCGAGCTTCGGGGGGCAGACAATGGCGCCTTTTTTTTAAAAAAAAAGCGGCCTTTGTTCCAGCCCAGGATGCTATGCAAATTCCTGCCAGCATTGTCCCAGAACCCGCACGTGCCCATAAAAGCAATTTTACTGTGTAAATGCTTTAATAATGAGGGCAAATCATCCCCTGTGGGCACAGAATTTAAAACACACCAAGTCTTGTGTAAGGCGCAGGTTGTTCTTCATTTAAAAGAGGCAGATTCTTTTTTTTTTTTTTTAAACCCTTTATATTTGTTTATTTAACACTTTCATGACCGGAGGTCGTCGATGTGCGGATACCCCGACCAGATTTCAGCAGC
Source organism: Lithobates sylvaticus (assembly GCA_028564925.1). Classification (NCBI taxonomy): domain Eukaryota; kingdom Metazoa; phylum Chordata; class Amphibia; order Anura; family Ranidae; genus Lithobates; species Lithobates sylvaticus. Next base: position 765,928,517 of record CM053026.1, on the reverse strand, counting down.
GTCAGTTAACTTGATAATAACTCTAAATTAATGTCATCGGTCCCATTTAAAATGACACTAATGCCGCGTACACACGGTCAGAATTTCCGATGGAAACAGTCCGATGGGAGCTTTTCATCGGATTTTCCGACCGTGTGTACGCCCGTCGGTCTTTTTCTGTCGGAATTTCCGATGGACTTTGGATTGAGAACCTGTTCTCAATTTTTCCGACGGAAAACCTTTCTATCGGATATTCCGATCGTGTGTATGCAATTCCGACACGCAAAATTCCGACGCATGCTCGGAAACAATTCGACGCATGCTCGGAAGCATTAAACTTCCCTTTTATAGTGCTGTCGAACGCCGCAGTGTTTTATGCCGCGGTGTTATTGACCGTCGGAATTTGGTGTGACCGTGTGTAGGCAAGACAGTTTGAGCGAAATTCCGTCGGAAAAACCGTCAGCATTTTTTCCGACGAGAATTCCAATCGTGTGTATGCGGCATTAACTGCTTCCCGACCGCCTCACGCAGATATACTGCGGCAGAATGGCACGGGCAGGCAAAATCCCGTATATAAACGTGATTTTGCATTTGCCTGCCTGTGGGTCGCTCGCGACCCAGTCGGGAGCTCCGTGACCCCGGCCTCAGAACCAGCGGACCCGATCGCCGCTGGTGTCCCGCGATCGGGTTACGGAGCAGAAGAACGGGGAGAGGTCTGTGTAAACAAACCTCTCCCGCGCTTCCTACTCTGCCTGTCATTGATTGGCTGTTCCCGGTCATCGGGAAAGCCGATCAATGACGTCAGACGTTAGCCCCGCCCCCTAATGTAAAAAAACACAACACACGTCACAGCCCATAACCCCTCCCCTCCCCCTAGTGGTTAACTCTTTCACTACAACTGTCATTTATACAGGAATCAATGCATTTAAATAGCATTGATTGCTGTATAAATGACAATGGTCCCAAAAATGTGTCAAAAATGTCCGATGTGTCCGCCATAATGTCGCAGTCACAATAAAAATCGCTGATCGCCGCCATTACTAGTAAAAAAAAAAATATTAATAAAAATGCTATAAAACTATCCCCTATTTTGTAAACGCTATAACTTTTGCGCAAACCAATCAATAATCACTAATTGCGATTTTTTTTTTGCCAAAAATATGTAGAAGAATACGTATCGGCCTAAACTGAGGAAAAAAAATTTTTTTTTTATATATTTTTTGGGGATATTTATTATAGCAAAAAGCAAAAAAATATTGCATTGTTTTCAAAATTGTCGCTCTATTTTTGTTTATAGCGCAAAAAATAAAAACCGCAGGGGCGATCAAATACCACCAAAAGAAAGCTCTATTTGTGGGAAAAAAAGGACGCCAATTTTGTTTTGGAGCCACGTCGCATGACCGCGCAATTGTCAGTTAAAACGACGCAGTGCCGAATCGCAAAAAGGGGCCTGGTCATTTGGCTGCCAATTGGTCCGGGGCTGAAGTGGTTAAAGTAGGATTCTGGTACAAAGCAAAGTTATTTACAAATTAAACAAAGGCGTTTATTTGTAAATGTATTTATTTATTTATTTTAATTATAACACTAAAGAAGATAGGAAATAAAATTAAAATAAAACTAAAAAAGTTTACCCACTTCAGCCCCGGACCAATTTGCAGCCAAAGGACCAGGCCCCTTTTTGCGATTCGGCACTGCGTCGCTTTAGCTGACAATTGCGCGGTCGTGCGACGTGGATCCCAAACAAAATTGGCGTCCTTTTTTTCTCCCACAAATAGAGCTTTCTTTTGGTGGTATTTGATCGCCCCTGCGGTTTTTATTTTTTGCGCTATAAACAAAAATAGAGCGACAATTTTGAAAAAAACGCATTCTTTTTTACTTTTTGCTATAATAAATATCCCCGAAAAATATATAAAAAAACGTTTTTTTTCCTCGGTTTAGGCCGATACGTATTCTTCTACATATTTTTGTTAAAAAAAAAATCGCAATTAGCGATTGATTGGTTTGCGCAGAAGTTATAGCGTCTACAAAATAGGGGATAGTTTTATAGCATTTTTATTTATTTTTTATTTTTTACTAGTAATGGCGGCGATCAGCGATTTTTATTGTGACTGCGACATTATGGCGGACACATCGGACATTTTTGACACATTTTTGGGACCATTGTCTTTTATACAACAATCAGTGCTATTTAAATGAACTGATTCCTGTGTAAATTACACTGGCAGTGAAGGAGTTAACCACTAGGGGGCGGGGAGGGGTTAAGTGTGTGTGTGTGTACTTTATGGCACTACTCCTCCTAATACCAATAATGGGGCACTACTCCTAAACCAATAATAGGGCACTGCTCCTCCTAATACCAATAATAGGGCACTGCTCCTCCTAATACCAATAATAGGGTAATACTCCTCCTAATACCAATAATGGGGCACTACTCCTAAACCAATAATAGGGCACTGCTCCTCCTAATACCAATAATAGGGCACTGCTCCTCCTAATACCAATAATAGGGCACTGCTCCTCCTAATACCAATAATAGGGTAATACTCCTCCTAATACCAATAATGGGGCACTACTCCTAAACCAATAATAGGGCACTGCTCCTCCTAATACCAATAATAGGGCACTGCTCCTCCTAATACCAATAATGGGGCACTACTCCTAAACCAATAATAGGGCACTGCTCCTCCTAAACCAATAATAGGGCACTGCTCCTCCTAATACCAATAATGGGGCACTGCTCCTCCTGCTGACCACCAACCCTGAGGCCATATTTATTCTCACTGATGCTGGCCCCGGGACATTTTCTACCTCCATCCACTGGCCACAATCCGGCCCTCCTAAAGTCTGCAGGGCAATAAACTGGCCCTTTTTTTGAAAAGTTTGGAGACCCCCTGCTCTAGAGGATTCATCTGGGTACACAAATATCTACCTTCCTAAAATGTTTTGCCCCTTCTGGATCAACTTCTTCAGGACGGGAAGGTATTAAAGCAGAGTCAATAGGTCTGGGTGGGGCGTGTCGAGGGCTTATAAAGGTCTAATAATCCATTTTTAGGGCCGTTTGATAGAGCTGAAGGCAATCGTTTCACCAGTAATTGCTTTTTTTTGTGTTAATTTGAAACAGCCAACACGGGATACGCATTACCCCTCAGCATGTCCCGGCCCGCGCTCTGCTCTGTGTTATCCGGCCTGACATGTTTACACTGGGCTCTAATCTGGACTACTGATCTACACGGCTGTGACATCACTGGTCACATGACCTCAACGAGCGCATAGAACGTGCTTCATTCACCATGGTCTCTAACTCTTTCAGCGCCTGGAACTCGGGGCATGCGGGGTTACCGGGAATCCAGTGCGCGGCTATAAGGATTTCTTGGGTTCTGATCATTATATTTTTTATTAGTAATACTATTACCTACTAAAAAAGTAACATACTATAACAAACTTTATGAATATATATATATATATATATATTTACTATATTGTCAGAAGTATTGGGACGCCTGTCTTTACACGCACATGAACTTTAATGGCATCCCAGTCTTAGTCCGTAGGGTTCAATATTGGGTTGGCCCACCCTTTGCAGTTATAACAGCTTCAACTCTTCTGGGAAGGCCGTCCACAAGGTTTAGGAGTGTGTCTATGGGAATGTTTGACCATTCTTCCAGAAGCGCATTTGTAAGGTCAGGCACTGATGGTGGACGAGAAGGCCTGGCTCGCAGTCTCCGCTCCAATTCATCCCAAAGGTGTTCTATCGGGTTGAGGTCAGGCAGCCCAATCTAGTTTCTCCACCCAAAACTCGCTCACCCATATCTTTATGGACCTTGCTTTGTGCACTGGTCCAAATCATTTGGTGGAGGGAGGGATTATGGTGTGGGGGTTTGTTTTTCAGGGTGTTGGGCTTGGCCCCTTAGTTCCAGTGAAGGGAACTGTTATGCCCCGTACACACGTTCGGAAAATCCGACCACAAAATCCATCGGATTTTTTCCGACGGATTTTGGCCGACACTGGTGTTGCATACACACGGTCGGACAAAGTTGTCGGAAAATCCGATCATTCTGAACGTGGTGACGTTCGTTGCCTACGACGGGACTACGTAGAGGCTAGTAGCCAATAGCTTTGGTCTTGTAATGTGATCTGAGCATGCGTGGCACTTTGTCCATCGGAATTCGCTACACACGATCGGAAAAAGTCCGATCGGACTTTGTTGTCGGAAAATTTGAGAGCAGGATCTCAAATTTTTTCCGGCGGAAATTACGACGGACAAAGTCCGATGGAGCCCACACACGGTTGGATTTTCCGACAACGTGGTCCGATAGGACATTTTCCGTCTGAAATTCCGACCATGTGTATGGGGCATAATTCATCCCAAAGGTGTTCTATCCGGTTGAGGTCAGGACTCTGTGCAGCCCAATCTAGTTTCTCCACCCAAAACTCGCTCACCCATATCTTTATGAACCTTGCTTTGTGTACTGGTCCAAATCATTTGGTGGAGGGGGGATTATGGTGTGGGGTTTGTTTTTCAGGGGTTGGGCCCCTTAGTTCCAGTGAAGGGAACCCTTAAGGTGTTGGCCTACCAAGACATTTTGGACAATTTCATGCTCCCAACTTTGTGGGAACAGTTTGGGGATGGCCAGTCAAGTTCCTCCACCCCAAACTCGCTCATCTGTGTCTTTATGGACCTTGCTTTGTGCACTGGTGCTCAGTCATGTTGAAGCAGGAAGGGGCCGTCCCCAAACTGTTCCCACATCCCCCCTTCACCAAATGGTTTGGACCAGTGGGGCAAAGCAAGGTTCATAAAGACATTGATGAGCGAGTTTGGGTGGAGGAACCTGACTGAACTGCACAGAGTCCTGACCTCAACCCTTTAGAACACCTTTGGGATTGCGCTTCTGGAAGAATGGTCAAACATTCCCATAGACACACTCCGAAACCTTGTGGACGGCCTTCCCAGAAGAGTTAAGGCTGTTATAGCTACTAAATTCTGGCCATTTTCAAATTTGTCAAAAAAAGGCCATGGAGAGTTGGCATTGGGGACATTTAACAAAACAAAAAAAATTAAATACTGTACAGTGAGGAGAGGGGTCCTTTTTAATGCAGCTTCAAGGGCAACATGGGAAATACACCAATCCTTTATATTTCATGCTTGGGAGATGCCTTTAAGCAGTATGTGGTGGTGTTATGGAACAGTATGATTTTCACAGACCGCATAAGTGGCACTGTATTCTGGCATCAAATTTTGGATTTGTAATTAGTTTAACTTTTTTATTTTGCTTGCATTAAATACAGCATCAGCACCTCAAGCAGATCTACTTAGGAAAAAGACTTTTTTTTTTTTTGAGTGCTCTTGGCTGCCACACCTGATTTTTTTTTTTAATCCAGTATTAATAGGCCTGAATTGAACAATAGGAGTAGCAGCCATAACAGAACTAAAAGTTAAGGTAAAGGCACTCTGGAAGAAAAAAAAAAAAGCTACATCTTTCAACTTTGAAAAAATTGTTTAGTTGCAAATCAGTTTCATGGTAGAGTTTGTGAGCTTCTTTGTTGCAGTACCTCAATGAATTGTCTAAAAAGCTTGTTAAAATATCTAAATTGATTGCCCAAAAAAACACTTCAACCACAACCCCACATTCCCCAAACCCCTTTCCATCCCCTTATTTCCAAATATTCCCCAAATATTCCAAATATAGACTTTAGGTATGTGTTTGGTAGAAATTGGGTAGCTTTGGGACAGTACACAAGCTTTTTAATAGGTAGCAAAAAGAAGAGACAAGGCATGCTTTAGATTGTATTATCTAGGAGACAATAGCCAAAAATATTGGACAGTGGACAGAATGTAAGTAGTTTGGTAAGGTCACAATATAAGAGGGAGAGATAAGGCACATTGTATCTTGAAATACACATTAGAGCAGGGGTGCCCAACCTTTTGAAGAGCGAGGGCCACTGAAGCGGACTGGTAACTGGTCACGGGCCACAATGAGCGGATCAGATGACAGGTCCGTGTCCACGGACACAGCCCACTCTACTCTATGGGCCCTCTGATCCAATCTGATTTGCCCAGACGGAAGGGGCAGATCCCTTTTTATTTTTTTTAGGTAGGCGTGTGTAAACAGACACAAGTTTGTTTACATCTGCTGCTCCATAGAGGTGAATAGTAAGTCTGATTGGGTCAGACCAGTCATGTGAAAGGGGCCTAAGGCTGCTTTCACACTGATGCACTGCGATTTGCCCAACCGCGGGTGCAGCGCAGTGAACCTGTGGTTTTTCTGTGGGTTAGCTGCACTTTGCCGTAAACTTCTATTATATCCTGCAGGTGTGGCGCACTTTCTGAAGGCGCCACAAACCTGCAGGTAATAACAGAAGTCTATGGCTCAATGCAGGTAACCCGCAGCTGCTCTGCACCTGCGGATCATTTTGAAAGCAGCCCAGTAACCACTGCAAAACAGATATATCCATATATACTGTGAATTTAGTAGTAAACTTACCTTTAAAAAACATCTTCTATTCTGGTATCGCTGGCTGTTGCTGTCCCAGGCGGAGTGCATTTGGTATCACTCTGCCTGTGACAGGAGCGGGCGCTATACAGGAAGCATTGGCTTATGTGGCTCTGCTCTGCAGCCACTTGCTTCCACTACCAGCGGCTTCATTCACAAAACTGCTGCTCAGGGATGGCAGGTTGGCAACCCGTTATCTGGGCTTGCCAACCTGCCATCTTAGAGCAGGAGGTCGAGGGCCACATCAGAGGGCTCCGCGGGCCACATGTGGCCCCCGGGCCACTGGTTGGGCACCCCTGCATTAGAGTGTATTATTTGAGAGACAACAGTCAGAAATATTGTTCAGTGGTTGGACAGTTTGTAACCAGTTTGTTAGGGCCAATGTGTAAGGAAAAAACAAGGCAGGTTTATCTAGAAATATATTATTTGAGAGACAACAGTCAGAAATATTGTACAGTGCTGGACATTGTGTAACAAGCTTGTTATGGCTTCAATGTAAAAAGGGGAGACAAGGCATATTTTATTTTGAAATAAAGTGTATTATTTGACAGTCAGAAATATTGTTCAGCGGCTGGATGGTATGTAAGAAGTTTTTTTTAAGGTCACAACATAAGAGGAAAAGACAAGGCATGTTTTATCTAGAGTAAACATTAGAGTGTATTGTTTGATAGACAATAGCCACAAATATTGTACAGTGGTTGGACAGTATATAAACAACTTGATAAGGCCACAATATAAGAGGAAAAGAAGGGGCAGGTTTTATCTTGAAATAAAAGAGTATATTATCTGAGAGTCAATGGCCAAAAGTATTGTACACTGGCTGCACCGTATGCAACTTGGTAAGGCCACAGTATAAGAGGGAGAGATTGTAGGTTTTATCTTGAAATAAACAGTGTGTATTATTTGAGAGACAATAGTCACAAATATTTTTGAGCACCAGATTAGGCTGCAAACTTCGAAGTGCAGTGCAGGATTTACCTTTCAATTCTGTCCTAGTACACATCCTCATGCATTATCATTGATGGAATACTGCTGCTGGTGCAGCCTCTGCAGCATGACCAATGTTGAGTTCCAGCATATGGGGGTGTCACAGCGGACCTGGATGTCAGTTAGCTCCCCAGAGCTTTTCCATGTACCATCATCACACCGTACCCATGGATGGCATGCTGCTGGTGGTGCAGCCTCTGCAGCATGGCCAACGTTGAGTTCCAGCATGTGTGAGTGTCACAGATGAGGCAGGTGTCAACCAGCTGCCCGGAGCTTATGCTTGTACCTTTTCACACTTGTTTATAGAATTCTGTTGGTGGTGCAGCCTGTGCAGCATGACCAACGTTGAGTTCTAGCATGTGGGGGTGTCACAGGTGAGGTGGGTGTCAACCAGGTCCTCTGAGCTTTTCTTTGCACCACCATCACACAGGTGAGTACCTTGTGTACATTGATGGCATGCTGCTGGTGGTGCAGTCTCTGCGGCATGGCCAATGATGATTTCCAGCATGTGGGGGGGGGGGGGGGGTCACAGATGAGGCAGGTGTCAACAAAATCCCCCAGAGAGTTTCCTTGCACCCTCATCACACAGGTACTGATTGATGGCATGCTGCTGGTGGTGCAGCCTCTACAGCATGACCAACGTTGAGTTCCAGCACGTGGGGGTGTCACAGGTGAGGCGGGTGTCAAACAGATCCTCCAAGCTTTTCTTTGCAACATCATCACACAGGTACTCATTGATGGCATGCTGCTGGTGGTCCAGTCTCTACGGCATTACCAATGTTGATTTCCAGCATGTGGGGTTGTCACAGATGTGGCAGGTGTCAAGAAAATTCCCAAGAGAGCGTCCTTGAACCATCATCACACAGATACTGATTGATGGCATGCTGCTGGTGGTCCCGCCTCTGCAGCATGGCCAATGTTGAGTTCCAGCATGTGGGGGTGTCACAGATGAGGCAGGTGTCAACCAGCTGCTCTGAGCTTTTCCTTGCACTATCATCACACAGTATGATTGATGGTAGATTGATGGCATGCTTCTGCTGGTGCAGTCTCTGAGGCATGACCAACGTTGAGTTCAAATGCATGGGAGCATCATGAATGGGGCAGTAGGTAGGCAGCTCATGAGGTTTAGCAGGTTTACATCACCAGCCTCCACCAAACACTGAAACCTGTTTCTGTTTTGGGTGGAGTGACCTCTTACTCCAGTAGCATGAGGTGATGTTTAGTCTAGTTGACATTTGACAGCTTCTCCAGGACCAGATGCCCAGTAAAGTCTTGATAGACAACACGGCCGCATGTTCTCCAACACGGCGAACATAAAAGGGATTCCTGCTCGCTGGCACCGTGCGCCGAGACGGGTCCATTAATTCACTGTTTACATTTTTTTGTCAGCAATGTTGGCCTGTTTCTTTCATTAATGTGAGCAGCCTCGAACAATCAAAGTCTGCAGGGCCATATGTGCGATCGGCGCGGCAGACTGACGTTTCTGTAGCTGCGAGGAGTAAATGAGGATAAAACTGACTTTTATCACAGGCGCGCCGCGGCTTTCACATCACTAGAAAAACAAGTCAAACAAATAAACAGCAGACAGGGCCAACACCGCCGCAGCAGATGCCAGGAAAGTTAAAGAAAGTCGTTTTTTCGGATGGGTGGGGCAAATCAACCTCCGCACCTAGTATCTCGGTGAAAAAAACATCCATAATTCGAGAAAGACTGTGTTGTTTTCGTTTTCCAGCTTGACACAAAGTAACTATATGTATTTCATATTTGATAGACCACTGGGACAATCATTGTAGTAGAGGTTGAGCTTGCTGGGGAAGCTGACAATCACTCTAGTAGTCGGCACTAGGTCAACCTCATCGGGAAGCTGACAATCACTCTAGTAGTCGGCACTAGGTCAACCTCATCGGGAAGCTGACAATCACTCTAGTAGTCGGCACTAGGTCAACCTCATCGGGAAGCTGACAATCACTCTAGTAGTCGGCACTAGGTCAAGATCATTGGGAAGCTGACAATCACTGTAGTAATTGGCACTACAGTGATCGCTGCATTCTTCTGGTCCTGGTGCCGAATCACTTTTACAATATGTTCTCATTCACCTCTGTAGCTATGGGCGTTGTGGAGAACTTAATCTTCCATGTCACAGCAGATGTACTGAAGTCATAAAGCTGAATTCTTTCATGATCCATATTGCATAGCTACGTTGATCCAGATTGGCACAATGTAAGTGTACATACACTATATTACCAAAAAGTATTGGGACACCTGCCTTTACATGCACATGAACTTTAATTAGTCTTTTCCGTAGGGTTCAATATTGAGTTGGCCCACCCTTTGCAGCTATAAAGGCTTCAACTCTTCTGGGAAGGCTGTCCACAAGGTTTAGGAGTTTATCTATGGGGATGTTTGACCATTCTTCCAGAAGCGCATTTGTGAGGTCCGGCACTGATGTTGAATGAAAAGGCCTTGTTTGCCGTCTCTGCTCTAATTCAGAAGGGAAAGGAGACCATATACCATGTCCATATACTGCCCTAGCATGTCCATCATATACTACCCTAGCCTGTCTATATGCTACCCTAGCCTGTCAAAATACTACCCTTGCCTGTCAAAATACTACCCTAGCCTGTCTATATGCTACCCTAGCCTGTCCATATACTACCCTAGCCTGTCCATATACTACCCTAGCCTGTCCATATACTACCCTAGCCTGTCCATATACTACCCTAGCCTGTCTATATACTACCCTAGCCTGTCCATATACTACCCTAGCCTGTCAATATACTACCCTTGCCTGTCCATATACTACCCTAGCCTGTCCAAATACTACCCTAGCCTGTCTATATACTACCCTAGCCTGTCTATATGCTACCCTATCCTGTCTATAAACTGCCCTAGCCTGCCCCTATACTACCCTAGTCCTCCCCTTGGAATTGAACATAATGGTATGTCTTATAATTTTGCATATAGACAAAATGCTGTTGCATGTAAATCTGACTTCCTGATAAATTAAATTTTAGTTCTAATTATCATGATCTAAAATAATGGATGTGGGGGCCTTTTCTTGTGGGCGTGATTTTTTTTTTTTTTTAGGGGGGGGGGGGGGGGGGGGGGTAGCATTTTATTCTTGAACCCAAGCAGCACAATGTCTTGCACTAGATTTGACTACAGTGATTGTCAGCTTCCCCAGCTGCCCATCGAATATTGGGCCAAGCTGGACCACTGTAACTATGCAATACAGATCATACTTGGAGTTCAGCTTAAAGATTTCATTGCAGTTGAAGATTAATTTCTCCACAATACCCATAGCCACGTAGGTAGAATGAAGGCTTATTGTAACTTAATGTTACTTGAAGTTCGGCTTTAAATCGGTGTTCGGCTTTAAAGTGGTGCTGCCACCACCATTGTGGGTAAGGGTACCCGGCAGTGTAGCCTTACGGCTTCACTCCGGAAATCCCTACTGCGTATGCGCGAGGCCCCACTCCTCTCTCCTCCTGGCCCGGTGACAGGGAGAGGAGTAGGAGGGAGGAGGAGGGAGCCCCACAGTGATGTCACGGGCCGTGGCCCGGACTCCCAGAAGTGGGAACAGGATACCTGTCAAAGACAGGTATCCTATCCCCCTCCCCCCAAAAGGTGCCAATCGTGGGGGGAGAGGAGACAAATGAGCGGACGTTCCACTTTTGGGTGGAACTCCGCTTTAAGTAGGCAAAAGCAGTAAATCCTTTATTCTGCACTGGATAATTATTCCTGTATAGGAGAAACATTCTCCTGTAGAGCTGAATGCTATATATTTGCATAGCTGCATTCCTGTATATTCATGGGAAGATCCAGTTCTGAGGTCAGAGGGCAGGGGTCACAGAGTCAGCGATGGCTCACTGATGGTGTCACTCAGCACTTTAAAAGACTTTTCTGGGCCTGGAGTGACCCCACAGCTGGACTCCCTGCTTTGATGAACAGGAAACGTATTGTGTGTATTGCTAATTGTTTCATTCAGAGATAACAAGCTGTCAATCTATTTTTTTTACAACGTAATAATAAAATCAGTCTGCATGTGGTTGAATAATCATCTGCGGTGGCATTGCACAGATTAGCTCACAGGTGTGGAGACTCAGGAACTCAGCGGACCAATGGAGTCCCACGGGAAATTTCAAAAAATGTAAGTGGTCTCACTTTGTAGCAAGTGTCAAATGCCGAAATCTTGAGAGCTCGTGGTCTGTTGGGGTTTGGGAAGGGGGGCGCACGCTTGCTGCTGCTTCCTTCCTGGCCAGCCAGGCTGCATGCAATCATAAGTTATATAGATATTCTGGTTGAAAAAAGTCCATCTAGTTCAACCAATAAACAGAAGGTATGAGGGTCCTAATCTTTAGAATGTATAATCTGATTGGGAACAGAAGGTATGAGGGTCCTAATCTTTAGAATGTATAATCTGATTGGGAACAGAAGGTATGAGGGTCTTGCTTTTTGAAGGTTACTATCTAATAGGATAGAGGAGGTATGAGGGTCCTGATCTTTAGAGCTTACAATATAATAGGAAGCAGGAGGTATGGGTATCCTGCTCAGTACAGCTTCCAGTCTAATAGATAACAGAAGGTATGAGGGTCCTGCTTATTGGAGGCTACCATCTAATAGGGAAGAAGGTATGAGGGTCCTGATCCTTACAATCTAATAGTCATTGGGAAGAATTAACCCCTTACAGATAGCTACAAAGATCTGAGAGATAGAAATAGCTCATTGCTTAAGGCACCCCTAGCAACCTCTGGAGGAAGCTTAGGATTCCATGGAACCCTGGTTGAGAAACCCTGCATTAGAAGATACTATCCATTAAGGAACAGAAAGTAGGATGACCTTGCTCATTACAGCTGCTTATTGGAGGCTACCATCTAATAGAGAAGAAGCGATATGAGGGTCCTAATCTTTACGGCTTACAATCTAATAGGAAGCAGGAGGTATGAAAGTCCTGCTCATTACAGATTCCAGTCTAATGGAGAACAGAACGTATGAGGGTCTTGCTTATTTGAGCCTACCATCTAATAGGGAAGAAGGGATATGAGGGTCCTGATCCTTACAACTTACAATCTAATGGGAAGCAGGAGGAATGGGAGTCCAGAAGGTATGAGGGTCCTAATCTTTAGAATGTATAATCTAAATTGGGAACAGAAGGTATGAGGGTCTTGCTTATTGAAGGTTACTTTCTATTAGGATAAAGGAGGTATGAGGGATCTTTAGAGCTTACAATATAATAGGGAAGAAGGGGTATGAGGGTCTGGCTTCTTAGAGCTTACAGTCTAATAAGAAGCAGGAGGTATGGGAGTCCTGCTCATCGCAATTTGCAGTCTGAAGCCGAACATAAGGTAGGAGGGTCCTGCTTATTGGAGGTTACCATCTAATAGAGAAGAAGTATGAGGGTCCTGATTCTTAGCGCTTACAATCTAAAAGGAAGCAAGAGGTATGAGGGTCCTGCTCATCACAGCTTACATTCTTAAAGGGAACAGGAGGTATGAGGGTCCTAATCTGCAAAATGTATAATCTGATTGGGAACAGAAGATATGAGGGTCCTAATCTTTAGAATGTATAATCTGATTGAGAACAGAAGGTATGAGGGTCTTGCTTATTTGAGGCTACCGTCTAATAGGGAAGAAGGTATATGAGGGTCCTAATCTTTACGGCTTACAATCTAATAGGAAGCAGGAGGTATGAGAGTCCTGCTCATTACAGATTCCAGTCTAATTGAGAACAGAATGTATGAGGGTCTTGCTTATTTAAGGCTACCATCTAATATGGAAGAAGGGATATGAGGGTCCTGATCCTTACAAACTAATAGTCATTGGGAAGAATTAACCCCTTACAGATAGCTACAATGATCAATAGTGTCAGTGGGAACTTATCTGAGAGATAGAAATAGCTCATTGCTTAAGGAACCCATAGCAACCTCTGGAGGAACCTTAGGATTCCATGGAACCCTGGTTGAGAAACCCTGCATTAGAAGATACTATCCATTAAGGAACAGAAAGTAGGATGACCTTGCTCATTACAACTGCTTATTGGAGGCTACCACCTAATACAGAAGAAGGGATATGAGGGTCCTAATCTTTACGGCTTACAATCTAATAGGAAGCAGAAGGTATGAGAGTCCTGCTCATTACAGATTCCAGTCTAATGGAGAACAGAAGGTATGAGGGTCCTGCTTATTTGAGACTATCATCTAATAGGGAAGAAAGGATATGAGGGTCCTGATCCTTACAACTTACAATCTAATGGGAAGCAGGAGGTATGGGAGTCCAGAAGGTATGAGGGTCCTAATCTTTAGAATGTATAATCTGATGGGGAACAGGAGGTATGAGGGTTTTTTTTTTTTATTGGAAGATGCCATCTAATAGGCAACAGGAAGTATGAGGGTCCTGCTCATCACGACTTACACTGGAAAAGAACAGAAGGTATGAAGGTCGTGCTTATTGGAGGTTACCATCTAATAGGGTAGAGGAGGTATGAGGGTCCTGATCTTTGGAGCTTGCAATCTTTTAGGGGACAGGAGGTATTAGGATCCTGCCCCTCAGAACTTACACTTAATAGGGAACATATGGGTCCTGGTTACCGTTCCCGATCTATTCTGGCGCCTTATAAAAAAGCCGACTATTATGTAACGATTAGTAAACATTACCGTAAACTATTATGTATTCATAAACAATTACTTTTGGAAGGCGAGTTGTGTTTTAGTTATAATGTCCCATTAAATTAATAACACATTTAAAGGAGCGCCATAATGTTAATTAACCTTACAGCATGTGTTGCCCGGCTCCACGCTGTCTGCCGATATCACATTAATATGCAGCCGAAGTAGAAGAAGAACTTGGTATAATACAAATGACATTTTCCTTCTTGGATCCTTCATTGGATTTCTCCTGCAGCATTATATATATATATATATATATATATATATATATATATATATATATATATATATATATGTATATACAGTGAGTATAGAAAAGAATCTTTGGTCTGTTGGGATTTGTCTACTAACTTTGCACATCTAGACTTTGCAATATTTGCCCGCTCTTCTTTGCAGAACTACTCAAGTTCAGTTAAATTTGATGGTGACTCTTTGTGGACTGCAGTCTTAATGTCATTCCACAGGTTTTCAACTGGGTTTAAGTCTGGGCTCTGACTAGGCCATGCAAGGACATTCACCTTTTTATCCTTCAACCACTGTGTGCTCATTGTTGCTGTGTGCTTTGGGTCATTGTCATGTTGGAAGGTAAACCTTCTTCCCATTGACAACTTTCTGGCAGAGGGTAGCAGATTTTCCTCAAGAATTTGATGGTAATTTGCCGCATTCATTTTTCCTTCTATCCTGACAAGTGCTCCAGTCCCTGCTGCAGAAAAAACACCCCCATAACAGGATATTACCACCTCCCATAACAGGATATTACCACCCCCATAACAGGGTATTACCACCCCCCATAACAGGATAGTACCACCTCCCATAACAGGATATTACCACCCCCATAACAGGGTATTACCACCCCCATAACAGGGTATTACCACGCCCCATAACAGGATATTACCACCCCCCATAACAGGATATCGCCAACCCCATAACAGGATATTACCACCCCCATAACATGATATTACCACCCCCCATAACAGGATAGTACCACCCCCCATAACAGGATAGCACCACCTCCCATAACAGGATATTACCACCCCCTATAACAGGATATTACCACCCCCCATAACAGGATATTACCACCCCCTATAACAGGATATTACCACCCCCATAACAGGATATTGCCACCCCCATATAGCAGGATATTGCCACCCCCATAACAGGATATTACCACCCCCATAACAGGATATTACCACCCCCTATAACAGGATATTACCACCCCCATAACAGGATATTGCCACCCCCATATAACAGGATATTACCACCCCCATAACAGGATATTACCACCCCCTATAACAGGATATTACCACCCCCCATAACAGGATATTGCCACCCCCATATAACAGGATATTGCCACCCCCATAACAGGATATTACCACCCCCATAACAGGATATTACCACCCCCATAACAGGATATTACCACCCCCGATAACAGGATATTACCACCCCCCATAACAGGGTATTACCACCCCCCATAACAGGGTATTACCACACCCCCATAACAGGATAGTACCACCTCCCATAACAGGGTATTACCACCCCCCATAACAGGGTATTACCACCCCCCATAACAGGATAGTACCACCTCCCATAACAGGATATTACCACCCCCATAACAGGATATTACCACCCCCCATAACAGGATATTACCACCCCCCATAACAGGATATTACCACCCCCCATAACAGGATATTGCCACCCCCATATAACAGGATATTACCACCCCCCATAACAGGATATTACCACCCCGATAACAGGATATTACTACCCCCCATAACAGGGTATTACCACCCCCCATAGCAGGGTACTACCACCCCCCATAACAGGATAGTACCACCTCCCATAACAGGATATTACTACCTCCCATAACAGGGTATTACCACCCCCATAACAGGGTACTACCACCCCCCATAACAGGGTACTACCACCCCCCATAACAGGATAGTACCACCTCCCATAACAGGATATTACCACCCCCATAACAGGATATTACCACCCCCCCCATAACAGGATATTACCACCCCCCATAACAGGATATTACCACCCCCCCCATAACAGGATATTACCACCCCCATAACAGGATATTACCCCCCCCCCCCCTATAACAGGATATTGCCACCCCTATAACAGGATATTACCACCCCCCATAACAGGATATTACCACCCCCATAACAGGATATTACCACCCCCCATAACAGGATATTACCACCCCCCATAACAGGATATTACCCCCTCCATGCTTTACTGTAGGAATGGTGTTATTTGGATGGTGAGCTGTGTTAGATTTCCCCCAGACATATTGTTTGGTGTTGAGGCCAAATAAAACATTTGGCCATAACACCTTTTTCCATGTGGCCTCATGCCGCATACACACGACCGGACTTTTCGACAGCAAAGGCCCGGCGGAAAACAAATCCGCCGGACAATTTCGATTGTGTGTGGGCTTCATCGGACCTTTGCTGTTGAAAAATCAGACGGGCTTTAGAAATAGAACATGTTTCAAATCTTTCCGACGGACTCGAGTCCGGTCAAAAAATCAGTTCGCCGGTATGCTAGTCCGACGGACAAACAACGACGCAAGGGCAGCTATTGGCTACTGGCTATGAACTTCCTTATTTTAGTCCGGTCGTACGTCATCACGTTCGAATCAGTCGGACTTTGGTGTGATCGTGTGTAGGCAAGTCCGTTTTGTCGGAACTCCGTTGGAAAGTCCTCCGGAGTTCAGTTCATCGAAAGTCCGGTCGTGTGTACACGGCATCAGAATATTCAAGGTGCATTTATGGTGGTCAAGTGAGATTGTCCCAGCAAATCCAGGACAGTTGGCATGTATGGGAACAGGACTGAATGACAGAGGAAGACTGTGTGGAATATTTAGAGGTCAGGTTGTAAGTAGGGGCTTACACAAGTCACTGCCCTGATCCTCTCCTTTCTAGAACAGTGACCCTACTGGTGAGGCTGTACCTTCCTCCATCTTGTGCCAACTCCGTGCCAGATGCCTCCTCCCAACATTCCTTGCCGTTGAGCTTTTTTATCCCCTAAGGATAGAATGTCCACACATAAATAGAATTGCTGAATCTTAATGGTGTTATTTGGAAAATGGCACATGCAGTCACATCACAAACTACCCGGGGTTGCTTGACATTACATTGTCAATCACATTTAATGGACGGTCCACAGGAATCACATGTTAAAGCATCAGGCAGCATATAAGCCATATTCTCTCTTAACAGTCTCTTCTTCCACCTGGGATCGTTAGTACTCACTGGAATGGGATCTCCATAGTCACCTCCTCCATAGGTGCACCTCTCCTGGGACCCTCCAGGGGGATAGCCTCACTCCAGGTAACTCTTTGCCTGGCCTGAAAGGCCCCTTGCATCCCGCCCTAGCTCCACCTCCATAAGCGTCAGGAAGTCTACAGCTGGCTCTTCTGGGTGCAGGTCTACCTCTTCCGGCCTCCAGCCCTGCCCAGGGCCCCCACATGCTGGCTCATATGTCTAGGTTTAGGATGTTTGGCTTCAATGCCCCATCTGCACTTGGTCTCCTCCCATGCTCCATCTACACTTGGTCTCCTTCCATGCCCCATCTGCACTTGGTGTCCTTCCATGCCCCATCTGCACTTGGTCTCCTTCCATGCCCGATCTACACTTGGTCTCCTTCCATGCCCGATCTACACTTGGTCTCCTTTAATGCCTCATCTGCACTTGGTCTCCTTCCATGCCCCATCTGCACTTGGTCTCCTTCCATGCCCCATCTGCACTTGGTCTCCTTCCATGCCCCATCTGCACTTGGTCTCCTTCTGTGACGGACCTAGCCGGGACACGGGCTGTTGGAGGGGACTGAGTGCGAGCCTGTTGCCTTGTGATTATGGGCCCTGGCATTTGGGGGAACAGTGCTCTTTGAGCTGCAAGCCTGGGACCCCTGAGCTGGTGATACTTGGATTCAGGTCCATGCTGGCCCCCCAATACACATAGAATCTGTATGTGTATTTGGCATTAGCAAGAGACGCTAATGTCATGACTCATGAACTCCAGCCACCTGTGTTATGTAATTGAGTATAGTCTGGCTTGTAGAAGTGTTTCACCTATTGTTGTATGTGCTAATTAACCCTGCAATTGAATGAAGGAGCCCAGTGTTGATTAAGATAATTAGCTCATGCTAATTAGGTTAGGCTTGAGTCATCTGTCAACTGTATATAAGTGTGACATGTCAAATAAAGAGTAATTCCTGATGTACCTCAAGAAATAGTGCTGTCTAATTCTTGGGGGTTGCTATAACCAGATCCATTGGACTCATGTTCCAGGACTTAGGAAGTATTTACGGCGGACACCTTGAATACAGGATCCGTCACATTGTTGGCAAGCAGTGGGATCGTGCTTCCTGCAGTCTGGGACATCCAAGATCAGGATAGAAGACTTCGGTCACCCCAGCGGAGATATGGATCTGGCATCAGAGTTCCCGGGGCTGCTGCGGATCATCCTTGCAGCATACACAAGGACTGTGTCTGAGGAGGAATACCTGGAGCTCAGGCAGCAGATTCGGGTGGAGCTGTGGATTGGAGCCCTCCAGCTCGCTGGTATAAAACAGGGCAAGTTCTTTCCAACCCAAGAGCAACGGGCCAGTGACCAACGGGCATTGCGGATGACATTCCTGGGAAAGCAGCCCCAGGAGCAATGGGTGACTGAGTTGGACAGGCTTGTCCAGCAGGAGATAGAGCTGGACAATCGTTATCGGGCTCTGCAATGGCACGCAGAGCAGGGATATTTAGGGGAGACAACAGAATGCTCTCCGGAGGGATATGACTTTGGAGGCCCCGGATTGTTGTGGGAGAGCCTTACAGATCATTTTGTGTTTGGCGATGAAGGGGAACCTACCCTTGAGGACCTGCGAGAATACAGAGAGGCCATGCTCGGTCTTGCAGGTGTCTCAGAGCTTAAACCTGATCTGGACCATTTGTTAAGGAAGGAACAGCATCTGGAAAGGGCATACAGGAAACTGCTAGAACACGTTCAGCAGCATGCCAGAGAATTGGCAGTGGAAACTCCGGAGATTGTCGTCCCCAAAGCGGAAGTGCTGACAACAGGGCAGAGCTCTGCTAACTTCTGCCCAGCATCAACAGCAGTATCTGGGGAGTTACAAGGAACTTCCCCAGCTGAAGCGCTGGCCACCGGACAGAGGGTCCAAGACCTCTGCCCCACACCTGTGTCAGTTTTGGAGGCTCAGGATGAGAAGGTGGCGATCGCTTCCCAGCAGCAGATACAGGGGAAGAAGGGAGAGGAGGTGTTTGTTGTCCCTCCTCAACAGTCGGCCAGGGTGGAGAAAGCGGTCTTTCCTCCCCAGCAAAGATCCGTGCACCTGGGAGACAATACCACAGACATGTCATCCCAGCAGCCAGATGAGGGAATGGGAAAGGAAGCAGCCGGCTCCCCTTCCCAATGGCAGCTACACAATTTGGGAGTGGAGGAAGCCGGCCTCCTGCCCCAACGGTTAACCAGAGCGGAGGTTGTGGAGTCCCCAGCAGAAGTGCTGGCAACAGGGCAGAGTGCTACCCACCTCTGTCCAGCACCAGCAACAGCTGCGGAGTTCCAGGGAGCTGGGGCAGTCGGCCTCTCTCCCCAACAGTTAGCTGGAGGAGATGATGTAGGGAAGCTCCTACACCCACCTGAACTGCTGGCAACGGAACAGAGCGCTGCTGGCCTCTGCCCGCAACTAAAACAGGACAGATTCCCTGTAAAGGTGGATGGGAATGCAGTCTCCACCAGTATACCCCAAGGATGCTGGGTGGTCGGCCCAGATCCCCAACAGCAGGATGGAGTGAGCCCAGTCACCCTGTCTTCTCTCCAGCGGCTGAAAAGACTCCAGGGAGAAGGGCCAGTCCAGGCCTCTCCCCAGCGGCAGATATGTTCTTTGAGAGAGGCAGAGGTTGGCTGGGTGAGTGCTCTGTTTGAAACAATTTGTTTGGGGTACTGTGTGGGTACAGGCATTAGAGCACTGGAACCACTGACTAACTTCGGAGTCAACCCGTCTGGGGTCTCCTCCTGTGTTAGTCTCCTGCCGAAAGGGGAGAAATGTGACGGACCTAGCCGGGACACGGGCTGTTGGAGGGGACTGAGTGCGAGCCTGTTGCCTTGTGATTATGGGCCCTGGC
The DNA here is from genome assembly GCA_028564925.1 of Lithobates sylvaticus. Classification (NCBI taxonomy): domain Eukaryota; kingdom Metazoa; phylum Chordata; class Amphibia; order Anura; family Ranidae; genus Lithobates; species Lithobates sylvaticus. Next base: position 765,908,254 of record CM053026.1, on the reverse strand, counting down.
ATTTGGGGGAACAGTGCTCTTTGAGCTGCAAGCCTGGGACCCCTGAGCTGGTGATACTTGGATTCAGGTCCATGCTGGCCCCCCAATACACATAGAATCTGTATGTGTATTTGGCATTAGCAAGAGACGCTAATGTCATGACTCATGAACTCCAGCCACCTGTGTTATGTAATTGAGTATAGTCTGGCTTGTAGAAGTGTTTCACCTATTGTTGTATGTGCTAATTAACCCTGCAATTGAATGAAGGAGCCCAGTGTTGATTAAGATAATTAGCTCATGCTAATTAGGTTAGGCTTGAGTCATCTGTCAACTGTATATAAGTGTGACATGTCAAATAAAGAGTAATTCCTGATGTACCTCAAGAAATAGTGCTGTCTAATTCTTGGGGGTTGCTATAACCAGATCCATTGGACTCATGTTCCAGGACTTAGGAAGTATTTACGGCGGACACCTTGAATACAGGATCCGTCACACCTTCCATGCCCCATCTGCACTTGGTCTCCTTCCATGCCCCATCTGCACTTGGTGTCCTTCCATGCCCCATCTGCACTTGGTGTCCTTCCATGCCCGATCTACACTTGGTCTTCTCCCATGCCCCATCTGCACTTGGTCTCCTCCCATGCCCCATCTGCACTTGGTCTCCTTCCAGGCCCCATCTGCACTTGGTCTCCTTTCATACCCCATCTGCACTTGGTCTCCTTCCATGACCCATCTGCACTTGGTCTCCTTCCATGACCCATCTGCACTTGGTCTCCTTCCATGCCCCATCTGCACTTGGTCTCCTCCTATGCCCCATCTGCACTTGGTCTCCTCCTATGCCCCATCTGCACTTGGTCTCCTCCTATGCCCCATCTGCACTTGGTCTCCTTCCATGTCCCATATGCACTTGGTTTCCTTCCATGCCCCATCTGCACTTGGTCTCCCTCCATGCCCCATCTGCACTTGGTCTCCCTCCATGCCCCATCTGCACTTGGTCTCCCTCCATGCCCCATCTGCACTTGGTCTCCTTCCATGCCCCATCTGCACTTGGTCTCCTCCCATGCCCCATCTGCTCTTGGTCTCCTCCCATGCCCCATCTGCACTTGGTCTCCCTCCATGCCCCATCTGCACTTGGTCTCCCTCCATGCCCCATCTGCACTTGGTCTCCCTCCATGCCCCATCTGCACTTGGTCTCCCTCCATGCCCCATCTGCACTTGGTCTCCCTCCATGCCCCATCTGCACTTGGTCTCCTTCCATGCCCCATCTGCACTTGGTCTCCTCCCATGCCCCATCTGAACTTGGTCTCCTTCCATGCTCCATCTGCACTTGGTCGCCCATTATACGACCCAAAGGTTTTCCACCGAGTTGCCATAGAGCCGGCTGAGCAAATACCATGTGACATAAAAAATTGCAACACCTATCATTTTATTCTGTAGGGCCTTTGATTAAAAAAAATATATATATAATATTTGGGGGTTCTGAGTAATTTTCTAGCAAAGAAATTATGATTATTACATAAGAGAGAATGGCAGAATTGACCCGGTAGGGAAGTAGTGAAAACTGGGCACTGACGCACCAATGACCTCACTACAGGAGGGCTCTAAATTAGAGAAGCCTAGCACCTGATGACACTATCCTTTGTAACCGGACTCTATTCTGGAACAGAGCCACCCAGTGGCAGACTAGCATGTTGCACCTGCCTAAAAGCTAGATATCAGGACTAGTAATGAGCTGAACTGCCCTGGGTTCGGGTTTGAGCAGAGTTGGGTGAAATTGGGACGCTGAACTCTATTGAAATCAATAGGAGCCGAATTTGTCAAATCAAAAATGGCCATTTTCTGGGCTAATAGGGAAGGAATGAATGAAGAAATGATGATGTCTGGGGCCGCCCTTTAAGTTAACCACCGTCAGCACTCTAAACTCCTGAGCGATTTTTTTTGTTTAAATAAAAAAAAAAAAAAAAGTAAATAGAGCGCGCAGCCTGAGAGAATCCAAGAATAGACGGGTGAATTGGCAGGACGGGCTTGTTCCATAATACAGGGCTCTATCTCTGTCTTCCATCTCACAGACTGACAACGGGAATTATGCAGCAAAGAAGGTGATCCAAACCCTGCCAGGAGTCTCCGGCTCAGACGCTGAGCCCCGTGCCAGCAATCCTCTCTTCTGCATACTACTAACTGACTGCTTAAAGCTGGCACCCCTCCCCCCGCCCCCTCCAAACCAGCATGCTAATACCATTTTTAAATAAAACCTTTCTGCTCTACGCTATATTACCAAAAGTAAATATAAAATAAAAAAAATAAAAGGAAAAAAAAAATAAAAAAATAAAAGGAAAAAAAATAAAAAAATAAAAGGAAAAATAAATAAAAGGAAAAAAATAAAAAAAAAAGGAAAAAAAAAAAAGGAAAAAAAATATAAGGAAAAAAAATAAAAGGAAAAAAAATAAAAGGAAAAAAAATAAAAGGAAAAATAATAAATAAAAGGAAAAAAAAATAATAATAAAAAAAAAGGAAAGTGCCCCTATCCTTCCGTGCTCGCACGCAGAAGTGAACGCACGTGTAAGTCGCGCATGCATAGGTAAACGGTATTCAAATCAGACATTTGAGGTATCGCTGCGAAGGTTAGAGCAATAATTCTAGCACTAGACCTCCTCTCTAACTCTAAACAGGTAATCTGTAAAGGCGTTAAAAAAGCGTTGCCTATGGAGATTTTTAGGTACCGTAGTTTGTCGCCATTCCACAAACGTGCGCAATTTTAAAACATGGTATGTTAGGTATTTATTTACTCAGCACGACATCATCTTTCATATTAAAAAATTAAGGGGTGACTATTGCGTTTTTTTTTTTTTTTTAGTTTGTTAAAGTGTATTTTTTCCCAAAAAATTGTGTTTGCAAAACCGCTGCGCAAATACCGTGTAACATAAAAAATTGCAACGATCGCCCCTAGGGTCTCTGCTAAAAAAAAATGTTTAATGTTTGGGGGTTATAAGTGATTTTATAGCAAAAAATACTGATTAAAACCTGTAAACAAAAATTGGCAGAGAAAGCCTGGACGGCAAGTGGATAAATATGTTTTTATGGTGTAACAAAGTAACAAAAAACGTAAAGTTCATCTTTTTTAGATCTTTATAAATAACTTGCATAGTTTATTATCGGGAACACTATCGCCCCCCTCCAATCAATATAACAGGATAGAATTAGCCTTGGAATTCCGAGACCATGGTAAACGTCCTTGGCCTGTGTCCCGGTACATACGCCCGCTGGAGTACGCGGCAAACATATATTATTCCTATAATTGACAATGGCGTGTACATTATCCCTAATATAATACCACATAAACCATGACCGCCGTTAGGGGTTGGGATCACTTCAGACCCATCATCTCGCCAGGCACCTCAGCGGTTAATCCCGGGCTGGATTTTTTTCGGAGCGCGGCGGTCTGCAAATCCGAAAACGGCCCAGAGATTGCCATTATCCAGGAACCCGACATAAATTACTGAAGGCCTCATTCCGGGAGAAGCCCGTCCAGTGACTTAATGAGATCAGTCTCTTAAACAGTCTATCTTCATTTTACCGAGAGCAAATGGGGCTCCCGGGGGCCATTAGTAGCCAGTTTAAGTAAAGTGAAATATACGGTAGGGTTGAAGAATTTACCATGCAGAAAGCGCGGCTCCGAGATATGAAAGGCAAATGAATGTAAAAGAAATGTTTAAATGATTAGTTTTGTCTTTGTGTTAGGCTGGGTCCCCGCGCTGATAGAATAATGTAAATTTGTAAAGTTGGGATGGAACTTTGTCTTCCAATGGTATACTTCGGACAAGTTCTGAAAGAAGGACACAGGCCCTACCAACGAGAGATTTGGCCATAGGACGCCTGCAGGAAGCCCACGGGCCCTACAGGAGAGTCAGTTGACCTAGGAAAATGTCTGAAGGAAGCCCAAAGGCCCTACAAGAGAGCCATTTGGCCTAGGATGTCTGAAGGAAGCAAGCAGGCACTACAAGAGAGTAATTTGGCCTAGGGCAACATTTGAAGAAAGCCCACAGGCCCTACAAGAGCCATTTGGCCTAGAACAATGTCTGAAGGGAGGCTGCAGGTCCTACAAGAGAGCCATTTGGCCTAGGACAACATCTGAAGGAAGGAAATAGGCCCTGAAAGAGAGCCATTTGCCCTAGACAACATTTGGCAGAAGACCACAAGCCCTACAAGAGCTCTATGGCCTAGGATAACGTCTGGAAGGAAGCCCACAGGCCCTACAAGAGCCATTTGGCCTAGAACAATGTCTGAAGGAAGGCTGCAGGTCCTACAAGAGAGCCATTTGGCCTAGGACAATGTCTGAGGGAAGGAAATAGGCCATACAAGAGAGCTATTTGGCCTAGACAACGTTTGGCAGAAGCCCACAAGCCCTACAAGAGCTCTATGGCCTAGGACAACGTCTGGAAGGAAGCCCACAGGCCCTACAAGAGAGCCATTTGGCCTAGAACAACGTCTGAAGGAAGCCTACAGGCCCTACAAGAGAGCCATTTGGCCTAGGACTACGTCTGAAGGAAGCCTACAGACCCTACAAGAAAGACATTTGGCCTAGGACAACGTCTGAAGGAAGCCTACAGGCCCCACAAGAGAGCCATTTGGCCTAGGACAACGTCTGCAGGAAGCCCACAGGCCCTACAAGAGAGCCAGTTGGCCTAGGACAACGTCTGAAGGTTACCTACAGGATCTACAAGAGAGCCATTTGGCCTAAGACAATGTCTGAAGGAAGCCCACCGGCTCTACAAGAGAGCCATTTGGCTCTATTACCTTGCAGGGCCAGTGCCCAAGGGCTAACATCTCCCTCTGTTTATTGAAACCAGATCTAAGAGTCAACTCCAAAAAGTTGAGAGCCTGCATCATTCACTCACCCTACACATAAACCATATGTTGATTTTTCTTCAATCCTCCACCCAGACACATGGGAGTAGCCTTAGACATTACTCCCTCAGTGATGCCCCACAGATGGTAATGATTAAAAAGTCTTACAATCAGACCTACCTGTCATCTGTCGTTCTTTGGTCACTGTTGGGAAGAAGGCCCTGGCTTTCACCCGCACTGCACAATAAAGTCACATGACGCAAGATGCAGAGGAAGCTTGATTCTGCTACCCAGCAGGGTTCATGGTGCATAAGGAAGTTTGAGTGAGGGCAGCTTTAGGGCGGGATGTGTTGGTCACCATGGGACATTTCTAGTTTCCATTGAAACCTGCAGACTAGGACTTTTCCAGTCTTATTCTAAGTCATCTGTGTTATAAACATGGACTTGGAAACCAAGATACAAAATGAATGAGTGATTTCGGTAAGCTTTTACAGTTTTTGAGAACATTTTTGGTGAGCTAAAAAACATTTAATTGGTGTACAGCCAGGTTTAGAGGCACGTTTGGGGTACCAGACCTGGAACACTGGAGCCAAGTTTAGGAGGATGTGCGGGATACCAAGACCTGAAACACTGGTTCCAGATGTAGAAGAATGTGTGAGGCACCAAGACCTGTAACAACAGTGCCAGACTGAGGAGCATATGTGGGGCACCAAATATGAAAACTTGTGCCAGGTTTAGTAGCATGTGTAGCGTACCAGACCTGGACACTGGTGCCAGGTTTGGGAGCATGTGTGGAGTACCAAGACCTGAAGCATCAGTGCCAGGTTTAGCAGCATGTGTGAAGTACAAGAACTGGAACACCAATGCCAGATTGAGGAGCATATGTGGGGGTACCAAGACCTGGCACACCGGTGCCAAGTTTAGGAGCATGTGTAGCGCACCAGACCTAGAACCCTGTTGCCAGGTTTAGGAGCATGTGAGGGGTACTATACCTGGAACACTGGTGACAGGTTTAGGAGGATGTGTGGAGTACCAAAACCTGAACCACCAGTGCCAGACTGAGAAGCATATGTGGGGTACCAAACATGAAACACCTGTGCCAGGTTTATTAGCACATGCGGAGTACCAGACCTGGAACACTGGTTCTAGGTTTAGTAGCATGTGTGGAGTACGAGACCTGGAACACTGGTGCCAGGTATAGTAGCATTTGTGGAGTTTTAGGCCTAGAACACTGGTGCCAGGTTTAGTAGCATTTGTGGAGTACCAGGCTTGGAAGTTGGAACACTGGTGCCAGGTTTAGGAGAATGTGTGGAGTACCAGACCTGGAACCCTGTTGCCATCGTTTAGGAGCATGTGAGGGGTACTATACCTGGAACACTGGTGATAGGTTTAGGAGGATGTGTGGAGTACCAAAACCTGAACCACCAGTGCCAGACTGAGAAGCATATGTGGGGTACCAAACATGAAACACCTGTGCCAGGTTTATTAGCACATGCGGAGTACCAGACCTGGAACACTGGTTCTAGGTTTAGTAGCATGTGTGGAGTACGAGACCTGGAACACTGGTGCCAGGTTTAGTAGCATTTGTGGAGTACCAGGCTTGGAAGTCGGAACACTGGTGCCAGGTTTAGTAGCATTTGTGGAGTACAAGGCTTGGAAGTTGGAACACTGGTGCCAGGTTTAGTAGCATGTGTGGAGTACAAGGCTTGGAAGTTGGAACACTGGTGCCAGGTTTAGTAGCATTTGTGGAGTACCAGGCTTGGAAGTTGGAACACTGGTGCCAGGTTTAGGAGAATGTGTGGAGTACCAGACCTGGAACCCTGTTGCCAGGTTTAGGAGCATGTGAGGGGTACTATACCTGGAACACTGGTGACAGGTTTAGGAGGATGTGTGGAGTACCAAACCCTGAACCACCAGTGCCAGACTGATGAGCATATGTGGGGTACCAAACATGAAACACCTGTGCCAGGTTTAGTAGCACATGCGGAGTACCGGACCTGGAACACTGGTTCTAGGTTTAGTAGCATGTGTGGAGTACGAGACCTGGGACACTGGTGCCAGGTATAGTAGCATTTGTGGAGTATCAGGCTTGGAACACTGGTGCCAGGTTTAGTAGCATTTGTGGAGTATCAGGCTTGGAACACCGGTGCCAGGTTTAGTAGCATTTGTGGAGTACCAGGCTTGGAAGTTGGAACACTGGTGCCAGGTATAGTAGCATTTGTGGAGTATCAGGCTTGGAACACTGGTGCCAGGTTTAGTAGCATTTGTGGAGTATCAGGCTTGGAACACCGGTGCCAGGTTTAGTAGCATTTGTGGAGTGCCAGGCTTGGAAGTTGGAACACTGGTGCCAGGTTTAGGAGAATGTGTGCAGTACAAGACCTGGAATACCAATGCAAGATTGAGGAGCATATGTGGGGTACCAGATCTGAAACACTTGTTCCAGGTTTAGCTGCACTTGTGAGATACCAAGACCTGGCACACCGGTGCCAAGTTTAGGATCGCATGTAGGGTACCAGACTTGACTGGTGCCAGGTTTAGGAGCACATGAGAGGAGCTATACCTGGAACACACTGGTGCTAGGTTTAGGAGAATGTGTGGGGTACCAAAAACCTGAAACACCAGTGCCAGGTGTAGGAGTATCTGTGGGGTACCAGACCTGGAAAGCTGGTGGCAAGTATAGGCGCATGCTTGGGGTACCAGATGTAAAACACCAGGGCCAGGGGTGAAGCAGGCATTAAACCCAAAGCCAAAAATGTTATATATTGCAGCTTAACAATCATTAGATGTGGTGGCTGCATTTGTTTTTGTTTTTTTTAGGCTTTTTCCCCCTTTGCTTTCACCTGGTGATCTGCCCAGTAACACACCTCCTGTATTAGAGCCCCCCACTCTGGATGAAGGAGCACAGGGGACACCTTTGGACAACAGCATTGTCAATCGAGAGGGGGGAGGGGGGGTGTATTAGATGGACTAGCATATTTAAATACACTAACACTTTGAAGCCATACTCCAGCTAACGCACTAACCTGCATGTAAGCAGCACATGTCTGCAAAGAGGCCAGAGGAGATCAGCAGGATACAAAGGGATAAAACAAACGGTAAAAATTGTTTTTTCAATTTTTAAATTTTATAAACTAAAAAAAGCACTTTATCAAACTAAACCTCATTTAGTTGGTGTATACATCTCCTTTAAATAGCCTCGGCGCTTCTTCCCCTCCCCCCTCTGCTCCAGTGTTCTCTGTCCCTCATCCATCGTCGGTGGCGATTCGCGCGCTGGCAGATTTGTGTTTAACAACCCGCTTTTATGGCCGCCTTAAACGGACTGAATAACGTCCCCCCATTGAAAAGCAAAGCAGCTGTGAAAAATTTGCGGCACATAAAACTGAGCGGGATTAGCTCGGCGTTTTCTGTGGCGGATTCCTCTCTGCTCTGCGTACTTCTTGTTACGGAGCAATTAGAAGAAATGACGGCGATGGAGGGGGGGGGGCGGCCTGCGCGGCGCTCCGGTTGGTCGGGCGCAGAGAAGCGGGGAAACGGGGTGTCCGGCGGGTCAGGATGGGGAGATTGCGGACAAATGAAGGATGTGTTGTGATTAATGTCTTTCAGCATCAAAGACGCGCTCCGTGAACATTCGTGTCATTTTTACGGCAAAAGAGAGCGTTCGTATTTAAATCTGCATGTATCAATTACCGACATCACCGTCTACAGGGAGATTTTATTTAAAAAAAAAAAAGTTGCACCTTAAAAAAAACTTTCTAAGACTCCAATCCGATGACTTTGCCAAGCCTGAGATGATGTCATCGGTCTGCTGCAAGCAGGATGGAGCATTTCCTCGGTCTCCCAGGCTCAGTGTTCTCTGTACAGCGCTGTGGTATATGTCAGAGCTATATAAATGTATAATAATAGTGTGTGACTGTGGGGGGGGGGGGACATTAGAGTGTAAGCTCTTCTGGTGCAGAGACTGATGTGATTGGCTCAGTGTTCTCTGTACAGCACTGCGGTATATGTCAGAGCTATATAAATGTATAATAATAATAGTGTGTGACTGTGGGAGAATATTAGAGTGTAAGCTCCTCTGGCAATAGCTATATAAATGTATAATAATAGTGTGTGACTGAGGGGGGACATTAGAGTGTAAGCTCTTCTGGTACAGAGACTGATGTGACTGGCTAGGCCACTCCAAAGTCTTCATTTTGTTCCTGGACGGTCCTTGTACAGCTTGTACACGAACAGATGGTCGGACAGTCAGAGCTAAATAAATGTATAATAATAATAGTGTGTGATTGTGGGGGGGACATTAGAGTGTAAGCTCCTCTGGTGCAGAGCTATATAAATCTATTATCATTATATTATGTGACTGTGGGGGGATATTAGAGTGTAAGCTCCTTTGTACAGAGACTGGTGTGACTGGCTCAGTGCTCTCTGTACAGCACTGCGGTATATGTCAGAGCTATATACATTTATTATTATTATAGTGTGTGACTGTGAGGGGACATTAGAGTGTAAGCTCTTCTGGCAATACCTATATAAATTTATAATAATAGTGTGTGACTGCGGGGCGGACATTAGAGTGCAAGCTCTTCTGGTACAGAGACTGATGTGACTGGCTCAGTATTCTCTGTACAGCACTACAGTATATGTCAGAGCTATATACATTTATTATCATTATATTGTGTGACTGTGGGGGGGGGGGGGACATTAGAGTGTAAGCTCTTCTGGTACAGAGACTGATGTGATTGGCTCAGTGTTCTCTGTACAGCGCTGCGATATATGTCAGAGCTATATAAATGTATAATAATTATAGTGTGTGACTGTGGGGGGATATTAGAGTGTAAGCTCCTCTGGTGCAGAGCTATATAAATGTATTATAATTATATTGTGTGACTGTGGGGGGGACATTAGAGTGTAAGCTCCTCTGGCAATAGCTATATAAATGTATAATAATAGTGTGCGACTGTGGGGGGGGGGGGCATTAGAGTGTAAGCTCCTCTGGTACAGAGACTGATGTGATTGGCTCAGTGTTCTCTGTACGGCGCTGCGGTATATGTCAGAGCTATATACATGTATAATAATAATAGTGTGTGATTGTGGTGGGGGGGGGGGCATTAGAGTGTAAGCTCCTCTGGTGCAGAGCTATATAAATGTATTATCATTATATTGTGTGATTGTGGGAGGGACATTAGAGTGTAAGCTCCTCTGGCAATAGCTATATAAATGTATAAAATAGTGTGTGACTGTGGGGGGGGGGGGGGGTCATTAGAGTGTAAGCTCCTCTGGTACAGAGACTGGTGTGATTGGCTCAGTGTTCTCTGTACAGCACTGCGTTATATGTCAGAGCTATATAAATGTATAATAATAGTGTGTGACTGTGGGGGGGACATTAGAGTGTAAGCTCCTCTGGTGCAGAGGCCGATGTGAGTTGCGGGGATCTGTCACTGACGCCATCTTTCCAGGTTCTTCTCTCGTCTTCTAGAGACGTCTTCTTCTACTCTTTATAATAAGATGAAGACGATCGTTGAAGTGTAAGTGTTTAATACAAAGTGTCTTCGTATTCGTCTGTACAATGTAACAATAGTTCTGTCTGTCGCGTCAATTTGCTCTTCTCTTTTGTCATAAAAGCGATTTGCGCTCAGAACTTGGAACAGATCGCGTTGGTGACATTTTTATATGATTGTAAAAAAAAAAAAATGTAGAAAAAAATAAAATAAAGCATGTTAAAGATAATTCTGACAGTGGCTGTCTGCGGGATAATGGGATGTACAGACTGCACCGCGCGCTTGTCTTAAGGGCAATCACTGCCTTTTATTTATTTTTTTCATAGCTGTTCTGCTTTTATGAAATCTAATAATGGAGTTTTATTCTCGCTGCCACGGGGGGAATCGTGTCCTGGGAATGAATACAGCTCACGGGGGCCTGAGATTGCCGTCTTGGCAGCGGCGAGATGAAGGACGCGGCAGGTGACTCTGAAAGTTCTGCTCTCTTAACCCTTTCGGGGCTCAGATCATCCAGGGCGATGGCGGTCAACGTGTTTTGATATGAGAGGCCTCAAGTGTGGCCCTTGACATCACCAAAGGGCCCCACATAATATTTAGGGAATGTAATACTACGAAGGGCTGCCAGAGGCTGCGCACATTTATCAGGAGATTGTCAGAGACCGTGGACATGGATTTATTACAGTTATTTTTATAGCAAAGACAGTTTACACAATGCTTTATATATTGTGCACTCACATCAGTCCCTGCCCTCAAGGAGCTTACACTCTAAGGTCCCTATCTCACAGTCATACATACACTTTTTAGGGACAATTTAGACTGGAGCCAATTAACCTACCAGCATGTCTTTGGAGTGTGGGAGGAAACCGGAGTACCCGGAGGAAACCCACACAAGTACAGGAAGAACAAGCAAACTCCATGCAGATACTGTCCTGAACAGGCATGCAACAAGAGATGGTCAGAGACTGGGAACCAGCTACATGAGATAATCGGATACTATGGACATACTACAGGAGATGGTCAGAGGCTGTGGACATGTTATAGAAGATGGTCAGAGAGGGTAGACATGCTAAAGGAGATGGTCAGAGATTGTGGACATGCTACAAGAGATGGTTAAAGACTGTGAACATGCTACAAGAGATGGTTAAAGACTGTAGACATGCTACAGGAGATGGTCAGATACTGTGGACATGCTACATAAGATTGTCAGAGACTATAGACATGCTAAAGGAGATAGTCAGAGATTGTAGACATGCTACAGGAAATGCTCAGAGTCTGTAGACATGCTACAAGAGATGGTCTAAGGCTATGGACATGCTAAAGGAGATGGTCAGAGTCTGTGGGCATGCTCCAGCAGATGGTCTAAGGCTATGGACATGCTACAGGAAATGGTCAGAGACTGTAGACATGCTACAAGAGATGGTCTAAGACTTAAGACATGCAAAAGGAGGTGGTCAGAGACTATGGAAATGCTAAAGGAGATGGTCAGAGATTGTAGACATGCTACAGGAAATGCTCAGAGTCTGTAGACATGCTACAAGAGATGGTCTAAGGCTATGGACATGCTACAGGAGATGGTCAGAGACTGTCAACATGTTACAGGACTGGTCAGAGACTATGGACATGCTACAAGAGATGGTCAGAGACTGTAGATATGCTACAAGAGATGGTCTAAGACTTAAACACGCAAAAGGAAGTGGTCAGAGACTATGGACATGCTATAGGTGATGGTCAGATGATGTGGACATGCTACAGGAGATGGGCAAAGACTGTGGACATGCTACAGGAGATGGTCATAGACTGTCAACATGTTACAGGAGATAGTTAGAGACTGTACATATGCTACAAGAGATGGTCAGAGACTGTGGACATGCTACAGGAGATGGTCAAAGACTGTGGACTTGCTACAGGAGATGGTCAGAGACTGTGAACATACTACAGGAGATGGTCAGAGACTGTGGACGGACATGCTACAGGCGATGGTCAGAGAGTGTCAGAATGTTATAGAAGATGGTCAGGGACTATGGACATGCTACAAAAAATGGTCTAAGACTGTGGACATGCTAAAGGAGATGGTCAAGGACTGTGGACATGCTAAAGAAGATGGTCAAGGACTGTGAACATGTTAAAGGAGATGGTCAGAGACTGTGGGCATGCTACAAAAGATGTTCTAAGACTGTGGACATGCTACAAGAGATGGTCAGAGACTGTGGGCATTCAACAGCAGATAGTTTAAGACTGTGGACATGCTGCAGGAAATGGTCAGAGACTGTGGACATGCTACAAGAGATGGTCAGAGACTGTGGGCACGCTACAGGAGATGGTCAAAGACTGCGGACATGCTACAGGAGATGGTCAGAGTCTGTCAACATGTTACAGGAGATGGTCAGAGACTGTAGATATGCTACAAGAGAGGGTCAGAGACTGTGGACACGCTACAAGAGATGGTCAGAGACTGTCGACATGCTAAAAGAGATGGTCAGACACTGTAGACATGCTACAAGAGATGGTCTAAGACTGTGGACATACTAGAGGAGATAGTCAGAGACTGTGGACATACTACAGGAGATGGTCTAAGATATTAGAGACTGGGAGCGCAGGTTGGCCACTGGCCAGTAGCTCAGAGAACAGACAAGGGGCAGAGCAGTGACAAAGTCACTCTTTGGTCCCCCCCTTATGCTGATTGTTGGGATAGAAAGGTATTTATGCGGGTCTGCAGCAATGAGAGAGCTCTGTGTGGGCTTCAAAGGCATATTGTTGTTCGTTGATAGCTCGAAGAACAGACGAAGGGTGGGGCAGTGACACAGAGTAAATCCTTGGCCACACAACAAAGTCATGAAGCTAATTGGAGGGAAGGGGGGATATTTTGCTGGGTTGCCATGAAGCAGTAGGCTACGTGTAGGCATCACCAGTGCAGAGATTTTCACTAGTGGCTCAGAAAACAGACAGGGGCGGTGCAGTGATCCAGAGTAAATCTTTTCCCTTCTCCTTATGCTATAAAGTAGGGTTCTCTTAACTTTCTAAACAAAGGGCCCGTTTACTGTTTGGTCAGTTTAGGGGGCCAGACTAGGACCATTGGGAGTAGAAAATGCACAGGTGTCCAGTGGGAGTAAACAATACCATATCTTTGGTGTCAGTGGGAGGAATAGTGCCCCATCGTTGGTGTCAATCAAGGGAATTGTGCCCTTTTGATGGTGTCAGTTGGAGGACTAGTGCCCCATTGTTGGTGTCAACAACAAGAATGATTCCCCATTGTCGAGGTCAGTGGATGGAACAGTGCGCCAAGGGCTGGAATAAAGGCAAGCAAAGAGCCACATCCGGGGGCCCAAGGCCGCAGTTTACTTGGAGACCCCTGCTACAAAAACGAAATGTTGGGATCGAAAGTCATTTATGAGGGTCTACAGCAACTAGAGAACTGAGTGTGGGCATCACCAGTAGAGAGGTGTTCACTAGTAGCTCAGAGAACAGACATACGACGGGGCAATGACACAAAGTAACTCTTTGACCTCCTCCTTATGCCAAACAGTTGATTGTAGACATGTGCACTAACAAAAAATTAGTTAATTTTCGTTTCATTCGTTTTATTCCTTTTTTCGGAAATTCGGAAAATCTAAAATTCTGAAATTCGGAATTTGGAAATTTCGGGAATTTTCACTTTTTTATTTTTCGGATTTCCGAATTTCCGAATTTTGAATTTTCGGATTTTCGAATTTCCGATTTTTTTTCGAATTTCCGGATCTCCGAATTTCGTATTTCCAAATTTCGGATTCCAAATTTCGAATTTTCGGATTTTCCAAATTCCGAATTTTCGGATTTCCAAATTTCGAATTTTCGGACTTTCGGAACTCCGAATTTTCGAATTTTCGGAATTTTGGATTTTCGTTTTTTCGGAATTCCGAATTTTCGGATTTTCGGAATTCGGGAATTCAAAGATTTGAAAATCCGAAAATTAAAAAATCTGAAAAAAAGAAATAAAATCAGTTTAATTAATAATAAATAATAATAAAAAGGTTTTATTATTATTATTATTGTTATTTATTATTATTAGATCGTTACGTTCCATTTGGGACTTCAGATAAATTCATACTCGTTATGTTCACTAACAGACAAATTTGAAAGGGAATTCCAATACCTATAATTTAATAGTTAGTTATTAGAAAATTTAGAAAAAAAAATCTGGAAATCCGAAAATCCGAAATTCGAAAATCTGAAAATTCGGCAATCCGAAAAATCGAAATTCGGAAATTCGGAAATCCGGAAATCCGAAAATTCGGCAATCCGAAAAATCGAAATTCGGAAATTCGGAAATCCGGAAATCCGAAAATTCGGAAATCCGAAAATCCGAAATTCGGAAATGTGAAAATCTGAAAATTCGTAAATCCGAAATATCGAAATTCGAAAATTCGAAAATTCTAAATTCGGAAATTCGAAAATTCGAAATTTCGGAAATTCGTGATTTCGCAAATTTTTTAATTCGGAAATTCAGAATTTTCGGAAATTGAAAAATTTGGAAATTCGGAATTAACGAATTTATCAAAATTCGTTAAAAAAAAACGAATTCGGAACTAAACGAATTGCATGTCTAGTTGATTGTTGAGATTGAAAGAAATCATGTGAGTCTATAGCAAAGTGAGAGTTCAGTGCGGGCATCACCCGGGTAGCATTGTCCACTAGTAGCTCAAAGAACAGACAAGGGGTGGGGCAGTGACACAAGATTTTTCTGAAGAGCAATATACTTTGTTCTATGCAGCTAGGAGAGCACAGGCATCATTTACAGATCTTCCAGTATGTGAAATGATTCCTGTAGACATGTTGCGGCAGTATATTTAGCCCTTTCCTTTCTGTCATCAATTATTTATCACCTCCTTGGTGTTATTTGTGATTCTACTTCAAGCCTAGACAACCTTAAAAAACTTTTGCAGACCGATGCCGACACACCTCTCATTATCGCCGCCGGT
Source organism: Lithobates sylvaticus (assembly GCA_028564925.1). Taxonomy (NCBI): domain Eukaryota; kingdom Metazoa; phylum Chordata; class Amphibia; order Anura; family Ranidae; genus Lithobates; species Lithobates sylvaticus. The sequence continues at coordinate 765,892,983 of CM053026.1, read as the reverse complement.
GTTTGTCTTTCGCTGTTCCCTTACAGCATGGTCCCCCGACGGTCTCCAGGGACGGGCCTCTTTGGAGGATTGGACTCTCCACATCTCTGATGCTTCTCTCAATAAGCTCGGTGACAGCGTGATGAGCCCCAGCGGGATTTTCCCATCTGCGGCGCAGCTGATGAGCTGAGCTTTTCCATCTTCACATCTTGACATAAAACACGGGCCGTGTCACAAAGAAGCCGCCATTCTCTTCTCACCTATTGATTGACTCTGCCAGACAAGAGCTGGCATGAATTGAAATGGACAGCGTTAGAGCCAAACTAATTACCTCTCAGGCAGCTACACCGCAGTGCTGATTAGGCGACGGAGGGGGTCAGCATATATTCAATGGTTTAACCCCTTCTTTGGCAAATTCTGTTGGCAGGTAGGAGAGCGTGGGGTAAGAGCACACTAATTTGTGTTTCTTTCATAGTGACACTCCGTGGTTCTTTCCCCAAAGGCCAACTCCTACTTTATGTGTCCCCTCCGCTCCTCCCAGGACCTTCTGCTCTCTAGCTCCCTTGTTACCTCCTCTCATGCTCGCCTTCAGGACTTTTCCAGAGCCTCTCCCATCCTCTGGGACTCCCTGCCCCATTATGTCCAATCAGCCCCCCCCCCCCCCCCCCAATCAGGAGAGGATCAGAGCTGCTTGGTGTTGAAAGGTACCTCAGCTTCCAGCCTCTAAGTCCCTCCAACTAAGGTCCATAAAGTAGAGCCTTGGCATTTGGTCACACTTTAATGCTCCGTACACACGGTCGGAAATTCCGACCACAAAATCCGTCGGATTTTTTCCGAGGGATTTTGTCCGACACTGGTGTTGCACACACGGTCGGACAAAGTTGTCGGAAAATCCGATCATCCTGAACGTGGTGACGTTCGTTGCGTACGTCGGGACTACATAGAGGTTAGTAGCCAATAGCTTTGGTCTTGTAATGTGATCTGAGCATGCGTGGCACTTTTTAAATTGTGTATAATAATAATAATAATAATAATAGTAAAAATGTTGCTGAAAAAAGCATGGAGGACAAAGGAGAGGATCAGAGCTGCTTGGTGTTGAAAGGTACCTCAGCTTCCAGCCTCTAAGTCCCTCCAACTAAGGTCCATAAAGTAGAGCCTTGCCATTTGGCCACACTTTAAGAGATCCCTGAAAACTCATTTATTCAGGGAAGCCTATCCCACGCCCACCTAACAACAACTGTCCCCGAGCCACCCCCATCAAATCATTCTCTGCAACTATTACCTTTTGTACCACCACCCCGTCCCTTTAGAATGTAAGCTCTACTGTTGGCGCTATATAAATCGTGTATATAATAATAATAATAATAGTAAAAATGTTGCTGAAAAAAGCATGGAGGACAAAGGAGAGGATCAGAGCTGCTTGGTGTTGAAAGGTACCTCAGCTTCCAGCCTCTAAGTCCCTCCAACTAAGGTCCATAAAGTAGAGCCTTGACTTTTGGTCACATGACTAGGAGATTGATAGTTTCCCACAGATGTTTGGCCTTGGAGGACTCTGGTTTATGGGAATGTTCTGATGGCGTAATTGTTGGTGTCAAAATATACTGCAGGGGTGTCAAACCCAATTTCATTGCAGGCTGCATCAGTATTACGGTTGCCCTCAAAGGGCCAATTGTATCAGTAAGACTTTGTATGCAGGGTTCAGGAGTGCGCTATGTACAGAGTGCAAAGTTCAGGAGTACATGGTGTGCAGAGTACAGAGTTCAGGCATGTGTTATGTACAGAGTGCAGAATTCCGAAGTGCGCTATGTACAGAGTGCTGGGTTAAGGGGTGCGCTATGTACAGAGTGCAGAGTTCAGGAGTATGTGGCATACAGATTTCAGGGGTGTGCTGTGTACAGATTGCGGGGGTTAAGGAGGGAGCTGCGTGCAGAGTGCAGGCATATGCAGCGTACAGAGTGCAGAGTTCAGGGGTATGCTGTGTACAGAGTGCAGGGTTAAGGAGGGAGCTGCGTTCAGAGTGCAGGCATATGCAGCGTACAGAGTGCAGAGTTTGGGGGTATGCTGTGTACAAAATGCAGGAAGAGTGAAGAGTTCAGGAGTGCATTGTGTACAGAGTACAGAGTTCAGGGGTGCACTATGTACAGAATGCAGAGTTCAGGAGTGCATTGTGTACAGAGTGCAGAGTTCAGGGGTGCAATATGTACAGAGTGCAGAGTTCAGGAGTGCATTATGTACAGAGTGCATGGTTCAGGGGTGCACTATGTACAGAGTGCAGAGTTCAGGGGTTCACTATGTACAGAGTGCAGCGTTCAGGAGTGCATTATGTACATAGTGCAGGGTTCAGGGGTGCACTATGTACAGAGTGCAGAGTTCAGGGGTGCACTATGTACAGAGTGCAGAGTTCTGGAGCACGCAACGTACAGAATGCAGGGTTGAGGAGTGGGCTACATACAGAGCGCAGGGTGTAGGGGTGTGCTATGCACAGAGTGCAGTTTTCAGGTCTATTTCCCAGGTTTTCCACAACTCACCTCTGCCCCTCCTCCTCAGTTCTGACCTCTGCACCACTCTCCCTCATCCCCTACCTCTGCGCACCTCATCTCATCCGCCCCAAAAGCTTCCTCACATCTGACCTACCTGGTCCGACTCTAGAACCACCCAGCAGTGTAGGATGCTCCTGCTCTCTTTCTCTCACTTGCATGGACATAATTGGTCGCCATCTGTCTCCGCCGTGCCCTGCCATGAGTATGTTCAGGGCTGGCAGGGATTTGTGAGAGCCGCAAGCCGCTAAGGCGAAAGCTTTCTTACAAGGGACAGTGGGGAGTGGAGGGCGAGAGCCAGAGATGGTGGAACAGAGTTCCACCACGTTCCGGCTGGAAAAAAGCCCTGGGTGCGAGGGCCATACGAAGTGGACTTGCGGGCTGCATTCGGCCCGTGGGCCTTGTATTTTTTCGCATGTGGTATACTGTTTGGCTGTCAATGATGATTTCATGTGGGGTGTAAGAGTGTGATGTTTAAGGTTCAGACCTGGCCTTCAGTCTTGCACAGTTGTACCGCCTCCTCTCCTGGGCTGAAATTGCTCACTTTAATTTCTCTGCACACTGTGAGCTTCTCACAATGTGCATTAGAAGCTGCAGCTAGAGCCCGTCTTATTTCCTTGCTAGAGGATGTCCAGCATCATCTGACCATTTCTTGTCAGTCTCACTGTCCCTGGGCCGGGCCCACCCCCCTTATTTCTTGAATTTCAGTTCTTTCAATTATGGAGTCTCAGACTCACACTATGGATAGTACGAACAGTGTTGGTCATCTTACTTTAAAAAAAGTAATTAGTTAAGTTACAAATTACTTCTCCCAAAAAGTAATTGCGTTAGTAACTCGGTTACTACATTGGAAAAGTAATTAGTTACTCAGCAAAGTAACTGTGACAGGAGTGGCAGCGGTGGTACTTGAGGGGGTGGCAGCGGTGGTACTTGAGGGGTGGCAGCGGTGGTACTTGGGGGGGTGGCAGTGGTGGTGGTGTACTTGGGGGGTGGCAGTGGTGGTGGTGTACAGTACTTGGGGGGGTGGCAGCGGTGGTGTACTTGGGGGGGTGGCAGGCAGCGGTGGTACTTGGGGGGTGGCAGCGGTGGTGTACTTGGGGGGGGTGGCAGGCAGCGGTGGTACTTGGGGGGGTGGCAGCGGTGGTACTTGGGGGGGGTGGCAGCGGTGGTGTACTTGGGGGGGTGGCAGCGGTGGTGGTGCCATCCTCTCCCACCACTACCTCTGCCTCTTACTGATCCCATTCCCCACCACCACTGATCTCATCCCTACCCTATCCCCCCCCCCCATCACCTCTGTTGTAGAAGTGATGGTGGGTGGGTAGGGATGGGATCAGTAAGAAGCAGAGGTGGTGGAGGACTTGAGATGGATCGATTGCACTGCAATTCGAATCGTCAGACAGTCACTTACTTGAATGCCTCCAGGGATGCCTTTCCTCATGGGGAGAGAGAGAGACCCTCCCCTTCACTCGATTGGTGTCAGCTGGTCAGCTGACTTAATTTTTCAGTGTCCGCCCCGCCTCCCTACATTCTCTCTCTCTGGATAGGGGGGGTGGGATGGGGCGGTCCAGACAGTCTCTCTGCGTCTCAGCCTCTTCTCAGCTCAGCGGGCGGAAGCCCCCCTCCCCGCGGCAGAACGAACGGCCAGGCAGCGCGGCCACGGCGGGCCTCCCGGGCGGTAGATGTAATTGCGGTAACGCCGCCCAAGTAATGGGAACTGCGTTACCATGAGGGGAAAAGTAATCAGTTACATTACTCGTTACCCTCTAAAGTAACTGCGTTAAGTAACTCCGTTTATTTTAACTGAGTTACTTACATCACTGAGTACGAATAGGGAAGAGTTAAGAATTCCATGTGACCCAGGGAAAAAATATTTTAGGTTAATTACAGATCTAGGTTCAATAAAAGACGTGGGTTGGTCAAGTACAGCCTGTCTTCATCCACAGGAAGCCTTACCTCCTCCCCAGGGGCGGACTGACAACTCATGGGGCCCCCGGGCAATAGGAGATTATGGGGCCACCGGGCAATAGGAGATTATGGGGCCACACAGTATACACACACACAGTATACAATCACACAGTATACACATACATGTACACACAGTATACACAGACATGTTTCTATTGGCTGAGAAGGTACTGGAGAGGTGGGGCAGCTATAATCTTGGGATTTTTAGACCAAAAGGATGTCGGTAAGGGACATTCCAGAAACAGATGTAAAAAAAACACTGATTTTTACATACTGTCCCTGGTTTTACTGAGGCTGGCAACCCTGATGGGGCCCCCTAGTGACCCGGGGCCCTCGGGAAGTGCCCGAGTGGCCGAATGGTCAGTCCGCCCCTGCTCCTCCCCCATCCCTGGCAACCATGACCAGTCTTCACTATACAACATCAATGGTCTCGTAGTAATAGTAAACACCTTGATGTAACACAGCAGACTGGCAATGGCATTCTGAATATTTCCTGGCAGTGGATGTCACCTTTTCCAGCCCCTTTCATCCGGCAGTCGGAGGATCGTCCTGTCATTGGGGACGCGGTGCTGTTGTAGAGGAAGAATCGGAGATTGCAGCTGTCACATTGTGACACATGAATAATAGGAATCTGGATATAATCATACCGCATCTGACAGCCACATCAGCTATGCAGCACTTCTACATTAACAGGGCCACTGGCAAATGAGTCTTGGGCTTCCTCCGGGGGGCGCAGGTGAAGGGTCCCAGTCACCTGATGTGATTATTCGTTAGATGCATCCACAAGTTAACTCTTTGTAGGCCTACGGTTAATAGAAAGTTAAGTTTTTTTTTCTTGTTTGGAGAAACAAAACAGATCGTGATGATCAGGGCCGGTGCTACCACTAGGCAAACTAGGCAGCCGCCTAGGGTGCCCTGCTGCCGGGGGCGCCTGGCCACTGGTGTTCCTACTCTCTTCTCTCTGCAGCAAGCAGCTAAGTCTCAGCATCAGCAGGCAGCCGCCGCTCCATTCACAGATTGTGCCAGAGGCGCAGCGGCGGTGGAGGACTGTGTCTGCCTCCCGTCTCCCAAATGAATTGAAGCAAGCAAACATTCATTGATGGGCACTGGTAGGCTGCATTGATGGGTGCTGGTGAGGCTGCATTAATTGGCGCTGGTAGGTTGCATTGATGGGCACTGGTGAGGCTGCATTGATGGGTGCTGGTGAGGCTGCATTAATGGGCGCTGGTGAGGCTGCATTGATGGGCACTGGTGAGGCTGCATTAATGGGTGCTGGTGAGGCTGCATTTATGGGTGCTGGTGAGGCTGCATTAATGGGCACTGGTAAGCTGCATTAATGGTCGCTGGGGTTGCTGTATTGATGGGCGCTGTTAGGCTGCATTAATGGGTGCCGGTGAGGCTGCATTAATGGGCTCTGGTGAGGCTGCATTGATGGGTGCTGGTGAGGCTGCATTAATGGGTGCTGGTGAGGCTGCATTGATGGGCACTGGTGAGGCTGCATTTATGGGTGCTGGTGAGGCTGCATTAATGGGCGCTGGTGAGGCTGCATTGATGGGCACTGGTGAGGCTGCATTAATGGGTGCTGGTGAGGCTGCATTTATGGGTGCTGGTGAGGCTGCATTAATGGGCACTGGTAAGCTGCATTAATGGTCGCTGGGGTTGCTGTATTGATGGGCGCTGTTAGGCTGCATTAATGGGTGCCGGTGAGGCTGCATTAATGGGCTCTGGTGAGGCTGAATTGATGGAAGCTGGTAGGCTGCATTTCATGGGCACTTCATTAAAAAGGTGGGGTATACAAGGGCAGGGCAAAGGGGGTGGGGTCAGGGGTGGAGCCAGGGGGGGCGGCAAAATTAGGTTTTGCCTAGGGTGTCAAAAATCCTTGCACAAGCCCTGGTGATGATGTGTAGAAACAAGACGGTAAGGTTCGGGCTAAAGCCAAGACCCAATCATCCTGGGCTGGTTGGCTCTTCCCAGTTGATCGTATTCACCATCTGCTCAGGGAGCGGGTGAGGGCCAAAGCTTCCGTCTATCTAGTTTACAATCCTGAAGTATCTGAACAAAAAATCCATCTTGCACCTCATACCTTTGTAGCACTGACCCCTGAAGGAGCGGCGGAGAGAAGTTTTTCTGGGCTTACCGATTACCTCCACCAGCTCGTAACTCGTTGTCCTTGTCTAGGGGTTCCCAGGGTTGATGGCCCAGTAACTGAAGAGACCGATACCTGAATTTCTTTTTAGGATTTTTATTTTGCTTAAAACAGTTGAACAAACTCGGTCTCTAATGCGGCGTACACACGAGCGAGAAAAAAATAAATATTTTTTAAAAATTTGTGTGTTTTTTTTATTTACACTTTTACACCTTAGGTGAATGGGTAGGGGTACATCGTACCCCATACTCATTCACATAGGGTGGGGGCTGGGCTCCTGGATTCCGATAAGCCCCCCGCCCGCAGACCCCGACAACCAACGGCCAGGGTTGTCGGGAAGAGGCCCTTGTCCTCATCAACATGGGGACAAGGTGCTTTGGGGTGGGGGGGTGCCGCACGGCCCCCCTTTCCCCAGGGCTACCCCCATGTTGAGGGCACGCGGCCTGGTACGGCTTAGGGGGGGGGGGGGGCGCTCGCTCGTCCCCACCCCCTTTCCTGGCCTGCCGGGCTGCGTGCTCAGACAAGGGTGTGAGATGGATTTGAGGGGGACTCCCACGACATTTTTTCAGCGTAGGGATTCCCCTTTAAATCCATAACAGGTGACGGGGCTAGCGCGGCGGCATTCACTGCCTTCGCTAGTCCCGTCTACCTGCAGTTACGTTCCAAATGAACGGACTTTCCGATCGTGTGCCGGCGAGTCCGTTCATTTCAAAAGTCCCGCGGACTTTTTCCCGCGGATTGTTCGCTGGAGAAGTCCGGGCGTGTGTGGGCAAGTCCACACACTCGGAAAGTCCGGCGGACCTCTGCTGGAAAGTCCGACGGTTTGTCCGCTGGACTAGGTCCGGCGGACAATCCCGCCGGGAAGTCCGAGCGTGTGTACGACGCATTAGTTGGGAATAGAGTGTATGAGGATAAAGTTTAGCTCAGGTGCTTGGAACTGCTGACTTCAATAAAAGTCTCTCTCTGTACATAATCCAGGGAGTAGCCACTCGCAACTGGATTCTTTAACTGCTGGATAAATCCTTGAGCTTGGATTTAGCAGCCAACAAGTAATTCTAGCTTTGCAAAGTCTCTCACACAGACTTGGTTGAAAAACTTAGTTGTAACCGGAAGGTCAAGGTAGGAACTTTTCTTACTGTACCAGAATCTTTCAGCCCTGGTCCGGCGATACCGTAAGAAATTGTGGATTCAATCAATGTCCATGGCAGCTCAGCTTCCAGGCTCTTACCGAGCAGCCAGCCTCGTGCGTGGCTCTCTTACTGAAGAGTCCTCCCCTGGTTGCATGTAGAGTTGCTGGACCTCTCCAAACCCGAGACGGCACTGGAAACACCTTAGAATCCTCCTTCAGTTACTGAGCCTCGAACTAGCCAGTTCCAAGGCTCGGAAACGGATGGATCCGCACTCCAGGCCATGAGGGCCTCTGGGGGCTGGTCAGGGAGGACCAGGACCACGGAGTCGGCAACAACTTCTGGACCGGAACCCCGAACCACGTAAATTCAGCACCTTAAGTACCCTCTCCCAGAATACACAGCGAGACAAACGCGCCCACTGATTGGCTCCGAGAAGAGATTGGTACCCAATGCGTCCAACCCGACTGCGTTCTAGGGCCTCTCACAGGTGCAAACCCACCTATGACCAGGCAGAACCTCAATACAGCCCAGCCACACTGATGCCAAAGAACAATTAACCCCAAAACTCAACTACAGTTTTGGGCAAAAATGAAATTTAAAGCCATAGAGCGTACACACGAGCGAGAAAAAAATAAATATTTTTTAAAAATTGTGTGTTTTTTTTATTTACACTTTTACACCTTAGGTGAATGGGTAGGGGTACATCGTACCCCATACTCATTCACATAGGGTGGGGGCTGGGCTCCTGGATTCCGATAAGCCCCCCGCCCGCAGACCCCGACAACCAACGGCCAGGGTTGTCGGGAAGAGGCCCTTGTCCTCATCAACATGGGGACAAGGTGCTTTGGGGTGGGGGGGTGCCGCACGGCCCCCCTTTCCCCAGGGCTACCCCCATGTTGAGGGCACGCGGCCTGGTACGGCTTAGGAGGGGGGGGGGGGGGGCGCTCGCTCGTCCCCACCCCCTTTCCTGGCCTGCCGGGCTGCGTGCTCAGACAAGGGTGTGAGATGGATTTGGGGGGGACTCCCACGACATTTTTTCAGCGTAGGGATTCCCCTTTAAATCCATAACAGGTGACGGGGCTAGCGCGGCGGCATTCACTGCCTTCGCTAGTCCCGTCTACCTGCAGTTACGTTCCAAATGAACGGACTTTCCGATCGTGTGCCGGCGAGTCCGTTCATTTCAAAAGTCCCGCGGACTTTTTCCCGCGGATTGTTCGCTGGAGAAGTCCGGGCGTGTGTGGGCAAGTCCACACACTCGGAAAGTCCGGCGGACCTCTGCTGGAAAGTCCGACGGTTTGTCCGCTGGACTAGGTCCGGCGGACAATCCCGCCGGGAAGTCCGAGCGTGTGTACGCCGCATTAGTTGGGAATAGAGTGTATGAGGATAAAGTTTAGCTCAGGTGCTTGGAACTGCTGACTTCAATAAAAGTCTCTCTCTGTACATAATCCAGGGAGTAGCCACTCGCAACTGGATTCTTTAACTGCTGGATAAATCCTTGAGCTTGGATCTAGCAGCCAACACGTAATTCTAGCTTTGCAAAGTCTCTCACACAGACTTGGTTGAAAAACTTAGTTGTAACCGGAAGGTCAAGGTAGGAACTTTTCTTACTGTACCAGAATCTTTCAGCCCTGGTCCGGCGATACCGTAAGAAATTGTGGATTCAATCAATGTCCATGGCAGCTCAGCTTCCAGGCTCTTACCGAGCAGCCAGCCTCGTGCGTGGCTCTCTTACTGAAGAGTCCTCCCCTGGTTGCATGTAGAGTTGCTGGACCTCTCCAAACCCGAGACGGCACTGGAAACACCTTAGAATCCTCCTTCAGTTACTGAGCCTCGAACTAGCCAGTTCCAAGGCTCGGAAACGGATGGATCCGCACTCCAGGCCATGAGGGCCTCTGGGGGCTGGTCAGGGAGGACCAGGACCACGGAGTCGGCAACAACTTCTGGACCGGAACCCCGAACCACGTAAATTCAGCACCTTAAGTACCCTCTCCCAGAATACACAGCGAGACAAACGCGCCCACTGATTGGCTCCGAGAAGAGATTGGTACCCAATGCGTCCAACCCGACTGCGTTCTAGGGCCTCTCACAGGTGCAAACCCCACCTATGACCAGGCAGAACCTCAATACAGCCCAGCCACACTGATGCCAAAGAACAATTAACCCCAAAACTCAACTACAGTTTTGGGCAAAAATGAAATTTAAAGCCATAGAGCGTACTCATCAGGAGTACTGGCGCTACACCTTTAAATGTCTTCAGGATGGTGCACGGCCAATGGCAAAGCTGTAGAACCCAACAAACAAAAATGGCCAGCCTACCAAGAGGTAAAGACCTTGAATCTTTACTGAGGTCTTCATTGCAATAACATAATTTTTCGCACACAGAAGATATCAATGCCATCAATGTTTCGGAAACACTATGGCCAGACAATCTTAAGAAACGCAGTTATAGGAGGAGATTGACTAAAACTGGTGCACACACAGAATCTGGTCCAGCTGTGCATGGTAGCCAATCACCTTCTAACTTCAGTTTGTTCAATTAAGCTTTGGCAATAAAACCTGGAAGCTGATTGGTTTATATGCACAGCTGCACCAGATTTTGTATGCTCCAGTTTTAGTAAATGACCCCCATAGTGTGTCTGAAACGTTGGTGATTCTGAAGTACCATCCTGGAGTTTACTGCTGAGATCCCCAAACTGGCCAGCTACACTGCCCCGGACAACAAGAAGATACTCCAGAGTCACCAATGCTTCAGAGCCACTATGGCCAGATGATGTCTGACGCCTTGATAACAGACATGCTTATTCCTTGACTACGTTTTTCCTTGATCCCAACAGGCAACCACTTGTTACCGACCTTTGGCTTGTTCCATGACTACGCTTCCACCTGATCCCAAGATGCAGCCACTCATTATCGACCTTTGTCTTGTTCCTTGACTATGCTTTTGCTTGATCCAAACCTGCAACCACCTTTGGTTTGTTCCTTGACTACGCTTCCGCTTTATCCCAACCTGCAACCACTTGTTACTGACCTTTGGCTTGTTCCTTGACTACGCTTCCATTTTATACCCACCAGCAACCACTTGTTAACGACCTTTGGCTTGTTCCTTGACTACGCTTCTGCTTAATGCCAACCTGCAACCACTTGTTACTGACCTTTGGCTTGTTCCTTGACTACGCTTCCACTTGATCCCAAAATGCAGCCACTCATTATCAACCTTTGTCTTGTTCCTTGACTATGCTTTTGCTTGATCCAAACCTGCAACCACCTTTGGTTTGTTCCTTGACTACGCTTCCGCTTTATCCCAACCTGAAACCACTTGTTACTGACCTTTGGCTTGTTCCTTGACTACGCTTTCACTTGATACCCACCAGCAACCACTTGTTAACAACCTTTGGCTTGTTCCTTGACTACGCTTATGCCTAATGCCAACCTGCAACCACTTGTTACTGACCTTTGGCTTGTTCCTTGACTACGCTTCCACTTGATACCCACCAGCAACCACTTGTTACCAACCTTTGGCTTGTTCCATGACTACGCTTCCACTTGATCCCAAAATGCAGCCACTCATTATCGACCTTTGTCTTGTTCCTTGACTATGCCTTTGCTTGATCCAAACCTGCAACCACCTTTGGTTTGTTCCTTGACTACGCTTCCGCTTTATCCCAACCTGCAGCCACTTGTTACTGTTGTTACTGACCTTTGGCTTGTTCCTTGACTACGCTTCCACTTGATACCCAACAGCAACCACTTGTTACCAACCTTTGGCTTGTTCCATGACTACACTTCTGCTTAATGCCAACCTCCCACCACTTGTTACTGACCTTTGGCTTGTTTACTGACTATGCTTTTGCTTGATCCCTACCTGATGTGTCTGTTACTGGCCCCCGGCTTGCTCACCTCCTGGTGGGACGATCCTGAGGACCACGACCTGGTACTAACACACAGCAGAACCCATCTCCACCATCAGGAGCTCTGGTGAACACCGGTTAGTGCTTAGATCATAAGTTGGCCGCCTTCGCCGATGATGTTCTATTCTTCATCTAAACAAAATTCCACTGTTGGATGAAGTTAAAATGGAGACAAAAAAAATTTTCAGTCAGACCCCTATCCTGGTTCGGGCGTATTAACGCAATAAAAATGGTGATTATGCCAAAAATATTATATAAATTCCAGATGCTACCAATCCCACTTCCACAAGCATACTTTAAAACCTTGAAATCGATCTTAACGAACTGTATCTGGCTCAACAAAAAAGCGAGAATAGCATCTGCCGTCTTGGAAAAGGGGAAGAAATATGGGGGGCTAGCTGCCCCAAACATTAACAAATATTATAACGCAGTCATACTCTCACGGGTGATAGAATGGGGTATACCAGAAAATGAAAAAAGATGGGTCAAACTAGAAATCACTGCAAGTAGCACACAGTTAAATAAAGAAATATGGAATCCACCCCAGAATAGGAAACTGGGAGAAAACACACTTTAACACACACGGCACTTAAAATATGGGATAAGGTACACCGACAACAAAAATGGACATACAATTCACCTTTGATTTATTTAAAAAATAATGAGTTTTTCCCTCCCGGGAAAAACTCGATAGCAGGGAATTGGATAAAAAAAGACACAGCACAGTTAAAAGATATATTGACACGAGGCAAAATAAGCACGTACACTGATTTAAAAAGAAACACAGAGCTATTTGAGTTTAAGGTACCACCATCAGGAGCTCTGGTGAACACCGGTTAGTGCTTAGATCCCGCATCTCAGTTAAGCCTGTGTCCTCCGTCAGGGTAACCTGCTTGTGTATTCATCCTGCTGGTTGGTGGGAGCCTCTCTATCGCAATAGCTACTGGTCTCCGAGTCTGACCCCTGACCATGACAGTGGCCATAAATTATAGATTGAACTATGAACATACACTTTAAGTGAAGATAATATAACCAGATAATGATACATCAAAACACAATATGAATCAGGAATGAACTGTGCAGGTGGATTGCGTTTTATACAATTCCAGGGACGATCCCCCAGGTATGGAGTGTGCCGGGGATGGCGGCAGATGACATTAGCAGGCCTGTAATGTGAAGCCCCAGGATAGTTGTGTGCGGAGTGCCCCTCCCCCCGGGGGACCTGGCATCTCTTCAGCAGAACGCCGACTCTTATCTGCTCCCTCCATATCTCTTATCTCGTAAAGCGTCTCTGCCTGAATCGGCGCACTTGTTTCCGTTTCCCCAGAGGAGGCGAATCTGCTGCGCAGACAAGGAAAACAATTAGCCTGACAATTTAATGAAGAGATGAACAGATGTGAGCCGGGTTCAGCGCTAACCTGCTGCCATTCCTGGAGAGATTCGCCAGACGCGGCATGTCCGCCGCCAAGACCGCCGTTTCTACTGGAGTGCCAGAACAGAGCCACCCTATAGAACAGATACCGAGAGCTACACCAAGCATACAGGACAAGAGAAGTGGTACTGTGCAGAGCCCATACATACAGAATAAGAACAGATACCAAGAATCACACCCGGCATACAGGACAAGAGAAGTGGTACTGTGCAGAGTCCATACATACAGAATGAGAACAGATACCGAGAATTACACCCGGCATACAGGACAAGAGAAGTAGTACTGTGCAGAGTCCATGCATACAGAATAAGAACAGGTACTGAGAATTACACCCAGCATACAGGACAAGAGAAGTGGTACTGTGCAGAGTCCATACATACAGAATGAGAACAGGTACTGAGAATTACACCCAGCATACAGGATAAGAGAAGTAGTACTGTGCAGAGTCCATACATACAGATACTGAGAATTACACCCGGCATACAGGACAAGAGAAGTGGTACTGTGCAGAGTCCATACATACAGAACGAGAACAGATACCGAGAATTACACCCAGTATACAGGACAAGAGAAATGATACTATGCAGAGTCAATACATACAGATACCGAGAATTACACCTGGCATACAGGACAAGAGAAGTAGTACTGTGCAGAGTCCATACATACAGAATAAGAACAGATACCGAGAATTACACCCGGCATACGGGACAAGAGAAGTGGTACTGTGCAGAGCCCATACAAATACCAAGAATCCCCCATCACACAGGACCCAGGCTCACCTCTGGGCTGTGCTCATATTTATAGATGCGGCGGTCGCCCTCCAGTTCTTATTACAATGGTGACACAGCTATTCAATCATTAGGAACCATTTACATAATTCATTAACCTTATTAGCGCGGAGGGTGCGTCACGCGGCTCAGAAGGTTAATGATGAATTAGCGGGACGTCTGCTGGTCATGTGACCAGGACAAGTCATTATTAGTATAGCTATGCAACGCGTCTCCCGGGACCCCGCACTGTCACCTTTATATTTTATTATTCAGTCCCTTGAACTATCGTGTATTATGATAACCAAATCCCTAAACCTGACCCATCCCTACCCTGATCCCTACATATGGAGAAAGCCTGTCCAAGCAGTGTTGGGACTTCAGGCACCTATCCATTCAGAGTAAAAATATAATAGACTCATTCTATGAGCTCACTGGCTCCGCCTAGGCCAGGGATATGCAATTAGTGGACCTCCAGCTGTTGCAAAACTACAAGTCCCATCATGCCTCTGCCTCTGGGTGTCATGCTTGTGGCTCTCAGAGTCTTGCTATGCCTCATGGGACTTGTAGTTCTGCAACAGCTAGAGGTCCGCTAATTGCATATCCGTGGGCTAGGCTGTTCCCATCATGCCAGGATCCTCTCTAGGAAGTCACTCAAAGGATCACCAAAGAGTCAACAACATCACATAACACAGCCGACGCGTTTCCGGGCAGCGCACCCCCTTCATCAGGGCTCAGAGAACTTTAAATCAGAACTTAACTCCCAAAAGGGAGTCAGTTTCATTGAACCCCTTGCTGACCGACGTACATATTAACTAGTTACGCTCCGCCCGCCCCAGTAGTACTGCAGGAAGTTGGCTCCCCTGCGCGAATCACCGTCATTGTATGTCTGGCGCGTACATGGCGATTTGTGGGCGCACACCCATTCACAAGCGGGGGAACCAACCAGCGTGGCCGGCGGACTCAATGTCCGCCGGCCACCTGCGATCGCTCCAGAGACAGGCAGAACGGGGATCTGTCAATGTAAACAAACAGATCCCCGTTCTGTCAGGGGAGTAGAGTGAGATCTGCTGTTCCTGGTGATCAGTAACAGCGATCTCTCTCCTCCTCCAGTCAGCCCAGCCCCCATACAGTTAGAAACACCTCCCAGGGAACACACTTAACCCCTTGATCGCCCCCCTAGTGTTAACCCCTTCCCTGCCAGTGACATTTATACTGTAATCATTGGCTATTTTTAGCACTGATCGCTGTATAAATGACAATGGTCCTCAAAAAAGTGTCCGACCTGTCCGGCGCAATGTCGCAGTCCTGCTAAAAATCACAGATCACCACCATTACTAGTAAAAAAATAAAAATAATAATAAAAATCCCATTAATATATCCCCTATTTTGCAGACGCTATAACTTTTGTGCACTTTTGCGCAAACCAATCAATATACGCTTATTGCGATTTTTTTTTTTTTTTTTACCAAAAATATGTAGAAGAATACGTATTGGCCTAAACTTTTCATTTTTGGGGATATTTATTATAGCAAAAAGTAAAACATTATAGTTTTTTTTTGTTTCTAAAATTGTCGCTCTTTTTTTGTTCATATCGCAAAAAAAAAAAAAAAAAAAACGCAGAGGTGATCAAATACCACCAAAAAAAAAGCTTTATTTGTGGGGAAAAAAGAACGTTGATTTTGTTTGGGTACAGCGTCTCACGACCGTGCAAGTGTCAGTTAGAGAAATAATTTAAAAAAATATTTAAAAAAATGATTTAAAAAAAAAAATGATTTAAAAAAAATGATTTAAAAAAAATGATTTAAAAAAAATTATTTAAAAAAAAATTATTTTAAAAAAATAATAAAAAAAAATATAAAAAAATTATTAAAAAAATATTTAAAAAAAATATTTAAAATGTAAAAAAAATATTTAAAATGTAAAAAAATATTTAAAATTTAAAGTTTAAAAAAATAAAATATTTAATTGATATCCCTGGGTCTTAAATGTAATGAGAACAGAACGTTTTTATTTAAAAATGTCACGAGGGAGGGGGGGCCAAGACAGGTATAATCAGCATTATTTTGGGACTTTATCGCTTTAAGAAGGCGTCTGTTTTCTGAGGTTGTCACTACCAATAAAAGTTTTCTTTGGAAACAAGTAAAAAAAATAAAAAATGAAGTCTCCAGCCTGTCGATAAGCAGCGAGTTTATACTGGCGGCTGTTAGCAAACATCTTTTAACAATAAAACAAATTAATAGATCCCTCTTCTGCGTTTGTTGAGAGAAAAAAAAAAGAACATTGTGATCTATTAGCTGGCAGGAATGCAAGACGTCTTATAATTAACTGAGAAAGGAATCGGAGAGATGGCGGGGACATTAAGATTATTAATTATCGCACTCTTAATACGCGGATTGGTATGAGAGATTGGAGCGGCTATTAGTTGTCATCGTATTCATGTCAAGGCTAAGTGATTTTGAAACCGATACAAAGTAAACTTTCCTTGTAATGTTTTATACGGGTCGGGTAGCTCAGCCATAAAGCCAAACTCCGGCCACAAATATAACGGTAATACAGAATAATCGCAAAGGTGACATCATCGCTAAGCTGTACACAGCCAAGAAAGAAAGTAAAATAAATAGAACGAAAAATAAAAAGAAAGATACAAAGAAAGAAATGAAGATACAATGAAAGAAAAAGAGAAAGATACAGTGGTGTGAAAAAGTGTTTGCCCCCTTCCTCATTTCCTGTTCCTTTGCATGTTTGTCACACTTAAGTGTTTCGGAACATCAAACCAATTTAAACAATAGTCAAGGACAACACAAGTAAACACAAAATGCAATTTGTAAATGAAGGTGTTTATTATTAAAGGTGAAAAAAAAAATCCAAACCATCATGGCCCTGTGTGAAAAAGTGATTGCCCCCCTTGTTAAAACATACTATAACTGTGGTTGTCCACACCTGTGTTCAATTTCTCTAGCCACACCCAGGCCTGATTATTGCCACACCTGTTCACAATCAAGGCATCACTTAAATAGGAGCTGCTTGACACAGTAAGGTCCACCAGAAGATCCTTAAAAGCTACACATCATGCCGAGACCCAAAGAAATTCAGGAACAATTGAGAAAGAAAGTAATTGAGATCTATCAGTCTGGAA
The DNA here is from genome assembly GCA_028564925.1 of Lithobates sylvaticus. Taxonomy (NCBI): domain Eukaryota; kingdom Metazoa; phylum Chordata; class Amphibia; order Anura; family Ranidae; genus Lithobates; species Lithobates sylvaticus. Next base: position 765,875,980 of record CM053026.1, on the reverse strand, counting down.
AGGGTTATAAAGCCATTTCCAAAGCTTTGGGAATCCAGCGAACCACAGTGAGAGCCATTATCCACAAATGGCGAAGACATGGAACAGTGGTGAACCTTCCCAGGAGTGGCCGGCCGCCCAAAATTACCCCAAGAGCGCAGCGACGACTCATCCAAGAGGTCACAAAAGACCCCACAACAACGTCCAAGGAACTGCAGGCCTCACTTGCCTCAGTTAAGGTCAGCGTTCATGCCTCCACCATCAGGAAAAGACTGGGCAAAAATGGCCTGCATGGCAGAGTTCCAAGGAGAAAACCACTGCTGAGCAAAAAGAACATCAAAGCTCGTCTCAATTTCTCCACAACACATCTTGATGATCCCCAAGACTTTTGGGACAACATTCTGTGGACCGATGAGACAAAAGTGGAACTCTTTGGAAGGTGTGTGTCCAAGTATATCTGGCGTAGAAGGAACACTGCATTTCAGAAAAAGAACATTATACCAACAGTAAAATATGGTGGTGGTAGTGTGATGGTCTGGGGCTGTTTTGCTGCTTCAGGACCTGGAAGACTTGCCGTGATAAAAGGAACTATGAATTCTGCTGTCTACCAAGAGATCCTGAAGGAGAATGATCTGTTCGTGTACTCAAGCTGAAACGAACTTGGGTTCTGCAGCAGGACAATGATCCTAAACACACCAGCAAGTCCACCACCGAATGGCTGAAGAAAAACAAAATTAAGACTTTGGAGTGGCCTAGCCAAAGTCCTGACCTGAATCCTATTGAGATGTTGTGGTATGACCTTAAAAAGGCCGTTCATGCTCGAAAACCCTCTAATGTAACTGAATTAGGACAATTCTGCAAAGATGAGTGGGCCAAAATTCCTCCAGGACGCTGTAAAAGCCTCATTGCACGTTATCGCAAACGCTTGGTTGCAGTTGTTGCTGCTAAGGGTGGCCCAACCAGTTATTAGGTTTAGGGGGCAATCACTTTTTCACACAGGGCCATGATGGCTTGGATTTTTTTTCACCTTTAATAATAAACACCTTCATTTACAAATTGCATTTTGTGTTTACTTGTGTTGTCCTTGACTATTGTTTAAATTGGTTTGATGTTCCGAAACACTTAAGTGTGACAAACATGCAAAGGAACAGGAAATGAGGAAGGGGGCAAACACTTTTTCACACCACTGTAGATACATAGAAAGAAAGAATGAAAGATACATAGACAAAAAGAAAGATACATATATACAAAGAAAGAAGGAAAGAAAGTGAAATAGAAAGAAAGATACAAAGAAAGAAAAATAGATAGAAGGAAAAAAGAAAGATACAAAGAAAGAATGAAAAATACATAGAAAGAAAGAAAGATACATATATATATATATATATATATATATACAGACAAAGAAAGAAAGAAAGTGAAATAAATAGAAAAAGAAAGCTACAAAGAAAGAAAGATACAATGAAAGAAAAGGAGATAGAAGGAAAAAAAGAAAGATACAAAGAAAGAATGAAAAATACATAGAAAGAAAGATACATAGAAAGAAAGAATGAAAGATACAAAGAAAAAAAGAAAGATATATATATATATACAGACAAAGAAAGAAAGAAAGTGAAATAAAAATGAAAAGAAAGCTACAAAGAAAGAAAGATACAGAGAAAGAAAAAGAGATAGAAGGAAAAAAAGAAAAATACAAAGAAAGAATGAAAAATACATAGAAAGAAAGATACATAGAAAGAAAGAATGAAAGATACAGAGAAAAAAAAGAAAGATCCCTTTATATACAGACAAATAAATAAAGAAAGAAATTGAAAGAAAAAGAAAGATACAAAGAAAGATACAATGAAAGAAAAAGAGAAAAAAGGAAAAAAAAGAAACATAGAAAGAAAGAAAGATACATACAAATAAAGAAAGAGAGAAAATAAAAAGAGAGAAAAAAATAAAAATAAAAAAGAGAGAGTGAAAGAAAGATATAAAGAAAAAAAAATAAAGATAAATAGAAAGAAATATAGATACAAAGAAAGAAAGCAAAAGATGCAAAGAAACATAAATAGAACAAAAAGAGATAGATACAAAGAAAGAAAAAAAGAGAGAAAGATGCAAAGAGAAATACATAGAAAAAAAGAGATAGATACAAAGAAAGAAAGATGCAAAGAAAAACAAATAGAAAAAAGAGAAAGATACAAAGAAAGAAAAAGAGAAATATAGAAAGATACAAAGAAAGAAAAAGAGAGAAATATAGAAAGATACAAAGAAAGAAAAATAGAGAAATATAGAAAGATACAAAGAAAGAAAGAGAGAAACATAGAAAGATACAAAGAAAGAAAAAGAGAGAAAGAAAGATACAAAGAAATAAAGAGAGAGAAAAATAAAGAAAGATACAAAGAAAGATAAATAAAAAATATGAGAGAGAAAAAGATTCAAAGAAAGACAAAGAAATATAAATAGAAAGAGAGAGAAAAGAAAGAAAGCAAGGACATGGGGTTTGCCTTGGGATTGGCACCTAGAAGTGGCTCATGTCCAGGTCTTCAAGACTGTTGGAGGGATTCCATCATCCAGGTAGTATAAATAGGCTCCTAGGCCTCAGAGGGCCCTTGGGCAGCACACATTTGGAACAGATGGTAAGCTGAACCAGTGATCAGAGTGGGCTATTCAACATTCTTTATATACTGTATCGTTGAGGGTTATCTCCAGATTGACTCCACTCAGAACAAGGATGGTGGGAACCCCTCATAATTGGCACAGCAGTTGTTCAGACCTGGGAACTCAGCACATAGATGGTGGGAACCCCTCATATTGGGCACAGCAGGTGTACAGACCCAGCAACTCAGCACAGGGATGGTGGGCACCCCTCATAATTGGCACAGCAGTTGTTCAGACCTGGGAACTCAGCACATAGATGGTGGGAACCCCTCATATTGGGCACAGCCAGTTTATAGACCCAAGAACTTAGCACAGGGATGGTGGGGACCCCTCATAAAGGGCACAGCAGGTGTACAGACCTGGGGAGGCAGCACAGGGATGGTGGGAACCCCTCATATTGGGCACAGCCAGTTTATAGACCCAATAACTTAGCACAGGGATGGTGGGAACCCCTCATAATGGGCACAGAAGGTGTACAGACCTGGGGAGGCAGCACAGGGATGGTGGGAACCCCTCATAATGGGCACAGCAGGGGCAGAGATCCAGGAATTCAGCACAGGGATGGTGGGAACCCCTCGTAATGGGCACAGCAGGTGTACAAATCTTGGAACTAAGCGCAGGGATGGTGAAAACCCCTCATAAAGGGCACATCAGATGTACAGACCCGGGAACTCAGCACAGGGATGGTGGGAACCCCTCATAATTGGCACATCATATGTACAGACCCAGGAACTCACCACATAGATGGTGGGAACCCCTCATATTGGGCACAGACAGTTTATAGACCCGGGAACTCAGCATATGGATTGTGGGAAGCCCTCATAAAGGGCACATCAGGTGTACAAATCTTGGAACTCAGCACAGGGATGGTGGGGACTTACCAATAGAGTTAGGGATTTCTTCAGCATCCAGAAAATACTGAGATTTGAGTTTGGGGTGGAGTGACCCTTTAATAGTTGGTGTGATGTGGCTGGATTGAGGCCTGTGGTCAGTTTTCAGTGGACACGCACAGAAGTAATTTAGTTGTTTGTGTAATTCTTCTGAGTTTCTCAGCTGGTTTCTTCCCAACACATGATGTGGAGGTCCCTGAGGACTGTTCCGGCTTTATTCTCTCTCTGGGGACCATCATTCATGGAGTTTAGCAGTGACAACAGATTAGTGTGTGGGCAGGGGTCAACCGGCTGGGTCAGAGGTCACAGGAAAAGACTGGCCACAAGAGCTTCCCTCTGTGACCACATGAAAGAGATCCTAATTCTGTGTAAACTGGAGACTTCCTCCGTTAAGAACTATGAAAACCTCCAACTGAATTCCAGGGGCCAAGTCCACAGCACCGCATAGATAGATAGATAGATCATTGGTAAAGAAAGAAAGATAAATAGAGAGAAAGAGATACTAGAAAGAAAGAAAGAAAGAGAAAGAAAGAAAGAAAGAAAGAAAGAAAGAAAGAAAGAAAGAAAGAAAGAAAGAAAGAAAGAAAGAAAGAAAAAGCAATATACAGCACAGCATTGATAGATAGATAGATAGATAGATAGATAGATAGATAGATAGATAGATAGATAGATAGATAGATAGATAGATAGATAGATAGATAGATAGATAATTGGTAAAGAAAGAAAGATAAATAGAGAGAAAGATATACAAAGAAAGAAAAAAAAATCTACAGCACAGCATCAATAGATAGATAGATGGATAGATACTTGATTGATAAAGGAAGAAAAATAAATAGAGAGATAGAAGAAAAATAAAGGAAGAAAGAAATATACAAAAAAAAAAGATGCATAGAGAGAAAAAGAAATAAAGAAAGAAAGATGCATAGAAAGAAATAAATATAATTAAAGAGAAGAAATAAAAAAAATGAAAGCAAGTTTCATAGAAAGTAAGACACAAAGAAAAAAAAAAAGAAAGAAAGATTCATAGAAAGAAAAAGAAAGGAAGGAAGAAAGAAAGATAAAAAATAAAAAGAAAGGAAGAAAGAAAGATACACAGAAAGAAAAAGAAAGGGAGAAAGACAGATACATAGAAAGAAAGAAAGTTATCTAAAGAGAAAAAAGAAAGAAGGAAAGATAGATAATTTAAGAGAAGAAAGAAAGAAGGAAAAAGGAAGAAAAAAATGAAAGCAAGATTCATCGAAAGAGAGATTAAAAAAAATAAAAAAATAAAGAAAGATTCATAGAAAGAAAAAGAAAGGAAGGAAGAAAGAAAGATACAAAGTAAAAAGAAAGATACAAACTAAAAAGAAAGGGAGAAAGAAAGATACACAGAAAGAAAGATAATTAAAGAGAAGAAAGAAATAACGGAGGAAAAGAGAAAGAAAGAGAAAATTAAAGAAAGATTCATAGAAAGAAAGGTACAAATATGAAAAGAATTATTAATAGAAATACAACGGAAGAAATAAAGATACAAAGAAAAAAAAAAGAAGCAAGATACATAGAATGAAAAAGAAAGGAAAGGAAGAAAGAAAGATAATTAAAGAGAAGAAAGAAAGAAAGAAAAATAGAAAGCAAGAGAAAGAAAGAGAAATACAGATAATTGGAGAGATAGATGAAAGAAAGAGAGAAGTAAATATGGTACAGTAATCATGTAACATGCTTTGATGAAGGCTTCTTAGCCGAAACGCGCCAGCGTAGCCTGTACCCGTGTACCCGTGTAACGAAATAAAGAACTTTTATTCAAGAGCATCCTAGTCACCAGCCCTTTTTTGATTCAAGTGCTGCATTTTGGGGCCTGAACGTCCTGGCTGGAGCCCCGGTCCACAGTTCATAGATCATCATATTGGCGGTAGAGCTGGGGTATCATTTTGCTTCTCATGTAACATGTGAAGCCCCTCCCAATAACATTCCAATGACGGCTCTCTGTAGATTCTCATTCTCATTTCCCTTTTCTATTACTCTGTAATGAAAGGAAGAGAGATACTTCTAGAAATGTCGCCCCCTGGCTGCCATGCTGATCCTCTGGCCTCAGTATCTCAGGTTCTCACTTTCTGAGTTTCTGACCTGATGACGAGGAAAGTCAGAGACAACCCCGGAATGTCCCGATCTGCATGTTCCGGAGCCGGCATTGAAGCCGGAGGCTCAGCATGATGGGCGGGTCACCAGCATTACGCTGTGAGAACAGTAATGACGGTCTTGTTTGTCACATGACAGGTTCCCTTTAAGGCCGTACACCCCCCGGACATTGGCACCTGGAGTGGTAGTTCAGGTCATTTAGGTAAATGAGGGAACGGTTTTCCCATTTGCCGGGCAGTTTGTTGAGCGTCTGATCCCCGGGGGGGGGGGGGGGCACAATAATGTCCCAGATCTTGTCTGTACCGGCCAGTGATGTAAGTAACTGAGTTAAAATAAACTGAGTTACCTAACGCAGTTACTTTAGAGGGTAACGAGTAATCTAACTGATTACTTTCCCCCTCATGGTAACTCAGTTCCCATTACTTTGGCTTAGTTACCCCAATTTCATCTACCGCCACTAGATGGCAGTAGTGTAATTCCGGTGTCCTGCCGAAAAAGTTCCCCCGCCGGATAAGGACCCCGTGTTCTGCGCAGGCGCAGGGCTTGCGCAGTACGAAGGACTACGGAGCTTCCAAAAATTGCCGAACCTAAACAGCTCTGAGTGAACTCTACACCGCGCAGGCGCAGTTAACATGTAATTGGACGAGGCGATGCCACACGCTCCTGATGCTCGTGCTACTATGCAAGTGGCATCTATCGTGTAAGTAAGGGGCGGGTCTAGTATTACTGTAACCAAGGGGCGCATTTATTATTATTGTTATATATCGAGCTCTGCCCATTAATTTAACATTCGCCCTCTTCTGTAGCCATCTGCCCCTTACACGATATAATAATAATAGACCCGCCCCTTACACTATATAATAATAATAGACCCGCCCCTTGCTTACACGCTATAACAGATCTGCCCCTTGGTTAGAGTAATAATAGAGCAGCCCCTTGGTTACACGATATATAACAATAATAATAAATGCGCCCCTTGGTTACAGTAATACTAGACCCGCCCCTTAGTTACACGTATAGAATATTTTAAAAAAAAGTCAGTTACTTTGCTGAGTAACTAATTACTTTTCCAATGTAGTAACTGAGTTACTAACGCAATTACTTTTTGGGAGAAGTAATTTGTAACTTAACTAAATTACTTTTTTAAAGTAAGATGACCAACACTGGTACCGGCACAATACGGCTTTATTACCTGCAGACACCGCTGGGATGTGCCGACTCTCCTGCCAGGTCACAGTTCTGTACGGCGGGTGAGGTGCCACATGGATATTTGGGGGGTTTTCTGATCACCATTTTTAGAGATTTCAGTGGAGCTCCAAATACAGACACAGCCTGTCTATTGTATTCATTAAATGGGGTTCACACTTTTTTGAAGCATCGAACGCATGTGTAGTGATGTGCGTTATGTTGTGTGTCAGTGTGCTTTGTGTTAAGGTGGCACCTGGCTGAAAGTGTGCCACCCCCCCCCCCCCCCCCCCCCCCCCCCCTTCCAACACCCCAAACTACACAAAGAGGTGCAACTAAGAACGAATGGCACCGCACCACACCAAGGCCACAACATACGCACAGGCTTAACAATGTGAATGGATAACTTTAAGTTTGCTTTGTGAAAGAAAGAAGAAAGAAAAAAAGAAAGAAAGAAAGCTGCATAGAAAGAAAGCTACAAAGAAATATACAACGAAAGATACATAAAAAGAAAGAAAGATACAAAAAAAAAGAAAGAAAGATACATAGTAAGAGAGAAAGAAACATAGAAAGAAAGACAAATACATAGAGAGTAAGATAACTAGAAAGAGAGAAAGTTAAATAGTAAGAAAGATACAGAAAGATACAAAGAAAGTAAGAAAGATACATAGAAAGAGAGAAAGATACAGAAAGATACAAAGAAAGAAATGAAGAAAGATACAGAAAGATACAAAGAAAGAAAGTAAGAAAGATACATAGAAAGAGAGAAAGATAAATAGAATGAAAGATACATAGAAAGAGGGAAATAAACATAAAAAGAAAGAAAAATACGTATAAAAAGAGAGAAAGATAACTAGAAAGAGAGAAAGTTAAATAGAAAGAAAGATACAAAGAAAGAAAGTAAGAAAGGTATATATATAGAGAAAGATAAATAGAAAGAAGGATACATAGAAAGAGAGAAAGATAAATAGAAAGAAAAAAGATAAATACAAAGAAAGATACAAAGAAAGATAGAAAAATAAAATGAAAAATACATAGAAAGATACAAAAAAGAAAGAAAGATACATATTAAGAGAGGAAGAAACATGGAAAGAAAGAAAGAAAGAGAAAAATACATATAACGAGAGAAAGATCACTAGAAAGAGAGAAAGTTAAATAGAAAGAAAGATACAAAGAAAGAAAGTAAGAAAGATACATAGAGAGAAAGATAGAAAGAAATAAGGATACATAGAAAGAGAGGGAGATAAATAGAAAGAAGGCTACATAGAAAGAGAGAAATAAGCATAGAAAGAAAGAAAAATACAAAGAAAGAGAGAAAGATAAATAGAAAGAAAGATACAATGAAAGAACAATACATAGAAAGAGAGAACGATAAATAGAAAGAAGGATACAGAGAAAGCGAAAAAGATAAATAGAAAGAAAACTACAAAGAAAGAAAGAAAAATACATAGAAAGCGAGAAAAATACATAGAAAGAGAGAAAGATAAATAGAAAAAAAAAAAGAATGAAAAAAGAAAGGGAAAATAGAAAGCAAGATAGATAGAAAGAAAAAGAAAGATAAAGAGATAGATCAAAGAACAAAAGAAAGAAAGAAAGAAAGATAAATAAAAAGCAAGATACAAAGAAAGAAAGATAGATGGAAGATAAAGCGATAGATCAAAGAAAGAGAAAGATAATTGGAGAGACAGATGGAAGGAGAGAGGCCACCAAGTCCATAACATATATATAGGCGCAGCAATGTGAATGCATAACGCTAAGTTTGCTTTGCACACTGTATATCATAAACCATTGTTTTTATTTAAATAAAATCCTTTTTTCCCCCAACGTTTGTTCTATCTCCGCTGATCTCATGCGGCCTCTTTGCATACACTTCCTGCCTTCATACACATCAGAAACGGTTGCATGACATTTCTCGGGGGTGGGTGCCCTCTAGTGGCCATTGGGCTGTAATTGCTGATTGAGGTGGTTCAGGAAAATACCACATTATGACCATTAGATGGCGCTCGTGGTCATAGGAAATACATATCAAACACATGATGGTTATTCTTTGTGAAGGCGGTATGAATTGCGGTTTTGTGTGTCCGGTGAAGTGACCTCTAACGTGATATTTTCTCTCCCACAGACCCCCACCTCCAGTACGAGAAGATGGGCGCGGACGCGGTGGTAAAGTGCGGATCTCTGGACTCCGACTTCCCTGTAACGTGGACTGTGAACGGGACGGACATTGACCGCTCCCAGCTGAACGGCTCCTCGCTGGTCTTACACAACCTCAATCTGTCACACAATGGATTATATTCCTGTTTTGAGGGATCTTCCTGGAATCTCCGGCACCAGACCGTCCTCAGAGTCGGCTGTGAGTAGATCTTCAGACCTTTCATTTGTTTTCTAATAAAAAGTAAATGGAATATTTCTCCACCACCAGATATATTCATGGAGGAGAAGATGTTGAAGTTCTCCTGGCATGCTGGCACTCCACCAGTGGTGGTCACATGACCAATGCCAAGGCTTCGATTGGCTGCTGTCTTCAGTAAAGTGCCACTTAGGCCCCTTTCACACTACCGTGACTTTGCCGCGACTTTGCCGCGGTTTCAAGGAGACTTGAGGTCTATGAACCTGAACTCGCATCATCATCGCCATCTAGTTTGCTTACAAACAGAACCAGGCCAGGGAGCTTTCATTATCCCTAATTATAATGTGTCTACAGTATCGTCGTGACCATATTTAGTCAATGATGTCACTCTGCATCTCCATTTAGTTTGTTTATAAACAGAAGCCAGCCAGGGAGCTTTCATTTAGTGGTGGAGGTTCTGCTGCTAAATGACAGACCCCTGCTAGTTGGTGTAGAACATAAGCTTATCCCTAATTATATTGTTTCTCAAAGTATGGTCGTGACCTTATTTAGTCAATGTCACCCTGCATCTCTATTAAGGTTTGTTTACAAACAGAAGCCAGCCAGGGAGCTTTCATTTAGTGGTGGAGGTGCTGCTGCTGCTGCTAAATGACAGACCCCCTGCTGGTTGGTGTAGAACGTAAGCTTATCCCTAATTATAGTGTTTCTAGAGTATGGTCGTGACCATATTTAGTCAATGATGTCACCCTGTATCTCCATTAAGGTTTGTTTACAAACAGAAGCCAGCCGGAGAACTTTCATTTAGTGGTGGAGGTGCTGCTGCTGCTGTTGCTAAATGACAGACCCCTGCTGGTTGGTGTAGAATACAAGCTTATCCCTAATTATAATGACTCTAGAGTATGGTCATGACCTTATTTAGTCAATGTCACCCTGCGTCTCCATTAGGGTTTGTTTACAAACAGAAGCCAGCCGGGGAGCTTTCATTTAGTGGTGGAGGTGCTGCTGCTAAATGACAGACCCCCTGCTGGTTGCTTTACAAACAGCATCTGGGGATTTGCATGGGCAAGTTGTGCAAATATAACAAGTTTGTTCCTGTTAAATGATGTAATGTTGTTTATCCATCGATCCGCCAACGATCCATCGAACTGCAAACATTTTGGGTTTGGGTCGAACGTGAGCTCGTCCCCGATTATAATGTTTCTGGAAAATGGTAAATGTTCATATTTAGTCAATGATGTCACCCTGCGTCCCCATCTGGCTTGTTTACAAACGGAAGCTGGTCAGGGAGCTTTCATTTGGTGGTGGAGGTGTTACTGCTGCTAAGTGACAGATCCCCTGCTGGTTATGTTACAAATAGCTGAGAGTTTTCATGGGCAAACTGGCCAAATATAACACGTTTTACTGACAATACGCTGAACTGCAAAGAGCAGGGGTGGCAGTGCTACTGCTGCTAAATGACAGCTCCCCTGTGGGTTTGTTTACAAACAGAAGCTGGTCAGGGAGCTTTCATTTACTGGTGGCAGTGCTACTGTCGCTAAATAACACTTCCCCTGCTGGTTTATTTACATACAGAAGCTGGTCAGTGAGTTTTCATTTTGTTTTGACAGTGCTACTGCTGCTAAATGACCGACCCCCTGCTGGTTGGTGTAGAATGCAGGCTCATCCCTAATTATAATGTTTCTACAGTAAGGTTGAGTTGACTTTTGGACTCTTAATATAGCGCAGTCTTACCCTGAAGGGTCCCTGTTTGTTTACAAATGGCCTGCATCCCCATCTAGTTTGTTTACAAATGGAATCTGGCCAGGGAGCTTTCATTTAATGGTGGAGGTGCTGCTGCTTCTGCAGAATGACAGATCCCCTGCTGGCTGGTGTAGAATGCAAGCTCATCCCTAATTATAATGTTTCTAGAGTAAGGTTATGACCGTATTTAGTCAATGATATCACCCTGCATCTCCATCTAGTTTGTTTACAAATGGAATCAGGCCAGGGAGCTTTCATTTAGTTTGTTTACAAATGGAATCTGGCCAGGGAGCTTTCATTTAGTGATGGAGCTGCTGCTGCTGCTAAATGTCAGATCCCCTGCTGGCTGGTGTAGAATGCAAGCTCATCCCTAATTATAATGTTTCTAGAGTAAGGTTATGACCGTATTTAGTCAATGATATCACCCTGCATCTCCATCTAGTTTGTTTACAAATGGAATCAGGCCAGGGAGCTTTCATTTAGTTTGTTTACAAATGGAATCTGGCCAGGGAGCTTTCATTTAGTGATGGAGCTGCTGCTGCTGCTAAATGTCAGATCCCCTGCTGGCTGGTGTAGAATGCAAGCTCATCCCTAATTATAATGTTTCTAGAGTAAGGTTATGACCGTATTTAGTCAATGATATCACCCTGCATCTCCATCTAGTTTGTTTACAAATGGAATCAGGCCAGGGAGCTTTCATTTAGTTTGTTTACAAATGGAATCTGGCCAGGGAGCTTTCATTTAGTGATGGAGCTGCTGCTGCTGCTGCTGCTGCTAAATGACAGATCCCCTGCTGGCTGGTGTAGAATGCAAGCTCATCCCTAATTATAATGTTTCTAGAGTAAGGTTATGACCGTATTTAGTCAATGATATCACCCTGTATCTCCATCTAGTTTGTTTACAAATGGAATCTGGCCAGGGAGCTTTCATTTAGCGGTGGAGCTGCTGCTAAATGACAGATCCCCTGCTGGTTTGGCTCCAATGTGAGATCATCTCTATTTATGTTTCTAGAATAGGGTCATGATCATATTTAATCAATGATGTCACCCTGCACCCCCATCTAGTTTGTTTACAAATGCAATCTGACCAGGGAGCTTTCATTTAGCGGTGGAGCTGCTGCTAAATGACAGATCCCAGGCTGGTTTGGGTTGAATGTGAGTTCGTCGTTAATTATAATGTTTTTAGAATACTTTGATTTGTCGTGCGTTTTAGATGGAACAACAAACTGTATATTTTTTTTGGAATTACCGTGGAAACCAGTTCTTTCTTTCGGCATGAATATTATATTTAAATAAAAGTTTTTGTGCCCGGAGTTCAGCTTTAAAGCGCACTGCCACTTAGCGGATTTACTTTAGGAAGAGACTCGAGGCCTCTTTTTTCGTGCCGGCATAAATATTGTATCAACTTTTTTATGAGCTCCAGTGAACTTCGCCTTAAGGTGCAAAACAGATTGAAGTTGATTGATTTCATTTTCAGGTTCTAAGAGACATATTTAGGCAAATCCATTTCTCCAGTCGGCGTTGGATTCATGGTAATATCGCCGGGTGAGATAGAACGGTGGAGGAATGGCTGAATCCTGCTGTGATACAATTATAGGTGTATAGATCTTACCCTCCCCCACCCCCCCCCCCTTCATATTCAATATATTCAACCCCCCCCCCCTTCATATTCAGTATATTCACATAGAAGTCCTCCATGACTTAATGACAGCTCCCGAAAAATACTTATATGTGATGCACATTTATGCCAGGGGCGGACTAACCATTCGGGCACTCGGGCACTGCCCGAGGGCCCCATGCCACTAAGGGGCCCCATCAGGATTGCCAGCCTCAATAAAACCAGGGACAGTATGTAAAAATCTGTGTTTTAAAAAAAATCCCAAGATTTTAGCTGCCCCGCCTCTACAATACCTTTTCAGTGTGTGTGTGTATTCTGTGTGTGTATATTGTAGGGGTGCAACGGATCAAAAAACTCAGGAATCGGATCGTTCCTCGGATCAGAGTCACGGATCGGATCATTTTTCGGATCAGCATATAATAATTGAATTTGAAAAAACCTGTGAAAATTCCGCCACCATATGGTCCCCACTGTAATATCCACATCATCTCCCCCACTGTAATATTGTTTGAGTATGTCCGAGTATTGGCTGGGTATTGCAGAGTATTGGCAGGGTATCGCAGAGTATTGGCAGGGTATCGCCGAGTATTGGCAGGGTATCGCCGAGTATTGGCAGGGTATCGCAGAGTATTGGCAGGGTATCGCAGGGTATTGGCAGGGTATCGCCGAGTATTGGCAGGGTATCGCAGAGTATTGGCAGGGTATCGCCGAGTATTGGCAGGGTATCGCAGAGTATTGGCTGGGTATTGCAGAGTATTGGCAGGGTATCGCAGAGTATTGGCAGGGTATCGCAGAGTATTGGCAGGGTATCGCCGAGTATTGGCAGGGTATCGCCGAGTATTGGCAGGGTATCGCAGGGTATTGGCAGGGTATCGCAGAGTATTGGCAGGGTATTGCAGAGTATTGGCAGGGTATTGCAGAGTATTGCAGAGTATTGGCTGGGTATTGCAGAGTATTGGCTGGGTATTGCAGAGTATTGCAGAGTATTGGCTGGGTATTGCAGAGTATTGGCTGGGTAATGCAGAGTATTGGCTGGGTAATGCAGAGTATTGGCTGGGTAATGCAGAGTATTGGCTGGGTAATGCAGAGTATTGGCTGGGTAATGCAGAGTATTGGCAGGGTATCGCAGAGTATTGGCAGGGTATCGCAGAGTATTGGCAGGGTATCGCAGAGTATTGGCAGGGTATCGCAGAGTATTGGCAGGGTATCGCAGAGTTTGTTTGCAAGTGATCGCTCCATCATTTGACGGAGTGATCACATTGTAAACAGCGGCCGGATGTACCAAGATGGTCGCCGCTCTGGAGCTAGGCCAAAGCCGCGCCCTTCCCTAAGGCTGAGGCCGCGGAGCGATCCGCGGATCGCAGGGTGTGCCGATCCGAACAGGGTGACCCGTTCGGATCACGGATCGGCGACGATCCGTTGCACCCCTAGTTTATTGTGTTTCTGTGTGTGTATACTGTATATGAGTGTATGTATACTTTGTGGCCCCATCATCTATGGCCTGAGGGCCCCATAATCTCCTATTGCCTGGGGGCCCCATGATCTCCTATTGCCTGGGGGCCCCGTAATCTTCTCCTATTGCCCGGGGGCCCCATAATCTCCTATTGCCCGGGGGCCCCATGAGTTGTCAGTCCGCCCCTGATGCCACCTCCTCACGGGGGTCATGATTATCAAACTCCGTGCCGAATCAACCAACATGGACCTACCACCAGACGTATATTTTCATAAGTCCATGAATGCTAAGTAATTCCAGATATTTATAACGCCTTACTATGATCACAGGACCCAGTCTGCCTGTTTTTCTCTCCAGAAGGACATCACCGTCTTTGTTAAGGTATCCTCAAGGGTCAATATACTTGTAGACTGAGATGCCACCTCAGAGGTGGCTTTAGTCATGTAGATCCTGATGCCCCTGATCCAACCTCTCACCGTGTGCATTGCTACCTAGATACACAGAGTGACCACTGCAGGAGAGGAGACTGTGGAGATACTTCCTCCTGCCTGCAGAAGACTGGTGACATCATCTCAGCCTCTGAATCTTTCCAGACACAATGGTTGGACAGGGCCAACGTGGACGCATAGTACAACAGCAGCACCGGGCACTATGACCCGGGCATCTCCTGCCTCTACCAAGAGATTTGTAAAGTAATATACATAGTTATGTGATTTCTCCTAGCAGGTGACAGGACAAGGTATTTTAGCACCCAAGCTGAAAAGGCCAATGTGGGTCCCTCACCCTTGGGCTATCAACTACTTTAGCATAGGTTGCAGGTCCTGCCCTTTTTGCTGAGGACTTCGTCAGAAGCATAGGTTACAGGTCCTGTCCTTTTTGCTGAGGACTTCTTCAGAAGCATAGGTTACAGGTCCTGCCCTTTTTTCAGAAGACTATGTCAGGAGCATATGTTGCTGGTGATGCCCTTTTTGCTGTGGACTTCTTCAGAAGCATTGGTTGCAGGTCCTGACCCTGTCACTGTGGACTTCTTCAGTAGCAGAGGTTGCAGGTGCTGACCTTGTTGCTGATGACTTCTTCAGAAGCATAGGTTGCAGGTCTGACCCTTTTTGCTGCGGACTTCTTTAGAAGCATAGGTTGCAGGTCCTACCCTTTTTTCTGTGGACTTCTTCAGAAACATAGGTTGCAGGTCCTGCCCATTTTCTGGATGACTGCTTCAGCAGCATAGGTTGCAGGTGCTACCCTTTTGTCCGTGGACTTCTTCGGTAGCTTAGGTTGCAGGTCCTGCCCATTTTCTGGTTGACTACCTCAGCAGCATAAGTTGCATGGCCGGCCCTTTTTTCTAAAGACTGTGGGTCCTAACCTTTTTGCCGTGGACTTCAGAAACATAGGTTGCAGGTCCTGCCCTTTTTGCTGTGGACTTCTTCTGAAGAATAGGTTGCATGGCTGGCCCTTTTTTCTAAAGACTATGTCAGCAGCATAGATTGCACGTGCTGCCATTTTTGCAGTGTACTTCTTCAGGAGTATAAGTTGCAGGTCCTGCCCTTTTTGCTGTGGACTTCTTCAGAAGCATAGGTTGCAGGTCATGCCCTTTTTTCTGTGGACTTCCTCAGAAAAATAGGTTGCAGGTCCTGCCCATTTTCTGGATGACTGCTTCAGCAGCATAGGTTGCAGGTGCTACCCTTTTTGCTGTGGACTTCTTCAGTAGCATAGGCTGCAGATCCTGCCCATATTCTGGTTGACGGCTTCAGCCGCATGAGTTGCAAATGCTATCCTTTTTTCCTACAGACCTCTTCGGTAGCTTAGGTTGCAGGTCCTGCCCATTTTCTGATTGACTACTTCAGCAGCATAGGCTGCAGGTGCTGCCCTTGTTGCTGAGGACTTCTTCAGAAGAATAGGTTGCAGGTGTTTCCCTTGTTACTGAGGACTTCTTCAGAAGCATAGGTTGCAGGTGCTGCCCTTGTTGCTGAGGACTTCTTCAGAAGCATAGGTTGCAGGTGCTGCCCTTGTTGCTGAGGACTTATTCAGAAGCATAGGTTGCAGGTGCTGCCCTTGTTGCTGAGGACTTCTTCAGAAGCATAGGTTAATATGTGCTGCTCTTTTTTTCTGTGGACTTCTTCAGAAGCATAGGTCAGGTGATGCCCTTGTTACTGAGGACTTCTTCAGAAGAATAGGTTGCAGGTGCTGCCCTTGTTGCTGAGGACTTCTTCAGAAGCATAGGTTGCAGGTGCTACCCTTGTTGCTGAGGACTTCTTCAGAAACATAGGTTGCAGGTAATGCCCTTGTTGCTGAGAACTTCTTCCGAAGAATAGGTTGCATGTGCTGCCCTTGTTACTGAGGACTTATTCAGAAGCATAGGTTGCAGGTGATGCACTTGTTGCTGAGGACTTATTCAGAAGCATAGGTTGCAGGTGCTGCTCTTTTTTTCTGTGGACTTCTTCAGAAGAATAGGTGAGGTGATGCCCTTGTTACTGAGGACGTCTTCAGAAACATAGGTTGCAGGCAATGCCCTTGTTGCTTAGGACTTCTTCAGAAACATTGGTAAGGTGATGCCCTTGTTACTTAGGATTTCTTCAGAAGCATAAGTTGCAGGTGATGCCCTTGTTGCTGAGGACTTCTTCAGAAGCATAAGTTGCAGGCGATGCCCTTGTTGCTGAGGACTTCTTCAGAAGCATAGGTTGCAGGTGCTGACCTTGTTGCTGAGGACTTCTTCAGAAGCATAGGTTGCAGGTGCTGACCTTGTTGCTGAGGACTTCTTCAGAAGCATAGGTTGCAGGTGCTGCCCTTGTTGCTGAGGACTTCTTCAGAAGCATAGGTTGCAGGTGCTGCCCTTGTTGCTGAGGACTTCCTCAGAAGCATAGGTCAGGTGCTGCCCTTGTCACTGAGGACTTCTTCAGAAGCATAGGTTGCAGGTGCTGCCCTTGTTGCTGAGGACTTCCTCAGAAGCATAGGTCAGGTGATGCCCTTGTTGCTGAGGACTTCTTCAGAAGCATAGGTCAGGTGATTCCCTTGTTACTGAAGACTTCTTCAGAAGCATAGGTTGCAGGTGCTGCCCTTGTTGCTGAGGACTTCTTCAGAAGCATAGGTCAGGGGATGCCCTTGTTGCTGAGGACTTCCTCAGAAACATAGGTCAGGTGATGCCCTTGTTACTGAGGACTTCTTCAGAAGCATATGTTGCAGGTGCTGCTCTTTTTTTCTGTGGACTTCTTCAGAAGAATAGGTCAGGTGATGCCCTTGTTACTGATGACTTCTTCAGAAGCATAAGTTGCAGGTGCTGCCCTTGTTGCTGAGGACTTCTTCAGAAGCATAGGTCAGGGGATGCCCTTGTTACTGAGGACTTCTTCAGAAACATAGGTTGCAGGCAATGCCCGCCCTTGTTGCTGAGGACTTCTTCAGAAACATAGGTCAGGTGATGCCCTTGTTACTGAGGATTTCTTCAGAAGCATAAGTTGCAGGTGCTGACCTTGTTGCTGAGGACTTCTTCAGAAGCATAGGTTGCAGGTTCTGCCCTTGTTTGTGAGGACTTCTTCAGAAGCATAGGTTTCAGGTGCTGCCCTTGTTACTGAGGACTTCTTCAGAAGCATAGGTTGCAGGTGCTGCTCTTTTTTGCTGTGGACTTCTTCAGAAGCATAGGTCAGGTGATGCCCTTGTTACTGAGGACTTCTTCAGAAGCATAGGTCAGGTGATGCCCTTGTTACTGAGGACTTCTTCAGAAGCATAGGTTGCAGGTGCTGCTCTTTTTTGCTGTGGACTTCTTCAGAAGCATAGGTCAGGTGATGCCCTTGTTACTGAGGACTTCTTCAGAAGAATAGGTCAAGCGCTGCCCTTGTTGCTGAGGACTTCTTCAGAAGCGTAGGTTGCAGATGCTGCCCCTTTTTCTGTGGACTTCTTCAGAAGCATAGGTCAGGTGATGCCCTTGTTACTGAGGACTTCTTCAGAAGAATATGTTGCAAGTCCTGCCCTTTTTTTTGTCCCCCATTTGCTGAAGAGCTTAAGGCGCCTCCCCACCCCTTGGCCCGGCTTTGCCCTCAGCCTTGTTTCACTGTAGGGCTGTACAGAACAAGAAGTTTAACGACTTAATTCAGCCTTTCTTTGTGTCACTGCTCCACCTCTTCCCTGCTTTTTGGGTGGGCAGGTTCTATCCTCCTCCTCCTCCTCCTCTCCCAGTTCCCGCCTACTGTTGTCCACAGCAGCCACAGCAAGCCTGATTTCCGCTTTCATCCAGCATGCGCCTCAGTGTACAGATTTCTGCGGCTGAAATGAGAACTTATTTGGAAGGATCTTTTCGGGAGTGTAAATGGTGTTTTTTTTTTTCCGTAGCCGCTCGCGGGTTGAGATAGCCGCGTTACGGAACTGACACAAAACACATATTGTTTTCACAAGGCGGCGTATCCCTCTAAGAGCCTGTTAGTAGCACCACAGGGACCGTCCCTGCGCTTCGTTAACACGCCAGCGATGGTAGATAACGTGCGAGACACAGAGTCTGGCGCGCGGCGCCTCGCCCGCTCCCCCCTCTCCGCTCTCCTAAGTGGGTAACTCGGTTTGCGATGATGCGACATGAAGTAATGGCGGTCCTGTTTTCACAATAAATTCTATTTATCCTCCCGCAAAGCCAGTCAATGAGGGAAGAAGGAGAAGATATCAATCAGGCCGCGCAGTGACACGTGAATCATCGCGCCCGGCCCGGCCGCGCTGAAAAATAACAGCTGTGGACCACGCAGCCATCGCGGCGGCGAATAAATGGGTTTTTAAAACCGGGGTGGGGAGGAGGGGGTAATTTTGACGCCATCGGGGAACAGATCTATGAGGAATGAGGCGGCCAATGTGGTGGTGAGTTCATGGAGAATAAAAGAGAAAAAAATTTAAAGATAACCATTACTGCTCAGATATTCTGATAGTCTTAATGAAGAACTCCGGAGGCTATGTACATTACCCTGCTGGCCCCTCCCACCGGTCATGATCTGCCGGCATTGCATAGAGAAGCACAGAGACCCAGTGATGACCTCACGCCAACAGAATGGCCAAGCCTCTTAAAGGGGACACTTCTATTTTCCTCCCACTTCGAGTTGTACCTCTGCATCAGGAAGTAGAGAATAAGCCAAATACACGGACAAATACAAGATCAGGTCTTGGTGGCAGAGCGGTGTAATTCCTGGACCTGGATGGACAGAAATACAAAATATGTTGGCAGGCAAACGGCTCCCAACTATTTATATTTATGGGAGCTGTCTATCTACCAACATGTGTTTGTATCCCTGTCCATCCAGTCCTGGGAATTACACAGCTCTGCCACACAGCACAGTATGGGAGACCTAAGCTTTCTTTGTTACAGTTCAGTAACACTTACAGGTCTTGCCCCTCCCCCCAGTCTGTTAGACACGTGCAGAATGAAAAAAAAAAATGTTGTTATTTAAATCATTTTGTTTAGTTAAATTTGTTTCCAGAATTAGTTTAGTTTTGCTTATTCGTTTTCTAATTCAATTTGAATTCAGCATTCGAATTGGCATTTGAATTTAAATTTATTCTGTTTGAAATTCTAATTTTGAAAGACAGTTATTTTATTCTATTCTATTGTTTTTTTCTATTCTATTCAATTCTTTTCTATTCCAATTTTCTATACTATTATTTTCTATTCTATCCTACTCTAATCTATTCTCTTCAAATTCTAATCTATTCTTTTCAAAATTCAAATTTCGGAAGATGGTTATATTCTTTCTATTTTATTCTTTTTTTTTTTTTACTCTTTTCTATTCTATTCTATTCTTTCCTAATTCTAATCTATTTTATTTGAAATTCTAATTTCAGAAGACGGTTATATTCTTTCTAATTTACCCTATTCTATTCTATTGTTTTTTTTCTATTTTATTCCCTTATTTTCTGTTTTAGTTTATTCTATTATTTTATTTTCAATTTTTCTATTCTATTCTGTTCTGTTTTACTCTATTCTTTTCTATTATATTTTCTATTCTATTCTATGCTTTTCTATTATATTCCGTTATTTTCAATTATATTTGATTTTATTATTTTATTTTCTATTCTTTTCTATTTTACTCTATTCTTTTCTATTCTATTTTCTAGTCTATTCTATGCTTTTCTATTATATTCCGTTATTTTCAATTATATTTGATTTTATTATTTTCTATTCTGTTCTGTTCTGTTTTACTCTATTCTTTTCTATTCTATTTTCTATTCTATGCTTTTATATTATATTCCTTTATTTTCAATTATATTTGATGTTATTATTTTATTTTCTATTCTGTTCTGTTTTACTCTATTCTTTTCTATTCTATTTTCTATTCTATTCTATGCTTTTATATTATATTCCTTTTTTTTCAATTATATTTGATTTTATTTTCTATTCTGTTCTGTTTAACTCTATTTCTTTCTATTCTATTTTCTATTCTATGCTATGCTTTTATATTGTATTTCTTTATTTTCAATTATATTTGATTTTATTATTTTACTTTCTATTCTGTTCTGTTTTTACTCTATTCTTTTCTATTCTATTTTCTATTCAATGCTATTCTTTTATATTATATCCCTTTTTTTCATTTATATTTGATTTTATTATTTTATTCTCTATTCTGTTCTGTTTTACTCTATTCTTTTCTATTCTATTTTCTATTCTATGCTATGCTTTTATATTGTATTTCTTTATTTTCAATTATATTTGATTTTATTATTTTACTTTCTATTCTGTTCTGTTTTACTCTATTCTTTTCTATTCTATTTTCTATTCTATGCTATTCTTTTGTATTATATCCTTTTTTTTCATTTATATTTGATTTTATTATTTTATTTTCTATTCTGTTCTGTTTTACTCTATTCTTTTCTATTCTATTTTCCATTCTTTTCTATGCTTTTATATTATATTCCTTTATTTTTAATTATATTTGATGTTATTATTTTATTTTCTATTCTCTTCTGTTTTACTCTATTCTTTTCTATTCTATTCTATGCTATTCTTTTATAGTATATCCTTTTTTTTCATTTATATTTGATTTTACTATTTTATTTTCTATTCTGTTCTGTTTTACTCTATTCTTTTCTATTCTATTCTATGCTTTTATATTATATTCCTTTATTTTCAATTATATTTGGTTTTATTATTTTATTTTCTATTCTGTTCTGTTTTACTCTATTCTTTTCTATTCTGTTTTCTATTCTATTCTATGCTTTTATATTATATCCCTTTTTTTTTTCATTTATATTTGATTGTATTATTTTATTTTCTATTCTGTTCTGTTTTACTCAATTCTTTTCTATTTTCTATTCTATTCTATGCTTTTATATTATAGTCGGTTATTTTCAATTATATTTGATTTTATTTTCTATCCTGTTCTGTTTTACTCGATTCTTTTCTATTCTATTCTATGCTTTTATATTATATTCCTTTATTTTCAATTATATTTGGTTTTATTATTTTATTTTCTATTCTGTTCTGTTTTACTCAATTCTTTCCTATTCTATTTTCTATTCTATTCTATGCTTTTATATTATAGTCTGTTATTTTCAATTACATTTTATTTTATTTTCTGTTCTGTTTTACTCTATTCTTTTCTATTCTATTCTATGCTTTTATATTATATTCCTTTATTTTCAATTATATTTGGTTTTATTATTTTATTTTATTTTCTATTCTGTTCTGTTTTACTCATATCTTTCCTATTCTGTTTTCTATTCTATTCTATGCTTTTATATTATAGTCTGTTATTTTCAATTATATTTTATTTTCTGTTCTGTTTTACTCTATTCTTTTCTATTCTATTCTATGCTTTTCTATTATATTCCTTTATTTTCAATTAAATTAGATTTTATTATTTTATTTTCGATTCTGTTCTGTTTTACTCTATTCTGTTCTATTCTATTCCTCTATTTTCTATTCTATTTTATTCTATTCTTGTTTTCAAATTTGAGTTAGTTTTAGAATTCGATAAGAATTCAATTCAAATTCGAATTCCGGCTGAAATTTAATTTCACTATTTCAGATACGTTTAAAATGCGTTTCTATTGTAATGCGGAAATTCGGATACATTCGAATTTCCGAATAACGCAAAAAATGTGTCTGAATTTAGATTTGGAATGAAAAGTACCGCATATGTCCCACAGTCTCTGTGATTGGACAGTTAAAAAGAAGAACCAGACTGGTGAGTTTATCTCTGGTTCTGCTCTCTCCTCCTATCAGCGTGCTGCTTTTTTTTAACACGTTAAAACTGATTGGCTGCTCTCCCTCTTCTAGTCTGAGCTCTGCTGTACAAGTCGAATGAATCTGTGTATTTTTTTTTTGTTTTGTTTTCTGCCTGCCTGGAGTTGTATAAATCACAGGAGTAAATCATCAGCAGCCAACAATGAAGAGTCCGGGAGGTCTCCGGTCCCTGACGTGTCCGGACCCCCCGGCGGAGGTTATCACCGGATAATTGGATATTAGGATCTTTAACTCGCCCGTCCGGAAACCTTCATACGCAGCAATATTATCGCAAAAAAAAAAAAAAAACTTTCCCGAGCCGACTTTAATGTGAAGTTTTATCTCCGCTAGTTAGACAGCCCATTATACAAGGTCAGGAATTGATGAGCGCAGCCAGATCCAATCTCGCCGGTAAAGATCCGCCATACATCACGCTGTGTTGCGTGTGCGTTATATGGGGGCGAGCGTCCGTATAAGAGTTTACGGTCGGACGGGTAATGATGTGCGGTGATTAGGTAACCTGGTGGCGCCGTTCGCCGTTTTCCACGGGGCCGTATTTCACTGTAATTGTGCTTCAGTCGCAATCCGTGTTTGCTGACTCTTCTTCTCTCCGAAGCGTAAAAAGTGACTGTCCTGGAAGGATGGGGGGGGGGGGGGGGGATCGGCGCAATTAGTGCAGGAGTCTCCGAACGTTCTAAACGAAGGCTTTAAAGGGGGCCGGACTGTGGCCAATGGAAATAGAAGATGCCCTGGTATCAGTGGGAGTAGCCGATGCCCTATGACTGGTTTCAGTGGGAAGAAAATAGTGCCCCATGGTTGGTGTCAGTGGGAGAAAGAATGCCCCTTTGATGGTATCAGTGGGAGGAATAGTGCCCCATCATTGGTGTCAGTGGGAGGAATAGTGCCCCATCATTGGTATCAGTAGGAGGAGTAGTGCCCCATCATTGGTATCAGTGGGAGGAATAGTGCCCCATCATTGGTGTCAGTGGGAGGAATAGTGCCCCATCATTGGTATCAGTAGGAGGAGTAGTGCCCCATCATTGGTATCAGTGGGAGGAATAGTGCCCCATCATTGGTGTCAGTGGGAGGAATAGTGCCCCATCATTGGTGTCAGTGGGAGGAATAGTGCCCCATCATTGGTATCAGTGGGAGGAATAGTGCCCCATCATTGGTGTCAGTGGGAGGAATAGTACCCCATCATTGGTATCAGTGGGAGGAATAGTGCCCCATCATTGATATCAGTAGGAGGAGTAGTGCCCCATCATTGGTGTCAGTAGGAGGAATAGTGCCCCATCATTGGTATCAGTGGGAGAAATAGTGCCCCATCATTGGTGTCAGTGGGAGAAATAGTGCCCCATCATTGGTGTCAGTAGGAAGAATAGTGCCCCATCATTGGTGTCAGTAGAGCAATCAGGCATCCAATTTACTAAGGAGAGTATTCTTAAAGCAATGAATGGGAGTCGGTAAGACCGATTGATTGGGAGTCGGTAAGACCGATTGATTGGGAGTCGGTAAGACCGATTGATTGGGAGCCGGTAAGACCGATTGATTGGGAGTCTGTAAGACCGATTGATAGGGAGTCGGTAAGACCGATTGATTGGGAGCCGGTAAGACCGATTGATTGGGAGTTGGTAAGACCGATTGATTGGGAGTCGGTAAGACGGATTGATTGGGAGCCGGTAAGACCGATTGATTGGGAGCCGGTAAGACCGATTGATTGGGAGTCGGTAAGACCGATTGATTGGGAGCCGGTAAGACCGATTGATAGGGAGCCGGTAAGACCGATTGATTGGGAGTCGGTAAGACCGATTGATTGGGAGCCGGTAAGACTGATTGATTGGAGATCGGTAAGACCGATTGATTGGGAGCCGGTAAGACCTATTGATTGGGAGCCGGTAAGACCGATTGATTGGGAGCCGGTAAGACCGATTGATTGGGAGTCGGTAAGACCGATTGATTGGGAGCCGGTAAGACCGATTGATAGGGAGCCGGTAAGACCGATTGATTGGGAGTCGGTAAGACCGATTGATTGGGAGCCGGTAAGACGGATTGATAGGGAGTCGGTAAGACCGATTGATTGGGAGTCGGTAAGACTGATTGATTGGGAGTCGGTAAGACCGATTGATTGGAAGCCGGTAAGACCGATTGATAGGGAGTCGGTAAGACCGATTGATTGGGAGTCGGTAAGACCGATTGATTGGGAGCCAGTAAGACCTATTGAATGGGAGCCAGTAAGACCGATTGATTGGGATCCGGTAAGACCGATTGATTGGGATCCGGTAAGACCAATGTATTGGGAGCCAGTAAGACCGATTGATTGGGATCCGGTAAGACCAATTTATTGGGAGCCAGTAAGACCTTTCGGTTGGAAAGCGGCACAACCGATCGATTGGGAGCCGGTAAGACCGATTGATTGGGAGTCGGTAAGACCGATTGATTGGGAGTCGGTAAGACCGATTGATTTGGAGTCGGTAAGACCGATTGATTGGGAGCCGGTAAGACCGATTGATTGGGAGTCGGTAAGACCGATTGATTGGGAGTCGGTAAGACCGATTGATTTGGAGTCGGTAAGACCGATTGATTGGGAGACGGTAAGACCGATTGATAGGGAGTCGGTAAGACCAATTTATTGGGAGCCGGTAAGACCGATTGATTGGGAGCCAGTAAAGCCCCATACACACGGTCGGACAATCCGCGGACCAGGTCCGTCGGATCATGTCCGTCGTACTTTGTCCGATGTTGGTTTTGCATACACACGGTCGGACAAAGTTGTCGGAAAATCCGATCATTCTGAACGTGGTGACGTTTGTTGCGTACGACGGGACTACGTAGAGGCTAGTAGCCAATAGCTTTGGTCTTGTAATGTGATCTGAGCATGCGTAGCACTTTGTCCGGTCGGACAACCGTACACACGATCGGGTTTGGTGTGATCGGACCGGGTTGACGGGAAATCTTTCCAGCAGGAGATAAGACTTTGTCCGTCGGACAAACCGACGAACACTGTCCGATGGTGCATACACACGGTCTGATTTTTCAACAACATTGTCCGATCGGACAGAATCCATGAAAAAGTCCGACCGTGTGTATGGGGCTATAGACCGATTGATTGGGATCCAGTAAGAGCAATTGATTGGAAGCTGGTATGGCCGATTAATAGGGAGCCAGTGTGACTGATTGGGAGCTGGTGCACCTTATTGATTGGGTACCATTAAGATCAGTTTATTTGGAGCCAGTAAGACCAATTGATTGGAAAATGGTATGACCGATTGATTGTGAGCCTGCAAGACTAATTGATTTGGAGCCGGTGTGGCTGACTGATTGGGAGCCGGCGTAATATAGGTTTTTATTACTGTTGGTAAGACCGATTGATTAGGAGGCGGTATGACCGACTAATTGGGAGTCAATAAGACTGATTGGGAATCAGTAAGACCAATTGATTGGAAGCCGGTAACGTCCTACAAGGTAAGGCGCTTCAACGTCCTGCAAAAATGTAAATAAGCCCCAATTACAAAAGGACGGCGGGGGTCTGTAACCGGATGGTGAAATGCGCCTTGCGGGGGGTGCAGACGTTAAATCTTCATGGTTGTAAGCGCATATTTCATTCCGTACCACGGGGAATACAAGGCGGGCGATGATTATAACAAGTGAAATGTAATTTTTTTTCGGCGGATCTTATCTGCCTGGAGGGCGGCGTCAAGGTTAATCAGGAGTGAAGGAGGGTGAAGGAGGCTCCGCCAGTGTATGGAGGAGGGGAGATCGCTTCCTTGACTTAGGGCAGATAAGGACTTCCAATCATCACACATCAGAGCAACGCATGGAAAGGGAACGTTTATAAGGTGCAGACCAAGAAAAAAAAAAAAAGATTTTGCATAAATTTGCCTTAAAGTGGAACTCTGGGTAAAATAAAAAATGACTGTCAGTAGCATTAAGGCTCCTTTTACACCATGGAGGTGCCACCAAGCGCGCACCTTTTGACCCCCCGTAACTTCTAGGACAGTAGAAACACCCCACAAGGAATCATTTTTTGCCAAACATGGTGCTTGATAATGGCGCACTTCATACTGCTTGATGATCCTGACGGGAAATCCCATATTTTTTCACTTTTTTTTTTTTCACAGGGTGTGGGGGATTATTCTTTTTGTTTACAATTATCAGGTGGTTTCCTTCCAATGCTGATATGTTGCCTTTATGCACAGTTGGAGGCATTACTGTATGATATTTGTGAGCAGTGTCGGCTAGTGCTCCATTTTTTGGGGGGTCGGCAAAACCAATCGACAACCCTATACCCAATCTAGGTCGCGGTGGCAGCGCTTCCTCCTCGTTGGCTTCACCATGTGTCTCCGGCTTCACAGTGGCTTCCCCTAAGCCTCCTTCTCCTCGGCTTCATGGCAGCTTCCCTGCTTCTCCCTGCATCTCCTCGGCTTCACGGCGGCTTCCCTACGTCTCCTTCTCTTCCTCAGCTTCATGGCAGCTTCCCTACTTCTCCTTCTCCTCGGCTTCACGACAGCTTCCCTGCTTCTCCCTGCATCTCCTCGGCTTCACGGCGGCTTCCCTACGTCTCCTCCTCCTCCTCAGCTTCACGGTTACTTCCCTACGTCTCCTCCTCCTCCTCAGCTTCATGGCAGCTTCCCTGCTTCTCCTCCTCCTCGGCTTCACGGCAGCTTCCCCGCTTCTCCCTGCATCTCCTCTGCTTCACGGCGGCTTCCCTACGTCTCCTCCTCTTCCTCAGCTTCATGGCAGCTTCCCTGCTTCTCCTCCTCCTCGGCTTCACGACAGCTTCCCTGCTTCTCCCTGTATCTCCTCGGCTTCACGGCGGCTTCCCTACGTCTCCTCCTCCTCCTCAGCTTCACGGTGGTTTCCCTACGTCTCCTCCTCCTCTTCGGCTTCAGAGCAGCTTCCCTACGTCTCCTCCTCCTCAGCTTCACGGCGGCTTCCCTGTATCTCTTCGGCTTCAGAGCGACTACCCTATGTCTCCTCCTCCTTGGCTTCATGGTGGCTTCCCTACGTCTCCTCCTCCTCCTTGGCTTCACAGTGGCTTCCCTACTTCTCCTCCTCCTCCTTGGCTTCACGGTGGCTTCCCTATGTCTCCTCCTCCTCCTTGGCTTCACGTGGCTTCCCTACGTCTCCTTCTCGGCTTTACAGCTGCTTCCCTGCATCTCCTTGGCTTCACGGTGGCTTCCCTAAGTCTCCTCCTCTTCGGCTTCATGGCGGCTTCCCTGCATCTCCTCCTTCTCTGCTTCACAGCGGCTTCCCTGCATCTCCTCCTCCTCGGCTTCACAGCGGCTTCCCCCACCTCTCCTCCTCCTCCTTGGCTTCACGGTGGCTTCCCTACATCTCCTCCTCCTCCTTGGCTTCACGGTGGCTTCCCTACATCTCCTCCTTGGCTTCACGGTGGCTTCCCTATGTCTCCTCCTCCTCCTTGGCTTCACGTGGCTTCCCTACGTCTCCTCCTCGGCTTCATGGTGGCTTTCCTGCATCTCCTTGGCTTCACGGCGGCTTCCCTATGTCTCCCCCTCCTTGGCTTCACGGCGGCTTCCCTGCATCTCCTCCTACTCGGCTTCACGGTGGCTTCCCCTGCGTCTCCTCCTCCTCAGCTTTGCGGCAGCTTCCCCTGCATCTCCTCCTTCTCATCTTCACGGCTATGTCTACTCATCCTTGGCTTCATGGTGGCTTCCCTGCATCTCCTCAGCTTCACGGTGGCCTCCCTATGTCCCCCCCTCCTTGGCTTCACGGCGGCTTCCCTGCATCTCCTCCTCCTCGGCTTCACATCGGCTTCCCTACATCTCCTATTCCTGGAAGTAGGTGGTGAAGCTGGTTGATGCCCAAACAAAGATGGCTCTCTCCTATAAGGAGGAGCAGATGAAGGCATTGTCAACAGGGCTTGGACAAGGCCACAGTTTATTGCAGGGCTGGGGGTGCCCTGACCCTAACCCTAAATCAAGGGGAGGGGGGCGCAGTTTGGCATCTTTGCCCTGGGCGCTGGATTACCTTGTCCCGGCACTGATTGTCAGGGCGAGTGCTGCGAGAGGTAATAAACACCCGACACTTTGCTTGGCACGCCGCACTTAACATGAAAACATACAGTATATGTGTTGACAGGTCTACTCTAAATATAACCTCTGCTCTAAATAGGCCTCAGGAATAGCGGAACGAGACCATGGTGCCCCCCGGAGAGAGAATAAATGAACAGTTACCATCGCACACCATGCTGTTTGGTTAGAATTCGAGCAGTCAGGGAGGTACGCGGGAGCCAAGGGCGCCGCATCTGCTGGAGGATTCGCAGCCAGCGCCGGTCACAGCGACACCGCGCTGCTCCCTGTCTGAGCTCATCAAGTGTGTAATTGCTGATAGGGCTCGGAGGGAGAGCTCACAAACGGCGCTGGATATTGTTTTTGATGTTGCCACGGCAGGCGCAGGGGACTTGTGCGTACGAACAGATGAGACCAGAGATCCATCTGGCTTGGAAGGGACGACATTGTCCCTGAGTGCGCGGCGTTCCCATGTTTTAGTCATGAGGAGCGTCGTTGCCAACTAATATAACTGAAACCGCTTCTCGTTCTGTGCTCCAATTCCAGCCGGTACACGCGATACGTTGGAAGAGATCAATTGTAGAGACATTCGCTGGTCCACTTCGATTTGGATCAATCCATTATTGTCCATGGTTGATCAACTACCCTCAAAAGTCAATCCAGTCCAGGCCCCTGAGGATGGGGCGCTTTAAGATTGAAGGGCATTGGATCTGTGGTCTTGCGTGTTCATTAACTTAGAATTAGGGTGCTCCATCGTTTTGCTGAAACACGGCAAACAGAATAGATTTGTGAAGGCTTCGAAGATCTGTCAGGTTTGATGCACAATGGTCTAAAACCGACCTGAAATATTGGTAAAGCTGTCTGTAATGGGGCTCCTCTGACACTCCATGATGTCTTATCCTCAGTGGCATCTTCATCCAACCTCCGGCTCCTAATCCCCCTGCTCTGCTACTCTCCTGAACCCCACTATGTCCCAGACAAGAACCAGAGATATATCTCCTCCTCCTCTCCTGAACCCAACTGTGTCCGAGCAGCAGGAAACCAGAGAGATATCTTCTCCTCTCCTCAACCTTGACTAAGTCCTATCCAGGAACCTGAAACGTATCTTACCTGAACCCCACAATGTCCCAGCCAAGTACCAGAGAGATAGCTTTCCCTCCTCTCCTGAACCTCATTGTGTGCCATCCAGGAACCAGAGACATATCTTCCCCTCCTCTGCTGAGCCCCACAATGTCCCAGTCAAGAACCAGAGATATCTCTTTCCCTCTCCTGAACCCCACTGTCTCTCATCCAGGAACCAGAGACAGATCTTCTCCTTTCCTGAACCCAATTGTATCCCATCCAGGCACCAGAGAAATTTCTTCACTTTTCCTAAATCCAAATGTGTCCCAGCCAGGAACCAGAGAGATATCTTCTCCTTTCCTGAACCCAATTGTATCCCATCCAGGCACCAGAGAAATGTCTTCTCTTTTCCTGACCCAAAATGTGTCCCAGCCAGGAACCAGAGAGAAGTCTTCTCCTTTCCTGAACCCCACTATGTTCCAGACAGGAACCAGTGAGATATCTTCTCTTTTCCTGAACCCCACTGTGTCCCAGCCAGGAACCAGAGAGATAGCTTCTCCTTTCCTGAACCCCAATTTGTCCCAGCCAGGAACCAGAGAGAAGTCTTCTCCTTTCCTGAACCCCACTGTGTCCCAGCCAGGAACCAGAGAGATATCTTCTCCTTTCCTGAACCCCAATGTGTCCCAGCCAGGAAACAGAGAGAAGTCTTCTCCTTTCCTGAACCCCACTATGTTCCAGCCAGGAACCAGAGAGATATTTTCTCCTTTCCCTGAACCCCAATGTGTCCCAGCCAGGAACCAGAGAGAGGTCCTCTCCTTTCCTGAACCCCACTGTGTCCCATCCAGGAACCAGAGAGATATCTTCTCCTTTCCTGAACCCACGTTGTCCCAGCCAGGAAACAGAGAGATATCTTCTCCATTCCTGAACCCCACTGTGTCCCATCCAGGAACCAGAGAGATATCTTCTCCATTCCTGAACCCCACTGTGTCCTATCCAGGAACCAGAGAGATATCTTCTCCTTTCCTTAACCCACTTTGTCCCAGCCAGGAACCAGAGAGATATCTTCTCCTTTCCTGAACCCCACTGTGTCCTATCCAGGAACCAGAGAGATATCTTTTCCTTTCCTGAACGCCACTATGTTCCAGCCAGGAACCAGAGAGATATCTTCTCCTTTCCTGAACCCCACTATGTTCCAGCCAGGAACCAGAGAGATATCTTCTCCTTTCCTGAACCCCACTGTGTCCTATCCAGGAACCAGAGAGATATCTTCTCCTTTCCTGAACCCCACTGTGTCCCATCCAGGAACCAGAGAGATATCTTCTCCTTTCCTGAACCCCACTGTGTCCCATCCAGGAACCAGAGAGATATCTTCTCCTTTCCTGAACCCACGTTGTCCCATCCAGGAAACAGAGAGATATCTTCTCCATTCCTGAACCCCACTGTGTCCCATCCAGGAACCAGAGAGATATCTTCTCCTTTCCTGAACCCCACTGTGTCCCATCCAGGAACCAGAGAGATATCTTCTCCTTTCCTGAACCCCACTGTGTCCCAGCCAGGAACCAGAGAGATATCTTCTCCTTTCCTGAACCCCACTGTGTCCTATCCAGGAACCAGAGAGATATCTTCTCCTTTCCTGAACGCCACTATGTTCCAGCCAGGAACCAGAGAGATATCTTCTCCTTTCCTGAACCCCACTATGTTCCAGCCAGGAACCA
This sequence comes from Lithobates sylvaticus, assembly GCA_028564925.1. Lineage (NCBI taxonomy): Eukaryota > Metazoa > Chordata > Amphibia > Anura > Ranidae > Lithobates > Lithobates sylvaticus. The sequence goes on along the minus strand of CM053026.1, from coordinate 765,845,023 downwards.
GAGAGATATCTTCTCCTTTCCTGAACCCACGTTGTCCCAGCCAGGAACCAGAGAGATATCTTCTCCTTTCCTGAACCCCACTGTGTTCCAGCCAAGAACCAGAGACATATCTTCTCCTTTCCGGAACATCATTGTGTCCTATCCAGGAACCAGAGACATATCTTCTCCTTTCCTGAACCCCACTGTGTCCCATCCAGGAACCAGAGAGATATCTTCTCCTTTCCTGAACCCACGTTGTCCCAGCCAGGAACCAGAGAGATATTTTCTCCTTTCCTGAACCCACGTTGTCCCAGCCAGGAACCAGAGAGATATCTTCTCCTTTCCTGAACCCCAATTTGTCCCAGCCAGGAACCAGAGAGAAGTCCTCTCCTTTCCTGATCCCCACTATGTTCCAGCCAGGAACCAGAGAGATATCTTCTCCTTTCCTGAACCCCAATTTGTCCCAGCCAGGAACCAGAGAGAAGTCCTCTCCTTTCCTGAACCCCACTGTGTTCCACCCAGGAACCAGAGAGAGGTCCTCTCCTTTCCTGAACCCCACTGTGTCCCATCCAGGAACCAGAGAGATATCTTCTCCTTTCCCTGAACCCAACTTTGTCCCATCCAGGAACCAGAGAGATATCTTCTCCTTTCCTGAACCCACGTTGTCCCAGCCAGGAACCAGAGAGATATCTTCCCCCTTCTCTCCTGAACCTTTGTACTGCCAAACATTACTTCCAGCCTTCATGGTGTGTGAAAGGTTTTTCTCCTGTGAACATTAAATAATCCCGGAAGAAAAATGGCAGCCATCAGATATTGTCTGTTTGGACATTTCAGCTGCTGTTCTATGTGCAGCGTATCTCTGCCTTTGGTCAGAGTGATGGCTATAAGGCAGCCATCCAATTGAATGGTCAGTCCGCTGTGATTTAGTGCTGTGGTAGCCGCTGATATAAACTTCAACCGTCTCCAAAGTTCTATCAGTAAATTTTGCTGGTCAATGTGAGCCAGACAGGCAAACAGCTGGCTGAGCTATAAACACGCCTGCAAACATCTATAAAACATTGAGAAAGACACAAAGTAACAAATGTGACAGAATCATCCCACAACAGAAGTATCCGGATCAAAAGTCTGTAAATCTAATCCCACCCAAATCTCCCCCAGGATTCCTCTGTGTATGGAGGATCCTGCTTGTGTAACATCCACTATACATTGTGCAATGTGCATTGCCCACCGTTTTCTGATTTACCATCGAGGTCTGAAATGTGGCTTCATTTTCATTGACCTTTCAGCTCTCATTTCTTCCCTGTTCTTCCATTGCTTTTGCTTTCCTTCCTATCTCTTCCCTCTCCTGCTTTTCTTTCCTTTCTATGCTCACCTTCCTTTCCTTTCTTCTCATCCTCTTTCTGTCCCTTCTCTAGCCTTTCTTCCCTCCATGTTCTTTCCTTTTCTTTCCTTCCCCTTCCTCCCCTTCTTACCTTTCCATCATCTTCCATTCCTTTCTATATCTTTCCTTCCCTCCCCTTTCTTTCCTTCACTTTCCCTACCTTCCCTTACTTTAATTTCCCTGCCCTACCTTTCATCCTATCCCCCCCCCCTCTTTTAGATCCCTTCCCTTCACTTACTTCCAACCCTCCTCCTTCCTTTCCTCTATTTCCTTCCTTTCGCTTCCCTCTCTCTCTCTCTCTCTCTCTCTCTCTCTCTCACACTCTTTTAATTTCAGATCATTTTTTTGTCTTCTCTGCCCTTCATTTCCAATTGTCCCCTTTCCTTTCTTTCCCTTCCCATCCTCTCTTTTTTTTTTTTTTTGCCTTCCATTTACTTCCCTTCCTTATCCTTTCCTTTCTTTTCTTTTCCTTGCCTCTCCTTTTTTCTCGTTCCTTTCCTTCCATCACGTTCCTTTACTTCCTCTTCCTTTTTTTCTATTTCTCTCCTTCCTTTCCTTCCCTCTCCTTGCCTTTCTTTCGCCTTCCCTCCCCTTTCACTCGCCCCCCCCCCCCCCAACCTTTTCTCCTTTCCCTTTTTTTCTTCCCTTCCCTTTCCTCCTCTTTTCTCCTCTTTCCTTCCATTCTCTTTCTTTCCTTTCCCTTCTCCTCCATTCCTCTCTATTTCTCTCTTTCCTTTCCTTCTATCCCCCTTCTTTCCTTACCTTTAATTTCCCTGCCCGTCCCTTTCTTTCTTTTGCTTCCCCTCCTTATGATTCCTCCCCTTCCTTTATTTTGCCTTTCCCCTTCTTCTCTCTTCTTGCCCCCCCCCTTTCCTCTTCCTCGCCTCCACTGCTCTTTTTGTTCTCTTCCTATAAGTTCCTTCCAACCCCCTTCCTGCCCCCTAATTCCTTCCTTTTCTTTCTCTATCCTCTTCCCTTCAGATCATTTTCATGTCACTACTTGCCTTCATTTCCTTATGTCACATTTCCCTTTCCTTTCATTCCTTTCCGTTTCTCTTTTTTTTATTTTGCTTTCTATTTATTTTCCCTTCTCTTCCTTACCCTTCCATTTCTACCTTCCCTTCTCTTCACTTTTCTTCTCTTCCCTACCCTTCCATTTCTACCTTCTTTTCCCTACCCTTCCATTTCTACCTTCCCTTCCTTTCTTTCCCTTCTCTTCCCTTCCGTCCCTTCATTTTCTTATGTCCCACTCCCCTTAACATTCTTTCCCTTCCCTTCCTCTTTTTTATTTTGCTTTCCATTTATTTCCCTTCCCTTCCTTACCCTTCAATTTTTACCTTCCTTTCCCTTCCCTTACCTTCTATTCTTTTTTTCCAATTAACGTTTTATTATTAATCAACATATTCAAACAGGTTATGTAACTTTACATACATTTTAGCAGAAACAAGCTCCCATGTTCAAGAAAATATGCTTCGTGCGTGTTCTGGTTGGTCCATGGGTATGCCCATAAGTGGTACATTGTTATTTTAAACAGTATTCCCTCTGCCGAAATGCAGGGGGTTAGGTTTTTAGCTTATAACACCTATGGTAACATTTATGTAACAACGTGCAGGATTGGTCTGCTTTACAGATGGTAGGAAAGAAAGGAGAAAAAGAATGAGGTGGGGGGGGGGGAGGAAGTGGGAAGAGAGGGTAGAGAAAGGGGTAGATAAGGGTGGGGGGGGGGGGGGGTAGGAAGAGAGGGGGTGTAGATACGTTCTCACCTTAGTTGCCAATATGGGTTGTCTTAGTCCTCCCGCCGATGCCACGTCTCCCAGACTTCATTGTGTTCGTCCAATTTTTGTCGGATCCTGGCCGTCATCTTTTCCATAAGTTCAACGTCTTTGACCCTGGTGTATAGGGCCTCTTGGGAGGGTGGGGTGGGGGGATTTCCAGTTTAGGGCTATTAGGCATCTTGCGGCTGTCAGTATGTGCCTGAGGAGTTTTTTGCTGGGCTTGGACATTTTTGGTTGGGACAGGCCTAGCAGGAAGAGTTTAGGAGTAAACGGTATGGGCACCCCAAATAGCCGTGTCAGGAGCTGTCGGGTGGATTCCCAAAAGGGGGTTATACGTGGGCATGTCCAATATATGTGGAAAAGTGTCCCTCTCTGTTGTTGGCAGCGCCAGCATTTGTCCGGGGTGGAGGGGTATATTTTGTGGAGTATGGCAGGGGTCTGGTACCAGCAGAAGAGAATTTTGTAGGAGTTTTCCTTGTATAGAGTGCATATCGAGGTTTTGGTTGCCTGTCTCCAGACCGCCTGCCATGCTTCCATTGGGAGCTCTTCGCCTAGTTCTTTCTCCCACCTGCACATGTATGAGTGTTTACCTTTGGATAGGAATTGGTATTTGTTTATAATTTTGTAAATGTCCGATATCAGGCCCCTGCGGTTGCGTCCTTCTAATATAACCTGTTCAAATGGAGACGGTGGGGAAAAGAGGAGTTGTGGAGCAATTGATTGGGCGAAGTGTCTGATCTGAAGATAACTGTAGAACGCTTGTTTTGGGATGTCATATTTGGACTGGAGCTCCGAGAATGTGAGCAACCTGCGAGATCTGGGATTCACAATGTGACCAAAGTGGAACAAGTTCCGTGTGGCCCAGGGCCACGACATCTGGTGTGTTAGGCTGGTTGGTAGTTTAGGGTTGCATAGGAACGAGTTCATCAGGGAGTTGTTGGATTTAAGGTTGTGTTCGCGGGAGACCTTGCGCCACAGTAAGTGGAGTTGTGACATTGAGCCTAGCATGCGTCTGGGGTCCACCTCCACATTTGCACTCCATATTATGCTATTTGGGTGTACTGGGGCTAACCAGATTTTTTCCAGTTCCGACCACTTGCTGTAGGACCTCTGGGTGAACCATGAGGTCAGTGCGCGGAGCTGGGTCGCCTGATAGTACCTGACCAGGTCAGGGAATGCCAGGCCCCCGTCCGACCGTGAGGCTGTCAGGACTGAGCTGGGTACTCTGTGTTTCTTAAAATTCCAGACATATTTCAGGAGATCTTTTTGTAGTTTACGGAGTTGTATGTAGGGGACGGGTATAGGCAGGGTTTGGAATAGATATAGCAGTTTTGGGAGGATGACCATTTTGACGGAGGTGATCCGACCTAACAGGGAGATGTGATGTGGTTTCCATTTTTGGATCAGTTCGCGGATTGATCTAAACATCGGTGGGAAGTTTGCCTGATACAGGGTGTGGAATGATGGGGTAATGGATACCCCTAGGTATTTAAGTGAGGTGTTCGCCCATTTGTAGGGAAAGGTAGTTTTCAGGTGATTCGTTTCGTCTGTCGGGGTGTTGAGTGGGAGTGCAACTGACTTAGAGGTGTTGGTTTTGTAGCCTGACAGCGTGCCGTAGTGGTCTAGTATGGTGTGGAGGTTGGGTAGGGAGATTCGGGGGTTGGTCAGGGTGAGGATAATGTCGTCCGCGAACAGCGATATCTTAAATTCCTTGCCCCTAACCGGAATGCCTCTGATGTCAGGGCTGTTCCTAATGGTAGCCGCCAGGGGTTCTACACATAGTGCAAATAGCAGGGGGGAGAGCGGGCATCCCTGGCGGGTACCATTCGTAATCGGAAAGGTGGGGGATGTGGCAAAGGGTGTCTTTACTTGGGATGAAGGATGTGTATAAAGGTTCTGGACTGCGTTCAGGAAGGGACCTCTGAATCCCATGTGTTGCAGTGTGGCCGTCATAAAGGGCCAGCTGAGGCGGTCGAATGCTTTTTCTGCGTCTAGACTAAGGACCAGGGCTTGTGTGGATTCTCTGTTCGCTACGTCTATGAGGTCTATGACTTTTCTGGTGTTGTCTCCTGCCTGTCTCATGGGGACGAATCCTACTTGGTCTTTGTGTATCAAGGTTGGGAGGATTGCGTTGAGGCGGGTGGCGAGAATTTTTGTGAATATCTTAAGGTCCGAATTCAGAAGGGCTATGGGTCTGTAGCTGGCGCATATTGTCGGGTCTTTGTCGGGTTTGGGGATCAAGGTTAAGTATGAGCCTAGCATCTCGTTCGGGATGGGGGTCTGTCGGAGGAAAGCATTAAATAGTCTGGTCATGTACGGGCCTAAGATGTGTATGTAGGTTTTATAGTACTCGTATGGGAGTCCGTCTGGACCCGGGGATTTGTGTGCTGGAAGGGCCTTGATGGTCGCCGTCAATTCCTCTGTGGTAATGGGGGTGTTTAATTCCAAGAGGTCAGTTTCTTTTAGTTGTGGTAACCTGGCTTGTTCGAGATATTGGGTGATGCGGTCGGTTAGATCTGCTGTCGGGGGGTTGTGGGGTATTTCGCGTTTATTGTAGAGGTCTGTGTAGAACTCCGCAAACGTTTTCGCGATGTCCCGGGGGTGGGTCACTAGGTCACCTTTCTTGTCTTTGATCTGGTCGGGTGTGGATGTGTGTGCTTGGTCCGCGAGTTTTCTGGCTAGGAGTGATTGTGCCTTGTTGCCTTTATCGTAATATAGCTGCCTCAGTCTTATTATTGATTTTTCTACTGCCCCCAGCGCTAGGTCTCGGAGTGTTATTCTAATTTGGACTATCTGCTTAATCAACGTTAGGGAGGGGGAGGTCAGTAGTTTGCTTTCAAGATGTCGAAGGCGTTTTTCCCCTAGGATTCTGGCAGTTTGAGCGTCTTTCTTCATTTTAGATGAGAGTGCAATGCATCTACCCCTGATTACCGCTTTATGTGCGGTCCAGAGGGTGGTTTGGGTTATGTCTGGGGTGTTATTTTCTGCGAAGTAGTGTTGTAGCGTGGTGTCTAGTTCCGTCTTGGTTGGGAGGTGTTGTAAGAGGAGGTTATTAAGCCTCCAGTTGTAGGGCCTGCGTGTGGGGGTGCCCAGGTCTAACGAAATTGTGACCGGGGCATGGTCTGACCAAGATATGGGCAGGATTTGTGCGGACTTTGTGGTTCTAAGCGTGGCGTTGTTGACGAAGATGTAGTCCAGTCTTGAGTGGGTATGGTGCGGGGCAGAGTAGAAGGTATACTGCCTATCTTTTGGGTGTAGGGCCCGCCATGTGTCGAATAGAGCATATCTCCTGGTGATCTGCCGGAATTGTTTAGAGTCCCTGAGGGCTCTTGTCTGGGAGGCTTGGGGGTTGATCACAAGGCGGTCTTGTTGAGTGGAGTGTGCTAGGTTAAAGTCCCCTCCCACTACTAGTATGTTATGGGGTGTTTTAAAGAGGCGAGTAAGGACCTTGTTCAGGAACCGGTGCTGGTGTACGTTCGGGGCATATAGTGTGCACAGGGTTATGGCTTGAGTTTGCCATGTGCCCCGTACAATAACGTAGTGGCCTAGCGGGTCTATGTATGTCTCAGTGTGGGAGAATGGGGACCCTTTTTTGATGAGTATGGCAACCCCAGCTTTCTTACGTGGGTTAAAGGCCTGGAATGTTGTGGGGTAGGACTTGGAGGCAAATGTGAAGGAGTCACCCCTACCGAAATGTGTTTCCTGTATCATTATAATATCTGCCCCAGATTGCCTGAATTCTCGGAGTGCCAGGTGTCTTTTTTTGTTGGAGTTCAGGCCGTGGACATTAAGTGTAACTACCTTGGCCATGATTTGTGGTAGGGGGGTGTGAAGGTGGTAGTGTTACTTATCTGATCCGGTCGGTGGGTAGGTCTGGTCCGGGAGTGTGGCATCCGCGGGAGGAGGTTCGACGCCCAGGGGGGCCCTGGGAGGAGGTAAGTCGTTAGTTGGTTGGAGGTGAGGTATCTAGGAGGAAAGAGAGGGGTTAGAACAAGAATAAAACAAGTCAAACAGTTAAACAACATTTGCTGGGTCTGGGTGGCCGTCAAGGTCCAAGGGCCCAAACAGTTCCTGTAGGTCTCTCCGACTAGGATATCCGGAAAGTTCGGGTCGGAGAGATACCGGGGGGGTGGAATCAAGAGAGGAACTTGTAGGTGGTAAACCACGGGGGGGGTTCGTAATTCGGAGGGGCAACCTGTCCGGCTTCTCGGCCCAGGGTAGCCCGTGGGGTGAGGCTTTGTAGATTAGTAGGCTTTCGGGGGAAGTGGTGGTTTCATGGAGATCTTTGTGGGGTGGATGTTGGTGTCGCAGTTAGAGGCCCCCTATGGGGGAGGATCATCCCATTTTGGGTTTGGGGGATCGGCGGTTGGGGTCTGTGCCCCTTGGACGTTTAGCCGAGGAGGCTTTCTGCCACATTGGTGGCTGCGGTGGGGGGTTGGCCACCAGGTCCCATTCGGGGAGTTGGGGGACGGGGATCTCCAAAGTGTCACAAAAGAGTTCCAGGTCCTCTGGGTAGCGGAGGATTGCCGATTTTCCTAGGTGTTTTGCTGTTAGGCTGAAGGGGAATCCCCATCTGTATGTTATTTTCTCGTCTTGAAGTGCCCGGAGTAAAGGTTGTAGGAGTCTCCTTTTTTGAAGTGTGATCCAGGAAAGGTCTGGATATATTTGTACTGGAGCGTTGTCAAATTTCAGGTCGCGTGTAAGCCGGGCTTTACGCATGATGTCCTCTTTTAGTGGATAGGAGTGCACTCTGCATATTACATCCCGGGGCTTTGATGCGGGGCCTTTAGGGCGGAGAGCCCGGTGTGCTCTGTCCATCTCTATGTGTTTGTTGGGGTCCTCTCCGAGCATCTCGTTAAAGAGGATTTGTAAAGTGGATTGCAGGTCTTCGGTATCGTCAGTTTCGGGGAGTCCTCGTACCCTAATATTGTTTCTCCGGCCCCTGTTGTCGAGGTCCTCGACGTGGCGTTGCATGTCGCGGAGCATAATGTGGTGATCTGATGTCTGTTGTTGTGTGCGGTGTACGGCCAGTTTGGTCTCTTGGATCTCCTCTTCTGCCATCTCTACTCTGTCTGAGAGGTGCTTGAGGCCTGCATGGAGTGTTTGGATCTCGGAGCGGCAGGTGGCCTTAACGTCAGCTATCAGCTGCTTAAAGTCCTCTTTGGTGGGGATGGCTTGCAGGTATGCTTGCCATGGGGGGTGTGGGTCTCCGTTGTAACTTGGAGGCTGGTGGAGATGCTGTGGGGTCGGTGCATGACTGCTTGCTGGGGTCTCCCTCAATTGCGGGGTGTCCCATGGAGGTTGGGGTGCCCAGGGTTCAGCCCAGGATGTGGCGTGGGGAGAGCTCGGGGTGGGGGCCGGTGGGCTGTATTCTGGGTGCCGTGTGTTCCCCTGAGTTGCTTGGGGGAGTATGGGGGGGATTGCACGTGAGTCCCTGGTCAGGGTAAGGTCCCGGGGCCTTTGGGGTCCTGGGGGGGGTAGTGTCTGCCATGCGGACTGTGCCCCTTGCTCAGTGGGGGGCTGTTGGTCCGCCCTGGGGTGTCCAGGGCCTGGGAGAGGGGGGAAGTCCATTGCTGAGTCAGATGCTGTGGGGGACAGGGTGCCTGTGTGGAGGCATGGGTCCGAGGCTGTTCTCAGTAGCTTAGGGAAGGCCTCTGTGCACTGGGTGTATTCTTGTGGGTGGGTTCCGGCCTGGTCCCCCTGTGGGGTATGGTGTCCCTCCGGTGTTTGGTGGGTTTCACTCACCCTGTGTTGGAGCCCGGAGGGGCTCGGGAGCTGTTGTGGGGAGTCCTTTGCGGTCTGCTGCGACCTGCCGCTGCGGAGAGGCGGCGGGTTTGAGGCCTGCTGCCTCGTGTTGTCGGCCATCTTGGTACACCCGCCCGGAGCCGCCGGCGGCTTGAAGAGCTTTTTGAAAGATGCTGCGGTGCTCGGTGGCGGGTGTGCAGGTCTCCGGGCTGAGGAGGATCGGGTGGTGCGCGATCCTCCCATAGGCTGGCTTTTTTTCCCCCGAAATTAGCCTTATTGCTGCGGGCTGGAGAGGAGCTCTCAGTCCGTGCTGCCTTCCAGGTCGGCTTCCGGTCACGCCCCCCCCCCTTACCTTCTATTCTATTCACTTCCCTTCCCTCCCATCTCTACCTTCCCTTCCAGCTTTACCTTTCCTTTCCCTTCCAGTCCCTTTTCCTTCCCTTCCCCTTTAATTTCTACCTTTCATCCTTTCCTTTCCCTTCCCTTCTCTTCCTTTCCCTTCCCTTCTCTCCCTTCTTTTCTCTTCCCTTCCTTCCCCTTCCATTTCTACCTTCCCTTCCATCTTTAACATTCCTTTCCTTTCTGTTCCCTTCCAGCCCCATTTCCTTCCCTTCCCTTCCCCTTCCATTTCTACATTTCATCCTTTCCTTTCCCTTCCCCTCTCTTCCTTTCCCTTCCCTTCCCTTCTCTTCTATTCTCTTCACTTCCCTTCCCTTCCATCTCTACCTTCCCTCCCATCTTTACCTTTCCTTTCCCTTCCAGTCCCCTTTCCTTCCCTTCCCCTTTAATTTCTACCGTTCATCCTTTCTTTTCCCTTCCCTTCTCTTCCTTTCCCTTCCCTTCCCTCCCTTCTTTTCTCTTCTCTTCCCTTCCTTCCCCTTCCATTTCTACCTTCCCTTCCATCTTTAACTTTCCTTTCCCTTCCAGCCCCATTTCCTTCCCTTTCCTTCCCCTTCCATTTCTACATTTCATCCTTTGCTTTCCCTTTCCCCTCTCTTCCTTTTCTCTTCTCTTCACTTCCCTCCCCTTCCATCTCTACCTTCCCTTCCATCTTTACCTTTCCCTTCCAGTCCCCTTTCCTTCCATTCCCCTTTCATTTCTACCTTTCATCCCTTCCCTTCCCTTCCCTTCCCTTCCTTCCTTTCCCTTCCCTTCCCTTCCCTTCCCTTCTCTTCTCTTCCCTTCCTTCCTTTTCTATTTCTACCTTCCCTTCCATCTTTAACTTTCCTTTCCCTTCCAGCCCCATTTCCTTCCCTTCCCTTTCCTTCCCCTTCCATTTCTACATTTCATCCTTTGCCTTTCCTTTCCCTTCCCCTCTCTTTCTCCCCCTTCCCTTCATTCGCTTCCCTTCCATCTTTACCTTTCCTTTCCAGTCCCCTTTCCTTCCCCTTCCATTTCTACATTTCATTCTTTCCTTTCCCTTCCCCTCTCTTCCTTTCCCTTTCATTTTTACCTTCCCCTCCATCTTTACCTTTCCTTTCCTTTCCCTTCCAGTCCCCTTTACTTCCCTTCCCTTTCCTTCCCCTTTCATTTATACATTTCATCCTTTCCTTTACCTTCCCTTTCCCTCTCATTCCTTCATTTCACTCCTGTTCTTCTTTTTTCGCTTTCACATTCTTTCCTTCCTCTTCCCGCTTTCCCTTTCCTCGCCTTCCTTTCCCTTCTTTTTTCTTTCTTTTCTTATCCCTTCTTTTCTGAGTTGGGAACTATACCAAAGAGATCCCACTGTGGATAATATATACCTGAGTGTTCCTGGTGCCTGAAATGTAAATATCCAGTTATACCTGCAAGACTTGTGCTTCTGGATTCAGCTTCAGGTCAAGCATTGATTTCCAGCTCTAGTTCCCGAGTCTCCTTTTCTACATTCGATCATTAGATTGGACCCACCATTGGATATACTTTGATGTTAAATGCCTTCATGCTAAGTAATGTGTCAGCCTAACAGTTCTAGGTATCGATTACCTCAACAGGAGGACGCAACCAACTTTTGTTCAGACATAATCCTGGATCTTCCTGCACTGTGCTGGATTTACACACTCAGTGTAAATCCTGTTTTCTGTGCACTTCTGGGCTGTGTTCACAAATGTCTGACACAGATCAGCCCCTGCCGAGTTACAGACAGGTCCACTTTAACCTCAAGCTATCAGTTTTTTTTTTTGTTTTTTTGTGGCTGTTCCTTTAGAAGCCGTGACTGATTGCTCAGTAGCACTTCTATTGGGCTGCTGAATTTGAATCTTTCTCCCCATTTTCTTTCCCACAAGCCAAACATGTGTGGCCTTTTTTTGCAATGAGTGTAAAGATTTCTGTAATAATTAAGATAGATGAAGACTCCCGCCCAACCGGCTCTATGGGCCGGAGAAGAGATTTGTTAGTTTTCTTTTGCTGATGCGTCTTTCACGTCTAATCTCCGCGAGCCGTGAACGGCCCCATTCATGGCGCGGTGGGTCCTTCACCAGAATAATTTTAATGCGTCAAGTCATTCATCACTGGGGAAAAGGGGGGCTGGGGGATTTTCGCCCTGCACCTGGCATTGTCCCCGCATTCCTCAAAAAAAAAAAAAAAAAAAATTCCAGACCCCCAAAAACGATCGCCCTGCGTCGGCTCGACCGAAAAATCCGTTAAGCTTGGAGAGGGTCTTAATGGGCGCTGTTGAATTAAGTCGTTTGTGCCAGCTTTCCCCTCCATTAATTGGCCCCCCGGGGGCTCCCTAAAAACCTTTTGTTAATGGCCAAGGGGGATTTACATTCCCGGCATTTTCGGAAAACATTCTTCTCCTGGGAAAATAAATCCCTGCTCCCTCGTACAGTCATTAATTTTCCTGCGGCGCGTTGTGGGATCTGGAGTGGGGAAGAGGAGTGTTTTGATTGGGGATAAGTGTTTAGAAATAATTCTTTCACCGTCTTCGTCTTCTCTACAGTAAACAAGCTTCAGTCCGACCGGATGCTCGCCATCCTGGAACGTCCCGCCGCTTTGTTTTTTTTTTTTTTTTTTTATTTCCCCGGCTTCGGCCGCTGTGGGAAAGTTTGTTTTTTTGTCTCCAGAAAGTTTAAAATTTCATCGTTAATGCGATGGAAAAAAATTAAGCGCGGAGCACATCTGTTATCCCGCCGGTGATGAATGAGCCCAAGAACGTATATATTCTGAGCGAAATACCGCGGCGGCGTCAATGAGTGGTCCTGGATTTTCCGTGGAAGTTACAAAATACTTAAATTCTTTATTTATTTTTTTTGTTTTTACTGTGCCGACTAATTGCAAAGTGGTGACTTGTTCAGTCCTCGGGTTTTGGGTTAGGAGCAAAATTGTTTTATGAATTTGCTGAGAACCAAAAAAATTCTGCATAAGAAAGAATGTGTGCCTTCAAAGGGGACAATCTAACGTCTACATGCCGTTCATACACACACCAGAAAGCCAAATTGGATGGATTGTGGTCAGACTGGATAAAGTAGTCACAAGGAGGGGAGATTCTGTATTAATGACCAATGTATTTGGTTGGGATGCCCAATCAGCTCATATAGGTGTGATAGGTGTCCACCAACGTTGGGCCATGCAGAGGTGGCTCTAGGCTTTGTGAGGCCTTAGGCAAATCTTAGACATGAGGCCCCACTCATGCCCAAAATTAGGCATATAGGTGTGATAGGTGTCCACCAACGTTGGGCCATGCAGAGGCGGCTCTAGGCTTTGTGAGGCCTTAGGCAAATCTTAGACATGAGGCCCCACTCATGCCCAAAATTAGGCATATAGGTGTGATGGGTGTCCACCAACGTTGGGCCATGCAGAGGCGGCTCTAGGCTTTGTGAGGCCTTAGGCAAATCTTAGACATGAGGCCCCATTCACGCCCAAAATGGGAAAAATAATTAAAGCAATAGAAATTAACTGTATAAATTGCTTGATATTCCCATCAACTGTAACACACACCTCAGGCGAATTAGGGGGCCGTAAGGCCCTTAGGATTGCGAGGCCTTAGGCGACCACCTAATTTGCTTAATTAGAGAGCCGCCTCTGGGGCCATGGGTTATCTGTACAACCGGAAACTGTACCATGCCAGAGGCTGTAAATGGAAATAGAGGCAGCACTGCCAATTCCCATCCCTACCCGGATGTAAAAAGTTTCCTTTAGCCGTCTTATGCCGTGTACACACGACCGGACTTTCGACGGACTGAATTCGACTGACTTTCGACTGACTTTCGACGGACTTTCGAAGCGGACTTGTCTACACACAAGCACACCAAAGTCTGACGGATTCGTCCGTGATGACGTACGACCGGACTAGAATAAGGAAGTTCATAGCCAGTAGCCAGGGGCGGACTGACAACTCATGGGGCCCCCAGGCAATAGGAAATTATGGGGCCACCAGGCAATCAGAGATTATGGGGCCACACAGTATACACACACACAGTATACAATCACACAGTATACACATACATGTACACACAGTATACACAGACATGTTTCTATTGGCTGAGAAGGTACTGGAGAGGTGGGGCAGCTATAATCTTGGGAAATTTTAGACCAAAAGGATGTCGGTAAAGCACATTCCAGAAACAGATGTAAAAAAAACACAGATTTTTACATACTGTCCCTGGTTTTACTGAGGCTGGCAACCCTGATGGGGCCCCCTAGTGGCCCGGGGCCCTCGGGAAGTGCCCGAGTGGCCAAATGGTCAGTCCGCCCCTGATTTTGACCAGATTGGATAGAGTAGAGGATGCTGTAGTCAAGGAAGGGAGCTTCTGTATTAATGACCAATGTCTTTGGTTGGGATGCCCAAACAGCTCATATAGATGTGATAGGTGTCCACCAACGTTGGGCCATGGGTTAATTGTACAACCGCAAACTGTACCATGCCAGAGGCTGTAAATGTAAATAGAGGCAGCACTGCCAATCCCCATCCCTACCCGGATGTAAAAAGTTTCCTTTAGCCGTCTTATGCCGTGTACACACGACCGGACTTTTTCGACGAACTGAATTCAGTCTGACTTTTCGACGGACTTTCGACAGACTTTCGACAGACTTTTCGACAGACTTTCGACAGACTTTCGTCGAATCGGACTTGTCTACACACAATCACACCAAAGTCCGACGGATTTGACCGTGATGACGTACGACCGGACTAGAATAAGGAAGTTCATAGCCAGTAGCCAATAGCTGCCCTAGCGTCGGTTTTTTATCCGTCGGACTAGCATACCGATTTTTCGACCGGACTCGAGTCCGTCGGAAAGATTTGAAACATGTTCTAAATCTAAAGTCCGTCTGATTTTCAACAGAAAAGGTCCGCTGAAGGTCCGATGAAGCCCACACACGGTCAAATTGTCCGAACGGATTCATTCCGTCGGACCAGTTCGGTCAAAAAGTCCAGTCGTGTGTACGCGGCATTAGAGGACTCAGAAGAACCTAGGTGTCATAAGTGTCCACCAACATTGGGCCATGGGGTAACTACAACCACAAACTGTACCATGCCAGAGGCTGTAAATTGAAATCTAGGCAGCACTGCCAATCCCAATCCCTACCCAGATGTAAAAAGTTTATTTTAGCTGACTTGGAAAACTCAGGAACCTAGGTGTCAAAGGTGTCCACCAACATTGGGCCATGTGGTACACACGGTGATGGGAATGTTATAGGGGCCCGGGAGGAGCAGTACTGTGTGACAGAGCAAGTAGACAATGCAAACTGTACCATGCCAGAGGCTGTAAATGGAAATCTAGGCAGCACTGCCAATCCCAATCCCTACCCAGATGTAAAAAGTTTCCTTTAGCCTTCTTAGAAAACTTAGAAGAACCTAGGTGTCATAAGTGTCCACTAGGGATGAGCCGAACACCCCCGGGTTCGGTTCGAACCAGAACCTTCGAACGGACCGAAAGTTCGCGCGAATTTTCGAACCCTATACGTTATAATGGACGCGAACGTTCGAAATCAAAAGTGCTAATTACAACGGCCAATATGCATGTTAATGTCATAAAAACAGGTTTGGGGACCCGGGTCCTGCCCCAGGGGACATATATCAATGCAAAAAGAACTTTTAAAAACTAACGTTTTTTCGGGAGCAGTCATTTTAATGATGCATAAAGTGAAAAAAAAAAAGTGAAATTTTCCTTTAAATATGGTACCTGGGGGGTGTCTAAAGTATGCCTGTGAAGTGGCATGTGTTTCCCGTGTTTAGAACTGTCCTTGCACAAAATGACATTTGTAAAGGAAAAAAAGAAGCCATTTAAAACCACTTGCGGCTTTAGGTTTGATCTTAAGTAGAATCTGAACAGGTACATTATGAAGTGTAGCTCCATCCCAAAAAAATCTATTTTTAAGCTTTTTGGAGAACATAGGGAGGGGTTATCACCCCTGTAACATTTGCTGTCTTTGCACATCTGTTTCAGAACATGTCACCTCACTTTCCGTCCCAATGACAAATGTTTTTGGAAAAGTGTGGTTTTAATTGAAACAAGGATTGGTGATAAAGTATCAGTAGAGAGGAGATACCTTTTTCCCAAATTAAATCTAACAGGATAGAATTTCCCTTCCTAGGGGTAGATTTCCTCTCACTTCCTGTTTTCTCTTTCCATTTGCAAGTAGGAGTCGTTTGTAAGTTGGATGTTTGAAAGTAGGGGCCTGGCGTATATACTCTGCAGAAATTTGCCCTATTAGATGTTGGTGTAGCCACAAGACTGGTGGGCACAGGAATGGGCCCTGCTGTGAGTTAATAGATCAAGATTTGTAATTGCATGCACCTGTTGAACAGGGCAGAAAAATTGGGGGTGGTGGTGGTGGTGGTGGACGGTTTTGCCACAAGACTGTAAGCTCTCACAGTTACTCTTGGTGGGCGCAGGAATGGGCCCTGCTGTGAGTTATTAGATCAAGATTTGTAATTGCAAGCACCTGATGAACAGGGCAGAAAAATTGGGCCTTTGGCGGTGGTGGTGGACGGTGTTGCCACAAGACTGTAGGCCCTCATAGTTACTCTTGGTGGGAGCAGGAATGGGCCCTGCTGTGAGTTATTAGATCAAGATTTGTAATTGCAAGCACCTGATGAACAGGGCAGAAAAAATTGGGCCTTTGGCGGTGGTGGTGGACGGTGTTGCCACAAGACTGCAGGCCCTCATAGTTACTCTTGGTGGGCGCAGGAATGGGCCCTGCTGTGAACTATTAGATCAAGATTTGTAATTACCCGCCCCTGTTAAACAGGGGCTGAAAAATTGTGCCTTAGGCACTGGTGCTGGTGCCACAACACTGCAACCCCTCACAGAGACTGTACTTGGAGCACAGCAGTCACACGTGTTGCGAAGCATTTTTTTAAAAAATTGTAAGTACACGCCCCTGTTAAACAGGGGCTGAAAAATTGTGCCTTAGGCACTGGTGCTGGTGCCACAACACTGCAACCCGGCCCTCACAGATACTGTACTTGGAGCACAGCAGTCACACGTGTTGCGAAGCATTTTTTTAAAAAATTGTAAGTACACGCCCCTGTTAAACAGGGGCTGAAAAATTGTGCCTTAGGCACTGGTGCTGGTGCCACAACACTGCAACCCGGCCCTCACAGAGACTGTACTTGGAGCACAGCAGTCACACGTGTTGCGAAGCATTTTTTTAAAAAATTGTAAGTACCCGCCCCTGTTAAACAGGGGCTGAAAAATTGTGCCTTAGGCACTGGTGCTGGTGCCACAACACTGCAACACGGCCCTCACAGAGACTGTACTTGGAGCACAGCAGTCACACGTGTTGCGAAGCATTTTTTTTAAAAAATTGTAAGTACCCGCCCCTGTTAAACAGGGGCTGAAAAATTGTGCCTTAGGCACTGGTGCTGGTGCCACAACACTGCAACACGGCCCTCACAGAGACTGTACTTGGAGCACAGCAGTCACACGTGTTGCGAAGCATTTTTTTTAAAAATTGTAAGTACACGCCCCTGTTAAACAGGGGCTGAAAAAATTGTGCCTTAGGCACTGGTGCTGGTGCCACAACACTGCAACACGGCCCTCACAGAGACTGTACTTGGAGCACAGCAGTCACACGTGTTGCGAAGCATTTTTTTAAAAAATTGTAAGTACACGCCCCTGTTAAACAGGGGCTGAAAAATTGTGCCTTAGGCACTGGTGTGGTGGCATGGATCATTGAGGAGGAGGAAGAGGATAGTCAGTGAACATAAGAGGACAGTCACTCAGCATCAGCATAGGCAGTCTTGAAGGGATGTGACATTAAAAATTATTCGGTTATATCCGCCTCAGGTGCCTGGTAGCTGGTGGTGATCCAAGACTGATTCATTTTGATGAATGTCAGTCGATCAACCGAGGCGGTGGACAGGCGCACCCTATGATCAGTCACAAATCCTCCAGCAGCACTGAATGTGCGTTCGGAAAGAACGCTGGAGGCAGGACAGGCCAGTAGCTCAATTGCATACTGTGCAAGCTCTGGCCAGTGATCCATCCTCAGGACCCAGTAAGCCAGAGGATTTTCGGTGGGAAAGGTGTCCAAGTCTGACCTTGCCCCAAGGTATTCCTGCACCATGTATATCAGACGCTGGCGATGGTTGCTGGAACCGATCATACCTTGGGGCTGCGGACTAAAAAATTGTCTGAACGCATCGGTCAGACGTCCACCTTCCCCACCGCTCCTTCTGCCACTGACCGAAGCCTCAGCAACTCGTCGCCCAGGACCAGGAGTTTGTAGCCTCCCAGTTTCTGGGAACGCATTGCACAGACCTTTCTGCAAGGCCTCCCTGAGATGTCTCATCCTCTGCTCCCTCTGCGACGGCAAGATAAGGTCCGCAACCTTACCCTTGTACCGCGGATCAAGGAGAGTGGCCAGCCAGTAATGGTCCCTCTCCTTGATCCGAAGAACACGAGGATCCTTCCGCAGGCTTTGCAGGATCAGGGAGGCCATGCAGCGTAGGTTAGCTGAGGCATTCGGTCCGGAGTCTTCTGGGTCACTGAGGATGACATGATCGCCAGCCACCTCCTCCCAGCCACGTACAAGTCCACTGGCTTGTTGGGACTGTACATCATCCCTAAAAGACTGCTGCTGCTGATGCTGAGTGCCAGGCTCCACCTCCATGCTCACACAATCCTCCTCCTCCTCCTCCTCCTCCTCCTCCTCATCCTCTTCCTGTGTGATGGGTGGGACAGAAGGAACACTGTCCGGATAAAGGGGGCCTTGAGAGGCAAGGAAGTCCTCCTCTTCCTGCCTCTGTTCTGCCTCAAGTGCCCTGTCCATTATCCCACGCAGCGTATGCTCCAACAGGTGGACAAGAGGGACAGTGTCACTGATGCATGCACTGTCACTGCTCACCATCCTCGTGGCCTCCTCAAATGGTGAGAGGACAGTGCATGCATCCCTGATCATGCTCCACTGACGTGGGGAAAAAAAACCAAGCTCCCCTGACCCTGTCCTGGTGCCGTAGTCGCAAAGGTACTCATTGATGGCCCTCTGCTGCGTGTGCAGTCGCTGCAGCATGGCCAACGTTGAGTTCCACCTGGTGGGCATGTCAGATATTAGGCGGTTCTTGGGCAGGTTCAGCTCCTTTTGCAGCTCAGTCAGCCGAGCACTGGCATTATAAGATCGGCGGAAATGCACACAGACTTTCCTGGCCTGCCTCAGGACATCCTGTAAGCCTGGGAACCTGCCCAAGAACCGCTGCACCACCAGGTTGAGGACGTGAGCCATGCAGGGCACATGGGTGAGCTGCCCCTGTCGCAGGGCGGAGAGGAGGTTGGTGCCATTGTCAGAAACGACCATTCCTGGCTTAAGCTGACGTGGCGTCAACCACCTCTCGGCCTGCCCCTGCAGAGCTGCCAGAACCTCTGGCCCAGTGTGGCTCCTGTCCCCCAAACACACCAGCGCAAGCACGGCATGGCATCTTTTTGCCTGCGTACTTGCGTAGCCCCTTGTACGCCTACGGAGCACCGCTGGTTCCAAGGACAGAGCGCTGGAGGAAGAAGAAGAGGAGGGGGTGGAGGAGAGAGGTGTGTCACAACCAGTAGCAGTAGTCGCGTTTTGGAGGCGTGGTGGCGGAACAACCTCCAACACTACTGCACCTTGTCCTGCATCCCTCCCAGCTGCCAATAGAGTGACCAATGGGCCGTGAAAGAAAGGTACCGTCCCTGTCCATGCCTGCTGGACCATGAGTCAGCGGTAATATGCACCTTACCGCTGACCGCCCTGTCCAGCGAGGCATGGACATTGCCCTCCACATGCCGGTAGAGAGACGGAATCGCCTTCCGCGAGAAAAAGTGGCGTTTGGGAACCTGCCACTGAGGAACCGCACATTGAACAAACTCACGGAAGGGGGCCGAGTCTACCAACTGAAAAGGCAGCAGTTGAAGTGCTAGCAATTTAGCAAGGCTAGCATTCAACCGCTGGGCATGTGGATGGCTGGGAGTGTACTTCTTTCTACGGTCCAGCAGCTGGGGCAGGGAAATTTGCCTGCTGCATTCGGACGTCGGTGTACTGCAAGTACTTGGTTGTGACACACCGAATTCTACACCTTCAGTCCTCTCAGAGCAGCTTTCAGAGAGGACTGAAGGTGTAGTGGGGATGGAGATCCCAGCTGAGGAGGAGCAAGGAGAGGTCCGCTTAGTTCTTTGGTGTGGGTCTTTTATGTGTGCCTGCCAACGAGCTGCATGGCAGGTCGCCATATGTCTGGTCATGCTTGTCGTGCCCAAGCGGCTGATGTTTTGGCCACGCGAGATACGCTTGAGACAAATATTGCAAATAGCAGTGGTGCGATCTGCTGCACTCGTCTCAAAAAAGGCCCACACCAAAGAACTTTTCTGATAACGTGCAGAGGCAGCGCCCTGCACAGGCGGAGCTCTGCGGTGTTGTACAGTTGCTGTGCTGGCCTCTACCTGGCCTCCAGGGGGCATCCTGCCTCGTTGGACATGTGACGCCGCATCCTCCTCCTCCTCGTCCTCCTCCTCATCCTCTCTCCCTTGAGGCACCCACGTGGAGTCAGTGACCTCATCATCCCCTCCCTCTTCACCACTAGAGCAAACCTGGCAGTAAGCTGCAGCTGGTGGAACTGTACTGCCAGATTCCTCAAGCTGGGTATCGTCATCCGAGCCTTCGAATCGTTGGGCATCCTCCTGGAGCATGTACCCAACACTGTGCTCAAAGAGTTCGGGGGACTCCTCAGGAGGACATGGTGGGTCTAGGGAAGGGGTGGCTGATGATGCTCTGTCAGTACCCTGAGCCTGGGTGAGAGAGGATGAGGAGGATGAGGAGGGCTTGGTCATCCATTCTACCAAGCCTTCAGCATGATGCGGCTCCACATGTCCAGCTGCCGAAAACAAAGACGCGCGTGTCCCATGGCCACGTGCTGATGACGATGCACGACCACGTCCACGTCCACGGCCACGTCCACTAGAAACAGAGCCTGCCTGCCCTGTGTTCTTGGCTCTGCACGCTCTGCCTCCCCTTGGCGGTCTTCCAGCCATTGTAGTCGGTAGTCCTGTGGGTGCTGCTGAGAAGAAAATATAGGAGCTCTGTGTGATGCCACTAACACACTAGAAGTCCTATGGGTGCTTCTGCAAAGAAAATAGAGGAGCTCTGTGTGATGCCACTAACACACTAGAAGTCCTGTGGGTGCTTATGCAAAGAAAATAGAGGAGCTCTGTGTGATGCCACTAACACACTAGAAGTCCTGTGGGTGCTTCAGCAAAGAAAATAGAGGAGCTCTGTGTGATGCCACTAACACACTAGAAGTCCTGTGGGTGCTGCTGAGAAGAATATATAGGAGCTCTGTGTGATGCCACTAACACACTAGAAGTCCTATGGGTGCTTCTGCAAAGAAAATAGAGGAGCTCTGTGTGATGCCACTAACACACTAGAAGTCCTGTGGGTGCTTATGCAAAGAAAATAGAGGAGCTCTGTGTGATGCCACTAACACACTAGAAGTCCTGTGGGTGCTGCTGAGAAGAATATATAGGAGCTCTGTGTGATGCCACTAACACACTAGAAGTCCTGTGGGTGCTTCTGCAAAGAAAATAGAGGAGCTCTGTGTGATGCCACTAACACACTAGAAGTCCTGTGGGTGCTTATGCAAAGAAAATAGAGGAGCTCTGTGTGATGCCACTAACACACTAGAAGTCCTGTGGGTGCTGCTGAGAAGAATATATAGGAGCTCTGTGTGATGCCACTAACACACTAGAAGTCCTATGGGTGCTTCTGCAAAGAAAATAGAGGAGCTCTGTGTGATGCCACTAACACACTAGAAGTCCTGTGGGTGCTTATGCAAAGAAAATAGAGGAGCTCTGTGTGATGCCACTAACACACTAGAAGTCCTGTGGGTGCTTCTGCAAAGAAAATAGAGGAGCTCTGTGTGATGCCACTAACACACTAGAAGTCCTGTGGGTGCTTATGCAAAGAAAATAGAGGAGCTCTGTGTGATGCCACTAACACACTAGAAGTCCTGTGGGTGCTTATGCAAAGAAAATAGAGGAGCTCTGTGTGATGCCACTAACACACTAGAAGTCCTGTGGGTGCTTATGCAAAGAAAATAGAGGAGCTCTGTGTGATGCCACTAACACACTAGAAGTCCTGTGGGTGCTTCTGCAAAGAAAATAGAGGAGCTCTGTGTGATGCCACTAACACACTAGAAGTCCTGTGGGTGCTTATGCAAAGAAAATAGAGGAGCTCTGTGTGATGCCACTAACACACTAGAAGTCCTGTGGGTGCTTCTGCAAAGAAAATAGAGGAGCTCTGTGTGATGCCACTAACACACTAGAAGTCCTGTGGGTGCTTCTGCAAAGAAAATAGAGGAGCTCTGTGTGATGCCACTAACACACTAGAAGTCCTGTGGGTGCTGCTGAAGAATATATAGGAGCTCTGTGTGTGTGATGCCACTAACACACTAGAAGTCCTATGGGTGCTTCTGCAAAGAAAATAGAGGAGCTCTGTGTGTGTGATGGGACTAACACACTTCAAGTCCTATAGGTGCTTCTGGGAAGAAAATATAGCTCTGTGTGTGTGATGGGACTAACACACTTCAAGTCCTATAGGTGCTTCTGGGAACAAAATATAGCTCTGTGTGTGTGATGGGACTAACACACTTCAAGTCCTATAGGTGCTTCTGGGAAGAAAATATAGCTCTGTGTGTGTAATGGGACTAACACACTTCAAGTCCTATAGGTGCCTCTGGGAACAAAATATAGCTCTGTGTGTGTGATGGGACTAACACACTTCAAGTCCTATAGGTGCTTCTGGGAACAAAATATAGCTCTGTGTGTGTAATGGGACTAACACACTTCAAGTCCTATAGGTGCTTCTGGGAACAAAATATAGCTCTGTGTGTGTGATGGGACTAACACACTTCAAGTCCTATAGGTGCTTCTGGGAACAAAATATAGCTCTGTGTGTGTGATGGGACTAACACACTTCAAGTCCTATAGGTGCTTCTGGGAACAAAATATAGCTCTGTGTGTGTGATGGGACTAACACACTTCAAGTCCTATAGGTGCTTCTGGGAAGAAAATATAGCTCTGTGTGTGTAATGGGACTAACACACTTCAAGTCCTATAGGTGCTTCTGGGAACAAAATATAGCTCTGTGTGTGTGATGGGACTAACACACTTCAAGTCCTATAGGTGCTTCTGGGAACAAAATATAGCTCTGTGTGTGTGATGGGACTAACACACTTCAAGTCCTATAGGTGCTTCTGGGAACAAAATATAGCTCTGTGTGTGTGATGGGACTAACACACTTCAAGTCCTATAGGTGCTTCTGGGAACAAAATATAGCTCTGTGTGTGTGATGGGACTAACACACTTCAAGTCCTATAGGTGCTTCTGGGAAGAAAATATAGCTCTGTGTGTGTAATGGGACTAACACACTTCAAGTCCTATAGGTGCTTCTGGGAAGAAAATATAGCTCTGTGTGTGTAATGGGACTAACACACTTCAAGTCCTATAGGTGCTTCTGGGAACAAAATATAGCTCTGTGTGTGTAATGGGACTAACACACTTCAAGTCCTATAGGTGCTTCTGGGAACAAAATATAGCTCTGTGTGATGGGACTAACACACTTCAAGTCCTATAGGTGCTTCTGGGAACAAAATATAGCTCTGTGTGTGTGATGGGACTAACACACTTCAAGTCCTATAGGTGCTTCTGGGAAGAAAATATAGCTCTGTGTGTGTAATGGGACTAACACACTTCAAGTCCTATAGGTGCTTCTGGGAAGAAAATATAGCTCTGTGTGTGTAATGGGACTAACACACTTCAAGTCCTATAGGTGCTTCTGGGAAGAAAATATAGCTCTGTGTGTGTAATGGGACTAACACACTTCAAGTCCTATAGGTGCTTCTGGGAACAAAATATAGCTCTGTGTGTGTAATGGGACTAACACACTTCAAGTCCTATAGGTGCTTCTGGGAACAAAATATAGCTCTGTGTGTGTAATGGGACTAACACACTTCAAGTCCTATAGGTGCTTCTGGGAACAAAATATAGCTCTGTGTGTGTAATGGGACTAACACACTTCAAGTCCTATAGGTGCTTCTGGGAACAAAATATAGCTCTGTGTGTGTAATGGGACTAACACACTTCAAGTCCTATAGGTGCTTCTGGGAACAAAATATAGCTCTGTGTGTGTAATGGGACTAACACACTTCAAGTCCTATAGGTGCCTCTGGGAACAAAATATAGGAGCTCTGCCTGCCTGCCACGAACACACTACAAGTCCTATAGGTGCTTCTGGTAACAAAATATAGGAGCTCTGCCTGCCTGCCACGAACACACTACAAGTCCTATAGGTGCTTCTGGTAACAAAATATAGTAGCTCTGCCTGCCTGCCACGAACACACTACAAGCCCCTCTTTCTCAATCAATCTTTGTAACTGAATCTATCTAACTCAATCTCTGTAAGTGAATCTCTCTAACTATCTAAATGCAGCAGAGTGTCACAGAATCAGCCTGCTCAATCTGCGCCGGAACAGCATGTGACCGGCGCAGACGGCGTGGCGGCGTTTTATAGGGGGGGGCGTGTACTACAGCCCCTGAGCTGTAATTGCTACAGGCGTCCTGCCTGTAGCCAATTATGGCTCTTCGAGTTTCCGGGGCTGTGATTGGCCAAGCATGCGGGGTCACAGTGCATGCTTGGCCAATCATCAGCCAGCAATGCACTGCGTCGGCCGCGCCGGCCGCAATGCATTGCGGGGCCGCGCGCATCACACGAACGTGATGCGAGCGGCCAAAATAGTTCTGGGCTCGCCGAGCGAGCGAACGCCCGGTGCTCGATGCGAACGTGGGTTCGCATCGAGCACCGGGCCCATCCCTAGTGTCCACCAACATTGGGCCATGGGGTAACTGTGCAACCACAAACTGTACCATGCCAGAGGCTGTAAATTGAAATTTAGGCAGCACTGCCAATCCCAATCCCTAGACCAGGGGTCTCAAACCGGTGGCCCTCCAACTGTTGCAAAACTACAAGTCCCATCATGCCTCTGCCTGTGAAAGTCAGGCTTGTAAATGTCAGCCTTGCAATGCCTCATGGGACTTGTAGTTTCGCCACAGCTGGAGGGCCGCCAGTTTGAGACCCCTGCCCTAGACAGATGTAAAAAGTTTCTTTTAGCTGACTTATAAAACTCAGGAACCTAGGTGTCAAAGGTGTCCACCAACGTTGGGCCATGTGGTACACACAGTGATGGCAATGTTATAGGGGGAGGAGCAGTACTGTGTGACCGAGCATGTAGACAACGCAAACCGTACCATGGCAGAAGCTGTAAATAGAAATAGAGGCAGCACTGCCAATCCCAATTCCTACCCAGATGTAAAAAGTTTCCCTTAGGCTTCTTAGAAAACTCAGAGGAACCTAGATGTCCACCAACATTGGGCCATGTGGTACACATGGTGATGGCAATGTTATAGGGGCCCAGGAGGCGCAGTACTGTGTGACAAAGCATGTAGACAACGCAAACTGTACCATGCCGGAGGCTGTAAATGGAAAAAGAGGCAGCACTGCCAATCCCAATCCCTACCCAGGTGTAAAACATTTTCATTTAGCCATCTTAGAAAACACATGGGAACCTACAGTAAGTGTCATAGGTGTTCACCAACTTTGGGCCATGTGATACACACGGTAATGGCAATGTTATAGGGGCCCGGGAGGAGCAGTACTGTGTGACAGAGCATGTAGACAATTAAAACCATACTATGCCAGAGGCTGTATGTGGAAAAGGAGGCAGCACCATCTTGGAAAACTCAATGGAACATAGGTATTATAGGTGTCCACCAATGTTGGGCCATGGGGTACACAAAATCTGATCGGATAGAGAGTGCAAAAAAAGGCCCCACAATGAGAACATACATACTCCAAGTGGAAGGTGCTCTTAGTATGGATTGAACTCATGACCGCAGTACTACACAGCTACATACTGAAGCACCATGCTGCCCAAGGCTGAGGTTCTAACCCTTCTCCATTTTTGGCTGGAGGTTTCAGGTTAAAGAAAAATTCATCAAAGCATTGTTTTTGTCTAAAGTTTAGATATAATAAAACTTTTATAAATCTTTAATTTCTATTGAACTTGCTGTTTTTTTGCTTTTAGTAAAAGCCTCTTCCTGGACATCCAGTATCATTCAACCCAGAAGACTGGGGACATACTGTGAGTACAGGGTAGAACAGACAAGATGTCCTCAGTCTTTTGGTTTGAATAATATCCAAGATCATTTGACCTAGAAGACTGAATACATACTGTGACTACAGGGTGAAACAGAAAGATGTGCTCAGTTTTCTGGTTTGAATGACATCCAGTATCATTCAACCAAGAAGACTGAAGACATACTGTGAGTACAGGGTAGAACAGACAAGATGTCCTCAGTCTTTTGGTATGAATAATATCCAAGGTCATTTGACCTAGAAGACTGAATACATACTGTGACTACAGGGTGGAACAGACAAGATGTCCTCAGTCTTTTGGTATGAATAATATCCAAGATCATTTGACCTAGAAGACTGGAGACATACTGTGAGTACAGGGTGGAGCAGAAAGATGTGCTCAGTTTTCTGGTTTAAATAACATCCAATACCATTTAACTCAGAAGACTGAAGACACACAGCGAGTACAGGGCAGAACAGACAAGACGGCTTCAGTCTCCTGGTTTGATTGACATCCAGCATCATTCAACCTAGAAAACTGAGGACATACTGTGAGTACAGGACAGAACAGACAAGATGTTCTCAGTCTTCTGGTTTGATTGCCATCCAGCATTAATGAACCCAGAAGAGTGAAGACATACTTTGAGTACAGGGCAGAACAGACAAAATGTCCTCAGTCTTCTGGTTTGAATGATGACAGCGACAATCAGTACAGGGTGAAATAGACAAGATGTCCTCAGTCTTCTGGTTTGAATTACATCCAGGATTATTCAACCCAGAAGACTGAAGACATACTGTGAGTACAGGGTGGAACAGACAAGATGTCCTCAGTCTTTTGGTTTGAATAATATACAGGATCATTCAACCAAGAAGACTGAAGACATACTGTGAGTACAGTGTGGAGCAGACAAGATGTCCTCATTCTTTTGGTTTGAATAATATCCAAGATCATTTGACCTAGAAGACTGAATACATACTGTGACTACAGGGTGAAACAGAAAGATGTGCTCAGTTTTCTGGTTCAAATAACATCCAATACCATTTAACTCAGAAGACTGAAGACACACAGCGAGTACAGGGCAGAACAGACAAGACGGCTTCAGTCTTCTGGTTTGATTGACATCCAGCATCATTCAACCTAGAAAACTGAGGACATACTGTGAGTACAGGACAGAACAGACAAGATGTTCTCAGTCTTCTGGTTTGATTGCCATCCAGCATTAATGAACCCAGAAGAGTGAAGACATACTTTGAGTACAGGGCAGAACAGACAAAATGTCCTCAGTCTTCTGGTTTAAATGATCACAGCGCCAATCAGTACAGGGTGAAATAGACAAGATTTCCTTAGTCTTCTGGTTTGAATTACATCCAGGATTATTCAACCCAGAAGACTGAAGACATACTGTTAGTACAGGATAGAACAGACAAGATGTCCTCAGTCTTTTGGTTTGAATAATATCCAAGATCATTTGACCTAGAAGACTGAAGACATACTGTGACTACAGGGTGGAACAGAAAGATGTGCTCAGTTTTCTGATTTAAATGACATCCAATATCATTTAACTCAAAAGACTGAGGACACACAGCGAGTACAGGGCAGAACAGACAAGACGGCTTCAGTCTCCTGGTTTGATTGACATCCAGCATCATTCAACCTAGAAAACCGAGGACATACTGTGAGTACAGGGTAGAACAGACAAGATGTCCTCAGTCTTTTGGTATGAATAATATCCAAGGTCATTTGACCTAGAAGACTGAATACATACTGTGACTACAGGGTGGAACAGACAAGATGTCCTCAGTCTTTTGGTTTGAATAATATCCCAGATCATTTGACCTAGAAGACTGATGACATACTGTGACTACAGGGTGGAACAGAAAGATGTGCTCAGTTTTCTGGTGTGAATGAAATCCAGTATCATTCAACCCAGAAGACTGAAGACATACTGTGAGTACAGGGTGGAACAGACAAGATGTGCTCAGTTTTCTGGTTTGAATGAAGTCCAGTATCATTCAACCCAGAAGACTGAAGACATACTCGGGTTACAGTGTGGAACAGACAAGATGTCCTCAATCTTCTGGTTTGGTTGACATCCAGAATCATTCAACCCAAACGACTGAGGACATACTGTGAGAATATGGCAGAACAGACAAGATGTCCTCAGTTTTCTGGTCTGAATGACATCCAGCATCACCCAATCCAGAAGACTCAATACATACTGTGAGTAAAGGGCGGAACATACAAAATGTCCTCAGTCTTCTGGTTTAAATGATGGCAGCACCATTCAACCCAGTAGACCGAAGACATACTTTGAGTACATGGCAAAATACCTTACCACCTTAAGGGATGTCACCACAGCTACTCTCTGCTCCATTTAGGGCCCCTCACTGCCACAAGAAGATCCAGAGAGTATGGAAGCCCTGTGTGTCATATGACTGGCCATGAAGACCATCTGGAAAAGCTAAGCATTCACAAAAATACAAATGGGTTCTGGGGGAGTGGAGAAAGACAGCAAGAGGAAAGAACAGAGGGATGAAACACTGGTTCTGCTATTCCTTCACTGTCCAATCAACAGGCTGAAAGTGTGACCTTGACAGGACCTACCTATGCTGTCTGGATCACATAGGTGATCAGAAAGAGAACAGGCTACCCAGGTGTAGGCTAGATTTAACAGGTATGACTATGTATTTTTTAGTTTCCCCTTTAAGTAGCAAGGAACTGCAGTCATCTTAGTGTTTCACCGCCAGAAGAATGTCAGGACGATCGTCTCGTCAGGAAGAGTTGTGGGAAAGTTTTTCACCCAGTAAGCGTACAGTGATTTTACACCGCTTTATTTGCTTTGCAGAATTTAATAGCCAATTAAAGCAGTGAGGAGAAAGTCCTCAGCTGAGCGTTTCTGACTCATTTAACATTATTAAAGTATTGTTAACACCGCGTTTTAATTATGTGAATGGTTTATGCTTTAAGTAAGACAGGTGAACTTTGTGGCTGCGGCGTCGTATATCAGCTGAATGTTCCCCTGAGTTTTCTAAGACGGCTAAAGGAAACTTTTTACATCTGGGTAAGGGTTGGGATTGACAGCGCTGCCTCTAATTCCATATACAGCCCCCGACATGCTATGGTTTGCGTTATGCACATGCTGTGTCTCCGGTGCTGCTCCTCCCCCCCATAACAGCGCTGTCACCACAAATTTGTGGCCCACTGTTGGTGGACACCTGGCTATCACACCTTTAATTATCACACCTATATGAGCTTGTTGGACATCCCAATAAAAAAACATGGCCATTAATATAGAGTTGTCCCCTTTGCAACTACTGGGAAGGCTTTCCTCAAGATGTTGGAGTGTGTATGGAGGAATTTGTTCCAACTCATCCAAAAGGTAATGCTACGATGCCAGCTAGTGATGTTGGACAAGATGATCTGGCTCACAACCAGTATCCCAGTTCATCTTAAAGACGTTCAGTTGGGTTGGGGTCAGGGTACTTGGGTTCCTACCAAGTTCCTCCACACCAAACTGGGCAGCTCACAATCAGTATCCCAGTCCTATCCAAAGATGTTTATTTGGGTTGAGGTACTCGAGTTCCTACCAAGTTCCTCTGCAACAAACTGGTCAAGCCATCTTTTTATGGAGCTGGCTTTGTACACAGGGGCACATGCTGGAACAGAAAAGGGCCTTCCCCAAACTGTTACCACAAGGAGGGAAGTCCAAAATGTCTTGTATGCAGGGCCAGTGCTTGACTATTTTGTGCCCTAGGCAAGACTAAAACACACAGACCACCCCCCCCCCCCGTCCTGGCGGGGTGTGGCGGTAGTCTTGCCCAGGGAGCGGGTGACTCTAACAGGTAACAGGGATAGGGATTGCCTCGATCAATTGAGTCTAAAGGTATCATCATCCTTTGTAATGAACTATTGGAAAGGAATACCTGGGGCTGCTCCAAGCATGCCCCTGGCATAAAAAAGGATTAGGGCAATCACGGTACCCATGGATAAGGCAAAGGTTATAATAAAATTAACATTTTATTAAGAAAAGGACGTAATTAAAAACATTTATACATAAATTGGTAGGCATGTTAATTACAACTGTGCATAGTGAGTACAGATGGTTCTAAAGGAACAAATAAACCCCATTGTTCATTTTATTATAACCTTTGCCTTATCCATGGGTACCGTGATTGTCCTAATCCTTTTTTATGCCAGGGGCATGCTTGGAGCAGCCCCAGGTATTTCTTTTCAACAGGGAACAGGGTTAGACAGAACAGACTCACCGGGTAGGATAGTTTTGCCTACATCCGGAGACCTGATGGTGCCCGCCTCCTCCCGTTCGGCTCCCCAGTGTCCTCCGCCTCCTCAGCTGTGCCCCCCTCATCCTGTCTGGCTCCCCACCGTCCTCTGTCCTCCTCAACTGTGCCCACCTTGTCCCATCTGCCTCCCCACTGCCCTCTGTCCTCCTCAGCTGTGCCTGCCTAGTTCAGTCCGGCTCCCCACTGTCCTCCACCTCCTCAGCTGTGCCCGCCTCATCCTGTCCGGCTCCCCACCATCCTCTGTCCTCCTCAACTGTGCCCACCTTGTCCCATCTGCCTCCCCACTGCCCTCTGTCCTCCTCAGCTGTGCCTGCCTTGTCCTGTCCGGCTCCCCACTGTCCTCCACCTCCTCAGCTGTGTCCGCCTCGTCCTGTCAGGCTCCCCACCATCCTCTGTCATCCTCAACTGTGCCCACCTTGTCCCATCTGCCTCCCCACTGCCCTCTGTCCTCCTCAGCTGTGCCTGCCTTGTCCTGTCCGGCTCCCCACTGTCCTCCACCTCCTCAGCTGTGTCCGCCTCGTCCTGTCAGGCTCCCCACCATCCTCAACTGTGCCCACCTTGTCCCATCTGGCTCCCCCCTGTCCTCCGCCTCCTTAGCTGTGCCCGCCTCATCCTGTCCGGCTCCCCACCGTCCTCTTTCCTCCTCAAATTTGCCCGCCTTGTCCCATCCGGTTTCCCACTGTCCTCCGCCTCCTCAGCTGTGCCCGCCTTGTCCCATCTGCCTCCCCACTGCCCTTTGTCCTCAGCTGTGCCCGCCTTGTCCTCTCCGGCTCCACCCTGTCCTCCACCTCCTCAGCTGTGCCCGCCTTGTCCCATCTGCCTCCCCACTGCCCTTTGTCCTCAGCTGTGCCCGCCTTGTCCTGTCCGGCTCCCCACTGTCCTCCACCTCCTCAGCTGTGCTCGTCTAGTCCTGTCAGGCTCCCCACCATCCTCTGTCATCCTTAATAGGGATGAGCCGAACACCCCCCCCGTTCGGCTCGCACCAGAACCCGCGAACGGACCTAAAGTCCGTGCGAGCTTTAGAACCCTATTAGTTATAATGGATGCGAACGTTCAAAATCAAAAGTGCTAATTTTAAAGGCTAATATGCATGTTAATGTCATAAAAAGTGTTTGGGGACCCGGGTCCTGCCCCAGGGGACATGTATCAATGCAAATTTTTTTTTTTAAAAACGGCCGTTTTTTCAGGAGCAGTGATTTTAATAATGTTTAAATTGAAACAATAAAAGTGTAATATTCCTTTAAATTTCGTACCTGGGGGGTGTCTATAGTATGCCTGTGAAGGGGCGCATGTTTCCTGTGCTTAGAACTGTCCCTGCAAAAAGTGTCATTTTTACAAGAAAAAAAGCTATTTAAAATCACTCGCGGCTAATCCCGTAACACAGAGAACAGTCATTCATTGAAAGTCATTCATAAAAAAAAAAGTCATTGATAAAAAGAAAAAAAAAGAAAAAAAAAAAAAAAGCGTGGGGGTCCCCCCAAATTCAATAACCAGGCCCTTCAGGTCTGGGATGGATATTAAGGGGAACCCCAGCCAAAAAAAAAAAAAAATGGCGTGGGGTCCCCCTCAAAATCCATACCAGACCCTTGTCCGAGCACGCAACCTGGGAGGCCGCAGGAAAAGAGGGGGGGACAAAAGCGCCCCCCCCCTCCCGCCTGAACCGTACCAGGCCACATGCCCTCAACATTGGGAGGATGCTTTGGGGGTCTAAGACCCCCAAAGCATCTTGTCCCCATGTTGATGAGGACAAGGGCCTCGTCCCCACAACCGTGCCCAGTGGTTGTGGGGGTCTGCGGGCGGGGGGCTTATCGAAATCTGGAAGCCCCCTTTAACAAGGGGACCCCCAGATCCCGCCCCCCCCCCCCCCCCTGTGTGAAATGGTAAGGGGGTACAAAAGTACCCCTACCATTTCACCAAAAAGTGTAAAAAATTGTAAAAATGACAGGAGACGGTCTTTCACAATTCCTTTATTAAAATCTTCTTTCTTCTTTCTTCATCCTTCGGTTTCTTCATCTTCTCCTTTTATTTCCATGTTTGACTTTTTGTATTTTTGAGGCGTGATCGCTGCTTATTGTGCAATTAGGGGAATAGTTTTCCCTCTGATCGTGTAATATTACAGAGCAGCGTATTATACCCCTCGGTATTCCGCTGCAGATGTCCGGCCCTTTGTCCCCGGGTGTTCTATTCCCATTCTGGAAAATATGAAGCAGTGGGCTCCCGTCCCACAGAAAGCAGGTGCGGCGGAGCTCGTTATGGTCAGCGAGACCCCCGCACCGTTCCCCCCTCCCCCGCTGGACCCCGGTCTGATCCGGCTGACGCTTTTTCCGTTGCCAGAAATTTGCATTCTGGAAGCGGTCGGCGGCGACGCTCAGCTGTAACGCGGATCGGAAAGCGTCGCCAAGTGATACCCAGCCAAAATTTTAATTAAAAATTGAAAATCTGATGAGGGATCATTGACAGCTTTGACCGTCGCCCCGCATCGTATCAATAAGCGCTGCTTTGGCGAGGACTTCCAGCTCCGGTCCTGAGTGGGGATGACCTCAGACTAGAGTGCGCTCAAAGCCTTTCATTGCCGATGTGAAAATGAAAGTCGAAGCTGAGGTCTATGGAAGGCTTCGGTCTTGTACAGTTGTACAGCCTGAAACCGCTTATCCTGATTTTCCCTGCACACTGTGAGCTTCTCACAGAGTGCAATAGAAGCTGCGGTAAGTCAGATAGAGCCCCCGCCTAATTTCCTGGCTGGAGGAAGTCCATTGTCATCTAGCCCTTTCCTCCACAGCTTGTCTCTTTCTTTCAGTGTATTTCAGTCCTTTCGATCTAGGAGGATCAGCATTACACGTGGGTGTTATCTAGAGCACTCTATATGCCTAGGAACGTCGAGTCCTACAGACTGACACCTGCCAATCAAGGCTTGCTAATATTTGCGTAACTCCTCCCAGTCAGGGTTACCCTTTCTTAAAGCCAAACCCTAACAAGCCCTGAACAAGGAGAGTAGTAATACGGTGCGCATGGCGTGCAGCAGCGCAGTGGGTGTGGCCGAATTGTTCTTGCTGACATCATCGCCCTGCCCCCCAGTAATGCCAAACCTGCCCCCAGACAACTGCCCGCAGCTCCCGGATGGCAACAGATTTGTGTGGGACTATCTTGGTTACTTGGGGAGCCACAGCCCGGTCTGAATAATGTGTCTGGGTTTCAGTCTGCCTGAAACCCGGACACATGATTCAAAACCCGGACTGTCTGGGTAGATTCCGGACAGATGGCAACCCTACTCCCACTGCTTGCATCAGGACTGAGGGCTCCGGAGAGGAGTACTGAGGCCGGGGGATGGGACGGTATCAGGAATATATGTACAGCACCCTGCTGGTGCCAGGATCTGCCGAGAGAATGAGAGAGAGAGAATGAGAGAGAGAGAATGAGAGAGAGAGAACAGGAGAGAGAGAATGAGAGAGAGAGAGAACAGGAGAAAGAGAATGAGAGAGAGAACAGGAGAGAGAGAATGAGAGAGAGAGAACAGGAGAGAGAGAATGAGAGAGAGAGAACAGGAGAAAGAGAATGAGAGAGAGAACAGGAGAGAGAGAGAGAATGAGAGAGAGAGGGAGGACAGGATAGAATGAGAGAGAGAGAGAATGAGAGAGAGAGAGGGGGGGGGGTAGATAGAGAACAGGAGAGAGGAAGAGAGAGAGAGAGAGAGTGAGGGGGGGAGAGAGGAAGAGAGAGAGAGAGGGGGGAGAGAGAGAGAGAGGGGGGGAGAGAGAACGGGAGAGAGAGCGAACGAGAAAGAGAGAATGAGAGAGAGAGAGAGAGAGAGAGATGAGAGAGAGGGGGGGGAGAGAGAGAGAGAGAGGGGGGAGAGAGAGAGGAGGGGAGAGAGAGAGAGAAGAGAGAGAGAGGGAGAGAGAGAGGGGGAGAGAAAGAGAAGAGAGAGGAGAGAGGAGAGAGAGAGGGGAGAGAAAGAGAGAATATGAGAGAATGAGAGAGAGAGGGGGGGAGGGAGGAGAGGGGGGAGAGAGAGAATGAGAGAGGGAGAGAGAGAATGAGAGAGGGAGATGGAGAATGAGAGAGAGGGGGGAGAGAGAGAGAATGAGAGAGGGAGAGAGAGGGAGGAGAGAGAGAGAATGAGAGAGCGAGAGGGAGAGAGAGAATGAGAGGGAGAGGGAGAGAAAGAGAGAATAAGAGAGTGGGAGAGAGGGGGAGAGAGGGGGAGAGAGAGAGAACAGAGAGAGAGAGAGGGGGGGAGAGAGAGAGAGAGAGAGAGGGAGAGAGAGAGAGAGAATATGAGAGAATGAGAGAGAGAGAACAGGAGAGAGAGAGAGAGAGCGCGCGAGAGAGAATGAGAGAGAGAATATGAGAGAATGAGAGGGAGAGAGGGGGAACAGGAGAGAGCGAGAGAGAATGAGAGAGAGAATATGAGAGAATGAGAGGGAGAGAGGGGGAACAGGAGAGAGAGAGAGGGGGGAAGGGGGGGAGAGAGGGGAGAGAGGGAGATAGAGAACAGGAGAGAGGAAGAGAGAGAGAGGGGTGGGGGAGAGAGAGGAAGAGAGAGAGGGGGGAGAGAGAGGGAGATAGGGGGGAACAGGAGAGAGATGGAGGGAGAGAGATGGGGAGGGAGAGGGAGAGAGGGGGAACAGGAGAGAGAGAGAAAGAGAGAGGGGGGACAGGATAGAGAGAGAGAGAGAGAAAAGGAGAGAGAGAGGGAGAGAGAGAGAGAATGAAATAGGGAAAGTGAATGGAAGTGAGAATGAGCAAAAGAGTGAGAATAAAAGAGAGAGAGAGAGAGAGGGGAGAGAATGTTGAGCATCAGCCATGTAATACAATATGGACATTTTTAAAAAACAACCCAATATTTGATGCCCACTAGTCTCAGCTTGTTAAAAGAGCAAGCAGGGTGGGGTCAAGGGGTAGGTGGACGAGGTGGCCACCTCGGGCGGGTGGCGGGGCAAAAAGGGCCAAGATCTGCAACCTATGCTGCTAATTCACAGCTCTTCAGAAAAGGTGGAGAGGGGCCCACTCTGGCCTTTTCACCCTAGGGGGTCCAACGGTCCTTGTCCCAGCACTGGCTACAAGGTCCTCTCCTTCTTCTTGTAAGGTCCTGTGCCCCAAGGGAAGGAGCATCTTTTCATACTGACACCCGGTCATCACAGCCGCTTTCTGATTAGCACTTCTACCTTGCAGCACTGGGGGTCCCCAGTCCCGGACAGGACACTATCTGCATGGAGTTTGCATGTTCTCCTCGGACTTGCGTAGGTTTCCTCCGGGTACTCCCGCTTCCTCCCACACTCCAAAGACGTGCTGGTAATGATAATTGGCCCTATATGATAGTCTACTGAAAGCACTCAAGGTGGCTGTTTTGCCATGATCTCCCCCAACAGCAGGTCTAGTCCTTTGAGCCCCCCCTAGATAGATAGAACAATTAAAATGAAAAATCGATATATTTTTTTAAAATTAGGATAAAAACAATGAAAAATGTACGAGGGAGGAGAGAAATGGTGGCGTTAGGTGTCCACCTACGTCTTGTATCTCTACATGTAAATGATTTAGGTCACATCGCTCCGGGAATTGATGGTTCTCCTCCATCTCCTGCCATGGTAAGACATGGATTAGAGCCCTCGGAGGCTGTGCCGGAGGATATCCGGGATTATGGAAATAGTACTGCCAACGGTACCGAGAGCTTTGTGCGCCATTAAGATAACGGGCCAGGTATGAACAGAGCCGGGAGAGGTCTGCACTGTGGTTTTTCCCTCTGCAAATCACTTAAAGAGAACCTGTTAAGCAACAGTGACTTCAAATCTGCATCGATACATTTCTTGATGGACATAAAGCTTAAAGCAACAGGACCATTTGTCAGAAAAGCCCCACCTTTTATCATTCTACATTCATCCTTGAGCTCTTTGCCTAGAGATGATGCCATCAGTCTGCTGCAGGCAAGGGGAAGCATTTCCTCAGTCTCCCCTTCATCAGTGATTAGACTTTATGTTGTTAATTTGTAAGGCAAGAGGCTGTAGCAGGGACTGATCTGTATCAATTAGCATCTTGGTCCAGGAGGTAGATGGTGACCCTGGAGGATGGCTGAACAAAGATGGTGCCGTCTTTCTGAAGAGAAAAGAGATGAAGGCATTGTTAGGAGAATTGCTGTAACCGATGATGGACACTAGGGATGAGCCCATGCGACCCCCAGTATCATATAGAGAAGTAATATAGATACCACTTCTATATATGACAGATTCCCACTGCCAATGGTTCCTATGGAAGCTGGCACCCACTGCATCCCTATCAACCCCCGTAGCAACCAGCCCATTGGCTTACATGGCAGGGAATCTCTGGCCATGCAAGCAAAGGGGCGGGGATCAGGGGCGGACTGACCATTTGGCCACTCGGGCACTTCCCGAGGGCCCCGGGCCACTAGGGGGCCCCATCAGGGTTGCCAGCCTCAGTAAAACCAGGGACAGTATGTAAAAATCCGTTTTTTTTACATCTGTTTCTGAAATGTCCCTTACAGACATCCTTTTGGTCTAAAAATCCAGAGATTATAGCTGCCCCACCTCTCCAGTACCTTCTCAGCCAATAGAAACATGTCTGTGTATACTGTGTGTACATGTCTGTGTATACTGTGTGATTGTATACTGTGTGTGTGTATACTGTGTGGCCCCATAATCTCTGATTGCCTGGGGGGCCCCATAATCTCCTATTGCCCGGGGGCCCCATGAGTTGTCAGTCCGCCCCTGGCGGGGATAGCCATGATATCGCTGCCCAAATACGCTCACTGGTCATATTTGGGGAATGATGTCATCGCTATCTCTGCCCTTTCTATTATCAAGCTGATGACTATTTGGGCAGCTGCCATTCAGCAAACAATACCACTGCGATCGGCCATGTGTGCGGCGGGCTCGCTGTGTTTTTTTAATTTCGGCGAGTCAGTGGGCAGCGGGCATTGTGATTGGCAAAATGGAACCTTTTGGGGATTTATATATTTTTTTTTTTTTCTTTAGTAAAATATTTTGGAGGACCTTTGAAGAAGTGAAAATTAAAAAATAAAATAACAAAGTATAATGTATTATAATCAAAGTATCATTTATTATAGACAAAGTATCTTTCATTATAAACAAAGTATCATTAATTTGTTAAATCAAAGTATCATTCATTCAAACAAAGTATCATTCATAATAGACAAAGTATCATTCATACAAACAAAGTATCATTCATACAAACAAAGTATCATTTATAATAGACAAAGTATCATTCATACAAACAAAGTATCATTCATAATAGACAAAGTATCATTCATACAAACAAAGTATCATTCATAATAGACAAAGTATCATTCATACAAACAAAGTATCATTCATACAAACAAAGTATCATTCATAATAGACAAAGTATCATTCATACAAACAAAGTATCATTCATAATAGACAAAGTATCATTCATACAAACAAAGTGTCAACCATGTATCATTTATTATAGACAAAATATCACTCATTATAGACAAAGTATCATTCATTACATCAAAGTATCCTTCATTATAAACAAAGTATCATTCATAATAGACAAAGTATCGTTCAAACAATGCATCATTTATTATAGACAACATGTCTTAGTCATTATAAACAAAGTATCACTCATTATAATAAACGTATAATTTATTATAGACAAAGTATCATTCATTCATTCAAACAAAATACCATTCATTATAGAGGAAATATCACTCATTCTAAACAAAGTATTCATTAAATCTAATTATCATTCATTCAAACGAAGTATCACTCATTATAGACAATATATCATTATAAACAGGGATGGTGCAAGGATTTTTGTCTGCTTAGGCGAAGGTGCATTTTGATCCTGAAGAATGACAGTTCTGTCCAGGAAGTGATGTCGTATTCAGGAAATTATGTCCTATGCAGGAAGTGATTTCATATTCAGGAAGTGATGTCATATGCAAGAAGTGATGTATTCAGGAAGTGATGTCATATTCAGGAAGTGATGTCGTATGCAGGAAGTGACATCATATTCAGGAAGTGATGTCGTATGCAGGAAGTGACATCATATTCAGGAAGTGATGTCGTATGCAGGCCCTGATTTCATATTCAGGAAGTGATGTCATATGCAGGAAGTGATTTCATATTCAGGAAGTGATTTCATATTCAGGAAGTGATGTCATATGCAGGAAGTGATGTGGTATGCAGGAAGTGACATCATATCCAGGAAGTGATGTTGTATGCAGGAAGTGATGTCACTTCCTGGTCTGTGTACAGGAGGGAGGCTGAGCAAACGAGATCTGCTGAGCGGAGGCTGAGCAAACGAGATCTGCTGAGCTCCCTCCGCCATGACAACACCGGGGCCACAGGTGGGACAGTGGAGTCCAGTAAGCATGGCGGAGAGGCTGTGCTGGTGGAAGTGATAGGCGGCTTTTGTCACTTCCTCATGAAAGCCGACAGTCGGTTTTTCTAAAGTGCAAGCACTCCCTATCATTATAGCAGCTGGGAGTGTGTAAAAAAAAAAAACATATCTTCAGCACCGGGAAAATCTGAATCCCCAGCAAGTGGCACCCTACCCCCAATGGGGATTTTACCCCCATCCTGGCACCCTAAGGCGGCTGCTTAAGCCGTCTCATGATAGTGCCTGCCTTGATTATAAACAAAGTACCATTCATTATAGATATAGTATCTAAAGGTCACAAATTAACTTTCAAAAGCGCGCCACGTTCAATAATAAGAACCAATCGGTGTGATCACTTTGTCAGCTATGACCAAATGATCACATGCCGTCTCTATTGACGAAACGTCATCCTGCAGCTGGCTGTTCATCTGCCTAACATTTTACATACAATTACAGTATTAAAAAAAGTGATAATAAAAAAAACAGAACACAAATTGTACCAAAAAGCCATAAAAATCTAAAAATGATTTAGGTATGAAAAGTATATTTGACATTTTTTATATTTTAAATATAAGACCCCTGCCACAAACCCCTACCCCTACCCCCACCCCACTCCACACACCCCAAGGTTTCCTTTAAACCCGATGCATCACTTCTTTTCTTGAAGTCTTCTAGCTGCTCTGGTGATGTCACAGCAGCTTCCTCGTCTTCTTTCTGTAGCTGTGGGGGAGGGTTCTTTCAGGACTCAGCAGCGCTTATGTAATACTGCATCCATCCTGGAGATCTGTGGACCCAGCCTGTGTGACGCCCCCTATGGAAGTCTGAAAAACCATGAAATGGGCACTCTGACATCAGGCTGTATTTATTAAAAAAAAAAATTAAAAAATCGCAGAGCTATTCATCCTGTGCTCATTAGTTCTGTGTCAATGGGGGGTAACATCGAATTGCTTTCTGGCTATTCTCTATCCAGGTCGAATGCTATTTGAGTGATTCAGGAAATCACCACATTATGGCCACTAGATAGAACCGAGGATCGTAGTATTTTAAGTGATTTTTTTTTTCTATCATCATCGGCTCCATCTAGTGGTGTTTTTCTGACTCACTCTATTCTGTATGAATGAATAACATTCGACCTTGAAAGAAAGTAGCCTAATAACATTCGCTGTTAGCTCAATTTGCACAGAACAAATATACATGCAGTTTTTCATGACGAATAGCTCTGAAAACTTTTTTTTAAGCACCAGCTTCTGGCGCTGGACCAAGAATGGACAATGCTGGAGGGTTAAGTGAACACTAAAAGGGATCTAAAAAAAAAAAATCTATTGTAAACACTGTGATTTTTAATATTTTTTTGGATGCCATATGGTTGGAGGCTTGGTAAGGGTTAATACCAGGCGGTAATCTTATGTTTGGTTCCCAGCACAACACGGGTAGTGCGTGTCCCAGAACAGAGGCGGTGAGGCCTGGAAGGTCTGAGGCTCCGCAGAGACGCCGGGGAAGTTGACCTGTCAGTCACCGCTAAGCCTCACGATTGATTGACAGCTCCGCTCCCCCCCAAGAGGTTTTCCAGTAGCTGGCAGCTGGCGGCTCGGGACCGGCGCAGGAAAGGGATGCTGACAACTACAGAATACTCGCATTATTCTTCCACGCTCTCAAGTCATTCTATTTCCATCAGTAAATCCGTCTGTGACCGGTTCCGGGAGCACCCGCCGGAGCTGGGGGGCAGGGACGCCACCGGGGAGGGTACACGGGTCTCCTGATAAGGATCTCTATGTACAGCATCTCATAAAAGTAAGTACACCCCTCACATTTTTGTAAATCTTTTCTTCTATCTTTTCATGTGACAACACTGAATAAATGACACTTGTCTACAATGTAAGTAGTGAGTGTACAGCTTGTATAACAGTGTAAATTTGCCGTCCCCTCAAAATACCTCAACACACAGCCATTAATGTCTAAACCGCTGGCAACAAAAGTGAGTACACCCCTAAGTGAAAATGTTCAAATTGGGCCCAATTAGCCAATCTGACAGGGGAGGGCACAGAGATCTTCTGTTCCTGCTAAGCAGCAACACAGATCTCTGTGTTTTCCCAGTCAATCCACACCCCACTAGACATGTGCAATTCGTTTCATTCCAAATACATTTTTTACTGAATTTAGACAAATTCGTTAATTCGGAAATATCTGAATTAACGAATACCCGTTTAACACATTTTTCAGAATATTCTAAAATTCTTATATTCAGAAATTTCAGAAATTCGAAGATTCAGAAATTTGAAGATTCAGAAATTCGAAAATCCGGAAATTCAAAGATTCAGAAATTCTGAAACTTGAAGATTCAGAAATTCTGAAATTTGAAGATTCAGAAATTCAGAAATTCGAAGATTCTGAAATTCTGAAATTCAAAGATTCAGAAATTCTGAAATTCGAAGATTCAGAAATTCTGAAATTCGAAGATTCAGAAATTCGGAAATTTTGAAGATTCAGAAAATCGGAAATTCGAAGATTCAGAAATTCGAAGATTCAGAAATTCGAAGATTCAGAAATTCGAAAATCCGGAGATTCGAAGATTCAGAAATTCGAAAATCCAGAAATTCAAAGATTTAGAAATTCGGAAATTCATAGATTCAGAAATTCGGAAATTCGTAGATTCAGAAATTCGGAAATTTGAAGATTCGGAAATTTGAAGATTCAGAAATTCGGAAATTCGAAGATTCAGAAATTTGGAATTTCTGAGAATTCATAAGAATGACAATCCGAAAATAAGAATGAAGATTTGAAAACCCGAGAATTCGAAAATCTGAAATAATAACTAAGTAATAATAACTTAACTATTACTTTCAAATTTGGCTGTGGGTGAACGTAACGATTACGAATATATCTGAAATAAGGAATTATCCGAAATAACGAATGCCGCATTGGATTTCGGGATTTTCTTTCTTATTTTCGAATTTTCGAGTTTTTGAGTTTCCAAATTTTTCGAATTTACGAATTTTTGAATATACGGAAAAAACAAAACAGAAAATTCGGAAATTCAAAAATACGATAATCTGAAAATAAGAATGAAAATTCAAAAGAACGAAAATCCGAAAATAAGAATGAAGATTAGAAAACCCGAATATTTTAAAATTTGGAAATTTGAAAATTGGAAATAATAACTAACTAATAATAACTTAACTATTACTAAACTATTAAATTATAGGTATTGGAATTTCCTTTCAAATTTGGCTGTGGGTAATTGTAACGAATGTATCTGAAATAACGAATTATTCGAAATAACGAAAGTCGCATCTAAACAAATGGAACGTAGCAAATGACTTTTTATTATTGTTATTTATTAATAATTTGTTACATTCCATTTGTTTAGATGCAGCATTCGTTATTTCAGATAATTCGTAACTTCAGATAAATTCTTATTTGAAAGGAAATTCCAATACCTATAATTTAATAGTTAGTTATTATTTAGAATTTTCGGATTTTCTTTCTTATTTTCAAATTTTGGAATTTTCGGATTTCCAGATTTTCGAATTGTCAGAGTAAATTCTTTTTCAAATTCCCGAATTTACGAATTCAGAATTTTCTGAATTTTAAAATTGTAAAATTTACAAACTAAAACAAAATGTTTTTATTTTTTCGGCAGTGCACATGTCTATCCCCCACCCAGTTAGAAACCTCCCCCTAGGGACACATTTAACCCTTTGATCCCCCTGATGTTAACCCCTTCCCTGCCAGTGTCATTAGTACAGTGACAGTGCATATTTTTAGCACTGATCACTGTAAAAAATGTCACTGGTTCCAAAGTGTCAGTTAGTGTCTGATTTTTCCGCCGCAATGTCGCAGCCCTGCTGAAAATTCGCTGATTACTAATAAAATAATTAAAAATGCAATAAAAATATCCCATAGTTTGTAGACGCTATAAGGCTAGTTTCACACTGGGGCGCTGGGTGCGCTGGGTGCGCTGGTGGTAAAGCGGCGCTATATTTAGTGCCGATTTACCGTTGTTTTAGCGGCGCATTTTGGCCGCTAGCGGGGCGGTTTTACCCCCGCGAGCGGCCGAAAAAAGGGTTAATACCGCCCGCAAAGCGGGCGCTAGAGCGGCGATTTGCGGGCAGGTTCGGAGCGCTTCCCCATTGTTTTCAATGGGAGGGGGCGCTTTAGGAGCGGTAAATACACCGCTCCTACAGCGCACCAAAGATGTGGCTTGCAGGACATTTTTCAGCGTCCTGCAAGCGCACTGCTTCAGTGTAAAAGCCCTTGGGCTTTCACACTGAAGACACAGCAACAGCTGTTTCGGGTCGGTTTGCAGGCGCTATTTTTAGCAAAATAGCGCCTGCAAACCGCCCCAGTGTGAAAGGGGCCTAACTTTTGCACAAACCAATCAATATACGGTTATTGGGATTTTTTTTTTTTACCAAAAATATTTGGCAGAATACATATTGGCCTAAATTGATGAAGAAATAAAATGTTTTCCTTTTTTTTTTTATTGGATGTCTTTTATAGCATAATGTAAAAAAATTTTGATTTTTTTTTTGTCAAAATTTTGATTTTTTTTTTTGTTTACAGCGCAACAAAAAAAAAAACTATCCACATCAAACCGGATAGTGCCGCATGTTTTTATTTATTTATTCATTTTTTTTTAATTCTAGATCTTTTTTTTGTTTATAGCACAAAAAAAAAAAAAATAAAACTATCCGCGTCAAACCGGAT
This sequence comes from Lithobates sylvaticus, assembly GCA_028564925.1. Lineage (NCBI taxonomy): Eukaryota > Metazoa > Chordata > Amphibia > Anura > Ranidae > Lithobates > Lithobates sylvaticus. Next base: position 765,802,189 of record CM053026.1, on the reverse strand, counting down.
AGTACGGCAAGTTTTTTTATACTAAGGGTTTTTTTTTATTTTTTACTGTGTTTCATTGAAATAAAAGGGCTGCCCTGCACTTCGCGTGCGGCTTGGTCACGGCCTTAGGCTCAGTAATGTGTGCATTAGCGTTGGCACCCTGCGGTGCCAACGCCATGCGGTCTTAATAGCACCGCAACACACCTCGCTATTGGACATGTGCTGCCGCGCACCACAGCAAAAAGTCATCCTGAATATTGTGATATAGAAATATCAGATGAAGGACATTCCTGGTCCTCCCTAGCTGATGCCCCTGTTGCCCAGTGGTCAGTAATGCCCCCCTGTGGTGCCCCCTCCCTGTACAGTCTGTGAGATGAATACGGTGGTATGGACTCCAGCGGTGAGCGTCCCGTGTTCTCGGCGTTCTCCGGTGTGAGGGGTTCTGCCGCGTGCTGATTGTTATTCCGCAGACATGTCCTTGTCAAAGGTAATTGATGGGGTGCTTAGACTGGAGCGCCCAGGGACGCCGCTCAGATGAGAGTGGAGTTTACTAAAAAATGAAATTGAATTTTTGGGACTGTAGAGCGGAATGCTGCTTGTCACCAGAGAGAATGACAATGGACGTGCGCCCTGCCAATCAGGAGGTCACCCCGCCATCTTTCTAGAACTTTCTGCCCACCGCCATCTACTTACCCGACTCGCCTACACTAATCACAGCGAGCATATACAAATATTCTCCGATTATGATAGATAGATATGAGATAGATAGATAGATAGAAATTATATAGTGATATAAATGATAGATAGATAGATAGATAGATAGATATGATAGAAATGATAGATTAGCTAGATAGAAATGATAGATAGATAGATAGATAGATAGATAGATAGATAGATAGATAGATAGATAGATAGACAGGTAGATAGACAGGTAGATAGACAGATAGATAGATAGATAGATAGATAGATAGATAGATAGATAGATAGATAGATAGATAGATAGATAGATAGATAGATAGATAGATAGATAGACAGGTAGATAGATAGATAGACAGGTAGATTGAAATGATAGATAGATTGATAGAAATGATAGATAGATAATAGATTATCTATCTATCTCATATCTATCTATCTACAGTAAAATCTTGGATGGCGAGTATAATTTGTTTCGGAAACATGCTTGTAATCCAAAGCACTTGTATATCAAAGCAAATTTCCCCATAAGAAATAATGGAAACTCAGATGATGTAAAGGGGTGACCCCACCCCTTCTGACGCCACGGGGACTTCCCTGTGGCGTCAAAGGGGTCTAGGTCACCCATTTACGTCAACAGTTGGCCCCGCCCTCAGTTATATAAGAACTGTCACAAGTGAAGACGCGTCAGATGGTGGGTGCCTCCCATTGTCCCAAGCTATGTCTTTTTTAACATTTTGAAACTTTTTTTGTGAAATGGTAGGGTAGGGGTACCCCATTACCAATCAATGAAATGGTAGGGGTACCCCATTACCAATTCACACAGGGGGGGGACTGAGATCTGGGGGTCCCCTTGTTAAAGTGGGCTTCCAGATTCCGATAAGCCCCCCGCCCGCAAACCCCCACAACCACCGGGCAAGGGTTGTGGGGATGAGGCCCTTGTCCCCATCAACATGGGGACAAGGTGCTTTGGGGGGCTACCCCAAAGCTCCTTCCCCATGTTGAGGGCATGTGGCCTGATATGGATCAGGAGGTGGGGGCGCTCTCTCATCCCCCTGTCTTTTCCTGCGGCCTGCTAGGTTGCGTGCTCGGATGAGGGTCTGGTATAGATTTTTGGGGGACCCCACACAATTTTTTTTTATTTTGGTTTGGGGTTCCCCTTAATATTCATACCAGACCCAAACGGCCTGGTAATGGACTGGGGGAATCCCATGCTCTTTTTTTCAATGATTTTTATCTATATAAAATAGACCCGACAATTTATTAGAGCCGCAATCAGTTTTAAATTACTTTTTTTCCTTTAGAAATGTCCTTTTGCTCTCACACTGTTCTAAACATGGGAAACATGCGCCACTTTACAGGCATACTATAGACACCCCCCAGATGCGACATTTAAAGGAATATTTCATTTTTATTGTTTCACATTAAGCATTATTAAATTATTAAAATCACTGCTCCTGAAAAAACAGCTGTTTTTAAAACTATTTTTTGCATTGATACCTGTCCCCTGGGGCAGGACCCGGGTCCCCAAACACTTTTTATGACAATACCATGCATATTAGCCTTTAAAATTAGCACTTTGATTATTCATGTTTGTGTCCCATAGATTTTAACGGTGTTCGTGTGTTCTGCCAATTTGTTTTGCCTGTTCGCATGTTCTGCTGCGAACCGAACCGGGGGGTGTTCGGCTCATCCCTATCCACAACCATTTATTCATAAGTCCTTCAGTTTATAGTCCATATAAAAATATTATAGCAATGTGATAGGTTGTGTAACCATAAAATGTCCATCCACAAATGAAAGCCTCCACAAGGGGATTAGAAACAAATTCCAGTAGAAGCTCCAGAGTATAAAAGAGAAGAGAGGCGCCTCTAAGTGTAGCGATATGGTTACATTTAATGAAGGTACAATATTTAGCAACTCACATGGTTGATGATTAAAAGAGGCACATCTAAGTATGCCGGCATCCGGGGGTAAAGCTGTCCACATAGACCATTGTCTTCAGAAGATGTTATATTCTTTCTATTTTATTTTATTCTATTCTATTTTTTATTTTATTCTATTCTATCCCTTTATTTTCTATTCTATTTTGTTCTGTTTTACTCTATTCTTTGATTTTCTTTTCTATCCCTTTTTTTTTTCTATTCTATTCTATTATTTTCTCCTATTTTATTTTCTATTCTATTCTGTTCTCTTAGGAAAATGTGAATTCGATTTGAAAATAATTCAAATTCAATTAGGAAACTATTCAAATTCGAATTTCGTCCGAAATTTTGATTTGTTTTTTTTTTTTCAGCTTTGTTTAAAAATTTTTACTATTGTAATTCGGAAATTCAGATTCAACCGAATTTCCGAAAAACTAAAAATTAAAAAAAAAATGCACTGCATATGTCTAAAGCCCCATACACACGGTCGGACAATCCGCGGACCAGGTCCGTCGGATCATGTCCGTCGTACTTTGTCCGATGTTGGTTTTGCGTACACACGGTCGGACAAAGTTGTCGGAAAATCCGATCATTCTGAACGTGGTGACGTTTGTTGCCTACGACGGGACAACGTAGAGGCTAGTAGCCAATAGCTTTGGTCTTGTAATGTGATCTGAGCATGCGTAGCACTTTGTCCGGTCGGACAACCGTACACACGATCGGGTTTGGTGTGATCGGACTGTGTTGACGGCAAATCTTTCCAGCAGGAGATAAGACTTTGTCCGTCGGACAAACCGACGAACACTGTCCGATGGTGCATACACACGGTCTGATTTTTCAACAACATTGTCCGATCGGACAGAATCCATGAAAAAGTCCGACCGTGTGTATGGGGCTTAAATGTAATAATGATGTTGGTTACAAAAATAAAATCAAAGGATTTATCAGCGGGAATGTAGCAGGTCATAGCAGAAAAAGGGGGAAATATCTGTGTGCGATATAAAAGAATATGAAAAGTTTTTTTTATAGCGGTGCACAGTACGCCACAGCAAAACATGAGGATAATAATGGTATACTGAATAAAATAAAATTCAAGGATTCAATAGTTTTCACATCGAGAGCACCGTGGTGAAACAGAAGGATATTAGCGGCATGCTTTGATAGTGCTGGGCCTACAGGGGATTAAATGATAGTACAACATAATAGAATAATAGGAAACAACAGTCACTTCAAAACACGGAGGCCAAATATGGTTATCCTGCCAATATGGGGGCACCTAATAGGCAATTATATTGAATAAACAGGCAACAGTCAGTCAACTTTTACATTATGCAGGAAGCAGACAGGCAATCATTACAATGACAAAAAATCAGCCATGCGTGACAATATGTGGGTAACAAATGCAGAAATCTGACAATATGCGAGCAACAAATGGGCAGTTGTGACTATATGGGGGCAACAATTGAGCAGTTGTGACTATATTGGGACAATAAATGAACAGTGGTGACTATATGGGGCAGCAAATAGGCAATTGTGACTACATGGGGGCAACAAATGGGCAGTTGTGACTATATGGGGCAACAAATGGGCAGTTGTGACTAAATGGGCGCAACAATGACAAAAAATCAGCCATGCGTGACAATATGTGGGTAACAAATGCAGAAATCTGACAATATGCGAGCAACAAATGGGCAGTTGTGACTATATGGGGGCAACAATTGAGCAGTTGTGACTATATTGGGACAATAAATGAACAGTGGTGACTATAAGGGGGCAACAAATGGGCAATTGTGAGTATATGGGGGCAGCAAATGGGCAGTTGTGACTACATGGGGGTTACAAATAGGCAATTGTGAGTATATGGGGCAGAAAAATGGGCAGTTGTGACTTAGTGGGGGTTACAAATGTGCAATTGTGACTATATGGGGCAACACATAGGCAATTGTGAGTATGTGGGGGCAGCAAATGGGCAGTTGTGACTAAATGGGCGCAACAAAAGGGCAGTTGTGACTATATGGGGCAACAAATGGGCAATTGTGAGTATATGGGGTCAGCAAATGGGCAGTTCTGACTACACGGGGGTAACAAATGGGCAGTTGTCACTATATGGGGCAACAAATGGGCAATTGTGAGTATATGGGGGCAACAAATGTGATTATAAGGGAGCAACAATTGTGAGTATATAGGGGTTGCTACACTGGGGAAACAAATGGGCAATTCGGACAATATGCAGGTTCGAAATACACAAATGTGAAAATATGCAGGCAGCAAATGGCAGTTGTGATTATAGGGGGGGCAACAAATGGGCGGTTGTCACTATATAGGGGCCACAAATGGGCAATTGTGATAAGATGCAGGTACAAATGTGACAATATTTTTAAAAATGCACAAATAGGACAATATGTGGGCAAAAAATGGCAAAAAATTTATGCCATCAATACATGCCCAAAGCCCATTGGCACAAGCCTTTACGCAAACTAGAGACTCTTCATTGGGGAGCAAGTCAAAAGGAGGTCAACTGTATGGGCAAATTCAGGTTAGAATAGGCCAACTTTAGGTCATATGCAAGTCACACGGTCAACTGCAGGTCAAATGCAGGTCAGAAGGAGATCAACTGTACGTCAAATCCAAGTCAGAAGGAGGTCAACATCAGGTTAGGTGTTCAACTGTATGGCAAATGCAGGTCAGAAGGAGGTCAACTGTATGGCAAAGGCAGGTATGGATTTCAACTGTAGGTCAAATGCAGGTGAAGAGGTCAACTGTTGATCAATTCAAGTCGTGAGATCAACTGTAGGTCAAATGTAGGTCAGGAGGTCAACTGTAGCTCAAATGCACCTGTCAATTAATTCTAATGCGGCGTACACACGGTCGGAATTTCCGATGGAAACAGTCCGATGGGAGCTTTTCAACGGATTTTCCGACCGTGTGTATGCCCAACGGTCTTTTTCTGTCGGAATTTCCGACGGACTTTGGATTGAGAACCTGTTCTCAATTTTTCCGACGGAAAACCTTTCTATCGGATTTTCCGATCGTGTGTATACAATTCCGACACATAAAATTCCGACGCATGCTCGGAACCAATTCGACGCATGCTCGGAAGCATTACATTTCCCTTCTATAGTGCTGTCGAACGTGTTTTATGCCGCTGTGTTACAGACCGTCGGAATTTGGAGTGACCGTGTGTAGGCAAGACAGTTTGAGCGAAATTCCGTTGGAATTCCGACAGGAAAACCATCAGAGCTTTTTCCAACGAGAATTCCGACCGTGTGTACGCGGCATTAGAAGTGTCTCAAACTGTTGCAATCGACCCATAACCCATTGGCTTTTACGCAAACCAGAGATGCTCCATTGGGGAGCAAGTCAAAAAGAAGGTCAAATGTTGGGCAAGTGCAGGTAAGAATAGGCCAACTTTAGCTCAAATACTGGTCATGAGGTCAAGTGTAGGTTAAATGCAGGTCAGAAGGAGGTCAACATCAGGTCAGGAGTTCAACTGTAGGTAAATTCGGGTTAGAAGAAGGTCAACTGTATTGCAAATACATGTCATAAGAGCCCAACTGTAGGTCAAATGCAGATCAGGAGGTCAAATGCATGTCAAGAGGTCAACTGTTGATCAAATGCAAGTCAGAAGGAGGTGAACATCAGGTCAGGAGAGGCCAACTCCAAGTCAAATGCAGGTCAGGGGGTCAACTTTAGGTCAAATGTGGGTCAAGGGGTCAACTGTTGATCGAATGCAAGTCATAAGATCAACTGTAGGTAAAATACAGGTCAGGAGCTCAGCTTTTGGTGAAATGCATGTCAAGAGGTCAACTGTTGATCAAATGCAAGTCAGAAGGAGGTGAACATCAGGTCAGGAGAGGCCAACTCCAAGTCAAATGCAGGTCAGGGGGTCAACTTTAGGTCAAGTGTAGGTCAAGAGATCAACTGTAGGTCAAATTCAGCTCAAGAGGTCAACTGTAGGTCAAATGCACCTGTCAATGAATTCTCAGAAGTGTCTTAAACTGGAGCCATCAGCACAAGCACAAAACCTGTTGACCCAAACCAAAAGACCCTCCGTTTGATCAGTCTAAAAAATTATTGATTGTTTTGGACTCTACTGCATCGTTCGGCCATGGTAAAACTTTGTTCATCTTTTTTTTTTTTTTTGTGGTCAAACAACTATTTGTGTGTGTGTGTGTGCTGGAGAACCGATCGTAATACAAATTGATTAAAAAGATCCACTTTTAAATGGTTGCTTATTTTTCGTGACCAATTAATCGCGTTTTTTCGATTGATTATTTGCAGTCGATTTCAAACCAGGTAACAATACTAAACATACTCTATTGTTCCCTGGTTCCGTCACCACTAGCGGTACCTAGATCACCACCTTTATAGACTTTCGGACCCCCATTGTTTGTGGTCAGTCGCGGACCATTGAGCGATCCTGGAAGATTTTGGAGAAGCGAGCCCCGGCTCTCTCCCTCTGGAGCGCTCGCAATTGTGCGCCCCCCCCCCCCCAAGTCCCTCCGAAAAAAAAGGGTCCATTAGTGTGGGAAGCTGTACGGCTCAGCGGAGGGAGGAGAAGTGGTGACAGTGCTCCTTCTTTGATCAAAGATTTCAATGGCACAGCTGGAAGCGAAACAACAAGCTACACAGCTGAGATCTAACACACCATCCCGGCATCTGAATGAGAAGCCACCTCCATCGCACCGCGGAGCCCCAGCAGGCAGGGTGCCAGGGGCCAAAGCTGGCAGCCAGTGCCCCCCCCCCCCCCCGCCTGGCTGCTGGTCATATATTATAGACCTTGGTAGGAGGCTTTTGGTCTTTGAAGCTGCAGCTGCCCCCAGAGGCTTTTGGCAGCCAGGGGCCAGCATGCGATCATAATTGCAACCATTTAAAACGAACGTCTTGTCTTCCTTTAAATGAACATGTATTTTGAGTCATTATTGTACCGTTTATTTTAAAGCCATTTATTTATGTGTTTATTATGTTGTACACTTGCTGTACCATATTTGCATTATTTTATTCCATACCTATGTAGCACACACCATGTAGGAGCTGCAGATAAAAGGGATCCCCCCCCACTCCTGCACAGCCAGGCACACCAAATCTTCACGGGCACTCAAAGACTCCTTGTCAGTTCAGTAACAGCCCCTTACAGGCAGGAACTCACAGTCCCTTGACATAGCACATGTGGAGTGAAACGGCGTGTACCCTTTCCTTCTGCTTCCTCTGTGGCCACTGATCCCAGCACTAGTTCTTCAGGCAATGCTAGCTCACCTGGCTGCACCTGGCTCTTTCACCAGCCCTCCTGGCTGCCTCTCTACAACAGTCCACCCGGTTGATTCTTCACCAGCCCGCCCAGCTGACTCTTCACCAGCCCACCCAGCTGACTCTTCACCAGCCCACCCGGCTGACTCTTCACCAGCCCACCTGGCTGACTCTTCACCAGTCCGCCCGGCTGACTCTTCACCAGTCCGCCCGGCTGACTCTTCACCAACTCACCCAGCTGACTCTTCACCAGTCTGCACGACTGACTCTTCACCAGCCCACCCAGCTGACTCTTCACCAGTCTGCACGACTGACTCTTCACCAGCCCACCCAGCTGACTCTTCACCAGTCTGCACGACTGACTCTTCACCAGCCCACCCAGCTGACTCTTCACCAGTCTGCACGACTGACTCTTCACCAGCCCACCCAGCTGACTCTTCACCAGCCCACCCGGCTGACTCTTCACCAGCCCACCCGGCTGACTCTTCATCAGACCGCCCAGCTGACTCTTCACCAGCCCGGATGACTCTTCACCAGACCTCCCAGCTGACTCTTCACCAGCCCACCCGGCTGACTCTTCACCAGACCGCCCAGCTGACTCTTCACCAACTCACCCAGCTGACTCTTCACCAGTCTGCCCGACTGACTCTTCACCAGCCCTCCCAGCTGACTCTTCACCAGCCCTCCCAGCTGACTCTTCACCAGCCCTCCCAGCTGACTCTTCACCAGCCCACCCGGCTGACTCTTCACCAGCCCACCCGGCTGACTCTTCACCAGCCCTCCCGGCTGACTCTTCACCAGCCCTCCCGGCTGACTCTTCACCAGCCCACCCACCTGACTCTTCACCAGGGGAGAGGGTGGAGTTTTAAAGTTGTGATAGATTGTTACACACTCCGGTCATAGAGTGGGAGTCAGATATGCTGGGGGGTGGAGGGAGGGGAGGGCTAAAGTATAACGGTGTGATAGATTTTCACACAGGATGGTCAAAGTGTGGGAATCACTTGCAAGGAGGAAGGGAGTGGGGGAGAGGGTGGAGTTTTAAAGTTGTGATAGATTGTTACACACTCCGGTCATAGAGTGGGAGTCAGATATGCTGGGGGTGGAGGGAGGGGAGGGCTAAAGTATAACGGTGTGATAGATTTTCGCACAGCCCAGTCACAGGATCAGAGGTATCAGCGGAGACGATGAGACTAGGGTTGCAGTAGGTGATCCTGCTCTGCCATCTGAAGGTAAGTACTTACACGAGAGTTCGCAGTGGGTGTCAGCAGTTTACTAGTAAACCAAAATGCAGGCAAGAGATGGAACTCGGTTCATTGAACAGCAAACTCTAAAAAAGTGTTGGTCTCAGCTTATGTTCTGCAACCATAGAGCCCAGGAGAGGTGGGAGGAATCACTTAACATATATTTGCTTCAGCTGTATATTTAATTACTTGGCTGGACCTGGCTGAGGAAAAAATGCTGACAAGATTACTGCTTAACATGCAAAACAAGATTGGTTTTATGTCGTTATTAGTGGAATTTACAGGGACAGAGATGTCCGGGGACAAATCTAAAGACAGGTATTGTTATTTTAATGTTCAGCAATGTCCCTCTAGCAGTGGGTCATGTTAAGAATGCCTAGGCACTGGTCACATGATCTCAGCTGAAGGTCCAGAGCAGACCAGGTCAGCGACCACCCCAGAGGAGGCTCGGATTTCCGTTATTACAGAAATGAATACATATTTTAACATTTTTATTTACATTATATGCAGATTTTCTTTTCTACTATTTAAAGAAGAGATCTGCTTTAAAGTAGTAAAAGTTGTTACGTCAAGAAAAAGGAGGTAGTGGCGCGCAAACTAAACTAAATATTAATAAAACAGACAGTATCAGGTCATAAACATAAAACACCAGCAGGCAGGCTCTGGGTCAGTAAAATGGCATAAAACAAACAATATGTACATAAACTGACGTGATAAAATCATGTGATAAAAGACAATCCAGATTTAGAGGTGTTTCAGATAAAATCGCATGGTGTAGCTAATAATATAAAATCCAGTGATAATAAGGTAAATAAAGAACGTGATGAAGATATAAAACGCATAAAAGTGCATCCAAAAAAACTATATGTGAAGGGGTGTTCCAAAACGGTTTAAAAACCACAATATCTTAAAAGTGATATGGAAAATATAGTGCAAAAGAGCAGGGGAGACTAGAAGAGTCTCATAGCAAAAGGAAATGGTAACGAATCCCCTGATGAAGTCACGTGACAAGTGACGAACACGCGTCGGGACACGTGACCTTACCGGAAGTGACGCCGACGAGCTCGAGGCTCGTTTATACTCTGCTGGTTTATTCACTTGTTATGTGAGTACCCACTTCTCCTATATTGCTTTTACGTTTTACTGTTAAATAAATATCTTGTTACCAAACTTACTACACTATGAGGATATTTATCTTATATACACATTGAGGTGAAAAGCCCCCTATACAACAACCCCCCCACCCGCCCCCGCCTGGACCAAGGAGGATAACTGAAAGGGATCTTCCAGTGAGGCAACAGGATAAACATCCCAGAGAGGACTGCTTCTTTCTACCACATAAAGACCCAGATTACATTGCTGTAACCTTACAGCTGTAAGGTAAGGGGCCACCCGCATTCCTTATAGGATTCCATGAGAGAAATATTACAACACACTACACAGGATCTATAGTGTATTCACGTTAACTACTGGAAACCCCAGCACTGTTAGCCTGCTATCTGCCGGATAGAAGACTTCACCATCACTCGGCATTTAACGCCACATATGGACTTTTTTTTCTGGACTTTTAGATTCTGCGATTTATTTATCGCTGCGCACCATTTCTTTCACTCCAGATCATTTCTTGTTTTAATCTTATTCACACGGATTCGTTACCATTTCCTTTTGCTATGAGACTCTTCTAGTCTCCCCTGCTCTTTTGCACTATACTTTCCATATCACTTTTAAGATATTGTGGTTTTTAAACCGTTTTGGAACACCCCTTCACATATAGTTTTTTTGGATGCACTTTTATGCGTTTTATATCTTCATCACGTTCTTTATTTACCTTATTATCACTGGATTTTATATTATTAGCTACACCATGCGATTTTATCTGAAACACCTCTAAATCTGGATTGTCTTTTATCACATGATTTTATCACGTCAGTTTATGTACATATTGTTTGTTTTATGCCATTTTACTGACCCAGAGCCTGCCTGCTGGTGTTTTATGTTTATGACCTGATACTGTCTGTTTTATTAATATTTAGTTTAGTTTGCGCGCCACTACCTCCTTTTTCTTGATTCTACTTGGGTTCAGACATTTCCCTTAGTGTGCGCAGCATCTTTTTTAGTTAGTTTCGGTGTGCTGGCGCAGGATTACCTCACCCCATTTGAAAAGTTGTTACGTGTTGTGGACCCAGGAGCTAATTATCTTAACCACCTCAATACCGGGGGGGGGGGGGGGGGGGGGGGGGGGGGGGGGGGGGGGGGGGGGGGGGGGGCGGGGGGGGCGCCCACTTATACACCTTCCTGCCCAGACCAATTTTCAGCACTTTGAATGACAATTGCGCGGTCATGCTACACTGTACTCAAACTAAATTAAACAAATAAAAAAAAGACCGAAAATGTTGAAAAAAACGTTGTAAATAAGTACATTTTCTCCTTCACTGATAGGCACTGATGGGGCTGCACTGACAGACACTGATAAGGCGGCACTGATGTGCACCAATGAGATGGCACTGATGAGGTGGCATTGATGGGCACTGATGATGGGCACTGATAGGTGAAATTGATATGCAGCACTGATTGGTACACATAGGTGGCACCGATGGGCACTGATAGGCGGCACGGATGGGCACTGATAGGTGGCACTGATGTACTGTAATGTATGGTACTGATGGATGCCAATCAGTGCCAAACAATGCCTAACAATCAGTGAAGCCCATTGTGGGCACTGATTGGCATCCATTGTGGGCACTGATTGGCATCCCTGGTGATCTAGGGTGGCATACCTAGTGGTGACATGCCTGGGGGTCCGAGTGGCATCCTTGGTGGTCTGGTGTGGGCATCCTCAGGGGGGCTGCGCTGATAATCGATCAGCACAGACCCCCCCCTGTCAGAGGAGCAGCCGATCGGCTCTCTTCTACTCGCGTCTGACAGACGCGAGTGAGGAAATGCCGATCAATGGCTCTTCCTGTTTACACCGTGATTGGACACGGCTGATCACGCGGTAAAGAGTCTCCGTCAGAGACTCTTTACCGAGATCGGCGTTGCGGTGTGCCAGACTGCAACAACGATCGATGCGATGCGCACCCCCGGGGGCGCGCATCAGCTTGATATCATGAAAGACGTCATATGACGTCCGGACAGGATATTGAAACCACTTTGCCGCCGTCATTTTGCTATATGGCGGGCTGCGAGTGGTTAAGGAATGGCATCTGTAGATCAAGATCAAGATCACAAACGCTTTTTACCTATCAGCACTAAAAGTTGATGGGTGTTCTGGAACCAAGAGCTGATAATCTTGACAAATAGGGTCTGGTAATGTTCTAAACTTATTTATCAAGATTGTCAGCTTTTGGGTCCAGGACACCCATCAACTTTTAGTGTAGAGGGGTAAATACGGCCTGTAGGTCAAGCAATGTGGCAGGGTTAGCATTGAAATACTGCTTGACCTACAGACCCTATTCCTCAAGATTGTCAGCTCTTGGGTCCAGAACACCCATCAGATTTTAGTGTAGAGGCATAAAGGTGGTCTATAGACTGAAAAGCGGTGCAGATTTAACAAAGCTCGATATACAGACCTATTTCTCAAGATCATCAGCTCTTGGGTTATGGACACCCAAGAACATTTGGTGTAGATGGGTGAACACTACAGTGGTGTGAAAAAGTGTTTGCCCCCTTCCTCATTTCCTGTTCCTTAAAAGCTACACATCATGCCGAGATACAAGGACAACACAAGTAAACACAATTTGTAAATGAAGGTGTTTATTATTAAGGTGAAAAAAAATCCAAAAAGGGTTAAAAATTGCCCCCCTTGTTAAAACATACTAAAGCTTTGGGAATCCAGCGACACCTGTTCACAATCAAGGCATCACTTATCTACAGTAAGCCACCCTATCATGGAACAGTGGTGAACCTTCCCAGGAGTGGCCGGCCGCCCAAAATTACCCCAACAGTGCAGCGACGACTCATCCAAGAGGTCACAAAAGACCCCACAACAACGTCCAAGGAACTGCAGGCCTCACTTGCCTCAGTTAAGGTCAGAGTTCATGCCTCCACCACCAGGAAAAGACTGGGCAAAAATGCCTGCATGGCAGAGTTCCAAGGAGAAAACCACTGTGAGCAAAAAGAACATCAAAGCTCATCTCAATTTCTCCACAACACATCTTGATGATCCCCAAGACTTTTGGGACAACATTCTGTATGAGACAAAAGTGGAACTCTTTGGAAGGTGTGTGTCCTAGTATTTCTGGCGTAGAAGGAACACTGCATTTCAGAAAAAGAACATTTTGCCAACAGTAAAATATGGTGGTGGTATTGTGATGGTCTGGGGCTGTTTTGGTGCTTCAGGACCTGGAAGACTTGCAGCAGTGATCCTAAACACACCAGCAATGAATGGCTGAAGAAAAACAAAAAATGAAGGAGAATGTCCGACCATCTGCACGTTATCGCAAACGCTTGGTTGAACTTGTTGCTGCTAAGGGTGGACAACCAGTTATTAAACACACCAGCAAGTCCACCACCAAATTGCATTTTGTGTTTACTATTTGATCTACTCATCCTATTCACCCCTCTACACTTAAAAGCTGATGGTGATGGGTGTTTTGTACTAAAGAGCTGACGATCTTGAGAAATAAGGTCTGTAGATGTCAGAAACCATGAAAACAGGTCGAGACAAAAGCACAGTTAAATCACACTTGTTTAATAATAAAAGTAAAAAGAACAAACGTCAAAACATAGCCAAAGTTCGGTAACCGGAACGGATAGTCAGCCAAGCCAGAAGTCAGGGATCAATGTAGTGGAACAGCAAGCAGGATCTGGAGCCAGAAGGGATGTCAGCAAAGCAGGTCTTGAACAGGATCGCAGGAGATAGTTTTTGTGATGTTGACCAAGGCGAAGGCAGAGATCATCCATACTGGACGGCTTAAGTAGGCAGGACTGACGAGCAGGATATCATCAACAGCTGAGTAACTGTGGAGAGATAGGAGCAGGCAATTAGCCGACAGCTGAGCGGCCAGCTCAGAGAAGGAAGGGCTGAGCCCAGCCCAGACAGTAGATTGAGCAGCGTTGCAGTGTTGACCCTGCAACACTGCTTGATCTACAGACCCTATTCTTCAAGATTGTCGGCTCTCGGGTCCAGAGCGCCCATCAGCTTATAGTGTTGATGGGTGAATAGGGTCTGTAGAGCAAGCAGTGTTCACCCATCTATGCTAAAAGTTGATGGGTGTCCTGGACCCAAGAATTGATGATCTTGAGAAATAGGTCTGTAGATCGAGCAGTGTTAAATCTGCTCGGTGTTCAGACACTATTTAGCACTCTATATTAAAAGCTGGTGGGTGTAATGGACCCAAGAGCTGACAATCTTGAGGAATATAGTCTGTAGATCAAGCAGTGTTGCAGGGTCAACACTGTAACACTGCTCAAGCTACTATCAGGGCTGGGCTCAGCCCTTCCTTCTCTGAGCTGGCCGCTTAGCTGTTGGCTCCTATCTCTCCACAGTTACTCAGCTGTTGATGATATCCTGCTCATCAGTCCTGCCTACTTCAGCCGTCCAGCCCAGAGGATCTCTGCCTTCGCCTTGGTCAACATCACAGAAACTATCTCCTGCGATCCTGTTCAAGACTTGCTTTGCTGACATCCCTTCTGGCTCCAGATCCTGCTTGCTGTTCCACTACATTGATCCCTGACTTCTGGCTTGGCTGACTATCCGTGTTTCAGTGCTAACCCTGCAACAATGCTTGACTTACAGACCATACTTACCCCTCTGCACTAAAAGTTGATGAACACCGCTTGCTTTACAGACCCTATCTGCCCATCAACACTATAAGTTGATGGATGTTCTGGACCCAAGAGCTGACGATAATGAGTAATAGGGTCTGTAGATAAAGCAGTGTATACCCATCTATGCTAAAAGTTGATGGGTGTTCTTGGCCCAAGAGCTGATGATCTTGAGAAATAGGTCTGTAGATCCATCAGTGTTAAATCTGCTCGGTGTTCAGACCCTATTCAGCCCTCTATAATAAAGGCTAGTGGGTGTTCTGGACCCAAGAGCTGACAGTCTTGAGGAATAAAGTCTGTAGATCGAGCATTGCTTCAATGCTAACCTTGCAACTAAGCTTGACCTACAGACCATACTTACCCCTCTACACTAATGCCCCATACACACGGTCGGAAATTCCGACCACAAAATCCGTGGATTTTTTCCGACGGATTTTGTCCAACACTGGTGTTGCATACACACGGTCGGACAAAGTTGTCGGAAAATCCGATCATTCTGATCGTGGTGACGTTCGCTGCGTACGACGGAACTACGTAGAGGCTAGTAGCCAATAGCTTTGGTCTTGTAATTTGATCTGAGCATGCGTGGCACTTTGTCCGTCGGAATTCGCTACACACGATCGGAAAAAGTCCGATCGGACTTTGTTGTCGGAAAATGTGAGAGCAGGATCTCAAATTTTTTCTGACGGAAAAAGTCTGATGGTGCCCACACACGGTCGGATTTTCCGACAACATGGTCCGATAGGACTTTTTGCGTCGGAAATTCCGACCGTGTGTACGTGGCATAAGAGTTGATGAACACTGCTTGATCTACAGACCCCATTCGCCCATCAGCACTATAAGTTGATGGATGTTCTGGACCCAAGAGCTGACGATCTTGAGTAATAGGGTCTGCAGATCGTACAGCACTGAAGAAGAGTTCATCACGCTACACTGCTTAATCTACAGGCCCCATTCACCCATCAATGCTAAAAGTTGATAGGCGCCCTGGACCCAAGAGCTGACAATCTTGAGTACTAGGGTCCCTTAGATCAAATGGCTTTGAAGGGTTAACCCTGCGGAGGATCAGCGGTGTGTGAGATAATGTCGTGACATATTGCAGATCTTTCTCTGCCCCATCATATAAACACAGAGCCCAGGACGTGCATTTCCGCGGCATTACTCACCTCATTTGCATATGCAAATTACACCGCCGCCGCACATGACCTCCCATAAACCCTCTTATTTATTTGCTTTCCTACTGATCAGCATAATGAGTTTATGTTTGTGGTCTCGGCCTGTTTTCCAGATTATCTCTGTCCGGTCGTGTCTCATGGTGAGTGAGCCCAACAGCTCAGCCTGTGCTCCTCCCCGGCCGTGACTGGCTTCTCCATTAAGCCGAAGGAAATTCATTTACTTTTCTAATTATCATTAACTAATGGAGATGAGCGAATCAATATGACGAGGGGGAGCTCTTCATTAGGAAGTTGGAAAGGTCAGCGATTCTGGTCGCTGTGTCCTGTGACATAATACCCACATCAGAATCTGACCAACCAAAGTGATCGACCACAACTGGCAGATTAATGGTTTGGTTAGCAACACTTGTGGTCAGTGGGCACAGTGATAATGTCAGGTAATAACACTTGTGGAGCAGTGAGTATGGTGAGAACGTCAGTTACACTTAAGGTGAGTAAGATCAAGCTGTCAGTAACATTTAGAGACCAGTGATTTAAGATGGTAATCTTAGTAACATTCGTGGATCAGTGAGTAAGATGTTAATCTTAGTAAAACTTAGGGCTTAGTGAGTACGATGGTAATCATAGTAACACTTGAGGATCAGTGAGTAAGATGGTAATCTTAGTAAGACTTGTGGATCAGTGAATAAGATATTAATCTTAGTAAAACTTAGGGCTTAGCGAGTACGAAGGTAACTATAGTAACACTTGGGGATCAGTGAGTAAGATGGTAATCTTATGCCGCGTACAAACGTTCGGACTTTGTCCGCCGGACCTAGTCCAGCGGACAATCCGCCGGACTATCCAGCTGGCTTCGGCGGACTTAAAAGCGAACGGACTTGACCACACACGATCACGCTAAAAGTCCTGCGGTTCACGCGATGACGTACAGCGCGTACGACGGGACTAGAAAAAGAAAAGGAAAAATAGTGAGAGTACGATGGTAATCATAGTAAAAACAAAACTTAAAACCTAGTCCGCCGGACTTTTTGGAAAAAAAGTCAGTCGAAGGCCCACACACGAGGGGATTGTCCGCCGGACTCAGTCCAGCGGATAATCCCGCGGGATAGTCCCTTTGTGTGTACGCGGCATTAGTAACACTTGTGGATCAGGGAGTAAGATGGTAATCATAGTAAAACGTAGGGCTTAGTGAGTAGGATGGTATTCATAGTAACACTTGGGGATCAGTGAGTAAAATAGTAATCATAGTAACACTTGGGGATCAGTGAGTAAGATGGTAATCTTAGTAACACTTGGGGATCAGTGAGTAAGATGGTAATCATAGTAAAACGTAGGGCTTAGTGAGTACGATGGTAATCATAGTAACACTTGTGGATCAGTGAGTAAGATGGTATTCATAGTAACACTTGGGGATCAGTCAGTAAAATAGTAATCATAGTAACACTTGGGGATCAGTGAGTAAGATGGTAATCTTAGTAACACTTGGGGATCAGTGAGTAAGATGGTAATCTTAGTAACACTTGTGGATCAGTGAGTAAGATGGTAATCATAGTAAAACGTAGGGCTTAGGGAGTACGATGGTATTCATAGTAACACTTGTGGATCAGTGAGTAAGATGGTAATCATAGTAACACTTGTGGATCAGTGAGTAAGATGGTAATCATAGTAACACTTGGGGATCAGTGAGTAAGATGGTAATCTTAGTAACACTTGTGGATCAGTGAGTAAGATGGTAATCATAGTAAAATGTAGGGCTTAGTGAATATGATGGTAATCATAGTAACACTTGTGGATCAGTGCGTAAGATGCTAATCTTAGTAAAACTTAGGGCTTAGTGAGTTAAGCCCCATACACACGCGCGGACAATCCGTGGACCAGGTCCGTCGGACCATGTCCGTCATACTTTGTCTGATGTTGGTTTTGCATACACACGATCGGACAAAGTTGTCGGAAAATCCGATCATTCTGAACGTGGTGACGTTTGTTGCCTACGACGGGACTACGTAGAGGCTAGTAGCCAATAGCTTTGGTCTTGTAATGTGATCTGAGCATGCGTAGCACTTTGTCCGGTCGGACAACCGTACACACGATCGGATTTGGTGTGATCGGACCGGGTTGACGGGAAATCTTTCCAGCAGGAGATAAGACTTTGTCCGACGGACAAACCGACGAACACTGTCCGATGGTGCATACACACGGTCTGATTTTTCAACAACCTTGTCCGATCGGACCAAATTGATGAAAAGTCCGACCGTGTGTATGGGGCTTAAGATGGTAATCATAGTATCACTTGGGGATCAGTGAGTAAGATGGCAATCTTAGTAACACTTGTGGATCAGTGAGTAAGATGGTAATCATAGTAAAACATAATGATCAATGAGAAAGATGGCAATGTAATTTACATTTTGAGGTGAGTAATACTGAGGCACATTTAGAGATACCAATTTAAAATATTTAGGGATCAGTGAGTAAGACAGTGAGGACAGCATCACTTGGGGATCAGTGAGTAAGACAGCGATGACAGCATCACTTGGGGATCAGTGAGTAAGACAGTGATGACAGCATCACTTGGGGATCAATGAGTAAGACTGCGATGGCAGCATTACTTGGGGATCAGTGAGTAAAATGAGAATGCCAGTTTAACTTTAAGATGGTACTAACAATAACACTTGGGGATCAGTCAGATTAAGATGCTGGTGTCAATAACATCTTATTATTAGTGGGACATCTGGATCAGTGGGTAACACTCAGGGCTTATGGTGTCATTAACGTCTTGTGATCAATGGGACTGTTGTATTAGGAGTAGCATTCAGGGATCAGTGAGTAAAATGCTGATGCCATTACCGTCTTGTGACCATTGGGACTGCTGTATTAGTGGGTAACACTCAGGGTTCAGTGAGTAAGATGCTGGTGTCATTAACATCTTGTGGTCAATGGGCTGTTGTATTAGGGAGTAGCAATAAGGGATCATTGAGTAAATTGCTGATGCCATTGCCGTCTTGTGACCAATGGGACTGTTGTGTCAGTGGGTAACACTCATGGATTAGTGAGTAAAATACTGGTGCCATAAATGCCTTGTCATCGATGAGACTGCTGTATCAGTGGGAAACATTCTGGGATCGGTGAGTAAGATGCTGGTGTCATTAACATCTTGTGAAAATTAGGACTGCTGTATCAGTGGGTAACACGCAGGGATCGGTGAATAAGATGCTGGTGTCTTTAACATCTGGTGATCAATGAGACTGCTGTACCAGTAGGTAACACTCAGGGTTCAGTGAGTAAGATGCTGGTGCCATTAACATCTTGTGACCAATGGGACTGTTGTATCAGGTAGTAACATTTGAAGGACCAGTGAGTAAGGTGCTGATTCCATTAATGTCTTGTGAGTAACAGGACTGCTGTATCAGTGGGTAACACATAGGGATCAGTGAGTAAGATACTGGTGCCATTGTGACTTGTGATCAATGGGACTGTAGTATCAGTGAGTAACATTCATGGATCAGTGAGTAAGATGCAAGTGTCATTAATAACTTGTATTTCAGTGAGACTGCTGTATCAGTGGATCACATTTAGGGTTCAGTGAGTAAGATGATGATGCCATTATTGTCTTGTGGCAAACGGGACTGCTGTATCAGTGGGTAATGCTTAGGGATCAGTGAGTAAGATATTGGTGTCATTAATGCTGTGTGATCAATGGGCTGTATCAGTGGGTAACATTCAGGCATCAGTGAGTACGATTCTGGTCTCTTTAATGCCTCGTGATCATTGGGATTGCTGTATCAGTGGGTAACATTCAGGGATCAGTGAGTAAGATTCTTCTGTCATTAACATCTTGTACCCAATAGGACTGCTGTATCAGTGGGTAACATTCAGGCATCAGTGAGTAAGATGCTGGACTCTTTAATACCTTGTGATCATTGGGATTGCTGTATCAGTGGGTAACATTCAGGGATCAGTGCGTAAGATACTGGTCTCATTAATGCCTTGTGATCATTTGGACTGGAATTACATTTGAAAGTCAGTGATAACTTCACCTTATTCACTGAGCCATGGGTGTCACCCGCTAATTCAGCAGTCTCATTGATGACCAGATGTTGATAACACCAACATCTTACTCACCAATCCATGAAAATGCATTTTTTTAGGGTCGGTGAGTAAGATGCTGGTGTTAGCAACATCTGGTCATCAGTGAGACTGCTGGTAACAGTGGGTAACACTCATGGTTCAGTGGGTAACACTCATGGCTCAGTGGGTAACACTCATGGCTCAGTGAGTAAGGTGCTGTTATCACTGATTTTTGAATGTAATTCCAGCCCCAATGATCACAAGGCATTAATGAGACCAGTATCTTATTCACTGATCCCTAAGTGTTACCCACTAATTCAGCAATCATATTGAATACAAGATGTTAATGACAGAAGAATTTTACTCACTGATCCCTGAATGTTACCCACTGATGCAGCAGTCCCAATGATCACAAGGCATTAATGAGACCAGTATTTTATTCACTGATCCCTAAGTGTTACCCACTAATTCAGCAATCCTATTGAATACAAGTTGTTAATGACAGAAGAATCTTACTCACTGATCCCTGAATGTTACCCACTGATGCAGCAGTCCCAATAATCACAAGGCATTAATGAGACCAATATCTTATTCACTGATCCCTTAGTTTTACCCACTAA
Organism: Lithobates sylvaticus; assembly: GCA_028564925.1. Classification (NCBI taxonomy): domain Eukaryota; kingdom Metazoa; phylum Chordata; class Amphibia; order Anura; family Ranidae; genus Lithobates; species Lithobates sylvaticus. Next base: position 765,781,478 of record CM053026.1, on the reverse strand, counting down.
TACGGCAGTCCTATTGATTACAAGATGTTAATGACAGAAGCATTTTACTCACTGATCCCTGAATGTTACCCACTGATGCAGCAGTCCCAAGTATCTTATTCACTGAGCCCTACGGGTTACCCAATAATTCAGCAATCCTATTGAATACAAGATGTTAATGACAAAAGCATTTTACTCACTGATCCCTGAATGTTACCCACTGATGCAGCAGTCCCAATAATCACAAGGCATTAATGAGACCAGTATCTTATTCACTGATCCCTAAGTGTTACCCACTAATACGGCAGTCCTATTGGTTACAAGATGTTAATGACAGAAGAATCTTACTCACTGATCCCTGAATGTTACCCACTGATGCAGCAGTCCCAATAATCACAAGGCATTAATGAGACCAATATCTTATTCACTGATCCCTTAGTGTTACCCACTAATACGGCAGTCCTATTGATTACAAGATGTTAATGACAGAAGCATTTTACTCACTGAGCCATGAATGTAATTCCAGCCAGTAACATGATATTTTTGTTTCTTTGGAAGTCAATTAGTACTGCATATCTGTACCGCCTGGGGGATCGGTGGGTATATAACTGTGCCACCTGTAGTTCAGGTAGGTCTGGCCACCGGCAGTAACACATGGGGATCAGTGGGTAAGTTGTCAGTCGGCAGTAACAGTCGGCGATCGGGAGTGACCGTAACAGGCAAAAAATCACTAAAACTTTTCTTCTGCCGGTCTTCCTCCTTCACCAACTCGTAGGCAGACACGTCATAACCAACCCGCAATCTCTGCCACCAAATCGCACACGCCGCGGGCGCTGCCAATCCGTAGACGCCACATTTCCCCTCCCCCCCTCCTCGCGTTCTGAAAAATCATAGAAGAGGATGGAAGACGAGCGAAGCATCAATCTGCTTTATATTCCATTATTTCCCGCATTCCACGTTGATGATTTTCCATTGTAAACCGATTCACATAAAATAAAAAAAAGGAAACAAAATCATAAAAGTGAATGTAGCGTAAAGAGAGCGAAAATACCTGAGAAATATCATTGGGCGCCTCCCGTCCTAATCGCAGCTCGCCATTACCGCCCATCGTCGCTCCTCATCGCTCCCCTACATTACCTTTTATTGTTGCCTTTCCGTGAAATGGGTTTTCTCCGGCGGAATTCGCCATCCGGCGCCCCGTCATACCGTATTCTACCGTATTATATGGCGCAAATTACTAATACAATGTATTAAACCCCCCCCCCCCCCGACCATGAAAGTCTCTGATTCGCTCCCTTTTGATCTATTAAAGAGGAAATTGAATCTGCATTTGTGAATCAAACCTTTACATTTCCATTACATACCATGTGCTTCTCTATGCGATGCAGGCAGATCATTGCTGGTGGGAGGGGCCAGCAGGGTGCTGTGGAATTGGGTTGCTTGACGCCGGCCATCAGACTGAGGACATCTAGCAGGGGCAGCCTCCCATCCATGCGTCCGGCCCCTTCTTTCAGGTACACCGGATGCATGGATTCCAATGGGGAGTGGGTGTTTTTTTGAAGCACTTGATTAGAGCCAGAGGCTCTAATAGGCTTGAAAATATAAGATTGAGGTGCAGAGAATGCGAACCAAGCCCACCCAGGTGTGTTATAATAGCGAATGAATATTCACTATTGTAACACGGATCCTCCTCCTGGCCAATCGGGAAGCGGGTCGTCACCCATCAACCCATCACTCGATTGGCTGAAGGGACAGGCGATCCTATTGGACGCCTAGGAGGAGGGTATGGGACGCATGGCGGAAGCTGCTGTGATATAGAAGAGGACACAGGAGCCACTGTCCAATGCCCACAGGACACAAGAGCCGCTGCCCAATGCCCACAGGACACAAGAGCCGCTGCCCACTGCCTACAGGACAAAGGAACCGCTGTCCAATGCCCACAGGACACAGGACCTGCTGCCCAATGCCCACAAGGCACGAGAGCTGCTGCCCAATGCCCACAGGACACAAGAGCCGCTGCCCACTGCCCACATGACACAGGACCTGCTGTCCAATGCCAACAGGACACAAGAGCCACTGCCCAATGCCCACAGGACACAAGAGCCGCTGCTCACTGCCCACAGGACAAAGGAACCACTGCCCAATGCCCACAGGACACAAGAGCCGCTGCCCAATGCTCACAGGACCTGCTGCCCAATGCCCACAAGGCACGAGAGCTGCTGCGCAATGCCCACAGGACACAGGACCTGCTGCCCAATGCCCACAATGCAAGACAGCTGCTGCGCAATGCCCACAGGACACAGGAGCCGCTGCCCAATGCTCACAGGACCTGCTGCCCAATGCCCACAGGACACAGGAGCTGCTGCCCAATTCCCACAGGACACAGGAGCCGCTGCCTGATGCTCGCAGGACACAGGAGCCACTGCCAGATGCCCGCAGCTCGCAGGACACAGGAGCTGATGCCCACAGGACACAGGAGCCGCTACCTGATTGCCCGCAGGAGTCACTGACCGATGCCCGCAGGACACAGGAGCCAATGCCTGCCACCTGCCACCTAGATGGGGTAAGTGCCAGACAAACCGGAAGACAGGCGATGTGGTTGTTTGTTGCTCCCCCCAAAAAAGAAAAAAAACACCAGCTGCCACTGACATCTAGTGGCTGTACAAAGCACTGCTGGGGAAATCTCTTGATTGATGAACTTCTCACTGTGCTTTTTCTCCTTTCTCAGGCTGGGGGTGAGTCCAGGAGTCGCATGACTGTGCTGCTTCTCCTTGCCCTGTCCAGTGCAGGCTTGGGGGCTAGTCTGGGATTACCTGGGCTCAGAGGAAGTGGGTTGAATGATGCTGGTCATCAGACTGAGGGCATCTAGTAGCAGACAAAGGGAGTGAGTCCAGGATGACCTGAAATCAGAGGAAGTGGGTTGAATGAAGCTGACCATCGTACTAAGAACATCTAGTGGCAGCAAAAAGTACTGCTGGGGAAATCTCTTGATTGATGGGGTCATCACTGTGTTGCTTCTCCTAACCCTGTCCAGTCACAGGCTTGGGGGCTAGTCCGGGATGACCTGGGCTCAGAGGAAGAGGGTTGAATGATGCTAACCATCAGACTGAGAAAAATCTACTGGCAGAAAAAATTACTGTTGGGGAAATCTCTTGATGCAAGCATATCACTGTGCTGCTTCTCCTTTCTCTGTCCAGTCAAATGCTTGGGGTGAGTCTGGGATGACCTGAAGGAAGTGGGTTGAATGATGCTGGCCATCGTACTAAAGACATCTAGAGGCAGAAAAAAGTACTGCTGGGGAAATCTCCTGATTGATGTGAGCACATCACTGTGCTGCTTCTCCTTTCTCTGTCCAGTCACAGGCCTGGGGTGAGAGTCTGGGATGACCTGGGCTGAGATCAAGTGGGATGAATGATGTTGACCCAGACTGAGGACACCTAGTGGCAGAAAAAGTACTGTTGGGGAAATCTCTTGATTGATGAGCTCATCCCTGTGTTGCTTCTCTTTTCTCTGTCCAGTGATAGGCTTGGGGGCTAGTCCAGGATGACCTGGACTCAGAGGAATTGAGTTGACTGATGCTGGCCATCAGACTGAGGACATCTAGTTGCAGAAAACAAGTACTGCATGGGGACATTTCTTGATTGATGAGCTTGTCACTGTGCTGCTTCTCCTTACCCTGTCCAGTCACAGGCTTGGGGTGAGCCTGGGATGACCTGGGTTGAGATCAAGTGGGTTGAATGATGCTGACCATCAGACTGAGAACATCTAGTGGCAGAAATAAGTACTGTTGAGGAAATCTCTTGATTGATGAACTCATCACTGTGCTGCTTCTCCTTACCCTGTCCAGTCACAGGCTTGGGGGCTAGTCCGGGATGACCTGGACTGAATTGGGTTGAAAGATGTCTAGGCTCAAAGGAAGTGGGGGACTGAGGACATCTAGTGATGGAAACGAAGCACTGTGGAGAGCCACCCCAGTGGGTTGAATGATGCGGACCATCGGACTGGGGACATGTAGTGGCAGAAAAAAGTACAGTTGGGGAAATCTCCTGATTGATGTGAGCATATACCTGTGTTGCTTCTCTTTTCTCTGTCCAGTCACAGGCTTGGGGGCTGGTCCGGGATGACCTGGAATCAGAGGAAAAGGGTTGACTGATTCTGGCCATCAGACTGAGGACATCTAGTGGCAGAAAAAGTAATGCAGGGGGAAATCTCTTGATTAATGAGCTCACCCCTGTGTTGCTTCTCTTTTCTCTGTCCACTCACAGGCTTGGGGGCTAGTCCGGTATAACCTAGAATCAGAGGAATTGGGTTGACTGATTCTGGCCATCAGACTGAGGACATCTAGTGGCAGAAAAAAGTACAGCAGGGGAAGCCTCATCTCTGCTCATCACTGTGCTGCTTCTCCTTACTCTGTCCAGTCACAGGCTTGGGGGCTAGTCCGGGATGACCTGGACTGAATTGGGTTGAAAGATGCCTAGGCTCAAAGGAAGTGGGGGACTGAGGACATCTAGTGATGGAAACAAAGCACTGTGGAGAGCCACCCCAGTGGGTTGAACGATGCGGACCATCGGACTGGGGACATGTAGTGGCAGAAAAAAGTACTGTTGGGGAAATCTCCTGATTGATGTGAGCATATACCTGTGTTGCTTCTCTTTTCTCTGTCCAGTCACAGGCTTGGGGGCTAGTCCGGTATGACCTGGAATCAGAGGAATTGGGTTGACTGATTCTGGCCATCAGACTGAGTACATCTAGTGGCAGAAATAAAGTACAGCAGGGGAAGCCTCATCTCATCACTGTGCTGCTTCTCTTTACCCTGTCCAGTCACAGGCTTGGGGGCTAGTCCGGGATGACCTGGACTGAATTGGGTTGAAAGATGCCTAGGCTCAAAGAAAGTGGGGGACTGAGGACATCTAGTGATGGAAATGAAGCACTGTGGAGAGCCACCCCAGTGGGTTGAACGATGCGGACCATCGGACTGGGGACATGTAGTGGCAGAAAAAAGTACTGTTGGGGAAATCTCCTGATTGATGTGAGCATATACCTGTGTTGATTCTCTTTTCTCTGTCCAGTCACAGGCTTGGGGGCTACTGGCAGAAAAGAAGTACTGCAGGGGAAAACTCATCTCTGTTCATCACTGAGCTGCTTCTCCTTACCCTGTTCAGTCAAAGGCTTGGGGGCTAGTCCGGGATGACCTGGACTGAATTAGGATGAAAGTATCCCAAGGCTCAAAGGAAGTGGGGGACTGAGTGACATCTAGTGGTGGAAATGAAGCACTGTGGAGAACCGCCCCAGATTGAAATAAGTATTGTAGCCAAAGCTGTCAGTGGGCTATTATTTTTTTGCCCTAATCGCATTCCTTTATATTTCCCAAAAAAACATTTGCGCCACAAATGCGTGGAATTTCACCTTTGCTAATGCAGGTTAATGTAACGCACATGTGTACATTTTTTTTTTTTTTTTTCATATGCACAATGTAACAAAGTAACATTCATGATCTCTTGATCTTCTCTTGCAGAGAATAGTTTATAATCATAATTGAATTTGTAGCATGATGGAGTCTCGTTCCCTCCGGGTTCCTTGGGAGGTTTGTGCCGGAGATACTTTCCATCTGCTCTCCAGCTATTTAATATTAGGACATGATAAATGGCTGCCATTAACAAACCCCGTTCGTTGGTTCTTTTGATGTGATGGGAATGGTCTCCCTCTCTTCCCAGTTCTTCCCATACTCCATGTGAAGGGAGGTGAGGAGCAAGTTCACGCATGGTGTCATCTCCCCAGCGGAAAAGAGGAAGTCGGGAACCGGCAGCATCCTTCCGACCTTTACACCTACACGGTCGTATATATCCCTCGGAACACGACATCGACAAGGCATTTCACCAGCAGAGGCACCTACATACGTCGTAGCCCTTCCATCACATATCCAGCACACCTTCTGGAAGATCTATCCCCGTAATTCCAAGACCCTTTCGACCTCCAACTCTCGAATTTCATCCTCGGCTTGTCTCCGAGAGATGATTTACGACGTACATTAAACTGCAAATTCAGATTCCCATATGCGATTCATAAAGGCCGCTTCCTCCCGTGTGAAGGCATGTAGATAGGCCCCGGCGATTAGATCATGAAATGCATTTAGCATGACACTGAACATTGTCAGAGTTGCCTGTACATCATCCGCCGCGGCCCGACCCGCGTTCCCGTCCCCCTCCCCCCCGGGGGTACCGGGTGACAAGAGTGTGAGAGACAGGAACTCTGATGATTCTCGAATGTAATGTCAGGGGGGGTCATTGGGTAACGCTCCACAAGCATGTGTAATCTCTGTTCATATCAGAGGGTCACAAAAAGAGAGAGAAAAAGAGAAAAAAAACTAAAAACAATAAAAAAAGTGCATTAAAAAAAAATCAATAAAAATTTTATATAAAAGTTTATAAAAAATGCCAATCCCAATACGACTCTTCCCTTTATAAATATCACCTTACGTCTCTAATTTATTGTTAGGGGACCTATACATAATTCTTCACGAGCATGTATAATCTCTGTTCATATCAGAGGGTCACAAAAAGAGAGAAAAAGAGAAAAAAAACTAAAAACAATAAAAAAAGTGCATTAAAAAAAATCACTAATAATTTAATATAAAAGTTTATAAAAAATGCCAATCCCAATACGACTCTTCCCTTTATAAATATCACCTTACGTCTCTAATTTATTGTTAGGGGACCTATACATAATTCTTCACGAGCATGTATAATCATTGTTCATATCGAAGGGTCAAAAAAAGAGAAAAAAATAAGAAAAAAAAAAGCATTTAAAAAATCCTTTATTGATTTAATATAAACAATAAATATACATGTTTGTAGATAACACCCTTCCAAATATGACTCTTCCCTTCATAGATGTCGCCATCTTTCTCTAATGTAATATCAGGGTACCTATGCAAGAAGCTCCATGAGCATGTGTAATCACTGTTCACATTGAAGGGTCAAAAAAAGAGAAAAAATAAATTAAAAATCACTAAAAATTAAGTATAAATAATAAATGTTCACTATGTTCTTAAAAAGAGAGAAAAAAAATAAAAATAAAAATCACAAAAAATTAAGTATAAATAATAAATGTTCACGTTTGTTGTAATGACCTTCCCAATATTATTCTTCCCTTTATAAATATCACTATATTTCTCCAATGTGTTGTCAGGGCACCTATGTATAATGCTCCATGAGCATGTGTAATCACTTTTCACATGGAAGGGTTGAAAAAAAAAGAAATGAAAAAAAAAAAATCACTAAAAATTGAGTATAAATAATAAATGTTGGCGTTTGTGGTAACGCCCTTCCCAAAATGACTCTTCCCCTTATAAATATTACCATATTTCTCTAATGTATTGTCAGGGGACCTATAAATAATGCTCCATGAGTATATGTAGTTGCTGTTCAATTGGAAGGGTTAAAAAAAAAGAGAAAAAAAAAAAGCAAAAATAAAAAAACACAAAAAAAGTATATAAATAATAAATGTACAAGTTTGTAGTTAACACCCTCCCAGTATAACTCTTCCCTTTATAAATATCACTATATTTCTCTAAAGTATTGTCATGGCGACCAATGGATAGTCCTCCATGAGCATGGTCAAAAAAAAATAAAATAAAAAAAAATTTAAAAGGAAAATCACTAAAAGTTGAGTATAAATAATAACCTTACCAATATTACTCTTCCCTTTATAAATACCACTATATTTCTCCAATGTATTTTTAGGGGACCTATGTATAATGCTCCATGAGCACATGTAGTCACTGTTCATAAGGAAGGGTCAAAAAAAGAGAAAGAAAACTAAAATGAAAAAAATATAAACACAAGAAATTCTGTATAAATAATAAATGTTGGCGTTTGTGGTAACGCCCTTCCTAAAATGACTCTTCCCCTTATAAATATTACCATATTTCTTTAGTGTATTGTCAGGGGACCTATGGATAATCCTTCATGAGCATGTGTAACCACTGTTCAATTGGAAGGGTTAAAAAAAGAGAAAAAAAATAAAGCAAAAATAAAAAAAACACAAAAAAAGTATATAAATAATAAATGTACAAGTTTGTAGTTAACACCCTCCCAGTATAACTCTTCCCTTTATAAACATCACCATATTTCTCCAAAGTATTGTCAGGGGACCAATGGATAATCCTCCATGAGCATGAGCAACCATTGTTCATATGGAAGGGTCAAAAAAAATAATAATTTAAAAAGAAAATCACTAAAAGTTGAGTATAAATAATAAATGTTGACATTTTTGGTAACGTCCTTCCCAAAATTCCCTTCATAAATGTTGCCATATTTCTCTAATGTAATATCAGGGCACCTATGCACAATGCTCCTTGAGCATGTGTAATCACTGTCCACATTAAAGGGTCAAGAAAGAGAAAAAATAAATTAAAAAATCACAAAAAATTGAGTATAAATAATAAATGTTCACGTTTGTTGTAATGACCTTCCCAATATGACTCTTCCCTTTATAAATATGACTATATTTGTCCAATGTATTTTCAGGGGACCTATGTATAGTGCTCCATGAGCACATGTAGTCATTGTTCATAAGGAAGGGTCAAAAAAAGAGAAAAAAAATTTGAAAAAAAAAATCACTAAAAGTTGAGTATAAATAATAAATGTTGACATTTTCCCGTCATAAATATCGCCATATTTCTCTAATGTAATAGCGCTCCGTTGAGCATGTGTTATCACTGTCCACATTGAAGGGTCAAAAAAAGAGAAAAAAAAATAAATAAAAAATCACAAATAATTGAGTATAAATAATAAATGTTCACATTTGCTGTAATGACCTTACCAATATTACTCTTCCCTTTATAAATATCACTATATTTGTCCAATGTATTGTTAGGGGACCTATGTATAATGCTCCATGAGCACATGTAGTCACTGTTCACAAGGAAGGGTCAAAAAAAGAGAAAAAAAACTAAAATAAAAAAAAAAAAAATCACTAAAAATTCTGTCTAAATAATAAATGTTGATGTTTGTGGTGACGCCCCTTCCCAATATGACTCTTCTCTTTCTAAATATCACCATATTTCTCCAATGTATTGTCAGGGGACCTATGAATAATGCTCCATCAGCATGTGTAATCACTGTTCATATGGAAGGGTAGAAATAAAAAAAAAAAACCCCACTGAAAATTGAGTATAAATAATAAAAGTTGACGTTTGTGGTAACGCCCTTCCCCAAAATGACTCTTTGCCTTATAAATATTACCATATTTTTCTAGTGTATTGTCATGGGGACCTATGGATGATCCTCCATGAGCACGTGTAACCACTGTTCAATTGGTAGGGTTAAAAAAAAGATAAAAAAAAAAAAACAAACAAACAAAAATAAAAAACACAAAATAAGTATATAAATAACAAATGTACAAGTTTGTAGTTAACACACTCCCAGTATAACTCTTCCCTTTATAAATATCACCATATTTCTCTAATGTATTATCAGGGGACCAATAGATAATCCTCCATGAGCATGTGTAACCATTGTTCATATGGATGGGTCAAAAAAAGAAAAAAGAAAATCACAAAAAATTAAGTATAAATAATAAATTAAACATTATAATAATGTTGACATTTGTGGTAACGCCCTTCCCAAAATGACTCTTCCCCTTCTAAATATCACTATATTTCTTAAATATGTTGTCAAGGGACCTATGGATAATCCTCTATGAGCATGTGTAACAACTGTTCAAATGGAAGGGTCAAAAAAGAGTAAAAAAATAATAATAAGTGTACAAATTTGTAGTTAACACCGATTCCCAGTATGACCCTTCCCTTTATAAATATCACCATATTTCTCTAATGTATTGTCAGGGGACCTATGGGTAAAGCTCCATGAGCATGTGTAATCACTATTCATATGAAAGGGTCAAAAAAGAAAAAAAAACACAAACAATTTTATATAAATAATACATGTACAAGTTTGTAGAGAACGCCCTTCCCAGTAAAACTCTTCCCTTTTTAAATATCACCATATTTCTCTAATGTATTATCAGGGGACCTATGGATTATGCCTCAATGAGCATGTATAATTTTTGTTCCTATCAAAGGGAGAAAAAAAACGAAAATGAAAAAAAAAAATCACTATTAAAACTGAATATAAAAAATAAATGTATGGTACAAGTTTGTAGTTAACACCCTTCCCAGTATGACTCTTCCCTTCATAAATATCACCATATTTCTTGAATGTATCGTCAGGGGACCTATGGGTAATGCTCCATGAGCATGTGGGTGTATGCGTAATCCCTGTTCATATAGAAGGGTAAAAAAAAAAGAAATAACAAAAATTAAAAAAAAAAATTGATTTAATATAAATAATAATTGTACAAGTTTGTAGTTAATGCCCTTCCCAATATGAATTTTACCTTTATAAATATCACCACAGTTCTTTAATGTATTGTCAGGGGACCTATGGATAACCCTCTATGAACATGTGTAACCACTGTTCATATCAAAGGGTCAAATAATATTTTAAATTAAAAAAATAACACTAATAATAACTTAATAAAAATGAATTAAAAAAAAAAAATGCCCCTCCTTATTCCTTGAGCTTGTCATTTCCATTTCATAATGTTCCAGCCAATAGGGAATGTATTTATTATTTACAAATTAGAAGTGTACTGGAAACTTTTAAGGCGCTGAAGAACAGTCTTATAATTAAATATCAATGAAATTTAAATTTTAAGAAAAAATCAGAACGTAAAAAGGAATCCATGGACAAAACCAATCTTCGTACATCATATTTCATTATAAAGGTATTGTAGTTAATATCCTTCCCAAGAGGACTCTTCCCTTTGTAAATATCACCATACTTCTCTAATGTAATATGAACAGATATCACTGTTCATATCGAAGGGTCAAAAAAAATAAATAAAAAAGTAAAAATTTCATATTGGGGGACCTATGTATAATGCTCCATGTAATCGCTGTTCATATTAGTTGGATAAAAAGAATAATAAATAAATAACATCAGTAATAATTTATTATAAATAAATGTAAAAAGTTTGCCCTCCTAATTCCTTGAGCTGGTCACAACGATCCAGCTGGTGAGGAACATTATTAAAGGTTTAAGTGTACTGAGAAATAGTCTTATAATTAAATATCAAAAAAAGAATTACTTTTATTAAAAATTCAGAGCGTAAAAATGAATTCACGGACAAAACCAGTACTTTGTAGATCATATTTCATTACAAAGGCATTGTGGTTAACGCCTTTCCCTATATGAATCTTCCTAAATAAAAAAACAGCATACTTCTCTAAAGTAATGTTACTGTTCAAATCAAAGAAAAAAAAAATGAATGTAATATAAATGAATGTGAACGTTTTCCCTCCTGATTCCTTGAGGTCATCATTCTATAATGTTCCAGATGGTGAAAAACGTTAAAAGTATACCGGGGCTTTTAAGGTGATGAAGAGCAGTCCTATAACTTAATATCAATAAAGTGTAATTTTTTAAAAATTAATAATTAAAAATTTAGAGCGTAAAAAACAATCTGTGTACATCACATTCCATTACAAAGGCATTTTAGTTTACACCCTTTCCCAGTATGACTTTTCCTTATAAATATCACCGTGTTTCTCTAGTGTAATGTCAGGGGACTTATGGATATCACTGTTCATATACGAGTGTCGAAAAAGAGAAAAACAAAAATTGGAAAAAAAATAACATCTGCAATAATTTAATATAAATAAATATAAAAGTTTTCCCTCCCAATTTCTTGAACTTATCATTCCATTGCATAATAATCACAGTTCATACTGAAGGGTCAAAAAAAGACAAAGAAAGCCCACACACATATATATATATATATATATATATATATATATAATCGATACACACGGGTTTGATACAGACCCGAAGGGCCTGGTATGGACTGGGAGTGGGGGAACCCATGCTGTTTTTTTTTTTATAATTTCTTTATGTATATTGCCAGGATCTGGCAATACATTACAGCCGTGAGCAATTTTAAATGACATTTTTTTCCTTTAGAAATGTCATTTTGCTGCGGTACTTTTCTAAACACGGGAAAAATGCGTTACTTTACAGGCAGACTATTGCCACGTACACACGGCCGGAATTTCCGATCGGAGCTTTTCATTGGATTTTCCGACCGTGTGTATGCCCATCGGTCTTTTTCTGTCGGCATTTACGACGGACTTTGGATTGAGAGCCTGTTCTTAATTTTTCCGATGGAAAACCTTTCTATCGGATTTTTCGATTGTGTGTATGCAATTCCGACACGCAAAATTCCGACGCATGCTCGGAAACAATTTAACGCATGCTCGGAAGCATTAAACTTCCCTTTTATAGTGCCGTCGAACGTGTTGTATGTCGCGGTGTTATTGACAGTCGGAATTTGGTGTGACCGTGTCCAGGCAAGACAGTTTGAGCATTTTTTTGTGCATTGATACATGTCCCCTGGGGCAGGACCTAGGTCCCCAAACACTTTTTATGGCAATAACTTGCATATAATCCTTTAAAATTAGCACTTTTGATTTTTCACGTTCGTGTCCCATAGACTTTAACGGTGTTTGCACAATTTTGTTGTCTGTACGCAAGTTCTGCTGTAAACCAAACCGGGGGGAGGGTGGGTGTTCGGCTCATCCCTATTTATAAATATCACCATACTTCTCTAATGTCAGAGGACTTATGGATATCACTGTTGGTAACAGAGGGTAAAAAAAGAGAAAACCATCAATCAAAAAATAAAAATTTAATATAAATAAATATAAAAGTTTTCCCTCCCAATTCCATGAACTTGTCATTCTATTTCATAATGTTCCAGCCACCGAGGAACATTATTTACAAATGGGAAGTGTCTGGGACTTTTAAGGTGCTGGGGAATTTAAATAAATATCAGTAAAATATCATTTATTTTGAAATAAAGATTAAAAATTCAGCGCATAAAAATGGACAAAATCAATCTTTGCACATCATTTTTCATTACAACGGCATTGCAGTTAACGCCCCTTCCAAAAGGACTCTTCCCTTCATATATTTCTATACTCTTATGTACAGATTCTTCCAAAAGCTCCATAAATTTTCTTGATGAAAGGAAAGCTGTTTTCCCTGATGCGTTTCACAGTGTAGGAAAAGGAGGATAGGAATAAGTTCCACCAACATCTTGGATTTTTTTATTTATTTTTTATAAATTAGTATAAATTAAAAAAAAAATCTATATTATTGATATTTAGTTATATCAAATTGTTCCTCATACTATAAAACTGCTACATGTATGCTGTGATATATGTCACCAGACTGAGCTCTGTACACTATATTGAACATTCACACTAGGATTCTTTTTTTAGTCATTTGGCATATCTTCCCAAATTAGGAACAGACGCATGTTTTCTAATAATAATTTAAAATAAAGAAATGTATTCCTTTTAATAAATATAATTTGTAGAGACGATTACATAGACAAACACTAATAAAGGGGAGAGTCATATAGGGAAGGGTGTTAGCTACAATGTCTTTGTAATGAAATATGATTTACAAGATTGGTTTTGTGCATGGATTCATTTTTTTATTTTTTTTTTATAAGTCCTGGTATACTTCTAAGTTGAGATTGTTTTGTTCGTGAACTAATTCAAACTACAGTATATAAAAAAAAAAATTTGTAAATATATATATATATATATATATATATATATATATATATATATATATATATATATATATATAATATATATATTTTTTAAATTAAATTATAAATTAGTATAAATGAAAAAAAAAAATATTTTATTGTTTTTTAGTTATATCAAATTGTTCCTCAGTACTATAAAACTGCTGTGCTCTTCTCCACTGGCACCCTATTGAACAGCCACACTAGGATTCTTTTTTAGTCATTTGGCATCTCTTCCCAAATTAGGAACAGACACGTGTTTTCTAATAATAATTTAAAATAAATAAATGTATTCCTTGATGTGATTACAAAGCGTTCTAGTCAATAGGAGCGTGACAGTGTAAATCCTACCCCCAAAATTACCTAACAGGCACTGAGGTTTTTATGTTGACACCGGAAGCCATTTTTCCTGGCCTTATAAGTATGGTGTTGGCTGTCAAGGTAACATCAGCTAATAACTGGGGTCCTAGTCCTGAAGCGGTAGTTGACTGCGTATAAGTGTATTATTATTACGTCAGAGTCACAAGTATATACAATGTGATAGACCTGATAATTATTTTTTTGCATTTTAATTTGTTCCTGGTGTTGGTGTTTAACTTAAACCAGAACTTTTTTTTGTGAATAAAGCTAATAAAAATAAATAAAATCATTAAAATATAATTAAGTATTCTTTCATGGATAGTTACCCGCTGAGTTTTCTGGCCACCCAAATCCTCCTTTAATTTGACACATAATAATTTTAATGCCATAAAAAGGATGGAGTGTTGCCAACTCTGTTAGCATAACTTGTGAAAAATGATTCCCAAACAATAGACTTTGTCGAGTAAAATTAAATGTTGACGGCTCAGTTAATCATTAAAACTGGTATATAATGCAGAATGTATCAGGAGGAGCTGAAATACACAAAGTTTAGGCAGGGGGCAGAAACACAAAAAAGGTGGGCAAGAACACCTCATGGGCGATGAGAACACACAAAAGGTTGGCAAAAATACATCATAGGTGGTGGGAACACACAAAGGTTGGGTAAGAACACTTCATAAGTAGTGGGGCAGGAACATCTCATGGGTGGTGGAGACTCACAAAGGTGTACAAGAACATCTCACGGGTGGTGGGAACACATAAAGGTGGGCAAAAACAACTTAAGGAGGCATGGACACACAAAGATGACCAGAAGTACTCCATGGGGATGGTGACACATAAGGATGGGCAAGAGTACCCCATGGCTGGTGAGAACACACAAAGATGGGCAAGAACACCTCATTGGGGGTGGGAACACACAAAGGTTGGGTAAGAACATTTCATAAGTGGTGGGGGACACACAAAGGTGGACAAGAACACCCACGGGAAGCAGGGACACATAAAAGTGGACAAGAACACCTCATGGGTATGGGAACACATAAAGGTGGGCAAGAATACCTCATAGGTGGCAGTGACACACAAAGATGGCCTTGAACACCTCATGGGTGGCAGGGACATACAAAGGTGGCCTTGAACACCTCATGGGTGGCAGGGACATACAAAGGTGGCCTTGAACACCTCATGGGTGGCAGGGACATACAAAGGTGGGCAAGAACACCTCATGGGAATGAGAACACACAAAAGTGGGAAAGAACACAACATAGGTGTGGGAAGCACACAAAGGTGGACAAGAACACCCTATAGGTAATGGTGACACAAAAAGGTGGGCAAAAAAAACTCATAGTTGGTGGGAACATACAAAAGTTGGGTTAGAACATCTCGTGAAGGGCACACACAAAGTAAGGCAAGAATACCCCATGGGTGGTGGGGACACACAAAGTAAGGCAAGAATACCCCATGGGTGGTGGGGACACGCAAAGGTGGGCAAGGACACTCTGAAGGTGGCGGGGACACATGAAAGTAGGCAGGAACACCTCATGGGGATGGGAACACACAAAGGTGGGCTGAGACAATCAAAACACCTGGGTGGACAGGAACTGAGTCGGGAATCATGGCAAGGAAATTTCTTTGCTGGAGTATTAAACGAATAAAAGAAGACAACGGCCAACTCAATGAACCAGGCTACACCTTCTAATAGAATATCTTTTTTTGGGGGGGGATTCACCCAATAAAGAGTTTACTTAGCACTATCTTTAATAGGGGGATGAGACCATAGGCCTATTGTACTTACATGCGATCGAATATTTTATTTGCTTTGCGAAAAATAGGATGTTGTAGCCTGTAATGTAATGTTCCAAAGCCACTTCTTGTGTCTCTTGTGACTTCTGGGTCATTGACTCCAATTGTTTACCAAAATTCAATTTTTTTAAAGAAATCTCCTTATTGTTTTCTAATTTAGGGGAAATGAAAGCTCTAAATTTGATACCCAGATAAATAGAATATTTTCATATGTTACACCGTTTTGGTATTTAAGACAAGAGTATGATAACAAGAATGCAGAGGCACTGCTGTCTCTCGATTAGGCCACCGGACTCAACATGCCGAGAGCATTTGTCAAGGAGATCTCATGCACCATTGAGCCCCTCTCGCATTTTTTAAATGAAGTATTTGCTTCTCGCATATTGCCACAGTGGAGTAATTAACTAGTGACATACAAGAGCAATGGTACACCTCGTATGTTATATCAACCCTGAAGAAGTGATATTAATCAGTGCTCCAGGAAGGCGGCGGTTTTTGCCAATTCTCTGGAAGGCATAGGCAAATCTCTGAGTTACATTATTTGTCACCTCCAGGATGGGTGACAGTGGAACATAACGGGCCATCCATATGTGTCTTATAATAATTCCTGATTGCTGTAGCTTAAGAACACATTGATGTATGAACTGCTGGGCTGGATGGGACTATTACGCCGGAACATTTGGAAAAATTATTCCCAGGTTCGGCTCTTCGAGAAATTGCACGTTAGAGTTATGGTCGTCAGACGTGAGATTAAACTCTTATGCAAATCTTTATTTTTTTTCTCCATGTCGCTGGTGGGAGCCACAACTAGAAGCTTTTGTGTTGGGTTGGTTGGTGGTTAGCAGTTCAATTAGCCATGCTGATAAAAGCTCTAGGCTATTTTTAGGGAAATTTGTGAAATGTTGTTCTAGAAGCAGTGAAAAATTCCCAGTTTCAAGTGCTGATATAAGCAATGACGTGCCTCCTAGATCCAATCCGTGGTCATTTGCTGAATTGGCAGATCCACAGACCTCTAATGCCCCGTACACACGATCGGAAATTCCCCCAGCAAAAGTCCCATGTGAGCTCTTGGTTGGAAATTCCAACCGTGTGTATTGCTCCATCGGACTTTTGCTGGCGGAATTCCCGCCAGCAAAAAATTGAGAGCAGGTTCTCTATTTTTCGGTCGGAAAAAGTTCCGATCGGAAATTCCGATCGTCTGTACCAATTCCAACGCGCAAAATTCCTACGCACGCTCGAAAACAATTTGACGCATGCTCGGAAACAATTCGACGCATGCTCGGAAGCATTGAACTTAATTTACTCGGCTCATCGTAGTGTTGTACATCACCGCGTTCTTGGCGGTCGAAAGTTCAGCGAGCTTTTGTGTGACCGTGTGTATGCAAGCCAAGCTTGAGCGGAATTCCGTCGGGAAAAAACATCCACGTTTTTTCCGATGGAAAATCCGCTCGTGTGTACGGGGCATAACCCTTAAATAAGACACGAAAATTAAATCTAATGTAGTTGCATTGTATATAATTGCAGTACTGAGGATGTTAGGCCAGTCTTTTGGAGTGAAGGAAGACAATGGGGTTGATTTACTAAAACTGGAGAGTGCAAACTCTGGTGCAGCTGTTCATGGTATCCAATCAGTTTCCAACTTCAGCTTGTTCCATTAAAGTGGTAGTAAACCCGCTTTTTTTTTTTTTTAAAACCACCTGCAAAACACAGCCATAATGAGCTAGTATGACTAGCATAATAGCATCAGTCATCATAGCATCAGTCATCAGCATCACTTACCTGAGATCGGGGCCCCCAAAGCCGCCCTCGTCTCCCCCTCCAGCCGCAGCCATCTCTCCACAGAACTTCCGGGTATTGCCGCGAAGACGTCGCTCCGTGCATGCGCGCAGTAGACGTCAAATCCGGCTAGGACAGATTTGTGAATGGGGATTAACCCTGTGAATGTACCGTTGTCTACGATGCGCATGCGCTGTAGACAACGTTGTAAAACCTTTTGGCAAATATCTCCTAAACCGTGTAGGTTTAGGAGATATTTCTTGTACCTACAGGTAAGCCTTAATCTAGGCTTACCTGTAGCTGCAAGTTGTAATGGAGGGTATACAACCACTTTAAGCTTTGACAAAAAAAAAAACTGAATGGTTTCTGTGCAGCGCTGCACCAGTTTTTGCACTCTCAGGTTTTAATAAATCAGCACCAATGACTTTCCTAAGCCCTGTCCCTGCAGTGAAAAATGTTGCTGACTTCCTTCTTGGCTTTTGGATTTCACAGGTTCCATGAAGCTTGTGGTTGCACCTCTAAAAGAATCTGACAAATATCCCTCGCCTAATTTAAATACCAACCTTGCCGCTTTTCTCAAACTTACCTGCAGGGAAAGCCCTATAAACCCGCTCTCAACATGGTAACGTGTCTCCCCTAGAAAGATAGGCTCTTACTGACCTTGCCAATAAAATGGAGATTACCACTAAACTGTCTGATAAAACGGTAATCAATGACCAATATGTCAATATGTGTAATAAAACATACTGAAAAACCATTCCTGGTATTGTCCGATATGCAGCTCGGTGATTAAGAAGTTAAACAACCAAATCTAAAAGTTGGTAGATCTGGCCTTCCTCAATGGGGTGATCTCAAAATCTAGGTACAAACAAGGCCAAGGATAAATCCAAGGGAAAAACCAAGCTTAAAGTGGAAGTAAACCCCCCTATCGTTTTCAGCCAAGGAAGCTGCCATCTTGGCCTCTGTTTAATCTTCAACTGCCATGATGCTGCACATGTGATCAGTTATGACACCAGCCATTGGATGGTTTGACAGTTTGGTTGAAAGCATAGTCAATGTGACAGGTAGCATTTCCAGCATGCCATTTTTTTTTAACTATTTAAATCAAAGGGTTTACTTCCGCTTTAACTTACCGACTAGCTCGCAGACAACCAATTAAACCTGTCTAACAGTATGTGTTAAAAGCAGGGGTTTAGTCTGCACACATTTGCAAATGCATGCGTAAGCCACAGAGCCTCGTCAAGGCACCCTGGTCTATATGGGACTTTGCATTTCCCAGAATCCCTACCTTTTTACGCCTTTCCCAAAGTCCATAAAAATGTGTCCAATCCGCCTGGTAAGAAACTCCCTCCCCCCAAAAAAAACAGGCCTGAAAAGTCCCGTAGGGATTCTCTTTTGTATTTGTATATTAAGTTTGGAATGGTGGCCTAACTGTTTTCAGTCTATTCTTTCATCTACACCTCTGTTCAAAAGGCTCAAGCTGTGCACTCGAAATGAGTTGGATAGCTTATTTGATATGTGTACAACCAACTAATGCCCCGTACACACGGTCGGAAATTCCGATGGAAAATGTCCGATCGGACCATGATGTCGGAAAATCTGTCCGTGTGTGGACTCCATCGGACTTTTTCCGTCGGAATTTCCGACGAAAAAAATTTGAGATCCTGCTCTCAAATTTTCCGATAACAAAATCCGATCAGACTTTTTCCGATCGTGTGTAGAGAATTCCGACGGACAAAGTGCCACGCATGCTCAGATCAAATTACGAGACCAAAGCTATTGGCTACTAGCCTCTACGTAGTTCCGTCGTACGCAACGAACGTCACCACATTCAGAATGATCGGATTTTCCGACAACTTTGTCCGACCATGTGTATGCAACATTAGTGTCGGACAAAACATGTCTGAAAAATTCTGACGGATTTTGTGGTCGGAATTTCCGACCGTGTGTACGGGGGCTTAAATGTAAAAGTGTACTCAGCACTGTTATAGCGTACGTTATGCATTTGGCGCCTGTTCTTGAATTATTCAATAGATGTGTCCATGGGTCCTGGGACACAACACCATTGGCAGGGAGGTCCGGGAAGTTTGACTTCCCTGGCTGCACTAGGACTCTTAATTTGTACTTGACTCAAAAAAACATAGTAGCCACTGCTTTCCATTTCAAACTCACCAAAATGTTTAACAGTGGCTGTATTGCCAACTTACTTCTTGGCTTTTGGACTTCACCAGTTCCATGAAGCTTGTGGTTGCACCTCTGGTCAGAAGGCTCACTGCCGAGTTCGGTTGGGTAGCCCATTTGATATATGTATGGCCAACTTAAGTTTAAGAACATGACCAGCACTGTTATAGCATACAGTATTTATTTGGCATTTATTCTTGAAGTACGCAATCGCTATCTTGCCTGGAAAATGTTCTCCCGGTGCCTCTTTCTGTTTCAGACTCACCAAAACGTGTGGCAGTGGATGTTTTGCCAACTTACTTCATGGACTTCACCAGTTCCATGAAGCTTGTGGTTGCATCTTTGGTCAGGATGTTCAAGCTGTGTACTCGACAGTTGGGTTGGGTAGCTCATTGGATGTATGTAAGTGTGTGATCAGCACTGCCATAGCATACATTATTCTTTTGGCTTGTTTTATTAAAATACGCAATCGGTATCATGCCTGGAAAAGGTTCTCCCGGGGCCTCTTTGGGCTTGTCCAAGTCTGTTATCAAATAATGCTCTGATGTCCTCACAGAAAAAAAGTACGTAAATATCAAAGATCCAGGTAGACAGCAACATCTGCTTGCATAGTTTTGATGATGGGTCCATGGGACATGGGTCCTGGGACGCAGCACCATCAAGACAAAGATCCAGAATGCGGGACTGTCCCAGATGCACTGGTTGTCTTTGTACTTGTATTCAGCTCATAAAAACAGCACAGCCGCTGCTTTCTGTTTCAGACTCACCAAAACGTGTGGCAGTGGATGTTTTGCCAACTTACTTCATGGACTTCACCAGTTTCATGAAGCTTGTGGTTGAATCTTTGGTCAGGATGTTCAAGCTGTGTACTCGACAGTTGGGTTGGGTAGCTCATTGGATGTATGTAAGAGTGTGATCAGCACTGCCATAGCATACATTATTCTTTTGGCTTGTTTTATTAAAATACGCAATCGGTATCATGCCTGGTCAAGGTTCTCCCGGGGCTACTTTGGGCTTGTCCAAATCTGTTATCAATTAATGCTCTGATGTCCTAACAGAAAGAAAAAAGTATGTGAATATCAAAGATCCGGCTGGACAGTAACATCTGCTTGCGTTGTTTTGAAGATGAGTCCATCGGCAGATGCTCGGTCATTCATATGTCTGTCATCACGAGAGATTCAGGCCAACTGGCTCCAACGCGTCCTCTGTTTCGGAGACCTCTTGGTAGGAGTTTTGTGTACGGCGCTTCCAGCTGGGTGCCGAAACTCCCTGATTGACAGCTGGCCATCTGGGCTCCTTGGCCCGCTGATGCGGGACGCCTTCAATGGTGCTTTCATTCTTTTTTGATTGGCAAAGCTAACGACGCCCAGTTGTGTCCTCCCCAAAAACGAGATTAATACTTGACATGACGGTCATAAATATACAGTATATCCCTCCCTCCACCCCTCCGCTGCAAAGGGGGAGAGACGCTTCGAGGCACCTAGGACTAACCCCTTTCCAGAAAATACTGTGCTCCGCGCCAGGCGAAGAAGAAAAAAGTGAAAAAAAAAACTCCAGAGTTTCCGAAGGGGATTTAGGCCCAGGTGTGGAACAAACAACGAATCTCGGGTCGAAGGTCACCGGAGACTCACGGTCTCCGGCCTGCTCGTGTATATATTGAGTGCGTATCGTTTTTTGCAGCGCGCACCAGATGTTTAATATCACGGAACGAAACGGCATGTGTCAGCAGCTGAGGATGCATCGATGAGAGCGATTAATGGCAGAAGGGAGATCTGGCAGCGGCGCTCGCCTCAGCCTCAGTGCGTTAGGACCATTAGATGTGTTTATTTTGCAGCTGATTGTTTTTAAATATGTTGAAAATGTAAATACTTGTAGGACGGGCCGTAGATCAAATGAACGACTTTTTTTTTTTCTCCCGCAGCAGATGGGGGGATGAAGAGCGGAAATGAGACCTCGGCGAGGAACGTATGAAAATCATAAAGCGGGACTGAGAAATATTACAGCTTGACATAGTGTCAAGTGTGAAATGAGAAGTTGTGTATAAGAAAAATTTTCCCTTCGCTTAGGCGTACAGCATATAGACACAAGTAGCTGGAGGGTTCAATGGCCACAGTTTTTAAACAAATCCAATCTAAGAAGCCTACAAAAATAAGGTTGATCCAGAGTTCCAAACTCCGCCCACTCTAGAGCTTGGATCAAGCATGGGTCTGTTAACTGTGCAATGGATTGTCACGCTGGAACGGGAATTGTGTTACTGGCAGGATCACTGGGTGAAATTTTTTTTAAAAAGCCTAAGAAAATAAATAAAGCCACCCCATCTCATGGTTTCCACCATAACCTTTCCTGTTTCTACCATAACCTGTATTGTTGTACTGTCTTCACCATAGCCTTTCCTGTCTCCACCATATCCTATATGGTGCGTCTGTCTTTGGGTGAGTTGTTTGTGCTATCCCCATTATAATCCTTCCTGTGTCTACCATAACCTGTATGGTTGTTTTGTTTCCACCATAACCCTTCCTTTCTCTACTATAACCTGTATGTTTGTATGTACTCCACCATAACCTATATTATTGTACTCTCTCCATCATAACCCTTCCTTTCTCTACTATAACCTGTATGTTTGTATGGTCTCCACCATAACCCTTCCTGTCTCCACCATACCATGTATGGTTGTACTCTCTCCACCATAATTCTTCCAGGCTTTACCATAACCTATGGTGGTTCTGACTGCACCGTAAACCCTACTATAACCTGCATGTTTGTATGATCTACACCTTAACCTTTCCTGTCTTCACCATAACCTATATGATTGTACTCTCTCCGCCATCATCCTTCCTGTCTCTACCATAATCTGTATGGTTGTTCTGTCTCCACCATATTCCCTACTGTCCCTACTATAATCTGTATGGTTGTACTCTCTCCAATATAATTCTTCCAGGCTCTATCATAACCTGTATGGTTGTTCTGTCTCCACCATATTCTGTATGGTTGAACTGTGCCCACCATAACCCGTCCTGTCTCCACCATTACATGTATGGTTGTACTTTCTCCACCATAATTCTTCCAGGCTCTACCATAACCTGTATGGTTGTTCTGTCTCCACCATAACCCTTAATTTCTCTACTATAACCTGTATGTTTGTATGTACTCCACCATAACATATATTATTATACTCTCTCCACCATAACCCTTCTTTTCTCTACTATAACCTGTATGTTTGTATGGTCTCCACCATAACCCTTCCTGTCTCCACCATAACATGTATGGTTGTACTCTCTCGACCATAATTCTTCCAGGCTTTACCATAACCTGTATGGTGGTTCTGACTCCACCGTAAACCCTACTATAACCTGCATGTTTGTATGATCTACACCTTGACCTTTCCTGTCTTCACCATAACCTATATGATTGTTCTCTCTCCGCCATCATCCTTCCTGTCTCTACCATAATCTGTATGGTTGTTCTGTCTCCACCATATTCCTTCGTGTCTCTCCTATAATATTTATGGCTGTACTCTCTCCACCATAATTCTTCCAGGCTCTACCATAACCTGTATGGATGTTCTATCTCCACCATAACCCTTCCTGTCTTCACCATAACATATATGGTTGTACTGTCTCTTCCATAATTCTTCCAGGCTCTACCATAACCTGCATGTTGGTTCTGACTCCACCATAAACCCTGCTATAACCTGTATGTTTGTATGATCTCCACCATAACCTTTCCTGTCTTTACCATAACCTATATGATTGTACTCTATCTGTCATCATCCTTCTTGTCTCTACCATAACCTGTATAGTTATTCTGTCTCCACCATATTCCTTCCTGTCTCTACCATAAGCTGTATGGTTGTTCTGTCTCCACCATATTCCTTCCTGTCTCTACTATAATCTGTATGGTTGTTCTGTCTCCACCATATTCTGTATGGTTGAACTGTGCCCACCATAACCCATCCTGTCTCCACCATTACATGTATGGTTGTACTCTCTCCACCATAATTCTTCCAGGCTCTACCATAACCTGTATGGTTGTTCTGTCTCCACCATACCTCTTCCTGTCTTCACCATAACATGTATGGTTGTACTGTCTCTACCATAATTCTTCCAGGCTCCACTATAACCTGTATAGTGGTTCTGACTCCGCCGTAACCCTACTATAACCTGTATGTTTGTATGATCTCCACCATAATCTTTCCTGTCTTCACCATAACCTATATGATTGTACTCTCTCCGCCATCATCCTTCCTGTCTCTACCATAACCTGTATGGTTGTTCTGTCTCCACCATATTCTGTATGGTTGAACTGTGCCCACCAAACTCTTCCTGTCTTCACCATAACATGTATGGTTGTACTGTCTATACCATAATTCTTCCAGGCTCCACCATAACCTGTATGGTGGTTCTGACTCCACCATAACCCTACTATAACCTGTATGTTTGTATGATCTCCACCATAATCTTTCCTGTCTTCACCATAACCTATATGATTCTACTCTCTCCGCCATCATCTTTCCTGTCTCTACTATAATCTGTATGGTTGTTCTGTCTCCACCATATTCTGTATGGTTGAACTGTGCCCACCATAACCCATCCTGTCTCCACCATTACATGTATGGTTGTACTCTCTCCACCATAATTCTTCCAGGCTCTACCATAACCTGTATGGTTGTTCTGTCTCCACCATACCTCTTCCTGTCTTCACCATAACATGTATGCTTGTACTGTCTCTACCATAATTCTTCCAGGCTCCACCATAACCTGTATGGTGGTTCTGACTCCACCATAACCCTACTATAACCTGTATGTTTGTATGATCTCCACCATAATCTTTCCTGTCTTCACCATAACTTATATGATTCTACTCTCTCCGCCATCATCTTTCCTGTCTCTACTATAATCTGTATGGTTGTTCTGTCTCCACCATATTCTGTATGGTTGAACGGTGTCAACCATAATCCTTCCTGTCTCTACCATAACCTGTATGGTTGTGCAGTCTCCACCATAACGCTTCTTGCCTCTACAATAACCTGTATGGTTGCACTGTCTTCACCATAACCAATCCTCGTGCTTCTGTTACTTGTGCGGTTGTATTGTCTCCACCATAACCCTCTTTGTCATACTATAACCTGCATAGTCGTACTGTCTCCACCATAAAGCATCCTTTTCTCCTCTATAACCTGTTTGGTCATACTGTCTCCACCATAACTTTTCCTGTCTCCACCATAAACTATATGGGGTTTCTGTCTCTGTCTGGGTTGTTGGTAGACCCTGTCACCAGGGCAATATCCATATCTTCTACAGAGTACCCCGGGTCTCCTTTGAAAAAATAGAGATGATCCATTCTATGCACTTTACAATATAGGAACCTTGTATAATTTATCTATTTTTCAATCCATCTATTATTTATTTTGTCATCGTAATGTGACATTTTAGTTTTAGACCAATTCATTTCTGTTCAGTTAAAAAGATGATATCTCTCTAATGCCGCGTACACACGGTCGGAATTTCCGATGGGAGATTTTCAACGGATTTTCCGACCGTGTGTATGCCCAACGGTCTTTTTCTGTTGGAAATTTCCGACGGACTTTGGATTGAGAACCTGTTCTCAATTTTTCCGACGGAAAAACCTTTCTATCGGATTTTCCGATCGTGTGTATGCAATTCCGACACGCAAAATTCCGACGCATGCTCGGAAACAATTCGACGCATGCTCAGAAGGATTAAACTTCCCTTTTATAATGCAGTCGAAGGTGTTATATGATGCTGTGTTACTGACCGTCGGAATTTGGTGTGACTGTGTGTAGGCAAGACAGTTTGAGTGAAATTCCGTCGGAAAACCATCAGAGCTTTTTCCGACGAGAATTCTGACCGTGTGTACGCGGCATTAGATTTGATCCAGGGTGGTCATCCTGGTATCCTACCAGCCCCTCACTATCTTACCATGTGTGCCCAGAGGTTCCCTGGACTCTTCAATACACTGTATAATTGTAGGTAGAAGATGGACACCCAGAACTGACTATCCTTTAAAAGTGTTGACCTTACTGGGCTTTTGCAGTGTGCCCATGTAGGTCAGAGACTTTTCAGCTGTGGCACAGACCAAGTCTCTCGCACTCCACATTACAGTGTGCCCCTTTTGTAGGTTTGGTAGTATGCCACCATTCTGCTTTTACAACACAAGGGGTTTAAGGGTACCAGACTAGACCCCGTACTCATTTAAATCTGACCCTGCAAGCGCAGAACATGAGGTCCAGGTGGCTGCCAAGCCCCTCGCCGCGCTCTTGTTGCATTCAGCAAAACGGGCAGTCTGCTACTGCGGCAGAACCAGGTGTGAGATGGTCCAGGAGGAATCGCCCCCGCCTCCATCTCCAATATTTAATTAAAATGTTTCTGATGCTTTTCAGGGCACTAGCAGGTTGTTCGAATCTCAGTGGCCGGAAGCAGCGTGCTGGGACACGGCTAAATATTTGAGGAAACGTTAGGTGGAATGAATTATGCCCGAGGCTGGTTTTTTAATATTTTAACAATTTATCGAAAAAAATAAAAATTCTCTGTAAATGCGCCCACCAACCGCTGAAAACAAAGAGAGGAGTGTCAGAGCATCAGGCTCCGACATCAGCAGAGGCACACACACACAAGCTTGCACATGAAAATCTTTCAATGAAGTCTCCGATTGGGACTAAACATTGAGATTTTCAATTTACAGTTGAAAGCGACACTCTAGTCTTTCCTGGAAAGAATATGCCTAATATAAAATGCAAAAAAAAAAAAAAAACATGTTTTAGTGATCGGATTTAGATCTAGTTTAACCACTTGCCTACCAGGCACGAACACCCCCTTCCTGACCAGGCCATTTTTCAGCTTTCAGCGCTGTCGCATTTTGAATAACAATTGCGCGGTCATGCAACGCTGTACCCAAATAACATTTTTATCATTTTTTCCCCACAGATAGAGATTTATTTTGGTGGTATTTGATCACCTCTACGGTTTTTATTTCTTGCGCTATAAACAAAAGAAGAGGGACAAGTTTGAAAAAACATAATATTTTTTTACTTTTTATTATAATAAATATCCCAATTTTTTTTTTTTTTTTTTTTAATTTTTCCCCAGTTTAGACCGATACGTATTCTTCTACATATTTTTGGTAAAAAAAAATCGCAATAAGCGTATATTAATTGGTTTGCGCAAAAGTTATAGCATCTACAAAATAGGGGATAGATTTATAGCATTTTTATTATTATTTTTTTTTTTTTACTAGTAATGGCGGCGATCTGCGATTTTTATCATGACTGCGACATTGCGGCGGAAATATCCGACACATTTGACACATTTTTGGGACCATTCACATTTATACAGCGATCCGTGCTATAAAAATGCATTGATTACTGTATAAATGTGACTGGCAGGGAAGGGGTTAACACTAGCGGGCGCTGCAGGGGTTAATATGTTCCCTATGTTATTGATTCTAACTGTGGGGGGAGGGGACTGACTGGGGGAGGGGACCGATCGGTGTCCCTATGTACAAGGGACACACCATCGGTCTCCTCTCCAGTGACAGGACGTGGATCTGTGTGTTTACATACACAGATCCACGTCCTGCTCAGTTACTGGGCAATCGCGGGTGCCCAGCGACGTGGCTGGCACGCGCGCGCGCCTCCCGCGGCGCCCCCTAGTGGCCAAAATGTTATCGCCAAGTCATATGACGGCAGCCCGCCACAAGAGCTGCACCGCTCCGCCGTCAATTGACAGTGGGTGGTCGGCTACAGGTTAAAGGAACACAGCAGTCAAAAATGCATACAAGGAACACAGTCCACCGGCTTGTAGACATGGGAGCCGTCAAAAAATTTGTTTCGTTTCGTTCCGTTTCGTATAGAAAAAAAATCGTAATTCGTGTACGAAATTTAATTTGTGTATGAAATTTAATTCGGATTCGTACGAATCGTTACAAATCGTTACGAATATCGGCACTCTACGAATAATAACGAATTATCCGAAAACGTGTTAACGTTACATAACACAAGTCTATTGTCTATTGTTCACCAATCACTCAGAGGAAGTACGAAATACGAAATGTCATTTACGAATACGAAATTTCGTACTTCCTCTGAGTGATTGGTGAACAATAGACAATAGACTTGTGTTATGTAACGTTAATACGTTTTCGGATAATTCGTTATTATTCGTAGAGTGTCGATATTCGTTATACTGAATCTCAAATTCATTCGAATCCTTCGTTATATCCGCTATAATTTCTTTCCTATTAGTTGAAATTCATCATTTGGTAGTTTGGATTCGGATAATTTGGATCCGAAATTCGTAAACGAAATTTCGTATTTCGTACAGAATTCGTATTCGTAAAAATTTGTAATTCGGATTGCGGATTGCGTGTCTGCTATTTCATCCAGGCTTTGCCAGGGTGCCCCAAGATACCCCACGGACATTTCTTGGATATCTAATCCTGGAAAATGGATCGTTTTTGTTTCAATGGTATTTATTGAAGTTTTTCAGTACAGAACAATATGTTCATTATACATGTTGTACAGTATGCATAGCCATAAGAGAATCATTGCTTGGTCTCTTGACACAACAACAAATAAACAACAAAGAAAAAGGAAAAGATATCCATCACCTGCCTAGACAGCGTACTTTATAAGTCCATGGGAGGTGAACCCTCTAGTTATTATAACAGATCAGTCTGTACATATGACTCCTGAAATAGGGACCCTTTAGCCTTTTTCTATTTTCAACTTGCCCGGTACCCCCCCACAGGGAAGAGCCCGTCCCCCATCACGCTAATGGGGGGGGGGGGGGGGGGGTCGATCGTCTCCCACATGCGGACGGGGCCCCAAGGCCTGAATTAACTTCAGTTCTGCATATATGGGCCCTTGTGGTCTATGACTCTGCTTTAAAGTGATATTTTACTAGAGCATATGGGTTTCAAAAGGGAAAGGTAGAAGAGAGTTAGGGGGATGAAATAGAGTCAAGAGGTTCAGAGGGAGGGTATGGGGAGGGGGGGGGGGTATTAAAGTGCTGTGGTCCTATTCCTTAACATCCATTGTATATATCAGTTCCTAAGTGGCAAATGGTCTGGGATCACTAGCCAAGTAATCCAGCCACGGATCCCAGACTTTGTGGAACGTCCTCATTTTGTCCTGAACCATCGCAGTCAACCTTTCATTCAACATCAGCCATGACATTTTACTTTTCATCTGACCAAATGGTAGGGCGGCAGAAATGGATAGTTTTTAACGCAATTCAATGAAAGGTGCTTAGCTGTGCCGGTACAAGGTCATGCAGTGGTCAGGATGAAGATGCCAAACTGCCCCCACCCCAATCAATGTGGGTGCCCCCTATCATCTCATTTGGGACTTATGATACTTTCACTATGCACGGCCGGCACCCCCAGAGTGATGGAACCTTGCAACAGCCCCATAAGTATTCTACTGGTGCAGACAATGGATCTCACCACCGAGGACATCACTGCTCCTCTGCTCAAGCTCCCTTTGTCAGGTAGGACAGCCCCCAGGCAGCAGGGTGGGTCAGTAAAAGATGGAAAGTATGAGGGTAGGCTCTCAGCTCTGTCTAATGTGCTCTACGGGCTGTTGCCTCATGGCACACCCCCCCCCCCCCAATAAATAAGAACACTGCACCCAGGGCAGCCGCCCTACCTCCCCCTCAAAGCACAGCCCTGGGGCCTACTAGATACAACCTTATATACTGCTAATTATACAGTATGTATAAAATTATTTATTATCATTTATATGGTGATGGCAATTTAAATACTCTACATTCACATCAATTCCTGCCCTTCCAATCCAAGGTCTCCATCTCATAAACATATACATTTTTATTTATTATTATTATTATTACTACTACAGGCATTTTTATGGAGCTGACAATTTACAAAGTGCTTTACATGCTCTATATTCACATCAGTCCCTGCCCTCAGGGTTCCAAACCAAGGTCCTCATCTCACATACATACCTGAACACACATACAAGCAGTGGCGTCACTAGGGGGTGGCTTTTGGGGCTATAGCCCCAAATCTGGGGCCCATAGCCCCGAGTCTCTGCAGGGGTCTCCAAGGGGAGGAGAGGTTCTTTGGGAACCCTCATGTAAGTGGGGGGCTCTCTGGGGACCCTGATTTAAGGGGGAGGCTCTCTGGGGACCCTGATTTAAGGGGAAGGCTCTCCGGGGACCCTAATGTAAGGGGGGCTCTCTGGGGACCCTGATGCAAGGGGGAGGCTCTCTGGGGACCCTGATTTAAGGGGAAGGCTCTCCGGGGACCCTAATGTAAGGGGGGCTCTCTGGGGACCCTGATTTAAGGGGGAGGCTCTCTGGGGACCCTGATTTAAGGGGAAGGCTCTCCGGGGACCCTAATGTAAGGGGGGCTCTCTGGGGACCCTGATGCAAGGGGGAGGCTCTCTGGGGACCCTGATGTAAGGGGGGCTCTCTGGGGATATATACACACATACACACACACACAATAGTATATTAT
This sequence comes from Lithobates sylvaticus, assembly GCA_028564925.1. NCBI lineage: Eukaryota > Metazoa > Chordata > Amphibia > Anura > Ranidae > Lithobates > Lithobates sylvaticus. The sequence goes on along the minus strand of CM053026.1, from coordinate 765,751,232 downwards.
ATACATGTGTATGCCCGCCCAAGTGTATGACTGTCTTTATTACGCTGCTATGGGCTCCAGACCCAGATCTTTTGTAGACCTAGCAATGCCCCTGCATACAAGGGCCAATTTAGACAGGAGCCAATTAACCAAACAGCATGCCTTTGACGTGTGGGAGGAACCAAGCGTATCCAGAGGAAAACCCACACAAGAGAGAACATACAAGCTGCATGCAGATAGCGCTCTGGTCTGGATTCCACCTGAGATCTCCAGTGCTGCAAGGCAGATATGCTAATCTGTATGTTACATGATAGACATAATGTCGGCGGCTCGGTAATAACACCCGACATTGTCAAAATTTCCTCCATGTGTGTACTTCAATCTGCGGAGAGTCTGCAGAATACAGAAACTCTTTGGAAAGTCATGCAAGAGCATTGAGCGCCCCAGAGAATATGATTCAAGGAGCCGCTCTTCTATTATTTATCAGCAGACGTTGCAAAAGAAGAACATCACCGAATGTTCACTGCAGAAACCTTCACTCTTCACAAACCTGGCCGGTACAGGGCATCCTATGCCTATTGATAAGACGCTCAATATATTTTAGCGAGGTTTCAACAACTTGTTAACACTTTATGTGGCCATGGTCATGTCACCTTCCAGAAAACCATATGCAGATGGTGACTTTTCTGAAAGTCGGTATTTGCTTAGGGCTCGGCGCACCTCCATGCCCCTATGTGACACATATTCAAACCTTGTGACTGTCCAGTCAGGCAGTGAGAACTGCATTATGGGGGAACGTGCCAGTATGAGGTATCCTATGCCTTATGATAAAATGCTCTGAGATATCGTCAGTGATGTAAGTAACTGAGTTAAAATAAACGGAGTTACTTAACGCAGTTACTTTAGAGGGTAACGAGTAATCTAACTGATTACTTTTCCCCTCATGGTAACTCAGTTCCCATTACTTGGGCAGAGTTACCTCAATTACATCTACCGCCACTAGATGGCAGTAGTGTAATTCCAGTGTCCTGCCAAAAAAAGTTCCCCCGCTGGATAAGAACCCCCTGTACTGCACAGGCGCAGCGCTTGCGCAGTACGAAGGACTACGGAGCTTCCGAAAATTGCCGAACCTAAACAGCTCTGAGTGAACTCTACACCGCGCAGGTGCAGTTAACATGTAATTGTACGAGGCGATGCCGCACGCTCCCGATGCTCGTGCTACTCTGCAAGGGGCGTCTATCGTGTAAGTAAGGGGCGGGTCTAGTATTACTGTAACCAAGGGGCGCATTTATTATTATTGTCATATATCGAGCTCTGCCCAATAATTTAACATTCGCCCTCTTCTGTAGCCATCCGCCCCTTACACGATATATTAATAATAGACCCGCCCCTTGCTTACACGCTTTAACAGATCTGCCCCTTGGTTAGAGTAATAATAGAGCAGCTCCTTGGTTACACGATATATAACAATAATAATAAATGTGCCCCTTGGTTACAGTAATACTAGACCCGCCCCTTAGTTACACGTATAGAATATAAAAAAAAAAGTCAGTTACTTTGCTGCGTAACTAATTACTTTTCCAATGTAGTAACTGAGTTACTAACACAATTACTTTTTGGGAGAAGTAATTTGTAACTTAACTAATTACTTTTTTAAAGTAAGATGACCAACACTGGATATCGTAGAGGGGATTCAACACTATCTCTGGCCATGTCATTGCCCACCAGAAAATCACATGCAGATGGTGACTTTCAGAAAGTCAGTACTTGCCTAGGTCTTGGCACACCCCTATGCCCCCATGTGACACTGCACAGCCTTGTGACTGACCACTCAGGCAATGAGGACTGCATTAATAGGAGGGCATGCCAGTATGGGGTACCCTATGCCTTTTCTGTTTCTGAGATATCGTAGTGAGGATATTTGTAATTTGTAAACAATTTATTTGGCCAAGTCATCGCCGTCCAGAAAATCATATGCAGATAGTGACTTTCTGAAAGTTGGTGATTGCCTAGGGCACTGATGGCAAACCTTGGCACCCCAGATGTTTTGGAACTACATTTCCCATGATGCTCTGGCACTCTGCAGTGTAGTGGAGCATCATGGGAAATGTAGTTTCCAAAACATCTGGGGTGCCAAGGTTCGCCATCACTGACCTAGGGCTTGGCACACCCCTATGCTCCCATGTAACCTTGTCACTGTGCCTTCGGGCAGCATTAGCTTCATTTTGGGAGGAGGCGCCGGTTTGGGTTGTCCTGTGCCTATTGAAAAGATGCTCTGAGATATTGTAGAAAGGGTTCAACAGTTTGTGGACACTTTCTCTGGCTTTGTCATCACCCTCCAGAAAACCATATGCAGAGAATGACTCTTGAAAAGTTGGTGTTTGCGTAGAGCTTGGCACACCCCCATGAATCCCATGTGACCTTGTCACTGGCCACTGAGGCAGCGAGAACCCCCATGCAGAAAACCATATGTAGATAGTGACTCTTGGAAAGTTGGTATTTCCCTTGGCCTTGGCATACCCCCCATGCCCCCATAGGACACTGCTCAAGCCTTGTGACTGTCCACTCAGGCAGTGAGGATTTCATTATGGGAGGAGGGAGGCACCACTACGGGGCATCCTGTGCCTATTGAGAAGGTACTCTGAATATTGTAGAGGGTTCAACGATGTGTAAGCTGTTTGTCCAGGCAAAATTATATGCAGAGAGCGACTTTCTGAACGTTGGTATTTGCCTACGGCTTGGCTCACCCCCATATGACACAGCTCCAGCCTTGTGACTGCCCACTTAGTCAGCAAGGATCCCATCATGGTGGGGTGTGTACGCTTGTGTCCCCTACCCAGAATTGCGATTATTTTTATGGGAAGGAAAAAAAGGGAGGATATGGCACATTATTATGTTGAATTACAACATGGTAAAGACACATATAAGGAGAGATACATTTGCTACACCCCCAATGATATATTATGGGAGAATTCCCCCAGAGGGTTTTTTTTTAGCAGAGAGGTAAATAAGTAATGAATAATTTGAAAAAAAATGGTTCTTTATTAAAAATTTATTGACATACAAAAATTTCCATGATGATTAAAATATGAGCTCTGAAGGGGGCATACCCAAAAGTGCAAATGTTGCAAACACAGAAATGTACATTGCATTACATAGCAAACATGTCTAATGTATGACAAAGCATGACGCGTTTCGACCTGTTTCGTTAGGGTCTTCTTCAGAGGATAAGTTTACCGCAAAGAGACTGCATTTAGCATATCAAATGTCATTAATAAAATAATAGAATAGAATAAAATCAGTTGATATGCTAAATGCAGTCTCTTTGCAGCAAACTTATCCTCTGAAGAAGACCCTAACGAAACGGGTCGAAGCGCGTCATGCTTTGTCATACATTAGACATGTTTGCTATGTAATGCATGACAAAGCATGAAGCGTTTCGACCCGTTTCGTTAGGGTCTTCTTCAGAGGATAAGTTTGCTGCAAAGAGACTGCATTTAGCATATCAACTGATTTTATTCTGTTCTATTATTTTATTATTGACATTTGATATGCTAAGTGCAGTCTCTTTGCAGTAAACTTATCCTCTGAAGAAGACCCTAACGAAACGGGTCGAAAACGTGTCATGCTTTGTCATACATTAGACATGTTTGCTATGTAATGCATGACAAAGCATGACGTGTTTCGACCCGTTTTGTTAGGGTCTTCTTCATAGGATAAGTTTGCTGCAAAGAGACTGCATTTAGCATATCAACTGATTTTATTCTATTCTATTATTTTATTATTGACATTTGATATGCTAAATGCAGTCTCTTTGCAGTAAACGTATCCTCTGAAGAAGACCCTAACGAAACGGGTCGAAACGTGTCATGCTTTGTCATACATTAGACATGTTTGCTATGTAATGCATGACAAAGCATGACGTGTTTCGACCCGTTTTGTTAGGGTCTTCTTCAGAGGATAAGTTTGCTGCAAAGAGACTGCATTTAGCATATCAACTGATTTTATTCTATTCTATTATTTTATTATTGACATTTGATATGCTAAATGCAGTCTCTTTGCAGTAAACGTATCCTCTGAAGAAGACCCTAACGAAACGCGTCATGCTTTGTCATACATTAGACATGTTTGCTATGTAATGCATGACAAAGCATGACGCGTTTTGACCCGTTTCGTTAGGGTCTTCTTCAGGGTATAGGTTTGCTGCAAATAGACTGCATTTAGCATATCATTAGACATGTTTGCTATGTAATGCAATGTACATTTCTGTGTTTGCAACATTTGCAATTTGCACTTGCCCCCTTCAGAGCTCATATTTTAACCATCATGGAAATTTGTGTATGTCAATACATTTTTAATAAAGAACCATTTTATCAAATTATTCATTACATAATTTCCTTCCTGCTAAAAAAAACCCTCTGGGGGAATTTTCCCATAATATTATAATGTTGCACTATGGGATCGCACTTGCAGTGTCTAGTTTATCCTGTAAAGGTAGTAATTATTAAATAACAGGTTTACCTAGAGTTGCACAGGCCTAGGCTGAGATGATGTCAACCGTCTGCTGCAGGCAGGAGGAATCATGTCCTCAGTCTCCTCTCTTCCAGTATTCAGGCTGCAACATTGAAACTTTGTTTTCAACTTTTACCAACCAGACAACAAGTAACAGCGCCCAGCATCCAATCCACTCTGGGGACAAAAACCCCTCCAGGCCTGCCACATATACATGAAAAGAGACCCTGTCACCTCTTCAAAGTACTGCAACATAATTGATACCCTTCTGCCCATTTATTATGTTTGTGACCTGTGCAAGAGAGGCTCAGCCCTGAGGCAATGTATTGCATGTTTGTTGTGTCAATGTGGTTGATTGCAGCTTAGCTTGTGTTATCCAGAGTGGATGCTTTTAATCCTCTACGGTTGAGTTAAGTACATTCAATTTGCATATAATCACTTTAAGATCTAGAGTGCCGGCTGAGGAATGTTAATGTGCGTTCCAGGGAAGGCTGCCTCTTGTCAATGTGCAGCATCTTTCTGCAGAATGACAATTAGGAGGAAGCTGGTGGGGTGCTGAGGGTCCTCACCTCTCCGCACCGCCGGGGCCCCCTGCGCCCTTCACCTTCTGTAATAATGGCTCATGGAGCTGGGCCCACCGGGCTTAACCCCCTTCTGTACTACGGCACTGGCGTCCGCTTCTCTCAGATTGGTGGAGTGACCGTAGAGACAAACATATGGGCAGGAATGACAGGTAGATAGGAAGGACTCATAGACAGGAATGACAGGTAGATAGGAAGGACTCATAGACAGGAATGAGAGGTAGATAGGGAGGACACATAGACAGGAATGACAGGTAGATAGGGAGGACTCATAGACAGGAATGACAGGTAGATAGGGAGGACTCATAGACAGGAATGACAGGTAGATAGGGAGGACTCATAGACAGGAATGGCAGGTAAATAGATAGGACTCATAGACAGGAATGACAGGTAGATAGGAAGGACTCATAAACAGGAATGGCAGGTAAATAGATAGGACTCATAGACAGGAATGACAGGTAGATAGGAAGGACTCATAGACAGGAATGACAGGTAAATAGATAGGGAGGACTCATAGACAGGAATGACAGGTAGATAGGGAGGACTCATAGACAGGAATGACAGGTAGATAGGGAGGACTCATAGACAGGAATGACAGGTAAATAGATAGGACTCATAGACAGGAATGACAGGTAGATAGGGAGGACTCATAGACAGGAATGACAGGTAAATAGATAGGACTCATAGACAGGAATGACAGGTAGATAGGGAGGACTCATAGACAGGAATGACAGGTAGATAGGGAGGACTCATAGACAGGAATGACAGGTAGATAGGAAGGACTCATAGACAGGAATGACAGATGGACAGAAAGGGATCATAGACAGGAATGACAGGTGGACAGTCAGGAATCATAGGCAGGAATGACAGGTAGATAGGCAGGAATCATAGACAGGAATGACAGATGGACAGAAAGGGATCATAGACAGGAATGATAGGTAGAGGCAGGAATCATAGACATGAATGACAGATGGACAGAAAGGGATCATAGACAGGAATGACAGGTAGATAGGCAGGAATGACAGATAAGGAGGCAAGTATGGCTGGCAGGAATGGCATTGGGGCAGGCAAGGGAACATGAATGCGGTGAGGAGATGGAGATGGGAGGGGGTAAGCTGTGAAAGGTAAGTGCCAGGTTGGCACATCATTTCAGGCCGCAGGGACCCCCCTTAACATTCATACCAGATCGGAAGGGCTTGGTATGAATTATGGGGGGAACCACGCCATTTTTTTGTGTGGGGATCCCCTTAACATTCATACCAGATCGGAAGGGCTTGGTATGAATTATGGGGGGAACCACGCCATTTTTTTGTGTGGGGATCCCCTTAACATTCATACCAGATCTGAAGGGCTTGGTATGAATTATGGGGGAAACCATGCCATTTTTTCTTTGTGTGGGGATCCCCTTAACATTCATACCAGATCTGAAGGGCTTGGTATGAATTATGGGGGAACCACTTATTTTTTTTTGTGAGGGGAACCCCTTAACATTCATACCAGATCTGAAAGGTTTGGTATAAAATATGGCGGGAACCACACCATTTCTTGTGTGGGGATCCCCTTAACAATCATATCAGATTTGAAGGGCTTTGTATAAATTATGGGGGAACCATGCCAATTTTTGTGTGGGAACCCCTTAACATTCATCCCAGATCTTAAGGGCTTGGTATGAATTATGGGGGAACCACTGCATTTTTTTTTGTGTGGAGACCCCTTAACATTTATACCAGATCTGAAGGGATTGGTATGAATTATAGGGGGAACCACGCCATTTTTTTTTGTTTGGGGATCCTCTTAACAATCATACCAGATCTGAAGGGCTTGGTATAAATTATGGGGGAACCATGCCATTTTGTTTGTGTGGGGATCCCTTAACAATCATTCCAGATCTGAAGGGCTTGGTATGAATTATGGGGAACCACTTAATTTTTTTTGTGAGGGGATCCCCTTAACATTCATACCAGATCTGAAGGGTTTAGTATGAATTATGGGGGGAACCACGCCATTTTTCTTTGTGTGGGGATCCCCTTAACATTCATACCAGATCTGAAGTGCTTGGTATGAATTATGGGGGGAACAACACAATTTTTTCTTTGTGAGGGGATCTCCTTAACATTCATACCAGATCTGAAGGGCTTGGTATGAGTTATGGGGGAACAACGCCGTTGAATTATGGGGGGAACCACACCATTTTTATTTTTTTGGGGGATCCTCTTATCAATCATACCAGATCTGAAGGGCTTGGTATGAATCATGGGGGAACTTTGGATTTAGATGCCGCTAAACGCAAATATTTTAGGCACGTATTGTATGCAGGATCTCCTGCCAGCAATAACCTGCATTCCATGCAGAAAATATGCCCGTGTACATGAGCCTTTAAAGTGGAACTCCAGTTTTGCATGCAAACAAATAAATAAAAAATGATTCCACCTCTAAGCGACATTCCTGTGCGCTGAACACGTTCAGAAGAAAACAGTCAGGAGCTAAAAAAAAAAAAAATGGAGGTAAAATAACTCATCCATCTTAATGAATTGAGCCTCGCGAAGCTCGCAGCCGTTGCTGCAAACAGAAGCTTATAATAAACCGTGAAAGTGGCCTGTAAATGAAACAGCTTCATTCACCAGCGCGCTCCGCGGGAGGTCCATGGCTTGTTAAAGAGGAAAAGCGTTCGCAGATTGTCAATATGGCCACCGTGGGCCCCTCCAGGCACAAATGTTTGCAGTTAACAAATTGTCATGTTCTCCCTGCAAATCAGCTATCTAATGCCGTGCTCCCGTACAGGTGCTGGGCCTCGGCGGCGGCGTAACGAGCGCTGTAGCTTGTCAATAGATCCCGTTATGGGAGCCTAGTGGGACTCCTTCACCCGTATGTGTTCAGCGCAATCGATGAAAATTGCTTCTTGTGTTTTATTTGTTTCCTTGGGAGAAACTGGCTTTTAATAAAAAGGTATAAATTCTCCCAGCCGGTTAAGCTGCTCGGCATCAAACTTATTGCATCCCGTTTAAAGGCAGTTATACAGTGTTTTGTGGCTGCGAGTTACACGAGGTTCAGTAAAGAGTTCCTTTTCTCAAAGAGAACCAGTCACCCAAAGGGCAGTAGTAATAATCTGCATTTCTGCTCCTATTTTGTAATCGTATTGGATTTTGTATTATCTCATTCTTGATTATTTGCTTGTATTTGCTCCCTGTTAGACAGGAAGCTCCCCCTCTGAGGCAGACCCTGCCTCTGACTATGATGTGTTGATGGCACACACTCAATAACTGTTATATAATAAAGGTACTGTTAGGATTATTAGAAAGAAAATGATAGGTTTTGATAATTGACAGTTCTACCTTCTCCAACAGCCAGGATAGAATGTCAGTTATTAGCTCTGAGATCAGGCATGAGACAGGGCAGCCTCCATGGGGGACCTTACAAGCTGGGCTAACATGGATGTCCTGACAGGGAGAGAATACAAGGGAATAACAGCACACACAGTCATCCCTGAGAGAAAAGGCTTAGCGATTATAACAATTTAGGAGTGGAGAGTCAAATTCTTCAAACTGCATGTGACAATCCCAACCAGGACAGGGGCTTTTGGAGGGGACTAGGGGCTAGCCTTCTGCCCACTGATTTTGGCCCATGGAGGAGACTGGGGCCTTTGTGCCCAAATCAGCAATGACAGCTTTAGACTATGAGACTCAGAGCAGATGCTACTAGAACCAGCTCAAAATAACCTAATGCTGGGGTCTCCTGCTATAATCTCTTTACTAGTGTGTCTTTCTCCCATGGTATAATTTCCCCACTGTGGGCCTTCCCATTATTAATTAAGTCACCCATTGTTTCTGTCTGTCTGCCCATCTCTTGGGGATGTGATTAATATAGTGCCAACTTTACCTTGTTATTGAACCATTGTGGGATGGTTATGTGTTTATGCTTATGATAATGTGCAATGTACTTTGTGTATCCAGGGTTGTGGGCTTGTTGCTGAACGGTCTGGGCACCTAGGCTTGTTTAAGTGACTAAAATAGTTTACTGTTTAATTAGCTTAAAGTGATACTAAAGTCTATTTTTTTTTTTTTAGTTAAAAATAACAAACATATTATACTTGCTGTGGTTTTGCACAGAGCAGCTGAGATCCTCCTCTTCTCTGGTCCCTCGTCGGCGATCCTGGCCCCTCCCTCCTGTTGAGTGCCCCCCACAGCAAGCAGCTTGCTATGGGGGCACCCGAGCCGAGCCGCTGCTCTGTGTGTCCATTCAGACACGGATACACGGCCCGGCCCTGTCCCTTTTCTCTCCTGACTGACTTTGATTGACAGCAGCGGGAGCCAATGGCACCATGCTGTTGTCTCAGCCATTGAGGAGGGGAGTCACGGGCAGCCGAGACACCCAAGACAGTCTTTAGTGCTCAGCTATAATACCTGGTTCCAGACTGGAGGAAGCTATATCTTGAAGGAGGCACCCAAAATGGGTGCCAGGCGTTCTATCACACTGCCATTCTTGAATTGTTACCTTTAAGTGATGTTAATGTAAGTGAAGAAACCCATATCAATCAAAAGACACTAGCTTGTAGGAAAACGAAAGGCTTTGATATTTGACAGTTCTACCTGTTCCAACAGCTAGGATAGAGTGTCAATTATCAGCCCTGAGCTCAGGCAGGAGACAAGGCAGCTTCAGGTGGGACCTTACAATCAGGGATAACATGGCTGCTCTGACTGGGAGCGAATATAAGGGAAAAACAGCACACACAGCCAACCCTGAGGATGTTAATTTCATGAAATCCCCCTCACAGATTGAAGAAAATACCCTCCTAGACAGTTGTCATCGGAGCAGGTGTCCCCACTAGAAGATTTTCACTCTACTCCTGTTCTGGCGATGACTACACAGTTCTGGATTTTGGTTGTCATAGACAAATAGAGTGTGTCAGGGCACAGCTATAAAGACCCTTCAACTCTTTGCCTACAACTAATGCTGCGTAAACACGAGCGGATTTTCCGTCTGAAAAATCTTGGATGGTTTTTCCGACGGAATTCCGCTTAAGCTCGGCTTGCATACACACGGTCACACAAAAGTTCTCTGAACTTTCGACCGCCGAGAATGCGGTGACGTACAACACTACGACGAGCCGAGAAAATTAAGTTCAATGCTTCCGAGCATGCGTCGAATTGTTTCCGAGCATGCGTTTGACTTTTGCGCGTCGGAATTGGTACAGACGATCGGAATTTCCGATCAAAACATTTTCCGACCGAAAAATTCAGAACCTGCTCTCAATCTTTTGCTGGCTGGAATTCCACCAGCAAAAGTCCGATGGAGCCTACACACGGTCGCATTTTCCGACCAAAAGCTCTCATCGGACTTTTGCTGGCGGAATTTCCGATCGTGTGTACGTGGCATAAGAAATAAAATTTGTATTTTTTTATATACTTTCATGAAAATAACTTTTTATTATAGAAGGCCAATTCGTAATTACAGTATCTAGGCTGGAACAAGACCAAACCTCTCATAAACTTCAATGGTTTTGGTTTAAAGGAAGGCAAAAATGAACCCCCTGGGCATATTTGGCCTCTTTTCCTATACCAGGGGGAAACAAATCCATCCTGAGCTACAACACCAGCTGTATGAACTTCTTGGATCAAAATCCTCTTGTGGTGTCCTTTACTAATGGTAACTACGGATATCATTAGCTGTAAGAAAGGCATCCGGTATTTTTTCTTTTTTTTAATTCTGTGATTAATTTTACCATTAGTACCTCATGTTTTAAGGCATTCCACAGCTTAATCGCTATTTCCGTAAACAACCCCTTCCTGCGCTAATAGCAAACTCGTCTTGCCTCCATCCGCAATGGATATCCCTTTGTCCATTGTACGGGACATGGAACGAGGAGTTAAGCTGTCTTGCTTTGAGCGCTCTTATAATCTTCTTCGTGGATCTTCCAATATGGTGTCCAAAATGGGGCCCCATATCCTAGAGGTGTCCAAAAGCATTTAGTATTGTGAGTTACAAAAAATACAGAAAATAAACTAAACCAAAACATACACTTGTGTTATCCAAAATCTGGTTCTCTGCCCCTAAACACCCTCAACGCACCTCTATGCAATGTGTATGATGGTATCATGGAGAACCTGGTGGCTATATTTCAGGAGATACTAAAGGCCCATACACACGATCGGACTTTTTCACAACAAACATGCAAATTAGCTGTTTTGGACCAACATCCGACCGCGTGTACGCTCCATCGGACCAACTTTTTCCGTTTTCGTCGGACTTTTGTTGGCTGTGCGAATGGACCAACTTTCTGCCAACAAAAGTCTGATGGAGCAAGGTCCGATCGTGTGTACAGAAAACCATAGGACTTTTGTACAAAGCACAAACACGCATGCTCAGAACCAATGCAAAAGATCAGACAACAATACAGAAGTTGACCAAAGGTGGCGGTAAAGAGCAGAAAAAACACGTAATTTGGTGAAAGTTGGCTGAAAAAGTCCTGCTGTGTGTATGCAATACAAGTTCAGGGCCAACGCCCTTTTTTGTACAAAAATCCATGGGAAAGTTTGTACAAAGTCCTATCGTGTGTATGAGGCTTAAGGGGCACTTTTCAATAGTTATTTAGGCATAGGTATCTTTTTTTTTAGATCATTTTTTTTTAGGTTTCACAAATAGGCATCACATAGCTCACTAGAGCGAAAATATTAACAAACAGAACTTAATATACAATCAGCAGGTCAGAACAACTTCTTGAAGAAAACAAATTATACATCGTGCTACGACATCCAAAGAAAAGAGCTGGGAGACATGGATGGAAACTCTCACGGGGTCATCTCCAGCCCAGGGGGTCAGGAGGATCCCAGGAGTCTTTAAACCTTGTCCGTAGTAGACAGTTTAAACTAAATATTTATACATATCCAAATAACATAAACCTAAGCGAACCCAAATAGAACCAAAAGAGTAAGACCTCAGGTTGAAAGAACTATAATATGGGATCGAGAGCACTGGGTCACTGGAAGTCCAGCTGGGACATTGAAGGATGTGAGGAGATTGAATCAGCCAGTGCTGTAGGAGCCTTGCAAAGATGGGGCTTTTCCCAGAAACAGAAGGAAGATAGTAGAGTTGACATTTCCAATTGTGGAAGAGTGTGTTCCATAAAAGCCCGCCATCTGTGCAGGAAGCAGTCAAAGGAGATGGAGTGTAAAAGTTGCCATTTCATGTTTTAAGTTTGCTTTTAATGTCTTGAGTACAAATACTGACCAACAGCTGAAGATGTTCCATAAGTGGACTTCAAGTTGTGCTAGTATTGCATAAGATCTCTCAAGTTGGGTCCCCAAGGAAACACTCTATATCATAATTTTCTGTTCTATCTACTTTTAATGGCCAATATCTTGAGTCAAGGGGGTGAGTCCAAATCCTGTCCAACAGCTGAAGATGTTCCATAAGTGGACTTCAAGTTTTGCTAGTATTGCATAAGATCTCTCAAGTTGGGTCCCCAAGGAAGCACTCTATATCATAATTTTCTGTTCAATCTACTTTTAATGGCCAATATCTTGAGTCAAGGGGGTGAGTCCAAATCCTGTCCAACAGCTGAAGATGTTCTATAAATGGACTCCAAGTTGTGCTAGCATTGGGGAAGGGAAGGGCTTCTCCAGTTGGAACCCAGAGGAAGCTCCCTATATGAAAATGTCTTATTCTATCTATTCCATTAAGAAGGGGGCTAATGAGGCATCTTGTATCATAAAGCCTTAATTTGACGTAGCTGTATCTGGGGACTCCAGCCACGGTTAAAATATCTTATTAAAATTAGCTCTGCTGGTATAGGATGCTTTATATAGAGGCAAAACTGAATTAATTAGGGATTTCCAATGTCCTAGAGTCGGAGGGCTTGGGGACTTCCAAAGTAATACCATGGTTTTTCTAGCATAAAATAACAGCAGGCCATGTTCTGGTGGCTTTCCGCATTGCTAAGGGTTCCACCAGACCCAAGAGGCAGAGGCAGAGATTGAGATATTAGTTAAATTAGTAATATACTTTAATACTTAATCTCAATCCCTCAGGGTTTGGGGGTCTGCCGCTTGAAAGGATGTAATATACTTCAACACTTGAATCCAGTGCCTGATAATACTATCACAGCAGATGAGGATAAAGTCTGCTGGTGCATAAGACATCTCCAGCAGGTGTTGGAGGAATTAGTCAAGATCCTTTCCAAACTTGCTGATGTAAGATAAGAGCAATGAATCGTTTTAAATTGCACGAACCGATCCCTTACTGAGATTAATTGTTGGAAAAGGTACCCCAGACGCTTTTCCAGTCATTGTTGTACATGTTTGTGATGTCCTGTGACCAGATCTCCCCACACGTAGTCATAGTTGGGGTCATGGGACTTTGCAAAGCCTTATGCCCCGTACAAACGGTAGGAAATTCTGACGGAAAATGTCCGATCGGACCATGTTGTCAGAAAATCTTTTTCCGTCCGAATTTCCAACGGAAAAAAAATTTAGATCCTGCTCTCAAATTTTCCGACAACAAAATCCGATCAGACTTTTTCCGATCGTGTGTAGAGAATTCCGACGGACAAAGTGCCACGCATGCTCAGATCAAACTATGAGACCAAAGCTATTGGCTACTAGCCTCTACGTAGTTCCGTCGTACGCAACGAACGTCACCACGTTCAGAATGATCAGATTTTTTCCGACAACTTTGTCCGACCGCGTGTATGCAACACCAGTTTCGGACAAAATCCGTCAGAAAAAATCAGACGGATTTTGCGGTCGGAATTTCCAACCGTGTATAGGGCTTTAGACATGTGCACAACAGAAAAATTTGTTTATTTTCGTTTTGTTTTTTTCGTTTCCGTTGATTCGTAACGATTCGTAAATTCGTAAGTCGTCGGTGTTCGTATTCGTAACGATTCGTATTTTCGTAAGAGTTATTTTTTCGTTGATTCGTTTTTCCGTTAGCTTAATTTTCATTAATTCGTTTATTCAAAATTCGGACGCATTCGTATTTATTCGCACTTTCGTAACATTCGTAGATTTGTAATCGGAGCATAATTTATAATTTTATGTAATGTGTATGCTATTATTGCATTTTAAGAGACACGGAAAATTACGAATCGAAAAAAAAAAGTTACGAATGTACGAATTTTTTCGTTCAATCCATTCGAAGCACGTTAAGCAGCGCCATTGTAAGAGACACGGAAAATTACGAATCGAAAAAAAAAAAAAAAAGTTACGAATGTACGAATTTTTTTGTTCAATCCGTTTGAAGCACGTTAAGCAGCGCCATTGTAAGAGACACGGAAAATTACGAACGAAAAAAAAAAAAAAAAGTTACGAATGTACGAATTTTTTCGTTCAATCCATTCGAAGCACGTTAAGCAGCGCCATTGTAAGAGACACGGAAAATTACGAACGAAAAAAAAAAAAAAAGTTACGAATGTACAATTTTTTCGTTCAATCCATTCGAAGCACGTTAAGCAGCACCACTGTAAGAGACATGGAAAATTACGAATCGAAAAAAAAAGTTACGAATGTACGAATTTTTTCGTTCAATCCATTCGAAGCACGGTAAGCAGCGCCATTGTAAGAGACACGGAAAATTACGAATCGAAAAAAAAAAAAAAGTTACGAATGTACAAATTTTTACGTTCAATCCATTCGAGGCACGTTAAGCAGCGCCATTGTAAGAGACACGGAAAATTACCAATTCAACAACAAAAAAAAAAGTTACGAATGTACGAATTTTTTCGTTCATTTTGATTTTCGTTGTTCCTGTTTTCGTTTTTTTTTTTTTTTTTCTTTCGTAGTTTCGTTGTTTCTAATTATTTTTTTTCGGATATTCATTGTTTTCAGATTCGTTCGATTTGACCGATTCGTTATTCGTTAAAATTTTTAGCAAATCGTTCGTTCATTCGTACGATAACGAATGAACGAAAATAACGGAAAAACAACGAAAAACGAAAAAAAACGAAACGAATTGCACATGTCTATGGGGCATAAAAGATATTGGGCCAGACTGAGATCATGAAAGAGATTCTTGACCTGTGATGGTCAATCTAACTGTAGTCAGGTCAAACTGATAAATGCATGCATAGTGTATAGTTGGGGAATCTGAGACTTATACCAGCTGGAGAGAAAATGTTGAGTTTTCGGTTCAGAAAAAGAGGCAAATTTAACACATTCCCCAATAACATTTTGTCTGCGTCGCTGTTTTTATTTGTTTTATTCACCCCAAAATTGCATCTGCTTTTGCAGTAGCAACTGGGTATTGAGTGCTGCTGACTTAGCCCAATGATAATCAAGTCCTTCTCCTCTGGTCCTGTCTTTGCCAGCAATTTCTTGATTGTAAACACGAAATATAATCTTGGTAATATGACAAATCAAAGATAAAAATGTAAAAATCTTGTCAAAACTGTGTCTTTACTAAGACAAAACTGCATATTTTAAAATGTTGGTTGAGATGGTGTTGAGGTGTGTGCTTTCATTTATATTGAATCTTACATTGCCTTTACAGATCCTCCTAAAGAGCCATCGCTGATGTGCCGGTCGAACAATTACCCCGCCTCTTTCTACTGCAGTTGGCACCTCCCGAGTTCCACCAACATCCCCAACAACTTCAACATCACCGTCCTGTAAGTCAAAGCAATGTGCAGTAAATGTGGGGTTGTGATGTAAGTAGAGAGAGGTCACTACATAGGGGGTTTCAGAAGCAGGACTGGGCCAAGGGGTAGGCAGAGTAGGTGGCTGCCTTGGGTACTACAGTAAGAGGTGGCCAAGAAAAGGCAACCTATTGTTGCCTTATGCGTTTATGTGAAATTTCCATTAATAGCTGTGAAATACTGTAATTATGAATATGTCTCTTGGCTTGCAGCTGGGATAGGGGAGCCAACCGCCTTCCTCCCAAGCTCAAGTTAATTGCAGACATTGCAGGGCCGATACTTGAAGACACTAACAATGGGGAGCCAATTCCATTGTTTGTCACCTATTCACTATAAACGACCCCATGTCGGGATAGGTAATGAAGTAGGACCATTCAAGTATATTTTGCATCACTGGGAGTTGCCTGTAAGGGGGCTGGCTTAGACTAAGCAACCAATCAGAATTCACGCTAAGCCAGCCAATGAGACATCAGCCTGGTTTTTGATACTCTCAGAGGAAAGGGGAGGCAACGCTCTCTTTTCGGGGAACCAGCAAGCAGAATGGAGCTAAGGTAACTTCTAGCCAGCAGGGGAAGCCACGCCCTGCTATTTGTAACTAAACATGCGTGTAGACCACGGTCTGAAGGAATATAATCTAAATTCCTTTATGTATATATTTTTATTCCAACCTAGCATTTTATGCCTTGACGTGCTAGGGATTTGTGTATTAGCTAGACTTTTAACTACCTGTAATAAATGTTATTATATTTAAAGCCTTTCCTCCTGGTCAATAGAACTCTCATTTAACCCATATCATATTTTGTGATTAATAAATCAGTAAAAGAGATTTTAGAGGTTAACACTATGCTGCTGAGGTAGTTCCCATCTCATGACGTTGGGGCACACTTTGGCTTTTTTTGGTTGGGTGCTAAAGGCTCTTGTCCCCCATGTCCCAGCACTGCTCAGAAGCAACAGTCCATGGCGTTAGGTTTATCACTCCCCACTTCCTAAAGCTTTCCTGTGTTGTATCTCCAGGCATGACACAAAGCAGCTCTTCTGTGAGAAAGACCCCTACCCCAAAAACCGGTGTCACATAAAGTACAGCCACCTCTTCTCCACGCTGAAGTACCGGGTGACGGTCGTAGTGACGAACCCTCTGGGACGAAACTCCACCACTATCAGCTTCGATGAATTCTCTATAGGTAATTATTTTTTTTTGGGATGGGGATTTATATATTTTTTTTTTTACAGCTTACACCAGTCACACATGAGAATTTCTTAGATAATGGGAATATGTGTGTGTATATAATGTATGTGTATATATATATATATATATATATATATATATATATATATATATATATATATATATATATATATAAAATAAATATATAAATAATATATATATATATATTTTTTATTTAGTTATTTATTTGTTTGTTGGTTTATTTTATTTTTTTCATTTTTAACCTTTTTAATGTATTTTAACCTATTTTATGTTTATTATATGTATATTGCACGTTTATTATGGTAAGGACCAAAAAAAATAAAAAATTTGTTTTCTTTTTATTTGTATACGTAAGTACAATTATTTTGCATTCTAATTTTTCTCATTTTAAACCAGGAACTGGAGATTATGGCTCATTAACATATGTTCACCAGGTTATCCTTAACTGCTTTGTTGGGGAAAAAAATAGTTTATAGAACTCAAAGAAAAAGATCATGTTTCCACACACCTAGCTAGTCTGGATTTTTTTTTTTTTTTAAGTTTCTAAACCCCATAGTTAATAACCTGAATACGAGGGGGGTGCTGATAAGCATTGAGCCTTAGCCAAAAAAAAAATTGAGATAGGAAGCTGTAACAGCCACACTATTCTACATATTGCCCCCATCTGTCCTGCAGCTTCTTAAAGAGGAGTATCCCTAAAAAAAAAAAAAAAAAATAAAAGTCCGTAGCTACAAATACTACAGCTGCTGACTTTTAATAATCGGACACTTACCTGTTCCAGGGTCCGGCGATGCGGGGGGTCGAGGCTCCGCTCGCCCCCCGACCGGCTCGGCGGTGCCGGCATTGCAACTGTGGGCACCCGGCTGTGGCTTCACAGCCGGCACCCACTGCGCATGCGTAAGCGTCGCCGCGCGCCGTGATTAGCCGCGCAGTCATCTGGGACCTGTCACGTGTCCCAGATGACTGACAGGAGGGAGGGAGCCCTTCCTGCGCCGAGGGGAAGTGATGTCACCAGCCCGGGCACCGAAGGAGGCAGACTACGAGGGACCCCTTAGCAACAGGCATTTAGAGGTGAGTAAAAAAAAAAAAAATTCCAATTATTTTTTTTTTTAGGAATTTTAAGCATTTTTTTTTTTTTTAGGGGGAACACCACTTTAAGTCCCTGCAAATAAAATTCTTCCGACTACTGGTGTAACCACTCATTTGCAGCATTAGCTGCCTCCAGAACACTCCCAAATCGTTGGCCCTTTAGGTGTTTTTTGAGATTGGGGAACAGATGGTAGTCGGAAGGAGCCAGGTCAGGCGAATAGGGTGGATAGGGCATCACTTGAAAGCCTAAGGAGGTCAGTTTTGCCATTGTTTCACCTGCAGTGTGTGACGAGGCGTTGTCATGCAACAGGATGACACCTTTGGAGAGCTTTCCTCAACGTTTTTCCTTGATATTTCACCTCAAATTCATCAATAAAGTACAGTAATATGTTGCTGCATTGATGGTTGAACCCTTTTGGAGGTAGTCCACCAGCAGAACTCCCTTCTTATCCCAAAAAACTGTTGCCATTTGCTTCTACACTGACCTTTGCACATGGAACTTCTTTGGCCTAGGGGAACCAGTGCCTCCATTCCTTAGACCGTTCCTTTGTCTCATAACTTTAGATCCATGTCTTATCACCAGTTACCAGTTTGTCCAGGAAATCTGAATAATTTCCTGCAAAATGTTCCAAAACAGCCACCGATGTCTCCACACATTTCATCTTTTGTTCGGTTGTCAAAAGTGTTGGATCCACTTTCTCATTTCCAAGTCGTTGTGGATAATGGCACCAACTCTCTCACGTGATATTCCCAGATATGTAGCAATACCTTTGGCTGATATTCGGCGGTCCTCCGTGATCATGTCATGGATGGCTTTCACATTTGCAGGCACAGAGACAGAAACAGGCCTTCCAATGGGTTTCTCCTTTTCAACACCGAAATGGGCGGTTTTAAAATTGACAACCCAACCTTTGACTGTTGCATATGAAGGGGCCACTGTCACCCAAAGTTTGTGACATTTCACCATGGATCTGTCTTGCACCTTTCCCTTGGAGAATCAGGAACTTGATGATGGTCCTATGCTCTTCCACATTGAATTTTTCTGGAGGTGCTGCCATGTTCACTTTGGACCAGAAAAAGAAAAATAAGTTAAAATCATAGGTAGTTAATTTTTTCACCATTGAATATAGACAAATTGGCCTCCCATGGAGGCGGAGCTGTTGCAGCGTTTTTTTGGTCAGTTGGGTGGCGTGAGATGGCTCTACATCGTGGGACATCTTTATTTTTTTCTTTTTTAATAAAGGACTTTCTATCTTTTTTACCATTTTTGACTTTTTTTTTGTGAAATGGTAGGGCTACAATGTACCAGATTCCGATAATCCGATAAGCCCCCCCCCCCCCCGGGCAAGGGTTGTGGGGATGAGGCCCTTGTCCCCATCAACATGGGGACAAGATGCTTTGGGGGGCTACTCCAAAGCACCCTTCTCATGTTGCGGGCATGTGGCCTGGTACGGTTCAGGAGGGAGGGGGGCGCTCTCTCGCCCCCCCCCTCTTTTCCTGCAGCCTGCCTGGTTGCGTGCTCAGATAAGGGTTTGGTATGGACATTTCACCATGGATCTGTCTCGCACCATTCCCTTGGAGAATCAGGAACTTGATGATGGTCCTATGCTCTTACACATTTAGTTTTTCTGGAGGTGCTGCCATGTTCACTTTGGACCAGAAAAAGAAAAATAAGTTAAAATCATAGGTAGTTCATTTTTGCACCATTGAATATAGACAAATTGGCCAGTACACCCTGCAATTTACAGCTTCCTATCTCAATTGTTTCTTGGTAAGGCTCAATCAGCACCCCCTCGTATACGACAACGTGAGCTTCCATATTACCTCTTCTGGTGGTGTTATGGTGGAGAGCAGTGATTTCTTGCTGGTCTTCAATCTCCCGACCAGTCGTGTTATTGCCTTCTCATGATGTCTTGACAATGGTCCTTGAAGACTTCTGTGGACCCAGGTGATAGACACAGTCAGCAGCCAGTTGACAGTGCCCATGGCACCAGAAACAGACATGAGCACTGCAAGATGGACCCTTCTATAGGGCAGATCATCAAAGGGAAGAATTGTATCTGGCCCTTAATGTGACCGCTGTTTCAGATAAGTATTTCATTTTTTATTGTGATTAGCTAGAGTCAGGTGGAGGGGTAGGGGAGATAAGCTGTTTCTTTGTAAAATAAATGGTAAAATTGTATTTATATTACAGTAAAAATTAATTCTATAAATTATTCAAAAATCCCCAATAGCCTTGTTTAAATAGACTCAATGATGAACACCACATGAAAATAACAATCAAGAACATCAAAGAAATAAATAACAAAAATGTTACCAGAAACTGCCTTCAGAGCCAAGCATATTCATTTACCTTAGAAGTACTTCACACTTTTAACAGGGCTACTGGGGATTTATAGATTTTGATATGTGTACTGGAGATGTGTGCCACTGTGAGCAATTAAGAGAACCTGGAGTTGCTGTTGACATTAAATGCATAACTAGAAAAAAAAAAGATCTCAATTATAACTCCCTTTAAACCAATCCTGTGCACAAAGCCCATTGCAGACCGGTTTGTATTTTCATTATAGTGACCAGTTCTCCTTTAACCTTGAACCTCCTAGTGTGCAAATCTCCTGAAAGAGGCAAGGTATCATGGGCGTCCGCAGGTAGGGGCAAGGGGGTCAAGTGCCCCCCCCTGGAATCAGGGAACGGATCTTAAATTCAGCACAGTTGTGTCTCTGTCGAGGTGCCGCACCCGGGTGCCACCCACCAGTGGGGTGACACCATTAAGGTGCTGTCAAGTGTAGTGTGACTTTGGGCTCTCTTCCCTGCTCAGTCCAGCAGAGAACTTGGCGGTCCTGTGACGGAAGAAAGGCGAGCTGCGGGCTATCAGAGGTTTCCCCCGCTCGCCCCACCCATTCTTCTGTCAGGGAGAAGAGACGGCGGCTCTCACCAGGTTCCCCACCCAGCTTCCTGCCCTGCTCCGTTCCTTCCCTATTGGCCATAACTGAGGGCCAATCAAAGGCGACTAGGAGAGGCAAGCTTCATGGGACAGGTAGTCCCAAAAGATTGGCGGCTCCATTTTCCACAGGGAGGAGGCTACAGCTCATTCAAGAGAGAGATTGAGAGACTGCAGCCTGGAAAGAAGCTGAGGGAGAGAGTGCTACAGGACGAGGAGTGTGCTGGACGGAAGCCAGAGAGAGAGCCTGCCAGGGCCACAAAAGAGAGTCATGCTGTCCAGCACCACCAGAGAGAGAGCCACACTGGCCAGCACCACCAGAGAGAGAAAGACTGAGCCACTACCAGGGTAAAGACATGCTACACTACTGACCAGTGTCGCCCCCGGGGAACCCAGAGTGAATGATCGTCCAGCCAGAGTGATCACTGCTGCAGTTTTGCTGGGTCTGGTAAGAGAGCCTGTTGGCCATTACCCATTACTTATCCTAGGGACTGTAATACGTCTGCAGACTCTGACCATAATAATGTGATAATGACATTGTCGAAAAGGGGCGGTGCATGGGTGACCCTAAAATTATGCCCCCCCCCCCTGAAAAAAGTTCTGTGGACGCCCATGCAAGGTATGCCATGGTCTACCTAGGCCAAAGCCAGGTGGCCACAACTACTTAGAGACCAGCAGAAGAGGGTGAATATGGCCAATCATCCAAAGTGGAAGGACCTCTAAACCTGAAACTCCCAGGATGCAAATCTCCTAAAAGAGGCAAGGTATGCCATTGTCTACCTACAGTAGGCTGAAGCCAGGTGGACTCCACTTCTTAAGGACTAGCAGAAGAGGGTACAGTATGGCCAATCATCCAAAGAGGAAGGACCTCTAATTCTGAAACTCCCGGGATGAAAATCTCCTGAAAGAGGCAAGGTACTCCATGGTCTACCTAGGCCAAAGCCAGGTGGACCCGACTCCTTAGGGACCAGCAGAAGAGGGTATAGTATGGCCAATCATCCGAAGAGTTAGGGCCCCTAATCTTTAACCTCCAGGGTACAAAGCTCCTGAAAGAGGCAAGGTACACCATGGTCTACCTAGGCCAAAACCAGGTGGACCCCACTCCTTCGAGACCAGCAGAAGAGGGTACAGTATGGCCAATCATCCAAAGAGAAAAGGCCTGTAACCTTGAACCTCCCATGGTACAAAGCTCCTGAAAGAGCCAGGTGGACACAAAAAAGTGTAAACAATAGTATAAAAAAACAGGAGACACTTTGGGACAAGTCCTTTATTAAAAAATAAAAATGTCCCGCGATGTAGATCCATCTCACGCCGCCCTACGAGCCGAAAAAAAAAAAAAAAAAAAAAGCCACAACAGCTCCGCTTCCATTGGAGGCTCCCGCCGAGTGACGCTTCTTCTCGATAACAGCTGTTATATAGCTGAGGTCAGGGCCACTCTGTGACGTAAACGGGCGACCCTGCCTTCCTCTGACGTGATGTGGCACCCTTTTTTTGGTCCGTCGGTGGGCGTGAGATGGATCTACATCGCAGGATATTTCTATTTTTTAAATTTTTTAATAAAGGACTTGTCCCAAAGTGTCTCCTGTCCTTTTAACTATTTTTGACACTTTTTTTTGTGAAATGGTAGGGGTACAATGTACCCGTTACCGATTCTCATGGGGGGGCCGGGATCTGGGGGACCCCTTGTTAAAGGGGGCTTCCAGATTTCGATAAGCCTCCCACCCGCAGACCCCCACAACCACCGGGTAAGGGTTCTGGGGATGAGGCCCTTGTCCCCATCGACATGGGAACAAGATGCTTTGGGGGGCTACTCTAAGATAAGGGTCTGGCATGGATTTGGGGGGGGGGGGACTCATGCCATTTTTTTTAATGAGTTTTATCTATAATGCCGAGACCAGACAATTCTTCACAGCCGCAATCAGTTTTAAATTACTTTTTTTTTTACATTTTTTTGGTTCGGGGTTCCCCTTAATATTCATACCAGCCCAAAATGTCCTAGTAATGGACTGGGGGGGGGGGGACTCATGCCATTTTTTTTAATGAGTTTTATCTATAATGCCGAGACCAGACAATTCTTCACAGCCGCAATCAGTTTTAAATTACTATTTTTTTCCTTTAGAAATCCAAGAGGTCACAAAAGACCCCACAACAACGTCCAAGGCCTCACTTGCCTCAGTTAAGGTCAGCGTTATTGAAAAGACTGGGCAAAAATGCATGGCAGAGTTCCAAGGAGAAAACCACTGAGCAAAAAGAACATCAAAGGAAAAATGCGCCACTTTACATGGATACTCTTTGGAAGGTGTGTGTCCAAGTATATAGGAACACTGCATTTCAGAAAAAGCACATTATACCAACAGTAAAATATGGTGGTGGTAGTGTGATGGTCTGGGGCTGTTTTGCTGCTTCAGGACCTGGAAGACTTGCCGTGATTCTGCTGTCTACCAAGAGATCCTGAAGGAGAAGTCCGACCATCTGTTCGTGTACTCAAGCTGAAACGAACTTGGGTTCTGCAGCAGGACAATGATCCTAAACACACCAGCAAGTCCACCACTGAATGGCTGAAGAAAAACAAAATGAAGACTTGGAGTGGCCTAGCCAAAGTCCAGACCTGAATCCTATTGAGATGTTTGGTATGACCTTAAAAAGGCCGTTCATGCTCGAAAACCCTCTAATGTAACTGAATTAGGACAATTCTGCAAAGATGAGTGGGCCAAAATTCCTCCAGGACGCTGTAAAAGCCTCATGCACGTTATCGCAAACGCTTGGTTGCATTAGTTATTAGGTTTAGGGGGCAAACACTTTTTCACACAGGGCCATGATGGTTTGGATTTTTTTTCACCTTTAATAATAAACATCTTCATTTACAAATTGCATTTTGTTTACTTGTGTTGTCCTTGACTATTGTTTAAATTGGTTTGATGTTCCGAAACACTTAAGTGTGACAAAACATGCAAAGGAACAGGAAATGAGGAAGGGGGCAAACACTTTTTCACACCACTGTAAGCCTTTAAAAAGAGCACTTTTGATCTTTCATGTTTGTGTCCCATTGACTTTAACGGTGTTCGCAAGTAGGGTTGCCACCTGTCCGGTTTTGACCCGACAGTACGGGTTTAGGTGGCTGTGCCCGGGTTTCCCTCTGCCTCACACCCGGATACCATTTCCAGCTCACAGGGGGTACCATGGGGACGCCTTTTACAAGCCCCAGCACACAGGGGGTCCCGGACAGCAGGGGGATTGTAGCGGCGGGCAGGGGGAGCAATTGTTCCCCTCCTCTGTAATTGTCCCCCCTCCTCCTGTATTTGTCATCCCCTCCTCTGTATTTGCATCCTCTTCCTCTGTATTTGCCACCCCCTACCTCCTGTATTTGTCACCCCTCCTCTGTATTTGCATCCTCTGCCTCTGTATTTGCACCCCCCTTCTCTGTAATTGTTCCCCTCCTCCTGTATTTGTCACCCCTCCTCTGTATTTGCACCCCCCTTCTCTGTAATTGTTCCCCTCCTCCTGTATTTGTCACCCCTCCTCTGTATTTGCACCCCCCTTCTCTGTAATTTGTCACCCCCTCCTCTGTATTTGCACCCCCTCCTCTGTAATTGTTCCCCTTCTCTGTAATTTGTCCCCCCTCCTCTGTAATTTGTCCCCCCTCCTCTGTATTTGCCACCCCCTCCTCCTGTATTTGTCACCCCTCCTCTGTATTTGCACCCCCCTTCTCTGTATTTGTCACCCCCTCCTGTATTTGCACCCCCCTTCTCTGTAATTTTTCCCCTTCTCTGTAATTTCCCCTCCTCCTGTATTTGTCACCCCTCCTCTGTATTTGCATCCTCTGCCTCTGTATTTGCACCCCCCTTCTCTGTAATTGTTCCCCTCCTCCTGTATTTGTCACCCCTCCTCTGTATTTGCACCCCCCTTCTCTGTAATTGTTCCCCTCCTCCTGTATTTGTCACCCCCTCCTCTGTATTTGCACCCCCTCCTCTGTAATTGTTACCCTTCTCTGTAATTTGTCCCCCCTCCTCTGTAATTGTCCCCTCTCCTCTGTATTTGCCACCCCCTCCTCCTGTATTTGTCACCCCTCCTCTGTATTTGCACCCCCCTTCTCTGTATTTGTCACCCCCTCCTGTATTTGCACCCCCCTTCTCTGTAATTTCCCCTCCTCCTGTATTTGCCACCCCCTCCTCCTGTATTTGCATCCTCTTCCTCTGTATTTGCACTCCTCTTCCTTTGTAATTGTCCCCCCTTCTCTGTAATTTGTCACCCCCTCCTCCTGTATTTGTCACCCCTCCTCTGTATTTTCTTCCTCTGTATTTGCACTCCTCTTCCTCTGTAATTGTCCCCCCCTTCTCTGAAATTGTTCCCCTTCTCTGTATTTGCACCCCCTCCTCTAAAAGTGTCCCCCCTCGTCTTTATTTGCCCCCCTCTAATTAACCCCTCCTCTGTATTTACACCCCTCCTCTGTAATTTCCCCATCAATCTCTGTAATTGTCCCCCCTCCTCTGTAGTTGCCCCCCACTCCGAACCCTCTGCTGTCTGGATCCCCCTGTGTACTGTATTTGCACCCTCTCCTCTGTAATTGTCCCCCCCTCCTCTGTAATTGTCCCCCCTCCTCTGCATTTGCACCCCCTCCTCTGTAATTGTTCCCTTTCTCAGTAATTGTTCCCCTCCTCTGTAATTGTCCCCCCTCCTCCTGTATTTGTCATCCCCTCCTCTGTATTTGCATCCTCTTCCTCTGTATTTGCCACCCCCTCCCCTGTATTTGTCACCCCTCCTCTGTATTTGCATCCTCTGCCTCTGTATTTGCACCCCCCTTCTCTGTAATTGTTCCCCTCCTCCTGTATTTGTCACCCCTCCTCTGTATTTGCACCCCCCCCAAATTTGTCACCCCCTCCTCTGTATTTGCACCCCCTCCTCTGTAATTGTCCCCCCTCCTCTGTATTTGCTACCCCCTCCTCCTGTATTTGTAACCCCTCCTCTGTATTTGCACCCCCCTTCTCTGTATTTGTCACCCCCTCCTGTATTTGCACCCCCCCTTCTCTGTAATTTCCCCTCCTCCTGTATTTGCCACCCCCTCCTCCTGTATTTGCATCCTCTTCCTCTGTATTTGCACTCCTCTTCCTTTGTAATTGTCCCCCCTTCTCTGTAATTTGTCACCCCCTCCTCCTGTATTTGTCACCCCTCCTCTGTATTTTCTTCCTCTGTATTTGCACTCCTCTTCCTCTGTAATTGTCCCCCCTTCTCTGAAATTGTTCCCCTTCTCTGTATTTGCACCCCCTCCTCTAAAAGTGTCCCCCCTCGTCTTTATTTGCCCCCCTCTAATTAACCCCTCCTCTGTATTTACACCCCTCCTCTGTAATTTCCCCCATCAATCTCTGTAATTGTCCCCCCCTCCTCTGTAGTTGCCCCCCACTCCGAACCCTCTGCTGTCTGGATCCCCCTGTGTACTGGGGCCCGTGATACCCCCTGTCGGCTGCCATGGGGGTATTGAAAGGAGGAGGATTTGTGCTGGTAGGGGAATGAGATTTGTAATAGGAGAGAATGGGGATAATGGCACCCCAATCACAAAGCAAAACTTCTTTTGGGTGACAGGCATCCCACAATTCTGTTTACGTGATTTTCAAAATAGCACCGCGGTTGGGGTGCCATGCCGTGCGCCTCTAAAGTGTTCGGGTTTGGCTTGAAGAAAAGGTGGCAACCCTATTCGCAAGTCCGTCCAAATGTTTTGCCTGTTTGCAAGTTCTGGTGCAAAACCGAACTGGGGGGGGGGGGGGGGGGGGTGTTCGGCTCATCCTTAGTGACAAACCGAGAGCCAGATCAAAGCGGGAGAGGAGAACCATCCCAAGTCCAAGTCCATCATGATGTCAGACACCTTCTCCTAAGAAAGACTTTGCAGTTGTAATTGCGTTGGCTTCTTGTCCTGCTGGCAGCACGCAGGATAGTGGGGTGCCAGAAAAATTAATTAAATTGGAAAGACGGGGGAAGCAGAACATTTGGAGACGGCTGTAAAAGGATGAGGCTCACTGATGTTCTGGAGCTCATCCTACCTCTTCACCGTCCCCTGTGCTGCCTGGATGTCCAGGAAACCGAGACGGCCTTAACCTGTTCACGTCTACAAGAGGGGAGACGGCTGGTGGGGATACACATATCAGAAGTCATATAAGTCTCAGCAACAGAGGAGCTTCCACTCTAATGTTCCCACTATGATCACATACTATTATACATTTATATAGCTCTGACATATTTTGTGCTGTATAGTGAACATTGAGCCAGTCACATAAGTCTGTGTACCCAAGGAGCTTACACTCTTAATGTCCCCACCACAGTCACACACTTTTTTATTATTATTATACATTTACCGTATATAATTTTTTTTGTGCTGAAAGTGCCCCCCTCGGCTTATACTCGAATACCAAATTTGGGGTTCCTAGCACCAAGTGTCCCCGAGATAATGGGCCCCAAAGTCGGGTCAGAAAATGTCAAGCACTTTTCTGCAGCAGAGAATGACATTTTTCGAACTGACTTTGGGGCCACGTATCTCGGGGCCACTTGGTGCTAGGAACCCCGAATGTGGTATGCCAACCCAGTGGAGCACTACAACATATCCAAAGATGGGGTTCCTAGCACTAAGTGGCCCCGAGATACGGGGCCCCAAAGTCGGTTCGGAAAATGTCATTCTCTGCTGCAGAAAAGTGCTTGACATTTTCCGACCCGAATTTGGGCCCCGTATCTTGGGGACACTTGGTGTTTGGAACCCCAAATTTGGTATTCGAATATGAGCCAAGGGGGGCACTTTCAGCACAAAAAAATGTGCTGAAAAACTCAGCTTATACTCGAGTATATACAGTAAATGTATAATAATAATACCCAGTGGAACTAGCACTACAACATATACAAAGATGGGGTTCCTAGCACCAAGTGACCCCGAGATACAGGGCCCCAAAATCGGTCAACTGTGTCCATCTGCAGCAATGTCATTTCGGGACCCTTCGAGTCCAGAGACCCCAAATTTTGGCTGCAGCTAGGGGGCATTTAGGAACCCTTAACTACCAAGTTTGATGTTTGGGGGAGCTATGGCTGAAAATGGACACAGTGAGGTTGCAAATGGGCACAGTGAGGCTGCAAATGGATTGTTGACCCTCTTTTCCACTTACAGTAACTGTGCATTTCTCACCCTAGGCTTTCATAGTTAGTAAGGTTGAATAAAGACACCAGTCCATCCAGCTCAACCTGAGTGAGTGTCTACAATTGTCCCTATCCCTGTACATTGCACACTCACATCAGTCCCTACCCTCAAGGAGCCCACAATCCAAGGTCCCCATTCATAAACTAGGGACAATTTTTGGACAGAAGCCAATTAACCTACCTGCATGTCTTTGGATTGTGGGAGGAAACTGGAGTACCCGGAGGAAACCCACGCAGGCACAGGGAGAACATGCAAACTCCAGGCAGGTGGTGTCGTGGTTGGGATTTGAACCAGCGACCCTTCTTACTGCTAGGTGAGAGTACTAACCACTACACCACTGTGCCGCCCCCAATACTTGAGTCAAAACGTTTTCCCAGTTGTTTGTGGTAAAATTAGGTGCCTCGGCTTATATCGGGTCGGCTTATACTCGAGTATATACGGTTTATAGCTCTGATGTATACTGCAGTGCTGTACTCAGAACACTGAGCCAGTCACATCAGTCTCTGCACCAGAGGAGCTTACACTCTAATGTTTCTGCATTGGCTGTTGAAATGAGCATAGTAAAGTTGGGAGGGGGGGGGGGGGGGCTTGTGTTTGAAATCTGGTCCTGCATACGAGGCAAAGAATGTGAAAATTTTCTGCTGACAGTCCACCTCCTCCTCTTTGAAGTGAGGAACATTTCACAGAGTTCGGAGCTGATATTTATCATGGAACAACAAAGTTGACAAACAAGCAGATGTGGCGATTTCTCAACGTGGGCAGACAAGTGCGGATGATGGAGTGTGCACCTCCCCGCTAATGGGAAACACATGAGAGCCCAGCTAGTGAGGAACCGGCTGGTTTATACCTCGGGGCCTGTGTGGCTGGAGACCTCCATTGTTCAGTCCCTGCCAGTCCTTGAGGGAGCGTACCCATATCTGTCCATCCCATAACTAAAGTTAGTCTGGAATAAGATATCTTTTGCATGATAAGTGCATGCATGTAAAGCCTAACTCTTTAAAAGTCATGGTTTCCATGTACTATAATAATGATCATCATCAAGTCTGAAACAGCTGTTTATATATGTATAGTTTTAGTTTACTGTATATCTAAACTATAATCCAGCCATTCTGGATGTACAGTCGGCCCAAGGTTTGGAAAGACTTGCATGGCTGAGCCCACAGTCCCAACATGAGGAACTTAGCCCTTGTTTTTAAGATTTGCTATTGAAGTGCCTTCACTTGCTTTTCACTCCAGAAGTATGGCACCATGTTTGTTCAGGCATGTTTCATTTTACACCCATATTTGGATGCATGGTCGCGTTTGTACGAATCCGAATTACGAATTTTTACGAATACGAATTCTGTACGAAATACGAAATTTTGTTTACGAAGTTTGGATCCAAATTATCCGAATCCAAACTACCAAATAACTAATTTCAACTAATATGAAAGAAATTATAGCGGATATAACAAATGATTCAAATGAATTTGAGATTCAGTATAACAAATATCGACACTCTACGAATAATAACAAATTATCCAAAACGGAACGAAACGAAACAGATTTTTTGACGGCTCCCATGTCTATCCTTGGGTAGCCCCATAACAGAAGATCCGTAGGACCTAGGGTTGGGGATGCAATTAAAAATCCTCTTGCTTCTTTCTTGGGTAGGGATGAACCAATGGTTTGGTCTAAAACTAGGTTCAGATTGAACTTTGTCTGCTCACTATTGTTCGCTATTAGCCCCATAACAGAAGATCTGTACCTCCGAGCAGACCTTGGGCTGGGGGCGCTAGTAGAAATCATGGGGTCCCATACTGCCTGCCTGACAGACCCCTGTGGCCGCTTCCTTAGGTAGGGATGAGCCAATGGTTTGTTTGCTATTAGGCCCATAACAGAAGATCCGCAATGCCTCCGTAATGCCTGCCTGACTCCGAGCAGACCTTGGGCTGGGGGTATTATTAGAAATCATGGAGTCCCATAATGCCTGCCTGACACCATCCTGTTGCCCTTTCCTTAGGTAGGGATTAACCAATGGTTTGGTCTAAAACTATGTTCATATTGAACTTTGGCTGTTCACTATTGTATGCTATTACCCCCATAACAGAATATCTGTACCTCTGAGCGGACCTTGGGCTGGGGGTGCTATTAGAAATCATGGAGACCTATAATACCTGCCTGACAACCTCCTCTTGCCCTTTCCTTAGGTAGGGATTAAACAATGGTTTGGTCCAAAACTAGGTTCAGATTGAACTTTTTCTGTTCCTTATTTTTTCCTATTAGCCCCATAACAGAAGATCCATACCTCTGAGCGGACCTTGGACTGGGGGTGCCATTAGAAATCATGGGGTCCTATACTGCCTGCCTGACAGCCCCCTGTGGCCCATTCTATAGGTAGGGATGAACCAATGGTTTGGTCCAAAACTAGGTTCAGATTGAACTCTGGCTGTTTAATATTGTTTGCTATTAGCCCCATAACAGAAGATCTATACCCCTGAGCGGACCTAGGGTTGGGGGTGCAAATAAAAATCCTCTTGCTCCTTCCTTGGGTAGGGATGAACCAATGGTTTGGTCCAAAACTATGTTCAGATTGAACTTTGTCTGTTTACTATTGTATGCTATTAGCCCCATAAGAGAAGATCCGTACCTCCGAGTGGACCATGGGCATTGGGGGCTAGTAGAAATCATGGAGTCCCATACTGTCTGCCTGACAGCCCCTCTTGACCCTTCCTTGGGTAGGGATGAGTCAATAGTTTGGTTCAAAACAAATTTCAGATTGAACTTTGTCTGCTCACTATTGTTCGCTATTAGCCCCATAACAGAAGATCCGTACCTCCCAACAGACCTTGGGCTGGGGGCGCTAGTAGAAATCATGGGGTCCCATATTGCCTGCCTGACAGACCCCTGTGGCCACTTCCTTAGGTAGGGATGAGCCAATAGTTTGCTTGATATTAGCCCCATAACAGAAGATCCGTACCTCTGAGCGGACCTTGGGCTGGGGGTGCTATTAGAAATCAAGGAGACCTATAATGCCTGCCTGACAACCTCCTCTTGCCCTTCCCTTAGGTAGGGCTGAAACGATGGTTTGGTCCAAAACTGGGTTCAGATTGAACTTTGGCTGTTCCTTATTTTTTCCTATTAGCCCCATAACAGAAGATCCGTACCTCTGAGCAGACCTTGGACTGGGGGTGCCATTAGAAATCATGGGGTCCTATACTGCCTGCCTGACAGCCCCCTGTGGCCCCTTCTATAGGTAGGGATGAACCAATGGTTTGGTCCAAAACTAGGTTCAGATTGAACTTTGGCTGTTTAATATTGTTTGCTATTAGCCCCATAACAGAAGATCTATACCACTGAGCGGACCTAGGGTTGGGGGTGCAATTAAAAATCCTCTTGCTCTTTCCTTGGGTAGGGATGAACCAATGGTTTGGTCCAAAACTATGTTAAGATTGAACTTTGGCTGTTTACTATTGTATGCTATTAGCCCCATAACAGAATATCCGTACCTCCGAGCAGACCTTGTACTGGGGATGCTAGTAGAAATCATGGGGTCCCATACTGTCTGCCTGACAGCCCCCTCTTGACCCTTCCTTAGGTAGGGATGAGTCAATGGTTTGGTCCAAAACTATATTCAGATTGAACTTTGGCTGCTCACTATTGTTCGCTATTAGCCCCATAACAGAAGATCCGTACCTCCGAGCAGACCTTGGGCTGGGGGCGCTGGTAGAAACCATCGGGTCCCATACTGTCTGCCTGACAGCCCACTCTTGACCCTTCCTTGGGTAGGGATGAGCCAATGGTTTCGTCCAAAACTAGGTTCAGATTGAACTTTGGCTGTTTACTATTGTTTGCTTTTAACACCATAACAGAAGATCTATACCCCTGAGTGGACCTAGGGTTGGGAATGCAATTAAAAATCCTCTTGCTCCTTCCTTGGGTAGGGATGAACCAATGGTTTGGTCCAAAACTAGGTTCAGATTGAACTTTGTCTGCTCACTATTGTTCGCTATTAGCCCCATAACAGAAGATCCGTACCTCCGAGCGGACCTTGTACTGGGGGTGCTATTAAAAATCATGGGGTCCCATACTGTCTGCCTGACAGCCCCCTCTTGACCCTTCCCTGGGTAGGGATGGGTCAATGGTTTGGTTCCAAACTAGGTTCAGATTGAACTTTGTCTGCTCACTATTGTTCGCTATTAGCCCCATAACAGAAGATCCGTACCTCCGAGCAGACCTTGGGCTGGGGGCGCTGGTAGAAATCATGGGGTCCCATACTGTCTGCCTGACAGCCCTCTCTTGACCCTTCCTTAGGTAGGGATGAGCCAATGGCTCGGTCCAAAACTAGGTTCAGATTGAACTTTGGCTGTTTACTATTGTTTGCTTTTAACACCATAACAGAATATCTATACCCCTGAGTGGACCTAGGGTTGGGAATGCAATTAATAATCCTCTTGCTTCTTCCTTGGGTAGGGATGAACCAATGGTTTTGTCCAAAACTAGTTTCAGATTGAACTTTGTCTGCTCACTATTGTTCGCTATTAGCCCCATAACAGAAGATCCGTACCTCCGAGCGGACCTTGTGCTGGGGGTGCTATTAGAAATCATGGGGTCCCATACTGTCTGCCTGACAGCCCCCTCATGACCCTTCCTTGGGTAGGGATGAGTCAATGGTTTGGTTCCAAACTAGGTTCAGATTGTACTTTGTCCGCTCACTATTGTTCGCTATTTGCCCCATAACAGAAGATCCGTACTTCCGAGCAGACCTAGAGCTGGGGGCAGGGCCACCATTAGAAACCATGGGGCCCTATACTGTCTGTCAGGCTCCCCCCACTCCCACTCTGGGTAGGGATGAGTCAAAAGTTCAGTCTGGGGCTATTGGGACTCCACCTGCTCCCCAAAGTGAATAAATAATCCCCTCTGTCTCTGGCCCTTGCTGCTGACCTGATGGTCCAGGGATCTTTTATTTAATTGGTGGGAGCCATGGACTCTGGAGTTACTGCGCATGACCCCAAAGGTATTTAAAGAATCCCTTCTCTACCCCTGGTCCCCCAGCTGAACTAATAGTGCCTGGGTCCCGTACAGGAATGTCATCTCTACTCCCCCCCCCCCAGTGACCCTGGCTAGCTGGGAAGGGGGTACACAATGCAGGAGCCTGTTCATTGCACCTACGACACACTAATCATGGTTGCAATGCTCTGCAGGCTTCAATGCAAAGACATAATAAATGGACATTTTTTTTAATTGTATTAATGTGGGGGTATTTATTACATTTTTTTAAGAAAGTGAACTAAGCCTTTAAGCTTATAAACCTCTCAGCAGTGCATAGCCGGCGATCAAAATCCCTGCTAACCCGCCCTTAGAGATTCCATTCTTCCTGTACAGCGCAGAAAAGGTTTAAATGGGGCTGTCAATCACAGCCTGGGCGTCAGAGTCTCCTCTCCCCTTCCTGTCAGGAGTCGCTGCTCCCTGCATAGGTCAGGGACCAGATAGAGAGATTAGAGATGGAGAGCTTAGCTGGTGACTTTTAAACAAAAAGTCAAAATCTGCATATCGGTAAAAGCTCTGTTTAGGCTGCAGGTTTCGGAGACAGATAGGGCATGCTATGTTCACTTCAAGGAAGAACTCTGGGTTGAAAATCGCCCCCCCCCCACCCCCCCCCCCCCCCCCCCCCCACCTGTAGTGATATAATATATAGTTCGTAGATGGTTTGTAGTTATTAAAAGTATTGTTCCCGCAACAAACCCAATTCTCCAGAGAGAGATTTTATTGGCTTCCAAAACAGAACAGTCTCGTTATAGATGACAAAATCCAACAGGGTATAATCATGACAGTGTTAGTAACTTTCTAGAGCCCCATGAATCCATGTGACTTTTGGTGCCTTCATAAAAACACACACTTCTAAACAGATTGAATGCCCTGTTATATCCCCCCCCCCCCCCCACACACTGAATGGCTGAGCAATTTGATTGGCCGTTTCCATTAAATGCTTTGATCTGCTCCTGTCATTCAGAGTGACAGGAGATCACCCCAAGCTGTGAACAGCTGTAGTCATAAACTGCCCTAATCTGCATTCTTGCATATTAACATCAACATAGTGACTCTGGGCCATCTGTCCCCTTTGATAAGTGGAGTAATTCTTGTTTGGCCACTTCCCCTTTGATCAACAAGCCCCCTTTAATATGCGCAATTAGATTAACAGCTACCAATGTGGCCTGCCTAGAATGAACTTTGTCTTAGAATGCCTACATAACCATATATAAAATATATAAAATGCATGCATATCTATATATATATATATACATACACACACCATTATCCATATATATATACATATATATACATATATATACATATATATACATATATACACATTATATATATATATATATATAGATATATATATATATATATATATATATATACACATACACACATACATATACATAAAAAAACACTACACCACCCTACTTCCTTCTCCCTTGGGGCCCCTTACTGCAGTTTTGTTTAAAAAAAAATTAACCAAAAAATAATACATTCCGTTTTTTCCAAGGGTCTTCTGGCCAGTCTAAAGACATCTTTCCAATTCAATTCCAATTCAATTCCAATTCCAATGACCTCACCCCTACACTGAGTGGTATAGGTGTAATGACATATGGATCCTGTAGAGGGCAGTAGCACTCTGAACCCAGGCTGGTGTGAAAATCTTAGTCTCCTAAGGCAGTGGTCTCTAAACTGCGGCCCGCGGGCTGGATTTGGCCCTTAACTTGCCTCTATCCAGTCCTTGGGGCTCTGTTACTTCTACTGGTCCCCCCCACTGACAACAACGGTGGGGTACTATTCTTTCCACTGACACCAATGATGAGGCACCATTTCTTCCACTTACACCAACCATGGGGCACTATTTATCCTACTGACGCCTACAATGGGTCACTATTGCTCCCACTGACATCTAAGATGGGGCACTAGTTCTCCTACTGACACCAACAATGGGTCACTATTCCTCCCACTGACATCAAAGATGGGGCACTACTTTTCCCAATGACACCAACAATGCGACACCATTCCCCCCACTGTTAACAATGGTGGGGCACCATTTGTTCCACTTACACCAACCATGGGTCACTATTTTTCCTACTTATAACAACGGTGGGGCACTATTCCTCCCACTGACACCAAAGATGGGTCACAACTTATCCCAATGACACCAACAATGAGGCACCATTCCTCCTATTGAAAACAGTGGGGTACTAATCTTTCCACTGACACCATGAGGCACATTTTTTCCAACTTACACCAACCACGGGTCACTATTTCTCCCACTGACACCAATGATGGGGCACTATTCCTCCCACTGACACCAAAGATGGGGCACAAGTTTTCCCAATGACACCAACAATGAGGCACCATTCCTCCCATTGAAAACAGTGGGGTACTATTCTTTCCACTGACACCATGAGGCACATTGTTTTCCACTTACACCAACCGTGGGTCATTATTTCTCCTACCGATAACAGCAATGGGGCACTATACCTCCCACTGACACCAAAGATGGGGTCACATCTTTTCCCAATGACACCAACAATGAGGCACCATTCCTCCCATTGAAAACAGTGGGGTACTAATCTTTCCACTGACTCCTTGAGGCACCATTTCTTCTACTTACACCAACCATGGGGCACTATTCCTCCCACTGACACCAAAGATGAGGCACAACGTTTCCCAATGGCCCCTACAATGAAGCACTATTCCTCCCATTGAAAACAACAGTGGGGTACTATTCTTTCCACCGACATCAATGATGACACCATTTATTCCACTGACACCAACCATAAGGCACAATTTCTCCTACTGACACCAACAGTGGGGTACTATTCTTTCCACTGACACC
The DNA here is from genome assembly GCA_028564925.1 of Lithobates sylvaticus. Lineage (NCBI taxonomy): Eukaryota > Metazoa > Chordata > Amphibia > Anura > Ranidae > Lithobates > Lithobates sylvaticus. Next base: position 765,715,255 of record CM053026.1, on the reverse strand, counting down.
ATGAGGCACATTTCTTTCCACTTACACCAACCATGGGGAACTATTTCTCCTACTGACACCAATGATAGGGAACTATTCCTCCCAGTGACACCAGCAATGAGGCACCATTCCTCCCATTGAAAACAACAGTGGGGTACTAATCTTTCCACTGACTCCATGAGGCCCCATTTCTTCTACTTACACCAATGATGGGGCACTATTCCTCCCATTGACACCAAAGATGGGGCACAATTTTTCCCGATGACACCAACAATGAGGCACCATTCCTCCCACTGAAAACAACAGTGGGGTACTATTCTTTCCACTGACACCAACCATGGGTTCCAATTTTTCCTGCTGACACCAACAATGGGGCCCTATTACTCCCACTGACACCAATGATGGGGCACTATTCCTCCCAATGAAACCAACAATGAGGCACAATTCCTCCCACTGACACCAACAATACAATACACGTAGCAGAGTGACAGGTGCTCTTTAAAAGTGAGCTGCGGAAGATAGTTTGGACCAGTTGAGGAGAATATAAGTCCGGTAGCTAAACGCGTAAGTCTCTTTAAAAGTTTTCTGGCCGCTCTCAGGGTTTCCAGCTCCAGGAGTAATCACTTTCCATCTTCCCTCACAACAAAAACGAGTTTTTTGGCACCTGGCGCACCAGAAACAAACTCCGCTGCTGGGGAATTAGAAGCGGTCTGTTGTGATTGGCTGAGAGCGTAGCAGAGTGCAGCGGGAGATCAGCGCGGCCGGCTAATTGGAGTCTTTGGGAGTATTGCCTGTCTGGCGTCCAGTCCCTGAACTGAGGGGAAGCGAGATCCTGCCGGACGTTTCACATACTTCTCATCCCGCCTGTCCAGTTGTTCTTCGGAGACTCGGCGAGTTTTCTCTTCTCTCTTTTGTGAGAGACGCTTTGTTTTCTTCTGGCTTCAAAGAGGACCTGTCACCATCGTTCAATCGCTTCGATGAAACTTTTGCCGTTTTCTGGTTTCATTTGCTGGCAGAGTTCAGAGCTAACGGGTATTTATATGGGCCACGATATTCCTCACACCTCTCTACCAGGATGGACCTCTTTTGCTTTCAGAATGAATACATTATCACTAGACATGTGCAATTCGTTTTGTTTTTTTTCGTTTTTCGTTTTTTTTCGTTATTTTCGTTCGTTCGTTTACGTACGAATGAACGAATCATTCAAATCGTACGAATCCGAATAACGAATCATTCAAATCGAACAAATCCGAAAAACAACGAAAATCCCAAAAAAAAAACTAATTAGAAACAACGAATGTACTAATGAAGAAAATCCGAAAAACGAAAACGAACGAAAAAAATTCGTACATTCGTAACTTTTTTTTTTTGTTGAATTGGTAATTTTCCGTGTCCCTTACGATGGCGCTGCTTAACGTGCTTCAAATGGATTGAACGAAAAAATTCGTACATTCGTAACTTTTTTTTCGATTCGTAACTTTTTTTTTTCGATTCGTAACTTTTTTTTTTCCATTTGTAATTTTCCGTGTCTCTATTGAACCAAAAAATTCGTACATTCGTAACTTTTTTTTCGATTCGTAACTTTTTTTTTTCGATTCGTAACTTTTTTTTCAATTCGTAACTTTTATTTTTTCGATTTGTAATTTTTCCGTGTCTCTATTGAACCAAAAAATTCGTACATTCGTAACTTTTTTTTCGATTCGTAACTTTTTTTTTTCGATTCGTAACTTTTCTTTTTTCGATTCGTAACTTTTTTTTCAATTCGTAATTTTTTTTTTTTTTTTTTTTTCGATTTGTAATTTTCCGTGTCTCTATTGAACAAAAAAATTCGTACAGTTGTAACTTTTTTTTTTTCGATTCGTATCTTTTTTTTTTTGATTCGTAACTTTTTTTTCAATTCGTAACTTTTTTTTTTTTTTTTTTTTTTCGGTTTGTAATTTTCCGTGTCTCTATTTAACAAAAAAATTCGTACATTCGTAACTTTTTTTTCGATTCGTAACTTTTTTTTTTTCGATTCGTAACTTTTTTTTAAATTCGTAACTTTTTTTTTTTTTTTTTTTTCGATTTGTAATTTTCCGTGTCTCTATTGAACAAAAAAATTCGTACATTCGTAACTTTTTTTTTCGATTCTTAACTTTTTTTTTTTCGATTCGTAAATTATTAAAATGTAATAATAGCATACACATTACATCAAATTATGAATTATGCTCCGATTACGAATCTACAAATGTTACAAATGTTACGAATGTACGAATAAATACGAATGCGTCCGAAAATTAAACTAACGAAAAAACGAATCAACGAAAAAAATAACTCTTACGAATGTACGAATCGTTACGAATACGAACACCGACGACTTACGAATGTACGAATCGACGGAACCGAAAAAAAAGAAACGAAAAAAAAAAAACGATTATCACTCGGTTCTGGAAGTCATGTGATGCAGGAAGCAAAAGACTCCCCCAAACCCCCTCATGCCAAGCTTTTGTTGTACAGACTACACTGAAGAGGGCTGGGGGAATATTTAACGAACATTCGTTAAGAAAGCATTCCCTGCAACATTACACCCTCACCAGATCCCATTGACGTAAGATGGAAAGGATCCATGGGTTCTTGCCGTATAGACCAAGTTCTGACCCTCATCTGCATGTCATCAGGGCCATCTTAAGAGTATTATAGGCCCCCGGGCAATACAGTGCACTGGGGTCCTGTCTACACGATCACACACGAGAATTAAAAAAGCAAATTATCAATAAGGCGATATTTATTGGTACTGCCAACAAAATCAGTGTTTAAACATTAACACAACGTTTGGACAATATAACACGAGTTTGATGGGCACAGTGGCAGCGTTTGGGCACAGTGGCTGCGTTTAATGGGCACAGTGGCTGCTTTTGATGGGCACAGTGGCAGCTTTTGATGAGCACAGTGGCTGTGTTTGATGGGCACAGTGGCAGCTTTTGATGGGCACAGTGGCTGCGTTTAATGGGCACAGTGGCAGCGTTGATGGGCACAGTGGCAGCTTTTGATGAGCACAGTGGCTGTGTTTGATGGGCACAGTGGCCGCTTTTGAGGGGCACAGACAGTGGCTGTGTTTGATGCACAACTTACTTAAGTAGACATTGTTAGACTTACTTGAGGCCACCGGCCTGGTGCAGTACAGTGTGTCACTCACCGCAGCAAGGCAGCGCCAGCTATCAAGGGCCGTCTTTCCGCTCCCTCTCCATGCTGTCTGAAGAACATGGCAGAGGTGGGCAGAGCCTGTTCACTAGCCACTGGGGCAGCCGCGGTGCGCTATGAATGTTGGGGCGGCCTCTGATTGACGTCACTGGTTGCTAGCTAGATGCCGGCCGGCGAAGTGAGCAACCAGTGCAGTCAGTCAATTTAAGCAGCAGATTGCAGCACTGAGGATCAGCCCTGGATGGGGCCCTCCAGACAAGCGGGGCCCCCGGGCAACTGCCCGGCATGCCCAGTGGAAAAAACGGCCCTGCATGTCATAGCAGAAAATGTATAAAGCCAGGCAAAGTTTTTCCAGTGATCAGTTGGAAAGGAAGAGTTCTGAGCTATGACGGATGGAGGAGGTTGGATGGTTGATGGATATAGAGCATAAGTATGTAAGAGGTATGTCCTACAACAAGGGGTCTGTAAACTACGGCCCTCCAGTTGTTCGGGAACTACAATTTCCATCATGTCTAGTCAAGTCTGTGAATGTCAAAGATTCACAATGCCTCGCAAAGTTCCGCAACAGTTGGAGGGCCCGTGGTTTGGAGATCACTTTTTGAAAGTTCAAACCATCCATAGGAACAAAACGGGCTAAGGAGCACCTACTTGCAAAGGATGGGTAGCATCATGTAGGGCGACATAGTGAAGAACTCAGAACTGGAGATAAAGGTATGTATGCCTTGGAAGCAGCAGAATCATGTCTCCTGGTACTCCTGGACCTTAGGGCTGCGTTCGACACACTGGATCACAACACTCTACTCATCCGCCTCAAAGAAGTAGCAGGAGTCACAGATTCAGACCTACTATGGTTCGCTTCCTTCTTAGAAAATCGGTCACAGACAGTGAAACTTGGAGCCTTCACCTCTGAACCTCGCGCAGTTTCCTATGGAGTCCCTCAAGGATCACCTTTGTCACCCGTGCTCTTCAACATTTACACCCGTCCACTCCTCAAAATCATCAGCAAATCGGATCTATGCTTCCACTCATACGCTGATGATACTCAACTCTACCTTCGGATCCCCGGACAAAAAGACCAATATCAGGAATTAGAAAAAAGCCTCACATCGATAGATGACTGGATGTCCACGGGCTCCCTCAAACTTAATGGATCCAAAACAGAACTCCTTCTCCTAAACGCAAATATTAAAACTACGACCCCATGGACTCCACCCACCATCCTTGGACAGACCTAAGCACAAAAGCCAAAAAGTCTCGGAGTCATCTTCGATTCAGAAATGTCAATGGACGCACAAATAGGATCAATAGTCAGCGTTTCCTACCACCTTCTATGCCTGCCAGGGCCGCTGATAGGCCAGTACAACTGGCCCAGTTGTACTGGACCCGACCAGCAGGGGGGCCCGGGCAACCTTAAAAGAAAACTAATTAATGTAAAAAAAAAATAAAAACTCCTCCAGCCACCATGACCGAACATCATCCCCCCCACCCTCCCCCGGCCACATTGCACCACCCCCACCCTCCCCCCAGCCACATTCCACCACCGCCCCCAGCCGCCTCCACACCTCCACCCCCCGTACTTTTTTTTTTAATCCGATGTAGGTGGCAGCAGGGGGAGGGACTATTTCTCCTATTTCGGGCGCGGAAGAATGTCAGTCTCCTCCGCGCCCGCTCCTCATGCTGGCTCAAGTCCCGGCCAGCGCATCCTCTACAGTGTCTTCCCTGGCGCCGCGGAGTGATTCCTCCCCCTCTGCTCTGTTCCTCACTCGGCCTGAGAGTAAAAAGCAGTGAGGTGAGCGGCGGCGCCGGCGGGAGAAAAAAAAAAAAGCAGCTGCCATCTGAATCTGATAGTTTGTGGACACTCCAGTCCAGGCAGCAGGATCAGGGAGGAAGTGACTCCTGGGGCCGGTCTAACAGGTGGGTGCTTGCTTGAGGGGGATTCAAGATCTACTACTACTGCAGCAGCATCTTTACATTATGGCATTGGTGGCATGGGTGGCAATGTCTGCAGGTAGCACATGCGTTATGGGACATAACGCATGTGCTGCCTGCAGACAGTGCCACCCATGCCGCCAATGCCGTAATGTGCTGCAGACAGTGCTTCCCATGACGCCAATGCCATAACACATGTGCTGCCTGCAGAGACAGTGCCACCCATGCTGCCAATGGTATTATTCCATTGGCAGCATGGGTGGCACTGTCTGCAGCACAATATGGCATGGCTGGCACTGTCGGCAGGCAGCACATGCGTTATTGCATTTGCATCATGGGTGGCACTGTCTACAGCACAATATGGCATTGGTGGCATGGGTGCCACTGTCTGCAGGTAGCACATGCGTTATGGACCATAACGCATGTGCTACCTGCAGAGACAGTGCCACCCATGCAGTCAATGCCGTAATGTGCTGCAGAGACAGTTTCAAGGCGGGGTCTGGGGAGGGGCCAGGGGTGGGGCTGAAGGAGGGACCAGGGGTGGAGCTGAAGAGGGCCCCGTCAGGTAGGCTGTACGGGGCCCCATGATTTCTATCAGCGGCCCTGACGCCTGCTACGTAGACTCAACCCCTTCATTCCAGAAGAGGAAAAAGCAATAGTAGTAGGCACAATCATCAACTCTCGGCTGGACTACGCAAACTCCCTCTACATAGGACTACCTAAATTCCAGATTGCACGCCTACAAGTCGTCCAAAACACGGCAGCAAGACTAGTCACGGGAAAAAAAACATGGGAATCCATCTCCCCCTCCCTGAGGATCCTACACTGGCTAACCGTAAAGGATCGGATCATATTCAAGACCCTCTGCCTGACCCACAAATGCACACAAGGAAACGCTCCTCAATAATTATGCGAAAAAATAAAACACTACACCCCCAATCGCAACCTCCGATCAACCAACCAAAACCTCCTCCTCATCCCCATCAAGGGGAGAACGAAGATTCGCAGTCCAAGGACCACGGCTATGGAACGCTCTACCCACGAACATCCGCTTGGAAGGAAACCATCGGGCCTTCAGGAAAAAACTCAAGACCCACCTCTTCTAAGAAGGAACCAACGCAGGTCGGGGCGACTCGACTCGAGGCGATTCAGTTCGCAGTTGCAGCGCTATACAAGTCATTCACATTCATGTATTCCCTACAACGTTACACCTCCACCCAAATCCATTGACCTAAGACAGGAAGGTTCCATGGGTTCCTGCAGTGGGGACCCATTCTGATCCTAATCTGCATGCCTTAGCAGAAAATCTATAAGGGCAGGCAAAGTTTGTCCCGTGATCATTTGGAAAGTTCTGAGCTATAATGGGTGGAGAAGGTTACAGGGAAGACTGATAAGAGCAGAAGTATGCAGAGGCGTATCTAGTGAAAATGGCGCCTATGGCAAGCACTGAAACTGCGCCTCTGTCAAAACATTTGCGGCCCCACCAGCACCCATAAATGCAGTAACTTCAGCACCCATAAATGCAGTAACTTCAGCACCCATAAATACAGTAACATCAGCACCCATAAATGCCACCTTACCAGCACCTAAAAATGCAGTAACAGCACCCAAAAATGGGGCCACACCAGCACCTATAAATAGAGTAACATCAGCACCCATAATTGTGGCCCTACCAGCACCCATAAATGCAGTAACATCAGCACCCATAAATGCAGTAACATTAGCACCCATAAATGCAGTAACATCAGCACCCATAAATACGGTAACATCAGCACCCATAAATGCGGTAACATCAGCACCCATAAATGCAGTAACATCAGCACCCATAAATACGGTAACATCAGCACCCATAAATGCGGCCTTACCAGCACTCATAAATACAGTAACATCAGCACCCGTAATTGCGGCTCTACCAGCACCCATAAATGCGGTAACATCAGCACCCATAAATGCGGTAACATCAGCACCCATAAATGCAGTAACATCAGCACCCATAAATATGGTAAGATCAGCACCCATAAATGCAATAACATTAGCACCCATAAATGCGGTAACATCAGCACCCATAAATGCAGTAACATCAGCACCCATAAATATGGTAAGATCAGCACCCATAAATGCAATAACATCAGCACCCATAAATGCAGTAACATCAGCACCCATAAATATGGTAAGATCAGCACCCATAAATGCAATAACATCAGCACCCATAAATACGGTAACATCAGCACCCATAAATACGGTAACATCAGCACCCATAAATACGGTAACATCAGCACCCATAAATGCAATAACATCGGCACCCATAAATGCAATAACAACGGCACCCATAAATGCAATAACATCAGCACCCATAAATGCGGTAACATCAGCACCCATAAATGCAGTAACATTAGCACCCATAAATGCAGTAACATCAGCACCCATAAATACGGTAACATCAGCACCCATAAATGCGGTAACATCAGCACCCATAAATGCAGTAACATCAGCACCCATAAATACGGTAACATCAGCACCCATAAATGCGGCCTTACCAGCACTCATAAATACAGTAACATCAGCACCCGTAATTGCGGCTCTACCAGCACCCATAAATGCGGTAACATCAGCACCCATAAATGCGGTAACATCAGCACCCATAAATGCAGTAACATCAGCACCCATAAATATGGTAAGATCAGCACCCATAAATGCAATAACATTAGCACCCATAAATGCGGTAACATCAGCACCCATAAATGCAGTAACATCAGCACCCATAAATATGGTAAGATCAGCACCCATAAATGCAATAACATCAGCACCCATAAATGCAGTAACATCAGCACCCATAAATATGGTAAGATCAGCACCCATAAATGCAATAACATCAGCACCCATAAATACGGTAACATCAGCACCCATAAATACGGTAACATCAGCACCCATAAATACGGTAACATCAGCACCCATAAATGCAATAACATCGGCACCCATAAATGCAATAACAACGGCACCCATAAATGCAATAACATCAGCACCCATAAATGCGGTAACATCAGCACCCATAAATACGGTAACATCAGCACCCATAAATGCAATAACATCAGCACCCATAAATGCAGTAACATTAGCACCCATAAATGCAGTAACATCAGCACCCATAAATACGGTAACATCAGCACCCATAAATGCGGTAACATCAGCACCCATAAATGCAGTAACATCAGCACCCATAAATACGGTAACATCAGCACCCATAAATGCGGCCTTACCAGCACTCATAAATACAGTAACATCAGCACCCGTAATTGCGGCTCTACCAGCACCCATAAATGCGGTAACATCAGCACCCATAAATATGGTAACATCAGCACCCATAAATGCGGTAACATCAGCACCCATAAATGCAGTAACATCAGCACCCATAAATATGGTAAGATCAGCACCCATAAATGCAATAACATTAGCACCCATAAATGCGGTAACATCAGCACCCATAAATACGGTAACATCAGCACCCATAAATGCAATAACAACGGCACCCATAAATGCAATAACATCAGCACCCATAAATACGGTAACATCAGCACCCATAAATGCAATAACATCGGCACCCATAAATGCGGCCTTACCAGCACCCATAAATACAGTAACATCAGCACCCATAATTGCGGCTCTACCAGCACCCATAAATGCGGTAACCTCATCACCCATAAATGCGGAAACATCAGCACCCATAAATGCGGTAACATCAGCACCCATAAATATGATAACATCAGCACCCATAAATATGATAACATCAGCACCCATAAATACAGTAACCTCATCACCCATAAATACGGTAACCTCATCACCCATAAATGCGGAAACATCAGCACCCATAAATATGATAACATCAGCACCCATAAATACGGTAACATCAGCACCCATAAATACGGTAACATCAGCACCCATAAATGCGGTAACATCAGCACCCATAAATACGGTAACATCAGCACCCATAAATGCGGTAACATCAGCACCCATAAATACGGTAACATCAGCACCCATAAATACAATAACATCAGCATCCAAAAATGATGCGCCAGCATCTCTGACACTGTACAGAGGTAGAGAGGGAGTAGGATCACCAGTGGCTGGGTGCCATAGGTTGCCTAGTGGTAGCGTCGGCCCTATCTGCTTGGCACACACGCAGAATCGCACATGATGACTTTAAGACCCCTTTCACACTGGAGGCGTTTTTCAGGCACTGCAGCGCTAAAAATAGCGCCAGCATAGCGCCTGAAAAAAGCCTCAGCTGCAAACCCAATGTGAAAGCCCTTAGTGCTTTCACACTGGGGCGCTGCGCTGGCAGGGCGTCACAAAAAGTTCTGCCAGCAGCTACTTTGCAGCGGCGCTCCTGCCCATTAAAAACAATGGGGCAGCACCGCCATACCACCGGCAAATGTGGGTGGATTTAACCCCTTTTTGGCCAAATAGCGCTGCTAAAATGACGGTAAAGTGGCGCTAAAAATAGCGCCGCTTTACCGCTGATGCCCGGGACGGGTCAGTGTTAAAGAGGTCTAAGTCATCATCATGTGCGATTGTGTGTGCCAGGCCCAAGCAGAAGCAAGTAGCCAATCAAATATCGTGCTCAATTTGGATTAAATAAATATGCATAGCAATAGATATTATAAATAAAGTGTAATAAAAGTGATTTGTGCAACAGCAGGTACTACTTGCACAAATCACTTTATTACACTTTATGATATCTATAGCTAAGCATATTTATTTAATCCAAATTGAGCATATATTTGATTACTTGCTTGGCGCTGGTTACTGGTACACTGTACACATAATGTGCACGTGATGATGATCAAGACTGTGCTGCTGTACTACCGTAGTACCTGCTGCTGCTGCTTGGGGGAGTTCCAATTGTTTTTCTTCTCTCGTCTAGCGTCTCTCTCTTCTCCTGGTCTCCAGCCTCCATTTTCTTCTTCAGAGTCCTCACCGACCACGTCACACAGACCCGGGAGACCCCCAGAAGAGAAACGGAAGCCGCTGCGCAGAGGAGGGTAGGCGGAGCCTCAGGCTCCGCCTTCCCTAGTTACTGTATGGCTACGTAGATGACCCGGGCGCTCACTCTGGCCAGAACCAACTCATCGGCCGTCATGGGGGGCGCCCGGGCACCTGTCACTTCCCTCTTCACTGCCTAATGTAGTGTGCTGTGCCGGCGCTGCGCTCCAGCAGGCCAGTCGTAGCGCCAGGGACTAGATTAGGGTGTGAGGCGGCCGCAAGAGGACAATTGAAAAACGGACTTTATTTTTTGTGCGGGCCAGCATTTTTCGCCGCCCTCCCCCCCCCATGGCGCCCATGGCACTTGCCATGGCTGCCATACCCTAGGTACGCCACTGGAAGTATGTAGGAGGAATTACCGCTATTGCTTACCACCATTGTGATGTGAGGCTATGCTGGTAAATAGAGACTTTCCTCTAGCTGGGTTCATCTGTCATCCTCTACCTGTGGGTATCAAACCACGATACATCTATGCTCTGCGATGAGTGAGATTTTGTCTCTACCCTGCTATCCCTTTAGCTTGTGGCGAATATTGCATTACTTCCAGGAATATTCTACTGGGGTTTACATTGGGACTTTGGTATTTGACATGTGCAATTAATTTCGTTTTTTTCGTTTTTCGTTTTTTTTCGTTATTTTCGTTCGTTCATTTTCGTACGAATGAACGAATGATTCGCTAAAAATTTTAACGAATCGTTCGAATCGAACGAATCCGATTAACGAATCGTTCAAATCGAACGAATCCAAAAAACAACGAAAATCCAAAAAAAACTAATTAGAAAAACGAATGTACGAATGAAGAAAATCCGAAAAACGAAAATGAACGAAAAAAATGCGTACATTCGTAACTTTTTTTTTTTTTTTTGAATTGGTAGTTTTCCGTGTCTGGTGCTGCTTCGAATAGATTGAACGAAAAAATTCGTACATTCGTAACTTTTTTTTTTTGATTCGAAATTTTCCGTGTCCCTTACAATGGCGCCGCTTAACGTGCTTCGAATGGTTTGAACGAAAAAATTCGTACATTCGTAACTATTTTTTTTTTTTTTTTTTTGATCCGTAATTTTCAGTGTCTCTTACAATGGCGCTGCTTAACGTGCTTCGAATAGATTGAACGAAAAAATTCGTACATTCGTAACTTTTTTTTTCGATTCGTAATTTTCCGTGTCTCTTAAAATGTAATAATAGCATACACATTACATAACATTATGAATTATGCTCCGATTACGAATCTACGAATGTTACGAATGTACGAATAAGTACGAATGCGTCCGAATTTCGAATAAACGAAAATTAAACTAACGAAAAAATGAATCAACGAAAAAATAACTCTTATGAATGTACGAATCGTTACGAATACGAACACCGACGACTTACGAATGTACGAATCGTTATGAATCAACGGAAACGAAAAAAAAACGAAACGAAAATAAACAAATTTTTTTCAGAAACGAAAAAAAAACGAAAATAAACACATTTTTTGGTTGTGCACATGTCTATTTGGTATTAAGTCTATAGAGGATTATAATATTGTGGATGGTGTTGAGTGTTACGTTCCCCAGTAGTTTTGTTCTTTGGGGGCTTTTCCTCCACCGTTGTATTAATGCTCTTTGGCTGCATTGATTTAAAGCAGGGGTCTCAAACTGGCGGCCCTCCAGCTGTTGCGAAACTACAAGTCCCATCCTGCCTCTGCCTGTGGGAGTCATGCTTGTAACTGTCAGCCTTGCAATGCCTCATGGGACTTGTAGTTTTTGCAACAGCTGGAGGGCCGCCAGTTTGAGACCCCTGATTTAAAGACTGAACAACGAAGTGAATCCTCAAGAAGCTCTTTGTGGGCAAACCGCGTCCACCCACCAGTCCTATTTCACGTTCGTCCAAAGGGTTCATGCTACTCTTTATTTTAAAAGTGTAGCTGATGACCTATACTTTTTTTTATATTAATAAAATGGAAATTACCACGCTAAAACAAAAAAAAACACAATAACTAAAATAAAATAAAACAGCTGCTAAAACTGTGAGACACCCACATGTGCAGATAAGACATTCAATGAAAAATAAAAACAAATAAAATAACACAAAAAATATTAGCTAATCCAAACAGTGAATGTATGTGAACTACAACACACAGCAACATGTGTAAAAATATGAAAATTGACAAATAGTCCATAAAAAACACATCAGTGTGGATTCTTGTCATAAACACCTATCAAAGACAGTGGCACCACATAAAATGCGCGCTTACCAAAAGGCAAGCTTTTATGAGCCCGCGGCTAAAATACCCAGCCAGGGCCTCTATCCGGGGGATGTTGAATGTCCACAGGAAGGGCAACTGGAACTATGCATCAAACGACCGGGGAGACTCAAGCATCAAACCACCAGGGGGGTAGGTCAGGCGTTACCCAGAAAAGCAAGAAGACTCTCCATAGTGTAAAACGTACCAAAGGTTTATTAATACTATTAAAATTGCACTTACAGAAGTGTAGTTGTAAAGATCAAAGAGAAACAGCCGGATGGCTTGCGAACACCCGTCCACTGAGTACAGCGCGATGACGTCAGCACGTCAACCTCCCTACGCGCGTTTCGTCACAAACTGACGTAGTCTCGGAGAACATTATATTGCTTATTTGATTTTAATATGGAAATAAAAATTTGTTTTTATTGAGGTCTTTCTTTTTGTGTTTGGGTACATTAAAATCCCCATTTTTTTCCATGCTCCTTTGTCTTTGACTTCGTAGGGGATAGTGCCTCATATTAAAGCAGAAGTAAACCCATCCGTAAAACAGTTTCATTTCCGGCACGTGCCAGAAATGTAACACTTCCATTGGTTGTGCTCTCAACCAAACTGTCAAACCATCCAATGGCTGGTGTCATAACTGATCACATGTGCAGCATTATGGCAGTTGTAGATTAAACAGAGGCAAAGATGGCAGCTTCCTTAGCTGAAAACGATAGGGGGGTTTACTTACACCTTAAGTAGCCAAGCCCCACCCATTACACAATATGTAGGAGGTGTGTCCATTTATATGTTCTACAATCAACATGGGCTCTCAGCAGGAAGCCACCGGTCAGGCCACCTACCCTGGGGCAAGGAGTGGTCCTGAAACGTAGTCAAGGCCCCCCCACCCATTACACAGTATGTAGGAGGTATGTCCATTTGTATGTCCTACAATCAACATGGGTTCTCAGCAGGAAGCCATTGGTCAGGCCACCTACCCTGGGGCAAGGAGTGGTCCTCCTGAAAAGTAGTCAAGGCCCCCCCCCCCCCCACCCATTACACAGTATGTAGGAGGTGTGTCCATTTGTATGTCCTACAATCAACATGGGCTCTCAGCAGGAAGCCACTGGTCAGGCCACCTACCCTGGGGCAAGGAGTGGTCCTGAAACGTAGTCAAGGCCCCCCCACCCATTACACAGTATGTAGGAGGTATGTCCATTTGTATGTCCTACAATCAACATGGGTTCTCAGCAGGAAGCCATTGGTCAGGCCACCTACCCTGGGGCAAGGAGTGGTCCTCCTGAAAAGTAGTCAAGGCCCCCCCCACCCATTACACAGTATGTAGGAGGTGTGTCCATTTGTATGTCCTACAATCAACATGGGCTCTCAGCAGGAAGCCACTGGTCAGGCCACCTACCCTGGGGCAAGGAGTGGTCCTGAAAAGTAGTCAAGCCCCCCCCCCACCCAAGCCCCACCCCCCCCCCACCCATTACACAATATGTAGGAAGTATGTCCATTTGTATGTCCTACAATCAACATGGGCTCTCAGCAGGAAGCCACTGGTCAGGCCACCTACCCTGGGGCAAGGAGTGGTCCTGAAAAGTAGTCAAGGCCCCCCCCCCACCCATTTCACAATATGTAGGAGGAATGTCCATTTGTATGTCCTACAATCAACATGGGCTCTCAGCAGGAAGCCACCGGTCAGGCCACCTACCCTGGGGCAAGGAGTGGTCCTGAAAAGTAGTCAAGCCCCCCCCCCCCCCACCCATTACACAATATGTAGGAAGTATGTCCATTTGTATGTCCTACAATCAACATGGGCTCAGAGCAGGAAGCCACCGGTCAGGCCACCTACCCTGGGGCAAGGAGTGGTCCCGTAAAGTAGTCAAGGCCCCCCCACCCAGTACACAGTATGTAGGAGGTATGTCCATTTGTGTGTCCTACAATCAACATGGGCTCTCAGCAGGAAGCCACTGGTCAGGCCACCTACCCTGGGGCAAGGAGTGGTCCTGAAAAGTAGTCAAGGCCCCCCCACCCATTACACAATATGTAGGAGGTGTGTCCATTTGTATGTCATACTTATCTTCGCTGTGCAGTTGGTTTTGCACAGAGTGGCCCCCAATCCTCCTCTTCTGGGGTCCCTCAGAGGCGCTCCTGGCTCCTCCTCTTCTCCAGTGCCCCATCGAAGAAGCTCTCTCCTTCGTAGACATTAAGGTGAAAAAACACGAGGGTTTACATCCCCTTTAAATGATAACTTGTGCCAACCGGAGGGTATGGATGAGATAGTTCAGAAGGTGTCAGGTCCTCCTTCAACTACTGTTAACCTTGGCCAACGCTGATTGTCCTCTGTGCAACCCGCCCCTCACCTCAACGTGAGCTTTGCCAAATTATCTTCACCGAGATCTTGTCAGTAAATCTAAATTGAATTCCCCCGCTGCTGGTCCTGCGAGATTAAGTGGAACGATTTCACCGTGGCGGTCCCCTCCCCCCTCCAAGGCGCAACGCGTACATTGATCAGGATTTTAACTTCTACAGCAGGTTCCCAATTTTATTCCCATCTCCAAAAAAAATAAAAAAAAAATCTGACTTTCCCCTTCGGAAGTGAAAGATAAGTGTATAGTACAACTAATCAGATCTTGTAGGAAAGAACTTGGCAACAGTGAAAGTATTCACCCCCCCCCCTTGGCATTTTTCGTGTTTTGTTGCCTCACACCCTGGAATTAACATGGATTGTTTGAGGATTTGTATCGTTTAATTTACAGAACACGCCCACAACTTTGAATATATATTTTTTTTATTGTGAAGCAAACAACAAATAGGACAAAACAACAGAAAAAGTCAATGTGCATAACTATTCACCCCCCCCCCAAGTCTATACTTTGTAGAGGCGCCTTTTGCGGCCATCACAGCTCCAAGTGGCTTTGGATAAGTCTCTATGAGTCTTGCCACATCTCACCACTGGGATTTTTGGCCCATTCCTCCTGTGCAAAACCGCTCCAGCTCCTTCAAGTTGGATGGTTTGCGCTTGTGAACAGCAATCTTTAAGTCTGACCACAGATTTTCTATTGTATTGAGGTCTGGGCTTTGACTAGGCCATTCCAACACATTTACATGTTTCCCCATAACCACCTGAGGTCCTCGCTATAGCCGAATGACGGCTACATCGCGGATCTATATTGCCGGGACTACGTCCTACGACGTCGTCCCGTGCACGAGCGGCCTGCGCGCCCCCTGAAGGGCGCACGCGGCGCGCTCTGTGATCAGCGAGTCTGTGAGACTCGCTGGATCACAGATCCGAGTAAGGGGTCGATCCCGACCCCTTACCACGTGATCAGCTGTCAGCCAATGGCAGCTGATCATGTGATGTCAACAGAGCCGGTAATCAGCTATTTTTCCTAGAAAAAAAAAAGCCGAAAACCGGTGGCAGTGAGAGGGACATTAGTCCCAATCACTGCGATGTGCCCCGGGTCCACGGTGCCCAGCTGTGCCCTATACAAGTGCCACCTACCAGTGCCCACCAGCTCCACATGTCAGTGTCCACCAGCTCCACCTGTCAGTGCCCACAGTGCCATCTGTCAGTGCCACCTGTCAGTGCCCACAATAAGTGCTTGAACAGTGCTGCACATCAGTGTCACCTACCAGTGCCCATCAGTGCCAACTATCAGTGCCTATCAGTGCCCACAATGCCATCTGTCAGTGCCCACAGTGCCATCTGTCAGTGCCCACAGTGCCATCTGTCAGTGCCACCTGTCAGTGCCCACAATAAGTGCTTGAACAGTGCTGCACATCAGTGTCACCTACCAGTGCCCATCAGTGTCACCTACCAGTGCCCATCAGTGCCATCTATCAGTGCCCACAATGCCATCTGTCAGTGCCCACAGTGCCATCTGTCAGTGCCACCTGTCAGTATCCACAATAAGTGCTTGAACAGTGCTGCACATCAGTGTCACCTACCAGTGCCCATCAGTGTCACCTACCAGTGCCCATCAGTGCCAACTATCAGTGCCCATCAGTGCCATCTATCAGTGCCCACAATGCCATCTGTCAGTGCCCACAGTGCCATCTGTCAGTGCCACCTGTCAGTGCCCACAATAAGTGCTTGAACAGTGCTGCACATCAGTGTCACCTACCAGTGCCCATCAGTGCCATCTATCAGTGCCCACAATGCCATCTGTCAGTGCCCACAGTGCCATCTGTCAGTGCCACCTGTCAGTATCCACAATAAGTGCTTGAACAGTGCTGCACATCAGTGTCACCTACCAGTGCCCATCAGTGTCACCTACCAGTGCCCATCAGTGCCAACTATCAGTGCCCATCAGTGCCATCTATCAGTGCCCACAATGCCATCTGTCAGTGCCCACAGTGCCATCTGTCAGTGCCACCTGTCAGTGCCCACAATAAGTGCTTGAACAGTGCTGCACATCAGTGTCACCTACCAGTGCCCATCAGTGTCACCTACCAGTGCCCATCAGTGCCAACTATCAGTGCCATCTATCAGTGCCCACAATGCCATCTGTCAGTGCCCACAGTGCCATCTGTCAGTGCCACCTGTCAGTATCCACAATAAGTGCTTGAACAGTGCTGCACATCAGTGTCACCTACCAGTGCCCATCAGTGTCACCTACCAGTGCCCATCAGTGCCAACTATCAGTGCCCATCAGTGCCATCTATCACTGCCATCTATCAGTGCCCATCAGTGCCATCTATCAGTGCCCATCAGTGCCACCCATCAAGACCCATCAGTACCAACTTATCTGTCCCCATCAGCGCCACCTTATCTGTGCCCATCAGTGCAGCCTATCAGTGCCCACCAGTGCCGCCTCATCAGCGCAGATCAATTAAGCAGAAAAATTACCTGTTTGCAAAATTTTCTAACAAACTATTAAACATGATTTTTTATTTTTTCTAACTTTTCCATATTTTTTTGTTTGTTTAGCAAAAAATAAAAATCCCAGCTGTGATTAAATACCACCAAAAGAAAGCTCTATTTGTAGGAAAAAAATGATAAAATTTTCATTTGGGTACAGTGTTGCATGACCGCGCAATTGTCATTCCAAGTGCGTCAGTGCCGAAAGCTGAAAATTGGTTTGGGGCAGGAGGGGGGTTCAAGTGCCCAGTAAGCAAGTGGTTAAACCACTCAAGTGTTGCTTTAGCAGTGTGTTTGGGGTAATTGTCCTGCTGGAAGGTGAACCTCCGTCCTAGCCTCAAATCACACACAAGAGGGGTACAGGTTTTGCTCAAGAATATCCCTGTATTTAGCACCATCCATCTTTCCCTCAACTCTGACCAGTTTCCCAGTCCCGACCGCTGAAAAACATCCCCACAGCATGATGCTGCCACCACCATGTTTCACAGTGGGTATGGTGTTCTTTGGGTGATGTGACGTGTTGGGTTTGCGCCAGACATAGCATTTTTCTTTGATGGCCAAAAAATTCAATTTTAGTCTCATCAGACCAGATCACCTTCCTCCATACATCAGAGCAGATCACCTTCCTCCATACATCAGAGCAGAGCACCTTCCTCCATACATCAGACCAGAGCCCCTTCCTCCATACATCAGAGCAGAGCACCTTCCTCCATACATCAGAGCAGAGCACCTTCCTCCATACATCAGAGCAGAGCACCTTCCTCCATACATCAGAGCAGAGCACCTTCCTCCATACATCAGACCAGAGCCCCTTCCTCCATACATCAGAGCAGAGCACCTTCCTCCATACATCAGAGCAGAGCACCTTCCTCCATACATCAGACCAGAGCACCTTCCTCCATACATCAGAGCAGAGCCCCTTCCTCCATACATCAGAGCAGAGCACCTTCCTCCATACATCAGACCAGAGCCCCTTCCTCCATACATCAGAGCAGAGCCCCTTCCTCCATACATCAGAGCAGAGCACCTTCCTCCATACATCAGACCAGAGCCCCTTCCTCCATACATCAGAGCAGAGCACCTTCCTCCATACATCAGAGCAGAGCCCCTTCCTCCATACATCAGAGCAGAGCACCTTCCTCCATACATCAGAGCAAAGCACCTTCCTCCGTCCATCAGACCAGAGCCCCTTCCTCCATACATCAGAGCAGAGCACCTTCCTCCATACATCAGAGCAGAGCACCTTCCTCCATACATCAGAGCAGAGCACCTTCCTCCATACATCAGAGCAGAGCACCTTCCTCCATACATCAGAGCAGAGCACCTTCCTCCATACATCAGACCAGAGCCCCTTCCTCCATACATCAGAGCAGAGCACCTTCCTCCATACATCAGAGCAGAGCCCCTTCCTCCATACATCAGAGCAGAGCACCTTCCTCCATACATCAGAGCAAAGCACCTTCCTCCGTCCATCAGACCAGAGCCCCTTCCTCCATACATCAGAGCAGAGCACCTTCCTCCATACATCAGAGCAGAGCACCTTCCTCCATACATCAGAGCAGAGCACCTTCCTCCATACATTTTGGGCGTCTCCCACGTGACTTTTTTCGCCAACTCAAAACGCGTCATTTTGTTTTTTGTTGAAAGTAATGTCTTTCTTCTGGCCCGTCTGCCATAAAGCCCAACTCTATGGAGCGTACGGCTTATTGTCTTCCTATGTACAGATACTCCAGTCTCTGCTGTGGAACTCTGCAGCTCCTCCGGGGTTACCTTAGGTCTCTGTGCCGCCTCTCTGATTAATGCCCTCCTTGCCCGCTCCGTGAGTTTTGGTGTGCGGCCGGTCAAGTTGCTCCGCCCCCAACCTCACTCATCCTCGTCTTTATGGACTTTGTTTTGTACAATACTATTGACAATAGAGGGTATCTACATTGTACTTCCATTTACCTGAATCCCACCTTCACACAGCCAGTGTAGGAACGTCATTTACATTGATTATGACTTTTACACCTCCCCAAAAAAACAGGCTTCTACACAGAGACAAAGATGTGGGGCTGCGGGGGGGGGGGGCATCAGGATACTTTGTAGTTGATGCATAACTTCCTTACCCTCCTGGAGGTATGACAACTAAAAATACAGCATTAGACCCATACCAGAAGTGTAGGAGCTGCTGCTGTCAAAAAATAAACCATCTGACACATTGTTTATAAACGTTGTTAAGACATAAGATAGAGAAATACAAAGTAACATTGTTTATAAACATTGATCAGATGGGAGATCAAGAGATAAAAAGTAACATTGTTTATATAAACATTGATCAGACAGGAGATAGAGGGATACAAAGTAACATTGTTTATAAACATTGATCAGACAGGAGATAGAGAGATACAAAGTAACATTGTTTATAAACATTGATCAGGCAGGAAATTGAGGGATACAAAGTAACATTGTTTATAAACATTGATCAGACAGGAGATCGAGAGATACAAAGTAAAAATTTTTATAAACATTGATCAGGCAGGAAATTGAGGGATACAAAGTAACATTGTTTATAAACATTGTTTAGACGGGAGATAGATACAAAGTAACATTGTTTATAAACATTGATCAGACAGGAAATTGAGGGATACAAAGTAACATTGTTTGCAAACATTGTTCAGAAAGGAGATAGAGGAATACAAAATAACATTGTTTATAAACATTGTTCAGGAAGGAGATAGATATAAAGTAACATTGTTACTTTTGCACTGACTGACAGGGGGAAAAAAATGCTTTTTAATTTTGTGTTCCAGTTCAACCTTTATAAACCCTTAGTTTACCCCAGTCAGCCTATGTTGGCTCCATCCTCTCTTTCTCCCCTATATTTTATTTTCCTGCAATTTTTTTTATTTTTCGATTTTTTTTTAAATATTTTTTTTACCTTTTTTTTTTGTTTTGTAAGTTACTGTGTAATGTCACGTGTGCAGGATTGGAAAACAAAAAAAAAAAAAAAGCTTTATAACAGAATCATAAGCTGAGTGTCAAAGCAAAACAAATTATAGGAAAAAAATATACTTTTTGATTTATAGTGCACGTTTATTTTTTTATTTAATTTTTTTGCTAAATCTTTTTTTTTTTCTATTTTTTTTTTTTAACTAATATTGATCAAAGTAGAAATCTTTTATTTATCTAGTTATTTTTATTTTTTTTTGGAGGGGGGGGGGTATGCATATTTCTTTATGGATTGTTTAAAAAATAAAATAATGCTTGCAGAAAAAATAAATAAAGAAAAACACCAAAAATAAAGCCTTGATCTTCCTAAACTAATCATGTCCCAAAATATACCGTACATGTTTTATATATATATATATATATATATATATATATATATATATATATATATATATATATATATATTTAAAACAAAAAAAAAAGCTTTATAACAGAATCATAAGCTGAGTGTCAAAGCAAAACAAATTATAGGAAAAAATATACTTTTTAATTTATAGTGCACGTTTATTTTTTTATTTAATTTTTTTTGCTAAATCTTTTTTATTGAGTTACGTTTATTTACTTTTTTAACTAATATTGATCAAAGTAGAAATCTTTTATTTATCTAGTTATTTTTTTTTTTGGAGGGGGGGGTATGCATTTTTCTTTATGGATTGTTTAAAAATAAAATAATGCTCGCAAAAAAATAAATAAAGAAAATCACCAAAAATAAAGCCTTGTTCTTCCTAAACTAATCATGTCCCAAAATATACATGTTTTATATAGATATATATATATATATTTTTATATATATATATTTTTTATATATATATATATATATATATATATATATATATATATATATATATATATATATATATATATATATATATATATATATATATATTTATGGGTTTGACATCTTATGTAATTAATTTTTTTTTAATAAACAGGCTAATTGTAGATATATAAAAAGGTGTACAAGCATGAGGGATGAACTGAGAGTCAGCTGGGGGTATGTTGTGTCTACGTTCTCTGCTGTAAGTATTTAAACTGAATATATCAATTTTAATATTTATTTCAATGATTTATTAAACATTTAATACAGGTGGCACCCAAAGCACACATAAATAGGGCTTTTTTTAGAACAGCAGAAGCTGCTTTCTTTCAGTTGGTTTCTCACTAATTTAAACCCATCATAATAGATCAGACAGGGAGAAGAAATGAAGAGGTCATCTGTAAGTAACAACCTTTTTCAGGAGAGCAGTTAAGAACAGCTTGGTGAACATATGAACAAAAGTCTGCTGACTTCTTTCCATGCAATCATTTTTTTTAATCAATCAAAAAAAAAAAAAAAAAAAGATGTAAAACTTTTATTTTTAGCCCGGAATATAATAAAATAAAATAAATATATAAACCCACTAGACGTTCCCTTTTAAATTAGTAAAAAAGTTGGCTTTTCTTGTGTTTGCAGTGAAGCCGGATCCACCAGAGAACGTCGTAGCAAAACCCGTTTTTAAAAACCCTCGGCGGTTGGAGGTCACATGGCAGACGCCGTCCAGCTGGCCAGACCCGGAGTCGTTCCCGCTCAAGTTCTTCTTGCGGTATCGACCGCTCATCCTGGACCAATGGCAGCACGTAAGTACGGAAAAAAATGGCGCCATCAAGTGTTTGAGTGGTGGTAGGAGCTTCTTGCTATGAGTGACACCACACTACTTATATGGAAGGGGGTTACTGGAAGTGAATATACAGACAGAATCACATTTTTATTTTAGCCACAATATAACATTTCATGATTTTTCTTTATATTCTTGGAATTCCATCCACCATGAGAGTAATATGGCTTTGTATGTATGTTTCTTACACTTAATTGATGGCATGTGCTGTATAAAAAAAAAAAAAAAAAAAATCATACGCCCTGGCATTAAGGGTTTAAATCATTTACATGCGGGATATTATTATTATTATTATTTACCTCGTTATTACTATCATTATTATCTCTATTATCCTTTTATTATTATTATTATTATTATTATTATTATTATTATTATTATTATTAGAATTAATATTATTATCCGTATTACTATTATTTATATTATTATTATTTTCCTTAATAAAAATAATAATAATAAAATTAATAATAGTAATAATAAGGAAAATAATAATAATATAAATAATAGTAATAAGGATAATAAATTGAATTCTAATAATAACAATTATGATAATAATAATAAAAAAAGGATAATATGTATAATAATAATAATGACAGTAATAATAATAAGGAAAATAATAATATTAATAATAACAATATGTATAATAATGATGAAGATGATAATAAAAAGGATAATAGTAATAATATCATCATCATTATTATTATTATTACCATTATTATTTTCCTTATTATTATTACTGTCATTTTTATTATACATATTATCCTTTTTATTATTATTATTATCATCGTTATTATCATCATTATTATTATCGTTATAATCCTTATTACTACTACTACTATTATTATTATTATTATTATTATTATTATTATTTACCTCATTATTACTATCATTATTATCTATATTATCCTATTATTATTATTATTATTATTATTATTATCCTTATTATTATTATCCTTATTATTATTATTTATATTATTATTATTATTTTACTTAAGAATAATAGTAATAATAAGGAAAATAATAATAATATAAATAATAGTAATAAGGATAATAATATTAATTCTAATAATAATAACGATGATGATAATAATAATAATAAAAAAGCACAATATGTATAATAATAATAATGACAGTAATAATAATAATAAGGAAAATAATAATAATAATATGTATGATGATGATAATAAAAAGGATAATAGTAATAATATCATCATCATCATTATTATTATACATATTATTACTATTATTATTTTCCTTATTATTATTACTGTCATTATTACATATACATATTATCCTTTTTTATTATTATCATCTTTATTATCATCATTTTTATTATTGCTATAATCCTTATTACTACTATTATTATTATTATACAGGATTTATATAGCGCCGACAGTTTATGCAGAACTTTACAACATTAATATTATTATTATTATTATTATTTTTTTTATCCTTATTACTTTTATTATTAATATTATCATTATTATCATCAGGATATAATTTTGTCACAGCCGATTTGTAGATTTTACTTGCCTCATACATACCTCGCTCTGTAGAGATTACATCTGCAAAGAACACCATCTTTCTTTGTATTGAAAAAGCAAAAAATATGCTCATCCATTCACACCCTATATTATCAGTTTGATTGCATTGGCTTTTTCTACTCAGTGGAGTGGTTTGAGATGATGGCTCCTCTGGGGAGTGTTTTTTCTTTTAGATTTGGTATTTAGTATTAGTTTAGTAGTATTTAATAGTATTTAGGACTATATTATCAGTTTGATTGCATTGGCTTTTTCTACTCGGGGGAGTGGTTTGAGATGATGGCTCCTCTGGGGAGTGTTTTTTCTTTTAGATTTGGTATTTAGTATTAGTTTAGTAGTATTTAGTAGTATTTAGGACTATATTATCAGTTTGATTGCATTGGCTTTTTCTACTCGGGGGAGTGGTTTGAGATGATAATTCCTCTGGGGAGTGTTTTTTTCTTTTAGACTTAGTATTTAGTATTAGTTTAGTAGTATTTTAAATTTAGTATGATTTTTCATTATTGATAGAATTATTTTAAAGTTTTATGAATTATTTCGGTTCGTTTAAGTGGACATCTTTGGATTCTGTACATACATTCTTAAACTCAATTGATGGCATTCGCTGTATAAATTAATTCATACACCCTGACCTTGAAGGCTTTAAACCATTTAGATATTATTACTGTGATTGTAATTATTATGAATTATTATTATCATTATTATTGTATAATTTTGTCACAGCTGATCATAGATTTTACCAGCCTCATACATACCTCTCTCTGTAGAGATTACATTTGCAAGTACACCAACCTTCTTTGTATTGAGAAAGCAAAAATATGTTTATCTATTCAGTGTGTTGCATCAGCATTTTCTCCCCAGGGGGAGGGGTTTAAGAAGATTTCTTCTTTGAGGAGAGTTTTTTTAAATTTTTTTATCTAGTATGCCTTTAATTATTGATAGAATTATTTTAAGCTCGGATGGATTTTCTCAGTTTGTTAAAGTGGACATCTGTGTTTTTGGATTGCGTACATGCATTTCTAAAATCAATTGATGGCGTTTGCTATATATAAAAAAAAAATATTATATACACCCCGGCCTTGAAGGCTTTAAATCATTTAGATGCAGGATATTATTTTTGTTGTTGTTATTATTCTTATTTTTATTATTATTATCATTAGTTATCATTATTTTTTTTTTAATTTTTGTCACAGCTGATTGCATATTTTACTAGCCTCATACATACGGTGTACCTCGCTCTGTAGAGATTACATTTTGCAAGAACACCCGATTTCTCTGTATTGTGAAAGCAAAAATATGTTGATCCATTTGCAGCCTACATTATCAGTTGGATCGTATTGGCTTTTTCTCCTCGGGGGAGTGGTTTAAGAAGGTGGCTCCTCTCAGGAGTGTTTTTTTTTTTTTTTTTAATTTGTATGATTTTTCATTATTGATAGAATTATTTTAAGGCTTCATGGATTTGTTTAAGTGGACATCTGTTTTTGGATTCTGTACATATGTTCTTAAAATCAATTGATGGCTTTTGCTGTATAAAAAAATAATTTCATACACCCTGGCCTTACAGGCTTTAAATCATTTAGATGCAGAGTATTATTATTATTATTATTGTTGTTGTTGTTGTTGTTATTACTATTCTTTTTCATTAATACTATCATTATTATTAGTATCAATAAATAATAATTATTAGTACTAGTAGTATCATTATTATTATTATCATTATTGTTAGTAATGCTATAATTATTCATTAATATTAGTATCATTATTATTATTATTTTTATTACTATTATTATATCATTTTGTCACTTTGTCACATCTGATTGTAGATTTTACTAGCCTCATACATACCTCATTCTGTAGAGATTACATATGCAAGAACACCAAATATACTGAGAAAGAAAAAATAAATTTGATTGTATTGGCCTTTTCTCCTCTGGGGAGTGGTTTAAGAAGATGGCTCCTCTCAGGAGTGCTTTTTTTTTTGTATGATTTGTATGATTTTTCATTATTGATTAGAATTATTTTAATGTTTGATGGATTTGTTTAAGTGGACATCTGTTTTTGGATTCTGGACATACATTCTTAAAATCAATTGATGGTTTTTGCTGTATAACATTTTTTATTTTTTTTTCTCTCTTTTTAAAAAAAATCTATTATGCCTTTTCATTATTGTTAGAATTATTTTAAAGTTTCATGGTTTAATTCAGTTTGTTTAGGTGGATGTCTGTTTTTGGATTCTGTACATACATTGTTAAACGCATTTGCTGTATAAAAAAATAATTTCATACACCCTTACCTTGAAAGCTTTAAACTATATATATGCAGGATATTGCTAGTATTACTACTACTACTATCAATATTATTAGTATCATTATTTATTATTATTATTATTATATAATTTTGTCGCAGCTGATTGTAGATTTTACTAGCCTCATACATACCTCATTCTGTAGAGATTAAATTTGCAAGAACTCCAACTTTCTTTGTATTGAAAAAGCAAAAATATTAACCCATTCACAGCCTATAGTATTAGTTTGATTGCCTCAGCTTTTTCTCCTCGGGGGAGTGGTTTAGGAAGATGGCACCTCTGAGGAGTGTTTTTTTTTTTTTTTTTTACTTTTAATTATTGATAGAATTACTGTATTTTAAGGTTTGATGGTTTTCTCTGCTTGTTAAAGTGGACATCTGTGTTTTTGGATTCTGTACATGTATTCTTAAACTCAGTGGAGGACATTTGCTGTATAAAAAATAATGTTATACACCCTGGCCTTTAAGGCTTTAAATTATTTAGATGCAGGATATTGATATTATTCTTCTTATTATTATTATTACAACTATGAATATTTTGAGCATTAATAAGTATTATTATTAGTAACATTAATTATTATTAATAGTATTGTTATTACTATCATTAGTAGTAGTATTATTATTAGTACTAGTGGTATCATTATTATTATTATTATTATTATTATTATTATTATTCTTAGTAATGCTATCATTAGTATTAGTATTTTTAATATTATTATTATTGTTATTAATATTATTTTTATTACTATCTTTATTATTAGTATTATTATTGGTACTAGTAGTATCATTATTATTCTTAGTAATGCTATCATTATTATTAGTATTTTTAATATTATAATTATTATTAATATTATTGTTATTATTAGTATTATTATTATTACTATTAGTATTATTATTATTACTATTCTTAGTAATGCTATCATTATTATTAGTACCATTATTATTAGTAATAATATTATATCATTATTATTGTTAATAATATTATTGTTATTTACTATCATTATTAATAGCATTATTATTAGTACTAGTAGTATCATTATTCTTATTATTATTCTTATTAATGCTACCATTATTATTAGTAATAATATTATATCATTATTATTATTCTTAGTAATGATATCATTATTAGTATTTTTAATATTATTATTAATATTATTGTTATTACTATCTTTATTATAAGTATTATTATTAGTACTAGTATTATTATTATTATAATTAATATTATTTATTATAATTATTATTCTTAGTAATGCTATCATTATTATTAGTATTTTTAAATTATTATTAATTAATAATATTATTGTTATTAGTATTATTATTAGTACTAGTAGTATCATTATTAATATTGTTAGTAATGCTATCATTATTATCATTATTATTGGTACCATTATTATTATTATTTTTATTACTATTATTATATAATTTTGTCACAGCTGATTGTAGATTTTTCTAGCCTCATACATACCTCATTCTGTAGAGATTACATTTGCAAGAACACCAACGTTCTCTGTATCGAGAAAGCAAAAGCGCTTTTATCCAATCACAGCCTATATTCTCAGTTTGATTCCATCAGCCTTTTCTCCTCGGGGGAGTGGTTTAAAAAAGGTGGCGCCTCTGAGGATTGTTTTTTTTTTTTTCTTTTAAACTTAGTATGACATTTCACTATTGCTTAGAATTATTTTAAGCTTTGACAATTTTTTCCTCAGTTTGCTTGTTTTAGCGGACATCTCGGCAGCTTTACAATTTTACACTAATTAGTTCCTGACACGTCACCATATAGTATCGGTTTTTCAGACAAGCTCCGCCTTTTATCATAAAAAAAAACATCCTTGTGCTCCAGTCCAGTGACTTTGCCTAGGTGGAGATGATGCCATCAGCCTGTTGCAGGCAGGAGGAAGCATTTCCTCAGTCTCCCCCTCCCCTTTAATGATCAGACTGCAACTGTGTAGCATAGTGAGTGGCTGCAGTAAGGGGGCTGATCTGTGTCAAGACATTTGTGAACACCGGCAAGAACTGCACCAGGAGTTTACTTGATTGTGTCATCTCTGGATGGTGCCGTCCTTCTGGAGAGAAAAGCAGATGAGGGCTTTGTCAGGGGGAGTCCTGTGATCTCTGTGAGAGGTAATAAATACCCGGAAGGGTCACACTGACACATTGCTCTGCATATATCCGATCGATCGTAGGTCCACTTTAAGAGGTGAGCTTGTTTTGTCTTGTTTGACGATCAGTTGAACTGTCTGACAAGTGTGTTGGTTGGAAACTGAAGGAATTGGATCCCGATGTACTGAAGAAGGTGATTTGTCATTGGAAATTGTTGGCCGCTGAACATCGTGTGCTCATCTCTCTGTACCTGAATGAGAAATGCCAAAAATCCATCAGAGAAATGACTCCAAACATCCGGAATTGGGAACAAACCTCTCAGTGTGACATCAGGAACTTCCATTAGTGGTTATATCGTGTTTTCTTTGGTTCCTCCATCTCCTCATCAACATGCTATGAGGACCAATCCACTTCCTCTGAGCCCAGGTCATCCCGGATGAGCCCCCAACCTGTGACTGGAAAGTGAAAGGAGAAGCAGCACAGTGAGAAGCTCATCTCTCTGTCTCTCTGCTCCCTCCTCCTATTGGAAGACTGATGATCTCATTTCTCTGTCACTCTGCTCTCTCCTTCTATCAGCATGCAACTTGCACTTCAGCAGACCTGATTGGCTCCTTGTGCTGAGCCCAGGTCATCCCGGATGAGCCCCCAACCTGTGACTGGAATGTGAAAGAAGACGCAGCACAATGACAAGCTCATTTCTCTGTCACTCTGCTCTCTCCTCCTATCAGCAGACTGATGAGCTCATCCCTCTGTCACTCTGCTCTCTCCTCCTATCAGCATGTAACTTGTACTTCAGCAGACTTAATTGGCTCCTTGTGCTGAGCCCAGCAGACCGATGAGCTCATCTCCCTGTCAATTTTCTCTCTCCTCCTATCAGAAGATTAATGAGCCCTTCTTTCTGTTACTCTGCTCTCCCCTCCTATCAGCATGCAATTTGCACTTCAGCACACCTGATTGGCTCCTTGTGCTGAGCCCAGGTCATCCCGGATGAGCCCCCAACCTGTGACTGGAAAGTGAAAGAGATGCAGCACAGGGACAAGCTCATCTCTCTGTCCCTCTGTTCTCTCCTCCTATCAGCAGACTGATGAGCTCATCTCTCCAATACTCTTCTCTCTCCACCTATCAGCATGTAATTTGCACTTTAGCACACCTGATTGGCTCCTTGTGCTAAGTCCGGGTCATCCTGGATGATTCCCCCAACCTGTGACTGGAAAGTGAAAGAAGATGCAGCACAGTGAGAAGCTCATCTCTCTGTCACTCGGCTCTCTCCTCCTATCAGCATGCAACTTGCACTTCAGCAGACTTGATTGGCTCCTTGTACTGAGCCCAGGTCATCCCGGATGAGCCCCCAACCTGTGACTGGAAAGTGAAAGAAGACGCAAAACAGTGACAAGCTCCTCCCCCTGTCTCTCTGCTCTCTCCTCCCATCAGAAAACAAATGAGCTCATCTCTCGGTCTCTCTGCTCTCTCCTCTCATCAGCATGCAACTTGGGGGCTCACCCAGGTCATCCCGGATGAGCCCCCAGTCAGGGACTGGAAATTGAAAGAAGACGCAGCACAGTGAGAAGCTCATCTTTCTTTCCCTCGGCTCTCTCCTCCTATCAGAAGACTGATGATCTTATCTTTCTGTCACTCGGCTCTCTCCTCCTATCAGCATGCAACTTGCACTTCAGCAGACTTGATTGGCTCCTTGTGCTGAGCCCAGGTCATCCCGGATGAGCCCCCAGTCAGGGACTGGAAATTGAAAGAAGACGCAGCACAGTGAAAAGCTCATCTTTCTGTCCCTCTGCTCTCTCCTCCTATCAGCAGATTAATGAGCCCTTCTTTCTGTCACTCGGCTCCCTCCTCCTATCAGCATGCAACTTGCACTTCAGCAGACCTGATTGGCTCCTTGTACTGAGCCCGGGTCATCCCGGATGAGCCCCCAACCTGGGACTGGAAAGAAGAAGCAGCACAGTGCGAAGCTCATCTCTTTGTCACTCTGCTCTCTCCTCCTATCAGCAGATTAATGAGCCCGTCTTTCTGTCACTTGGCACTTTAGCACACCTGATTGGCTCCTTGTGCTGAGCCCAGGTCATCCCGGATGAGCCCCCAACCTGTGACTGGAAAGTGAAAGAAGACGCAGCACAGTGACACGCTCATCTCTCTGTCACTCTGCTCTCTCCTCCTATCAGCATGCTCCGTGCACTGCAGCACACCTTATTGGCTCCTTGTGCTGCTTCTCCCTCCCCTGGTCTGAGCTCTGCCACGCAGGGACTTGCAAGCGGCTGATACCAAGTCAAATCTAGGTTGATGACGTGTTGTGAATACAGAGCTGTACTGAGTTATCCTGCGGCGGCTCCCTTACTTCTCCCCTTTAGGACAACTTCCTTTTCAATATGATATATTTTTTATATATTTTACATATTTTTATTACTCCTCCATGTACATCTGAACCCCCCCCCCCCCTCTGAAGTTCCCTCTACCTCCTAATCCCGCGGTCCAATACTATATTAAAGTGTCGCGCGGTGTGACGAGCCAATCGGCAGATAAGTAGGCGGGTCTGACAAGTATCATTTCATAACACGCCGGCGGTGGAGCGATTAAGAAAAATCCATTAAGTTTTAAGTTTATATCGCGGACCTTCTGTTTCCAGCCGCGAAGGAACGTTCCGCGGAATATTTCTGATTAATACCGCCTTTAATTCCATTCTGCTGAACAGGTTTAAGGACGGTAATGGGCGCACGGCGCGGCGTGGAGACGGGGGGCGGCCACGCTGGAAATACTGGAAGTGGCGATAGTGGGGGGGGGAGCCGGTGATTTACGACGGGCTCCGCGCTTCCAGAAACACTCCTGTCAGCACTTTTATTTAATATAAATGGCTGTGAATTGACGGACTCGTTGGAAGTGATATTGGCACGGGGGGTGCTCTACTCTGCGGCCAGCCGCGCTCGTAGAGGAACTACAAGCCCCAGCAAGGGCAAGCTTCACCTATGGAAACCCCCCCCCCAAAATCTATTTTTTTTTGTAAAAATGGCACGAGGATACCAAAATCTATTTTTTTAAATTTAGTAGAACTGGCATGGTGCCTCGCAGGATACAGAAATCATTTTTTTTTTGAGAATTTGTTACAAAGTTTCTTTCCTGGAGATCCAACCAATAATACTTCCTGGCTAGCAGGTGATTGGTCAGATAAGCAGCCCAATGGCCAACTGAAGAGGGGAAGACGGCAGGCTGACAACGCTGTTCCAAATTACGAGGCAGCGGCTTAGTGTTGTCAGCCTTCCAGCCAGGAAGTGCTGGCACCTGGTGTAATTCCACAGTTTGGCCACTAGATGTCCCCACTGCTAACCTTGGCTACTAGAACCATCAAGGTTAAAGCAGAATGCCCCCCCCCCCCCCCCCAAAGGTCTACTGAAGGAGCGAACACGACAGGCTGACAACGCTGTTCCAAATTATGAGGCAGTGGCTTAGTGTAGTCAGCCTTCTACCAAGGAAGTGCTGGTGCATAGTGTAATTCCCGGTGTGGCCACTAGATGTCCCCTTTGCTAACCTTGTCTACTAGATCCATCTAGGTTAAAGCGGAATGCCCCCCCCCCCAAAGGTCTACTGAAGGAGCGAACACGACAGGCTGACAACGGTGTAATACCCCCGTTAGGACACTAGATGCCCCCTTTTCTAACCTTGGCTACTAGAGCCATCAAGGTTAAAGCGGAAGGCTCCCCCCACCCCCAAGGGCCAACTGAAGAGGGGAAGATGGCAGGCTGACAATACTGTTCAAAATTACGAGGCACCAGCTTAGTGTTGTCAGCCTTCCAGCAAGGAAGTGCTGGCACCTGGTGTAATTCCACAGTTTGGCCACTAGATGCCCCCACTGCTAACCTTGACTACTAGAACCATTAAGGTTAAAGCGGAAGGCTCCCCCCACCCCCAAGGACCATCAAGGTTAAAGCGGAAGGCTTCCTCCCCAAGGGCCTACTGAAGGGGCGAACACGGCAGGCTGACAACGGTGTTCTGTATTGCAAGGCATCGACTTAGTGTTGTCAGCCTTCCACCAAAGAAGTGCAGGCACCTGGTGTAATTCCCCGGTTTGGCCTCTAGATGCCCCCACTGATAACCTTGGCTACTAGAGCCATCTAGGTTAAAGCAGAAGGCCCCCACCCCAAAGGTCTACTGAAGGAGCGAACACGACAGGCTGACAACGGTGTTCTGAATTGCAAGGCACAGGCTTAGTGTTGTCAGCCTTCCAGCAAGGAAGTGCTGGCACCTGGTGTAATTCCACAGTTAGGCCACTAGATGCCACCACTGCTAACCTTGACTACTAGAACCATCTGGGTCGAGCGGCCATTATTGCGAATGAGTAGATGTGCTGATAGGCTCTGCCCAGCCTTCGGGTCCTGCGCATCTGTCAAATAGTGATAGAGAGAGGGGGGGTGGAGGCAGGGGCAACATGACATGCCCTTTAGGGTGAAGGTCCCCTTTAAGTGCCAGCCCTGCCCCTGTCAGTGGTAGGGTTCCCTGGGTAAAGGATAGTTTTTATATATAGCAAAGAGGGTGACATTGGGTGCAGAGAAAACTGATACAAAGTGGAAAGAGCTCAAAGCAAAATGTATAAAATCCAGATTTGACTTAATTTTTTTTCTGACATCATAAAAATCCAACACGTTTTGGGTGTTTAAAGAATCCGGCTACATCAGGGCTTGGTCCTGTTAAATAAGGTGAGTACTGGGCTGAGGGGTAATTAGTATGATGGTTAAATCTTAGTAACCACCCTCAGTATACCACCAGTTTTATCAGTCCAGTAAAACACTTAATTCAAACGGGACCGAGTCCTGATGAAGCCCCGAAACGTGTTGGCTTTTTTATGATATGAGGAGGAAAGTGCCAAAGTCAGAACATAAAAGGTCTGGATTTAATGTTATTCAGACTCTTGTATCATAAAAAAGCCAATGTGTTTTAGAGGCTCAAAGGGTCCCCCTTCATCAGGGGTCAGTACTATGAAATGACGAGTGTACCGTGATGAAATTGTAGGGATCCTGAGGGGTAATAAGTAGGGATGAGCCAAGCCGCCGTGGGTTCTGTTTGTGCAGGGTTTCCGTGAACTTCAAAGAAGTTTGGATGTTGAACCTGAACCCCAATTAAAGCTTAATCTGTCAATTTAAAAATTCCCATTTTCTGGGCTAATAGGGATCAAATAATAGCATGCGAGGGGCACTACCCTGGGCAATGTGTACCAATGCAAAGAAAAGTTTTAAAAGTTTATGTGCACCCTCCCCCTTTCTTGAACCATACCAGGCCACATGCCCTCAACATGGGGACCCCCCCCCCCCCACATGGCAAGGCATCTTGTCCCCAAGCAGAACTTAAAGTTCCAGATTTTGTTGTATCTAGACTGTTATGTCATCAAAAATCCAACATGTTTTGGAGGCTTAAAGACTTCATCAGGACAGGAAATCTTTCAACAGGGAAGCCTTACCCATGAAAAACACAGGAAAATAAGTCCTTGAACCCTTTAGCTTTGGTTCACATCTGTGCATGGGTGCGTTCTCACTCATAAACGTGTAGGGCAGCCCATTCATTTCAATGGGAATGCCCTACACATGAAAAACATTGAGAAAGAAGTCTCCAACCCCTTTAGGCTTGGTTCAGTGCCTTGAAAAAGTATTCATACCCCTTGAAATCTTCCACATTTTGTCATGTTACAAACAAAAACGTAAATGTATTTTATTGGGATTTTATGTGATAGACCAACACAAAGTGGCCCATAATTGTGAAGTGGAAGGAAAATGATAAATGGTTTTTACAAATAAATATGTAAAAAGTGGGGGGGGGGGGGGGGCATTTGTATGGCGCCCCCCGGAGTCAATACTTTGTAGAACCGCCTTTTTCTGCAATTACAGCTGCAAGTCTTTTTGGGGATGTCTCTACCAGCTTTGCACATCTAGAGAGGGACATTTTTGCCCATTCTTCTTTGTAAAATATCTCAAGTTCTGTCAGATTGGATGGAGAGCGTCTGTGAACAGCAATTTTCAAGTCTTGCCACAGATTCTCCATTGGATTTAGGTCTGGACTGTGACTGGGCCATTCTAACATATGAATATGCTTTGATCTAAACCATTCCATTGTAGCTCTGGCTGGATGTTTAGGATCGTTGTGCTGCTGGAAGGTGAACCTCCGCCCCAGTCTCAAGTCTTTTGCAGACTCTAATGCCGCGTACACACGATCGGACTATCCGGCGGACTTAGTCCTGCAGACAATCCACCAGACTTTCCAGCGGAGGTCCGCCAGACTTTCCGAACGAGCAGACTTGCCCACACACGCCCACACGCGACCGGACTTTTCAGGCCGACTAGGTCCGACAATCCGCCGGAATTTTGGCGACAGTCCGCAGGACTTTTAAAATGAATGGACTTGCCCCACACACGGAGTAAAGGTAGACGGGACTAGGGAAGGAAGCCTCCATCAGCGAGATTGACACTTTGCTAGCCCCGTAACCTGGTAGGGATTTAAAGGGGAATCCCTACACAGAAAAAACTGCGTGGGGGTCCCCCCCAAGTCCATAGCAGACCCTTATCCGAGCACGCAATCCGGCCGGTCAGGAAAGGGGGTAGGGAAGAGCGAGTGCCCCCCCTCCTGAACCGACCAGGCCGCATGCCCTCAACATGGGGGGGTGCTTTGGGGAAGGGGGGGCCCTGCGGCCCCCCACCCTAAAGCACATTGTCCCCATGTTGATGAGGACAAGGGCCCCTTCCCGACAACCCTGGCCGTTGGATGTCGGGGGTCTGCGGGCGGGGGGCTTATTGGAATCCAGGAGTCCCCTTTAATAAGGGGGCCCCCAGATCCCGGCCCCCCACCCTATGTGAATGAGTATGGGGTACAGCTCCGGGGGTCTTCTTCCGACTTCGGGGGTCTTGTCCCACTCTTCTTGTCCCCAGGACACGTTGCACAGCCACATATAGAGACAAGGGGCGGGGTCACCAGCTGATGTCACATGGTGACCCCGCCCTTTATAATGTCAGTCCTGGGGGATGCTGGGACTGTGACATCATAAGGATGTCTATGAATGAGTATGGGGTACAGCTCCGGGTGTCTTTTTCTGACTTCGGGGGTCTTGTCCCACTCTTCTTGTCCCCAGGACACGTTGCACAGCCACTTATATAGGGACAAGGGGCGGGGTCACCAGCTGATGTCACATGGTGACCCCGCCCTTTATGATGTCACAGTCCCGGGGGATGCTGGGACTGTGACATCATAAGGATGTCTATGAATGAGTATGGGGTACAGCTCCGGGGGTCTTCTTCTGACTTCGGGGGTCTTGTCCCACTCTTCCCCACTCAAGACCCCCAAAGTCGGAAGAAAACCCCCGGAGCTGTACCCCATACTCATTCATAGACATCCTTATGATGTCACAGTCCCAGCATCCCCCGGGACTGTGACATCATAAAGGGCGGGGTCACCATGTGACATCAGCCGGTGACCCCGCCCCTAGTCCATATATAAGTGGCTGTGCAACGCGTCCTGGCCATTACAAGCGGAGAGAGCGTCATGTCAACATCAGGAGAAGAAGAAGCAGAAGGCGGCGGCGACAACAGCGACGAACCAGAAGACCGGGCCAACGCTAGTAAAAGAGCTGCAAGAAGATAGCGCAGGCCCGGCAGAACAAACGAAGAGCAGGACAAGACCCCCGAAGTCGGAAGAAGACCCCCGGAGCTGTCTAATAAAGTACTTTAAAAACCTGTTTTGTGTTTTTTTTTAACACTTTTTCCCATAGGTGAATGGGTAAGGATACCATGTACTCCATACTCATTCACATAGGGTGGGGGGCTGGGATCCGGGGGCCCCTTTTTTTAAAGGGGACACTGATTCACATGTATGCTGGCGCACGTGTGCATTCTCGTAAGTTGTGTGTGGGGCGGCCCATATATTTCAACGCTTGAGAAATGCGGGGAAAGCAATCCCTGGACCCTGTTGTAAAATTGCGCCCGCACTGAACCACAGGGGGCTGCGGCTCCCTGTGGACGGTGCATGTAAAAAACGCGCGCGGTTGCCGGTGTTTGCGAGGGACGCCATTAAGAGTTAATGGCGACCTGCGCGTCTGTTTAAAAAAGCAGCACATTTGGCGGGTGCGTTCCTGACATGCATAGATGTGTCCTGCAGCCCAAACAGGGTCATACCAAGACACAAAATCGTTCAGGTTTCTTCGCCAAACCTTTGGAACGTGATGAAGATGTCTTGTAGCGGTGTTTTTTCCCTGGGCACATCTGTGTAATCTCCCGAGTCCCTGGCACGCTGCCCCCGGCGGCGTTCTCTAATTATGAGGCCTTTCCCTGGAAGATGACAGCCATCTCCGTGCCCCTTAATTCCAGCAATGTCAACCAGGACAGGCCGAGGGAGGAGGAAGCCGGAGGATGAGGGCAAGCGCTTACGGAAATTAATATGCACTATTCATGGGCTGCGATCGATCGGGAAATGCATTACGCCCAGTGGCAGGCTGCCTTATCTTACCTCCGACGACTGATTCAGCACCTGCTGCAGACAAGGTGCGCGTGAGCGGCGGGGGGGGGGGGAAGGTCAGAGCAATGTCTGCCGGGGACACGAGAGCCATTCGTACAGAAGAGAAATGGCTTCCCTGCGTTATGGTCACCGCGCCGCCGAGTCCGCTCTGCTTTACTGGGGATTCAGACTGGATCATTTTATTTTGTTCTATTCATTTTTAACCACTTCAATACAGGGCTTTTAAACACCCTTCCTTACCAGAGCACTTTTTGCGATTCGGCACTGCGTCGCTTTAACTAACAATTGCGCGGTCGTGCAACGTTACACCCAAACAAAATTGACGTCCTTTTTTCCCCACAAATAGAGCTTTCTTTTGGTGGTATTTGATCACCTCTGCGTTTTTTATTTTTTGCGCTATAAACAAAAGAAGAGCGACAATTTTGAAAAAAAACACAATATTTTTTACTTTTTGCTATAATAAATATCCCATTTTTTTTAAAAAAAACTATTTTTTTTCCTCAGTTTAGGCCGATGCGTATTCTTCTACATATTTTTGGTAAAAAAAATCGCAATAAGCGTATATTGATCGGTTTGCGCAAAAGTTATAGCGTCTACAAAATAGGGGATAGATTTATTGAATTTTTTTTTTTTTTTTTACTAGTAATGGCGGCGATCTGCAATTTTTTTTTTTCGTGACTGCGACATTGCGGCGGACACTTCGGACACTTTTGACACATTTTTGGAACCATTCACATTTACACAGCGATCGTTATCGCTATAAAATTGCACTGATTACTGTGTAAATGTGACTGGCAGGGAAGGGGTTAACACTAGGGGGCACTGCAGGGGTTAATGTGTTCCCTATAGGAGTGATTCTAACTGTGGGGGGAGGGGACTCAAGGGGAGGAGACCGATCAGTGTTCCTCCGTACTGGGATCACATGATCGGTCTCCTCTCCGCTGACAGGACGTGGAGCTGTGTGTTTACACACACAGCTCCACGGTCCCGCACGGTCCCGTTGTTTTAACGGGCAATCCCGGGTGCCCGGCGGACATCGCGGCCACCGGGCACTCGCACCGGGTCCCGATCGATGGCGCGCGCGCGCGCCCCCCAGGCGGCCGGGAATGCGAGGACGTCATATGACGCCCACCCAGGATGGGAGATCCACCTTGTGGGTGTCATATGACTATACGCGGGTAGGGAAGTGGTTAATACTTAGAACAAGTAACATTGTGAATATTTGTTTCTTTTTTTATTTATAGTTGTGTAAATATAAATTGTTACATAATATTATTATGTATCAAATGTAATCTTGTATACAGATTACTGATCCAGTACTGCTTCCTCCTCCACTGACAAAACCACCTTGAGAAAAGATGGTACCAGGATGCAGTATGGGAAGAAGGCAAGCCGGTGGTGGGAAACCTTGGCTCCTGCCATTCATGTGGACGTTACTTTGACATGTACCACCTACCTAAACATTGTTGGTAAATAAGTCCACCCATGCATGGAAACCGTATTCCCTGATGGCAGTGGCCGCGTACACACGGTCGGAATTTCCGATGGAAACAGTCCGATGGGAGCTTTTCAGCGGATTTTCCGACCGTGTGTATGCCCATCGGTCTTTTTCTGTCGGCATTTCCGACGGACTTTGGATTGAGAACCTGTTCTTAATTTTTCCAATGGAAAACCTTTCTATCGGATTTTTCGATCGTGTGTATGCAATTCCGACGCGCAAAATTCCGACGCATGCTCGGAAACAATTCGACGCATGCTCAGAAGCATTAAACTTCCCTTTTATAGTGCCATCGAACGTGTAGTATGTGAGGTGTTATTGACCGCCGGAATTTGGTGTGACCGTGTGTAGGCAAGACAGTTTGAGCGAAATTCCGTCGGAATTCCGACGGGAAAACCATCAGAGCTTTTTCCGACGAGAATTCCGATCATGTGTACGCGGCATAAGTCATTTCCGTAGCGGAGAGGTGGCGGCACAGTTGCTTTTTTTGCCTTCCTCTCTCTTATTACTCTTTGATTTGGGTTCCTATTTCTTCCCTACAGTTTGCAGTAAAATCAGAGGAAGCCATTTCATTGCAACAGGGAAAGATTAGGTCTCCTCCAGACAGGACTGTCATCTGTCACAGAGCTGTGCAAATCCTAATTCATCCCAAGGGTGTTCTATCGGGTTGAGGTCAGGACTCTGTGCAGACCAGTCAAGTTCCTCCAACCTAAACTCTCTCATCCATGTCTTTATGGACCTTGTTTTGTGCACTGGTCCAAATCATTTGGTGGAGGGGGGGATTATGATGTGGGATTGTGTTTCAGGGGTTGAGCTTGGCCCCTTAGTTCCAGTGAAGGGAACTCTTAAGACGTCAGCATACCAAGACATTTTAGACAATTTTATGTCCCCAACTTTGTCGGAACAGTTTGGGAATGTCCACTTCTTGTTCCAACATGACTGCACACCAGTCCACAAAGCAAGGACCATAAAGACATGGATGAGCGAGTTTGGGGGTGGAGGAACTTGACTGACCTGATCTCAACCCAATAGAACACCTTTGGGTTGAATTAGAGTGGAGACTGCGAGCCAGGCCTTCTTGTCCAACATCAGTGCCTGGCCTCACCAAGGCGCTTCTGGAAGAATGGTGAAACATTCCCATAGACACACTCCTAAACCTTGTGGACGGCCTTCCCAGAAGAGTTGAAGCTGTTATAGCTGCAAAGGGAGGGCCAACTCAATATTGAACCCTACGGACTAATGCCGCGTACACACCAATTTTGAGTCCGTCGGACAGATTTGAAACATGTTCTATTTCTAGG
Organism: Lithobates sylvaticus; assembly: GCA_028564925.1. Taxonomy (NCBI): domain Eukaryota; kingdom Metazoa; phylum Chordata; class Amphibia; order Anura; family Ranidae; genus Lithobates; species Lithobates sylvaticus. Next base: position 765,676,171 of record CM053026.1, on the reverse strand, counting down.
TCCCTTGGATTTTTATCCCGAAAAAAGATCAGAATAGCCCACACACGATCGGATTGTCCGCCGGACTAATCCCGTCGGACCTAGTATGCCGGAAAGTCCGGTCGTGTGTACGCAGCATAATGCCCCGTACAGACGGTCAGAAATTCCGACCACAAAATCCGTCAGACTTTTTCCGACGGATTTTGTCCGCCACTGGTGTTGCATACACACGGTCGGACAAAGTTGTCGGAAAATCCGATTGTTCTGAATGTGGTGACGTTCGTTGCGTACGACGGAACTACGTAGAGGCTAGTAGCCAATAGCTTTGGTCTCGTAATTTGATCTGAGCATGCGTGGCACTTTGTCCGTCGGATTTCTCTACACGCGATCGGAAAAAGTCCGATCGGATTTTGTTATCGGAAAATTTGAGAGCAGGATCTCAAATTTTTTCCGGCGGAAATTCCGACGGAAAAAGTCCGATGGAGCCCACACACGGGCGGATTTTCCGACAACATGGTCCGATCGGACATTTTCCGTCGGAGTTTCCGACCGTGTATACGGGGCATAAGACTGGGATGCCATGAAAGTTCATGTGCGTGTAAAGGCAGGCGTCCCAATACTTTTGGTAATATAGTGTATGTATATAGATATATTTGATCTGTGTAATTAGGCGTTTGTTCCGTAGTTCAGCTCCGTCTTGTGGTGAGGTCCTTGTACTAAGTGCTGCCGGTGACTCCAGGAACTCTCATATAATTCCCTCTTCACGCTCCATATTAATCCTGCTGTCTCCATCCAAGAAAAATATTTTCCTTCCAAATATAGTCATTTACCTAATATGTTCTGATACGGTTAATTGAGCGGCAAACGCTGCGGCGAATCCTGTGCCCCCGCAACCGAAAATTGTCACTAATATCGCGTCCCTAATGAGTCATCAGATGCAATAATAGCGGGCGAGTCGCTAATGGGTTTTTAAAGTGGAGCGGTCCTTGGATCGCTCCAAGTTCTGAGCACAAAGGGTCCAGTTTTAGCTTCTACCCCAATCTGCCGTACATTGGCCAACCAATCACGTGCCCTGTTCATACAACACCTTCATTATCCCTCCAAACATCTCTAGTTTTATTCTCGTCCCCATGTTCCTGTGTCATAAATACCTGGAAGTGTTACACTTACACATTATTTTGCGTGTGTAAAAAAAAAAAAAAAATATGTCTGATGGTCGATCACCTTAAAGGGGTGTATTGCAGAGCCGTTCTGCCCGTGAAACTGCATGCACATTTGTTCTGTGTGAATGGGGGCAAAATTGAATTGTATTAAGCTCTTTTGTCACTTTGGCCAGTAGGTGGCGCAGCCTCCTTGGCAAGGTACTAAGCTATTTTACCATTTTGGCCACTGGGTGGAGCTCTCCCCTATGACAAGGTGATAGGCTATTTTCCCATTTTGGCCACTAGGTGGAGCTGCTTCCTAAGACAATGTGCTAGGCTGCTTTCTCATTTTGGCCACTAGGCGGAGCTGCCCCTTTGCCAAAGTGCTAGGCTATTTTCCCATTATGATCACTAGGCAGAGCTATGCCCTTGGTAAAGTACTAGGCTATTTTTTCCATTATGGCCACTAAGTGGAGCTGCCTCTATGACAAGATACAAGGCTATTTTCTAATTTTTGTCCACTAGGTGGGGGCCGCCTCCTTGGAACTAGGCTATTTCCCATTAGGGCCACTAGATAGCGCTGCCCCTTTAGCAAGGAACTAGGCTATTTTCCCATTACGGCCACTAGTTGGAGCTGCCCCGTGACAGAGCGCTAAGCTATTTTCCCATTATGGCCACTAGGTGGAGCTGCCCCTCCCGGCAGGGCACTAAGCTATTTTCTCATTATGGCCACTAGGTGGAGCTGCCCCCTTGGCAAGGAACTAGGCTATTTTGCCATTATGGCCACTAGTTGGAGCTGCCCCCTTGGCAAGGTACTAGGCTATTTTCCCATTATGGCCACTAGGTGCAGCTGCCCCCTTTACGAGGAACTAGGCTATTTTCCCATCATGTCCACTAAATAGAGATACTCCCTTGGCAATATAATAGTTTTTTTTGCCATTATGTCCACTAGGTAGGGCCGCACCCTTGGCAAGGCACTAGCCTGTTTTCCCATTATGGTCACTAGGTGGAGCTGCCTCCTTTACAAGTAACTAGGCTATTTTCCCATCATGTCCACTAAATAGAGATACTCCTTTGGCAATATAATAGTTTTTTTTTGCCATTATGTCCATTAGGTAGGGCCGCACCCTTGGCAAGGTACTAGCCTGTTTTCCCATTATGGTCACTAGGTGGAGCTGCCTCCTTGGCATGGTGCTAGGCTATTTTCCGAATATGGCCACTAGGTGGATCTGCCCCCTTGGCAAGGTACTATGCTATTTACCCATTATGGCCACTGGGTGGATCTGCCTCCTTGGCAAGGTACTAGGCTATTTTCCTAATATGGCCACTAGGTGGATCTGCCCCCTTGGCAAGGTACTAGGCTATTTTCCTAATATGGCCACTAGGTGGATCTGCCCCCTTTGCATTTTCCTAATATGGCCACTGGGTGGATCTGCCTCCTTGGCAAGGTACTAGGCTATTTTCCTAATATGGCCAATAGGTGGAGCTGCCTCCTTGGCAAGGTACTAGGCTATTTTCCTAATATGGCCAATAGGTGGAGCTGCCTCCTTGGCAAGGAACTAGGCTATTTTTCCATTATGGCCACAAGGTGGTGCTGCCCCCTTGGTAGGATAGTAATCTATTTTCAAAAAATGGTGGCCTCTAGGTGGGACTGCCCCCTTGGCAAGGTACTAAGCTATTTTCTCCATAATGGCCACTAGGCGGAGCCCCTTTGCAGGGAACTAAGCTCTTTTCCCATTATGGCCCTTAGGTGGAGCTGCCTCCTTGGCAAGGAACTAGACTATTTTTCCATTATGGCCACCAGGTGGCGCTGCCCCCTTGGCAAAGTGCTAGGCTATTTTCCAATTATGGTCCCTAGGTGGAGCTGCCTCTTTGGCAAGGTACAAGGCTATTTTCCTAATATGGCCAGTAAGTGGCGCTGCCTCCTTGGCAGGGTACTAAGCTATTTTCCCATTATGGCCACTAGGTGGAGCTGCCCCCTTGGCAAAGTGCTAGGCTATTTTCCCATTATGGGCCTTAGGGGGAGCTGCCCCCTTGGCAGGGTACCCCCTTCATGCTAAGGGCATGTTACCTGGTATCTTTTGGGAGGGGACTGGGTCACACGCTCAGATAACAGTCTAGTATAGTTTTTTTCCCCCTCAAATCTCACACCGACATATATATATATTTGCGTGGGGTTCTCCCTAAAGTTCACAGCCGACCTGAAAGGCTTGATATGAATTATGGGGGAACCCTCATGCATATTTTTTATTTTTGTGGGGGGGTCCCTATGACCTTTTCCCTCCTATGTAACACATATGTGTGGCAAAGAGGGCGGTCTTTAAGGTGTATGCATCCAATGGGTGGCAGAGGTTTCTGTGCTGAGAGCGCCCTCACTGCGAGCCCCCTTGTCCATACACCGTGTCCTATGGGGGCTCTGGGTGGGCAGTCACATTAAATTCCTCTCCATCCTGCAGGATAATGGACTCGGCACCGGGCCGGCATTAGGAGGGAAATCACAGCCATACACGCCATGATACACAGCGCCGACCCAACACACTACAAAATAAATATCAAAATATAAACACGCAGAAAAACAACCTCTCATCCATATTTACCAACCCCGGAGAGAGAAGATTCCAATCATAGGTCTTATCTGTGTGTGGGAAGAGCGCCCCCTACTGGAGGAAACATGGAAATCACATCCAGAGACAGAGATTGTATGTGATAGAATAAAGAGAAACACCCAACACTGAATGTTCTATAGTCTGTATCTCTCCCATCCATCCGTCCATCCTTCTATCTATCCATTCTTCTATCTATCCATTCTTCTATCTATCTATCATCCATCCTTCTATCTATCCATCCTTCTATCTTATCATCCATCCTTCTATCTATCCATCCTTCTATCTATCTATCATCTATCTATCCATCCATCCATCCTTCTATCTATCTATTTATCTATCTATCCATCCACCCTTCTATACATCCTTCTATCTATCTATTGATAATATATCTTTTGACAGATAGATAATTGATTAAAATATAGATCAATATTCTATCTACTGTATCTTTCTATCTATCTATCTATCTATCTATCTATCTATCTATCTATCTATCTATCTATCTATCTATCTAAATATTCATTGATCAATATTCCATATATCTTTCTATCTATTAATATTCTATCTTTTGACAGATAGATAGATAGAGCAATATTCTTATCTATCTATCTATCTATTTATCCATCCTTCTATCTATCATCCATCCTTATATCTTTCTATCTATCTATCCATCCATCCTTATATCTATCCATCCATCCTAATATCTATCCACCCATCCTTCTATCTATTCTTCTGTCTATTGATAATCCATCTTTTGACAGATAGATAATTGATTAAAAGATAGATCAATATTCTATCTACTGTATCTTTCTATCTATCTAAATATTCATTGATCAATATTCCAGATATCTTTTTATATATTAATATTCTATCTTTTGACAGATAGATAGAATATTGCTCTATCTATCTATCTATCTATCTATCTATCTATCTATCTATCTATCTATCTATCTATCTATCTATCTATCATCAATTTTTAAATTGATCAGTAAGCTATTCATTGATCTATCTATCTATTGATAATCTATCTTTAGACAGATAGATAGATAATCTATCTTTAGACAGATAGATAGATAGATAATCTATCTTTAGATAGATTATCAATAGATAGATAGATTATTGATCAAAAGATAGATGATAGACAGATCAATATATAGATTATTGATCAATGAAAAGATAGGTTGATAGTAGATAGATAGATAGATAGATAGATAGATAGATAGATAGATAGATAGATAGATAGATAGATGGCCGGGAAAAGGGGTGGGCAGGATGGGTGGCTGCTCTGGGCACAATGGTTTATTGCAGGGATGGGGAAGGATGCCCTAAGCCTAAGGGAAAAATGATAACACACAGAGAGAAGTGATTCAATGGAATGTTCTGCTCTGACAGTCAGGAGGAGGAGGATGGAATTCCTGACCTCAGATGATGATAAAGTTGGAGGTCGTTATGTAAATCTTTCAGATACTGGAAGTATTTCTGTAGAAGGGGGTCAGCCAGGCAATCAGCATTTTCATACACAGAGTAGAAGGTCCCCCCCCGGTGCCCCTCCCCCTGTTGCTCGGGATGGAGTAGTGCAGGTACAGAGTGAAGTGTTGCTGGTGCTCAGAACACCTGTGTCAGGGAAATGTAAATGGCGCCCTTTTATTAGCGCCCCCGGAGATGGATCCCGGAGTCCTGGCTGTCATTATTTTCTTCGGCTCGCCTCATTCTCCGGCTTTGCATTGTACCTTTGCCAAGAGTCACTCTTGTTAGCTGGGAGCGGGGCTCATGTTAATGAGGAATCAATGGCTGGAGCCATTAGCATGAGGGAGAGACAAAGCAACGGGAGGCGGGGGGGTGGGGAGCGGGCCGCAGGAAGAGAGGGCGGCTCAGCTACTCTGGCTGAAAGTGAGCTCATGAAAACCCACTGCTCCATCCATCAGGAAAGCAGAGGTCCTTCCACCATGGGGCTGGGGGGCCCATCAGCCTATGTGGGGACCAATCAATCTTGGGGCCAATCAACCTATCCTGTGGCCAATCAGCCTATCCTGGGGTTAATTAGCCTATCCTGGGGCCAATCAGCCTATCCTGGGGCCAATCATCCTATCCTGGGGTTAATCAACCTATCCTGGGGCCAATCAGCCTATCCTGGGGTCAATCAGCCTATCCCGGGGCTGATCAGCTTATCTGAGGGCCAATCGACCTGTCCAGGGGTCAATTAACCTATCCTGGAGCCGATCAGCTTATCTGGGGGCCAGTCAACCTATCCTGGGGCCAATCAGCCTATCCTGGGGTTAATTAGCCTATCCTGGGGCCAATCAGCCTATCCTGGGGTCAATCAGCCTATCCCGGGGCTGATCAGCTTATCTGAGGGCCAATCGACCTGTCCAGGGGTCAATTAACCTATCCTGTAGCCGATCAGTTTATCTGGGGGCCAGTCAACCTATCCAGGGGTCAATCAACCTATCCTAGGGCCGATCAGCTTATGCGGGGGCCAATCAACCAGTCCAGGGGTCAAGTAACCTATCTTGGAGCCGATCAGCTTATCCGGGGATCAATCGACCTATCCTGGAGCCGATCAGCTTATCCAGGGGCCAGTCAACCTATCCAGGGGTCAATCAACCTATCCAGCTTATCTAAGGGCCAGTCAACCTATCCTTGGGCCAATCAGCTCATCTGGGGGCCAGACAACCTATTATATGGGGACAATTAACTTATCCTGGGGCCGATCAGCTTATTTGGGGGCCAGTCAACCTATCTGTGGGTCAATCAACTTATCCTGGGGCCAATCATCTTATCCAGGGGCCAGCCAACCTACCCAGGGATCAATCAACCTATCCTGGACATGATCAGCTTATCCAGGGGCCAGTCAACCTATCTGAGGGTCAATCAACCTATTCTGGGGCCAATCAACCTATCCTGGGGCCAATCAGCCTATCCTGGGGTCAATCAGCCTATCCTGGGGTTAATTAGCCTATCCTGGGGCCAATCAGCCTATCCTGGGGCCAATCAGCCTATCCTGGGGTTAATCAACCTATCCTGGGGCCAATCAGCCTATGCTGGGGTCAATCAGCCTATCCCGGGGCTGATCAGCTTATCTGAGGGCCAATCGACCTGTCCAGGGATCAATTAACCTATCCTGGAGCCGATCAGTTTATCTGGGGGCCAGTCAACCTATCCAGGGGTCAATCAACCTATCCTAGGGCCGATCAGCTTATGCGGGGGCCAATCAACCAGTCCAGGGGTCAATTAACCTATCTTGGAGCCGATCAGCTTATCCGAGGATCAATCAACCTATCCAGGGGTCAATCAACCTATCCAGCTTATCTAAGGGCCAGTCAACCTATCCTTGGGCCAATCAGCTCATCTGGGGGCCAGACAACCTATCTGTGGGTCAATCAACTTATCCTGGGGCCAATCATCTTATCCAGGGGCCATTCAACCTATCCAGGGGTCAGTTAACCTATCCTGGAGCCGATCAGCTTATCCGGGGGGCCAGTCAATCTATCCAGGGGTCAGTTAACCTATCCTGGAGCCGATCAGCTTATCCGGGGGGCCAGTCAATCTATCTGGGGGGTCAACCAACCTATCATGGGGCCGATAAACGTATCCAGGGGCCAGCCAACCTACCCAGGGGTCAATCAACCTATCCTGGACATGATCAGCTTATCCAGGGGCCAGTCAACCTATCTGAGGGTCAATCAACCTATTCTGGGGCCGATCAACTTATGTGGGGGCCAGTCAACCTTAAAGTGATAACAGTGGTTCCCCTTTTTATCGGCTTTTCTCTCCACAAGGACAGCTGATTGATTGATTTATTTATCTTTTATTTATTCTTTTTTTTTTTTAGTTCAACTATTACTCATTTATGTATTAAGTTATTTATTTCATTTATTTATTTATTCTAATAAATAAGTATTTAATTATGCATTTTTAATTAATTGATACATTTTTAAACTTTTATTTTTTATTTATTTAAAAAAAGATTTAGTTATTTTTATTTAATTAGTTATTTAATAATTAATTTGAATTGTTTATTTGTTTATCTATTTATGTATTTTTGCAGCTCATTCTTTTCAGTAATCCGCTGGGTGCTCGCTTGCGTGTAGGACGGCCCATTATTTTCAATTATCTGCTGGGTGCCCGCATGCGTGTAGGGCGGCCCATTATTTTCAATACTCTGCTGGGTGCTCGCATGCGTGTAGGGCGGCCCATTATTTTCAATACTCTGCTGGGTGCTCGCATGCGTGTAGGGCGGCCCATTCTTTTCAATGATCTGTTGGGTGCCCGCATGCGTGTAGGGCGGCCCATTATTTTCAATGATCTGTTGGGTGCCCGCATGCGTGTAGGGCGGCCCATTCTTTTCAATGATCTGCTGGGTGCCCGCATGCGTGTAGGGCGGCCCATTCTTTTCAATGATCTGCTGGGTGCCCGCATGCGTGTAGGGCGGCCCATTCTTTTCAATGATCTGCTGGGTGCTCGCATGCGTGTAGGGCGGCCCATTATTTTCAATGATCTGCTGGGTGCCCGCATGCGTGTAGGGCGGCCCATTATTTTCAATGATCTGCTGGGTGCTCGCATGCGTGTAGGGCGGCCCATTATTTTCAATGATCTGCTGGGTGCTCGCATGCGTGTAGGGCGGCCCATTATTTTCAATGATCTGCCGGGTGCCCGCATGCGTGTAGGGCGGCCCATTCTTTTCAATAGTCTGCTGGGTGCCCGCATGCGTGTAGGACGGCCTATTCTTTTCAATGATCTGCTGGGTGCCCGCATGCATGTAGGACGGCCCATTATTTTCAATGATCTGTTGGGTGCCCGCATGCGTGTAGGGCGGCCCATTCTTTTTAATGATCTGCTGGGTGCCCGCATGCGTGTAGGGCGGCCCATTCTTTTTAATGATCTGCTGGGTGCCCGCATGCGTGTAGGGCGGCCCATTCTTTTTAATGATCTGCTGGGTGCTCGCATGCGTGTAGGGCGGCCCATTATTTTCAATGATCTGCTGGGTGCCCGCATGCGTGTAGGGCGGCCCATTATTTTCAATGATCTGCTGGGTGCCCGCATGCGTGTAGGGCGGCCCATTATTTTCAATGATCTGCTGGGTGCCCGCATGCGTGTAGGGCGGCCCATTATTTTCAATGATCTGCTGGGTGCCCGCATACGTGTAGGGCGGCCCATTATTTTCAATAATCTGCTGGGTGCCCGCATGCGTGTAGGGCAGCCCATTATTTTCAATAATCTGCTGGGTGCCCGCATGCGTGTAGGGCGGCCCATTATTTTTAATAATCTGCTGGGTGCCTGCATGCGTGTAGGGCGGCCCATTATTTTTAATAATCTGCTGGGTGCCCGCATGCGTGTAGGGCGGCCCATTATTTTCAATTATCTGCTGGGTGCCCGCATGCGTGTAGGGCGGCCCATTCTTTTCAATGGTCTGCTGGGTGCACACGTACATGTGAACCAACCCTTACAGAACCGCTGATAAAATACAAGTGTACAGGTCGCTTCACTGGCTGCATGCTTGTCCCCGGTCAGCGGCGCAATGTAACGTTTCTTTTTCCGTGACTGATCGCCGCCATAAGCAGACAGACGTGGCCTAATCGCTACCCCCCTCCTCCCCCTCCCGCCATTAACAGCGCCTTTTCTCTCCCCGCTCGCTTTTATCCCGGTGTTTTGGTGGTAATCCCCTCCGATATCCCTTTCATTACGGAGGGCGCCGCGCCGGCTAATAAAACACGTTTCCTATTCTTGCGCCGCCGCCGCGCGATTAGCGGGCGGTGAAAAGGTATCATTCAGCCTACAAAGGATTCAATTTTCTTCCCAGACGGAGTGCGCCGTGAAATATTCTTCTCCTTATCAGCCCACTTATCTGCGTATTACATCGCGCACCCCGGGACGCGGCCGTGCATAATCTTCCGCCGTCTATTATTAGCGTGCGTCTGCCTTTTATATCCCTCGTAACCAGCTAGTTAGATGGTGGGGGGGGGGACGCAGATGGATTCAGAGGGATGATTTGAGGTTATTATAACAGATGGAAAAACATCTGTCAGAGGGAAGATTGTCTGATTAACCCCATCCGTGCCAAGCTGGCCGAGAGCTGCACCCTGCTGATCATTGGATGCCTTCCCAAGGGGCGCTCTGCGTTCCTATTGGTTACAATTCACTACTGATAGGAAACATTGTTACATCTGACCTCCATCCTCCAGTTGTACCAATTGGACTAAAATGGCTTCCTATGATTGGCTGCCCGCCCTGCCCATTGACAATGCCTTCATCCGCTACTAGAAGGACAGCGCCATCTTTGTTCTGGCATTATCCAGGGTCACCATCTACTTCCTGGACCGAGATGCCGGCTCAGAGATGACACGATCATGTGAATCCTGGTGCACGTGGAAGTTCTTGGCTGTGTTCTCAAAATGTCAGACACAGATCAGCCTCTTGTGGTAGTCTCTCACCTCTACTACAAAGTTATAATATTGCAGATCACTGGGGGGAGAGGAGACTGAGGAAATGCTTCCTCCTGTCTGCAGCAGACGGGGGACATCATCTCAGCCTAGGTAAAGCCACTGGCTGGAGCTTTTTAAGGATAAAAATATTAAAAAAAATAACAATAATACAGTATATAATAATATAATAAAAATGATATATATACATATATATATATATATGTATATATATATATTATATAATGCATATGAATAAGTTATATTAATATATATATATATATATATATATATATATATATATATATATATATATATATATATATATATATATATATATAATATTATATTATTTTTTATTATATACTGTATTATTATTCTATTTTTTTATTCCTTAACAAGCCAAAATATCATATATATAAGAGTTAAAAAATAGAATAATAATACAGTATATAATAAAAATAATATTATATATATATATATATATATATATATATATATATATATATATATATATATATATATATATATATATATATATATATATATATATACTGTATATAATAAAATAATTTATTTATATACTGTATGTTTTATATATATATATATATACACATGCATCCGGAAAGTATTCACGGCGCTTCCTTTTTTCCACATTTTGTTATGTTACAGCCTTATTCCAAAATGGATTAAATTCATTATTTTCCTCAAAATTCTACAAACACTACCCCATAATGACAACGTGAAAGAATAAATAATTTGAATGAATAATATATAATATTATTATGTAATCATAATAATAAATATATAAAAATTGAAAAAACAATGTTCTGAAGAGTTTTTAAGAGTTTACACTACGCTGCTTTCGCAGAACCCAAACCAGCGCCGCCCGCCCCTCTGCACCTTACAGACAGGAAGAATGATCTGTGATGGATTAAGTCGTAAAACACTGAAAATGAAATGAAATTATGTTTCGTCTAATCTGGTCTAATTCAGCAAACGGCTCATCACAGACACATTAGTCACAATTTCGTATTGTAATTCCCGATTCCGAGGCTTGTTACACACACAGATGGATCTGCACCGAGACTCCGGCTGGAGATAAAAGATTCTAATTCACTCTGGCATCCCAGATGGAGAACATATTGCTGAGTTCTATTCATGGACACTGGCATTGCAACGCTGGGGTGCTGGGTCCACGTCCTATCAGGACTCTGCCCTCATTCTTATATAGATTTCCAATCATGATCCTAAAAACTTGTCAGTACAGTGTATGTGGAATGGGAAAAGTAGAGTGTAAGCTCCTCTGGTACAGAGACCGATGTGACTGGCTCAGTGTTCTCTGTACAGCACTGCGGTATATGTCAGAGCTATATAAATGTATAATAATAATAATGATAGTGTGTGACTGTGGAGGGGAGGTGACATTAGAGTGTAAGCTCCTCTGGTACAGAGACTGATGTGAATGTCTCAGTATTCTCTGTATAGCACTGCGGCAGGGGCGGACTGACCGTTCGGCCACTCGTGCACTTCCAGAGGGCCCCGGGCCACTAGGGGGCCCCATCAGGGTTGCCAGCCTCAGTAAATCCAGGGACAGTTTGTAAAAATCTGTGTTTTTTTTACATCTGTTTCTGAAATTTCCCTTACCGACATCCTTTTGGTCTAAAAATCCAGAGATTATAGCTGCCCCACCTCTCCAGTACCTTCTCAGCCAATAGAAACATGTCTACGTATACTGTGTGTACATGTATGTGTATACTGTGTGATTGTATACTGTGTGTGTGTATACTGTGTGGCCCCATAATCTCTGATTGCCTGGGGGCCCCATAATCTCCTATTGCCCGGGGGCCCCATGAGTTGTCAGTCCGCCCCTGCACTGCGGTATATGTCAGAGCTATATACATGTATAATAGTATGTGACTGGGGAGGGACATTAGTGTACATTTTTGTTTATTAAAAAAAAATCACACAAACATACAGCTTGTTAATAAAAACATATTTACATAATAATAAACAACAACTAAACAAAAACAAGTATGCCTACATCAGCAAGTAAAGAAAACCATTTCCTGACAGGATAACATAGAAAGAAACATATTTTAATGACAACAAAAAAGATACTACAAACCCCGAACCTCAACTTAACCACAATCCAGGCTAAGAAACATTTTTGAGATTTAATCGCCATCAGGATGCGATTCCAAAACCCCCCCATTAACCCCCCCCCCCCCCAGATCATTCACCCCGACTTCCACATCATTCACTTTCCATTCTGCACCAGCCACCCTCATTCCCTTCCCACCTCCCCCTCCACCATCATCCAGTCCATCCCTCACTCCACCCCTCGGTGTCTGCCAACCTCCAGCCGCACTTCTGCCACAACGAGGAGGAGGGGTTGGCACCACCATACACTCTGGTCCAGCACCCTCCACTGCCTTCACTACACTAGAAGAAACAATAGGTGCAGACACAGACTTGACAACCACACTTTCTGACACTGGCTGAGGGAACACTGACACCACAGAAGGCCTCACAGACACAGATTCTGATGGGACAGAGACACTAGGATCCCGTGGTACAACCTCCGCCAACCCAGACTCTTCTCTATCCGGACGGAAGAATTCCTCCACCAGCACTGGCTTATTGTGCAAAGCCTCAGGGCACCGGCTATAAGGGTGACCAACCTTATCACACAAGTTACATTTAATGATGTTACAGTCCCTCGCCAGATGCCCCAGTTCCTGACACAAAGAGCACTTCTGTTCTGGACATGGAGACGGTAATCCTATCTCTACCAATAAAGGCAGAGGAGGGCAAATGCTGGACCACATTCCCACACACACACTCAACCTCAATGACACCGACCACCCACCCGTTCGGATTCCTCTATCATCCACAATCTTTTTTAGGGGACACAACATTTCACCAAACCTCCTCAACCAGACCCATAAATCTTCAGGGGGGTATAGACTCATTCCTTGTCAGGATAGTCACATTTTTTATCAAGGGCTGTTGTGAGACAACTTTGGGGACAAGCCCCGTACAGTCCGGCTGGCCCCCATATACACCTCCTCCTTCCCACCTGAGCTGTATCACATTCCTGTGTTTAATGGAAGAAGGTGCGTTAGGGGGAAGTCGCACAACTGGCTCCCTTCCACCACCAGCAGCCTTAGCATAATTCCTAACTGGGACAGATGACACAATAACTGGTTGCATAGGAATATTAACTGGCTGCATAGGAACCTCTGAAATCTGGTTTGGTAAATTACCCACCACTTGATCCTCCCTCCTCCCCTCCAGAAAAACAGTCCCACTCACCATAGGCCATGAAGTACCACAGATACCAGCAGTCCCGTCATCAAGTAAAGTCTTCTGTTTAGAAAAAACACCAGCTGTTTCAGCATTCATACGGCTCTCCTGCTCTGCAGTTTCAATATTCATGCGCCATTCCTGGTCTGCACTGTTAGTGTCCATGTGAGACTCCTCACAGCCAGCTAATCCTGCATTCCCTGATGATTGCAAGGATCTGTTGGCAGGTGCAATCTCAGGAAAGTCCTCCACACACTGAGAGAGATTCTCAGCAAGATCCTCTTCTGATGAGTCGGTGCCGCTCAAGGGAGATTCCATTTCTGTAATAGCCTGCAGCAATCCGCCATTTTTCTCAACCTCCTCCTGAGATGACCCAGGCTACTGGGGAGGGAGGGGGGCGGATACTGGCTCAGACATGACAGATCCTGAGACAGGGGTAGTACTAGGGCCACCATGTGAAGCCACTTCCTTACCTCCCATTCATACTGCCGCTGTTGCTCTGGCATCCACCCTCTGGCTGGTACTGGCACAGGCACTTTCCTTTATCTGTTGGAATCTCTCCTCATTCTCACACTTTTCTCTGAACACACTGCTGCTCTCCTTCAGAGAGGCGACCAACTTCTCCTGCTTTTTCAATGCCTCTTCCAGAGACTTCAGCTTGGAGAATTCCCTCTTACTGTTTCCAGACTTACTGTGCAGGAATTTCTTTTTCCTGAGATCTTCTTTCATGACAGCAAGTTTCTGTTCCTCCTTAGCAATGAGGCAAAGTCTGTTCACCACTTTATCCTAGAAGACTGGTAAGGACTCCTCTTGCATAGGGACAGGCCCAGGATCCATTGCAGCTTGAGCACATGGAGTAGGCCTCTGGAGAGCCTCCACCTTCGTCTCCCCCCACCCACTGCATGGTGGTTGGGGGAGAAGCCTGCAGGACAGGCCCAGGCTTGATGTTTCCTCCAACTTCAAAGCAGAGTAGAAGCTCCTCTGGTGTAGAGACTGATGTGACTGGCTCAGTGACCTCTGTACAGCACTGCAGTCAGTATATGTCAGAACTGTATAAATGTATAATAATTAGAGCGTAAGCTCCTCTGTACAGAGACTGATGTGACTGGCCCAGTGTTCTCTGTACAGCACTGCGGTATATGTCAGAGCTATATAAATGTATAATAATAACAATAGTCTGTGACTTTAGAATGTAAGCTCCTTGTATACCCAGATTGGTGACATTCTCTCCGTTGCCATTAGGTGGCACTCCGCCTTTTACATCCATCTTCATCCACGGCACCGCCTGGGGCAATGTCAGCAATTAAGAAAATATTTTACAATGTGGCTTTGGAGGGGCTTTGTTACACATTTGTAAAATTAATGAGATTCTCTCCAGTGAGAGCTTTGAAGGAGAGAAGACCCTTGAGTCGTACTCCGCGTGAAAACAAAAAAGGGAATGCCTCCGGCTGATAGCGCTGTAACCAGGCGTAAATAACCGTTTTTTCTTGTATCCCTAATTATACAGTTAGGGCATTGTATTACATAATTAAATAAGATAACGATACTGGAGAGATGCAGATTAGACGTCTGTCCTCCCAAAAGTGATATTCTGGTTATTGGTGGATCCTGGTGAGCTGAGTCACTATTGGATGGTGGGAAACCCTCATAATGGGCACAGCAGGTGTACAGAGCTGGGAACTCAGCACAGGGATGGTGGGAACCCCTCATAATGGGCACAGCAGGTGTACAGACCCAGGGACACAGCACAGGGGTGGTGGGAACCCTCATAATGGGCACAACAGGTTTACAGGATTGGAAACGCAGCACAGGGATGGTGGGATCCCCTCATAATGGGCACAGCAAGGGTGCAGACCTAGAAACTCAGCACAGGGATGGTGGGAACCCCTCATAATGGGCACAGCAGGTGTACAGACCCAGGAACTCAGCACAGGGATGGTGGGGGCACCTCATAATGGGCACATCAGGTGTACAGACCTGGGAACTCAGCACAGGGATGGTGGGGGCACCTCATAATGGGCACATCAGGTGTACAGACCTGGGAACTCAGCACAGGGATGGTGGGGGCACCTCATAATGGGCACATCAGGTGTACAGACCTGGGAACTCAGCACAGGGATGGTGGGGGCACCTCATAATGGGCACATTAGGTGTACAGACCTGGGAACTCAGCGCAGGGATGGTGGGGGCACCTCATAATGGGCACATCAGGTGTACAGACCTGGGAACTCAGCACAGGGATGGTGGGGGCACCTCATAATGGGCACATCAGGTGTACAGAAATGGGAACTCAGCACAGGGATGGCGGGAACCCCTCATAATGGGTACAGCAAGTGTAGAGAACTGGGAACTGAGCACGGGGAGGGTGGGAACCTTAATGAACACATGATATGATATTGTTTGGTTTTGTTACTGGGACCTTCCTTTCCCTGACCTCATGGCTCGGCCCTACTGAGCGCCATTCTACTACTCAATGCGAAGAAGCACTGCTCCGAATCAATCTGGTTTGAGCTTTGCACAGGGTTAAAGGATTCTTCCACAGTCTTTACATGTGCACCTCTCTGATCTAGATTCTATCTATCACTAGAACCTATTTCTAAGCCCCAGTGAGTTCCATTCCACTGCCCATTAAGGATAAATCCTGTGTATGCTGCAAGTCGATCTTATGCCGCGTACACACGAAGGGACTATCCCGCGGGATTGTCCGCTGGACTCAAGTCCACCGGACAATCCCCTCGTGTGTGGGCGCCGGACTTTTGAAATGAACGGACTTGCCGCTCATTGGAAAGTCCGTTCATTCCCGCGGACTTTTTCCAGCGGATTGTCCGCCGGAGAAGTCCGGGCGTGTGTGGTCAAGTCACACGCTCGGAAGTCCGGGCGTGTGTGGGGAAGTCCCGCCGGACTAGGTCCGGCGGACAATCTGCCGGACTAGGTCCGGCGGACAAAGTCTGAACGTGTGTACGCGGCATAAGTTAGAACTTACCCAGAGTAAAAGACCCTCTCGCCTCCCCCACATATGCACCTCTCTAATCTAGTTTCCCATTGTCACTGGGGCCTGAGTCTCCTGAATATGGCTAAGCCTCACTGGCATTCCACTGTCCAATGAGAAAAAGCTCAATTTTGATCTGGGTTGGAGCTTGCACAATGTTAAAGACCCCCCATGTGACTGTGCTCGGGCTTGGTGATTGGTCACTTAGGCACTCAACACTGCATAATGAGAGGTAGGAGAGAAGACATGCTTCCCAAGCCTTGATTTTCTGGGTATTGTCTTGACCCCATGGCAAGAGAAGGTAGTATAAATGGATGGGGCTTTTGAGGTAATGGTACAGCCTTGAGGAAGTACATTCCCAGTGACCATGTGAGGTGCTACCAAGGGAAGAGTGAAGGTGAATACTAGAGCGTGTCTCTTGAGTGACAGCTCTGAGTCCTTTGGAATTGCTGACATCACATCCAAGATGGCGGTTGGAAATGGTATAAAGTTGGCTTGTAGGAGTCTTTTCTTGCGTTCCACCTCCGTGAATCATACAAGATGATACCTTTCCTCGGCTAAACCAATCCTCATTATCAATCCCTGTGTGTATAAAAGATTTGCTGGCCTTCAGATCACATCTGCCGCCACGTCTGCTAATGACGCTCCTGTTGGTTTTTCTCTTGGCTTGTCTTCGCTGTGATTTATGTTTTTCCAAACCAAACACTACGCTTTCCTGTTTGGGACTAAACGCGGTGTAATAACGCTTTTACTCCTCGCCGTGTCAATATGTCGATTATAAAGATGTAAGAGACGCTCCAATGTTTGTGATGTAAACTGACTTTTATGTAATATTCATGATTCCGCCAGCTTCCTGTGTCTCTAATAATATTCGGAGACCTGCCGAGTCCTGTAAACATTTCCCACTGAGATGGCTTTTTATGAGCGGGTGGCTCGGTCTTCACAGCGCGCTCTTTCTCGCCGTTGGTGCGGAATGCAGGTGTAATGAGCCCGATTAGGTGGACTTGTGATTGCTGGAAGCGAGAGAACTGGAGTCTTAGTCTTATCTCGAGGACGGGCTGATTTCCCCCAGACTGGGGGCGCCACTGAATATGTAAATATGGAGGTCTGTTCAGAATTCATTAAAAACCAGGGTGAGGGTGAGTGGGAACAGATCAGGAGGGGAATACAAAAGAAGAGAGAGAGGGAGAGAGGGAGAAGGATAAAGGGACAGAGAGGAGAGCGAGGGAGAGAGGGCAAAAGGGGGGAGATAGAGAGAGAAATGAGAGAGAGGGAGAAAGGGAAAGATAAGAGAGCGAGGGAGAGAGGGAGGACAAAGTGGGGTGAGAGAGAGAAATGAGAGAGAGGGAGAAGGAGAAAGGGAAAGAAGAGAGAGAGGGAGGACAAAGGGGGGCGAGAGAGAGAAAAGAGAGAGAGGGAGAAGGAGAAAGGGAAAGATAAGAGAGCGAGGGAGAGAGGGAGGGCAAAAGGGGGAGAGAGAGGGAGAAATGAGAGAGAGGGAGAAGGATAAAGGGGTAAAGAAGAGAGCGAGGGAGAGAGAGGGAGAAATGAGAGAGAGGAAGAAGGAGAAAGGGAAAGAGAAGAGAGCGAGGGAGAGAGGGAGGACAAAGCGGGGAGATAGAGAGAGAAATGAGAGAGAGGGAGAAGGAGAAAGGGACAGAGAAGAGAGCGAGGGAGAGAGGGCACAAGGGGGGAGATAGAGAGAGAAATGAGAGAGAGGGAGAAGGAGAAAGGGAAAGAAGAGAGAGAGGGAGGACAAAGCGGGGTGAGAGAGAGAGAAATGAGAGAGAGGGAGAAGGAGAAAGGGAAAGAAGAGAGAGAGGGTGGACAAAGGGGGGAGAGAGAGAGAAAAGAGAGAGAGGGAGAAAGAGAAAGGGAAAGATAAGAGAGCGAGGGAGAGAGGGAGGGCAAAAGGGGGAGAGAGGGGGAGAAATGAGAGAGAGGGAGAAGGATAAAGGGGTAAAGAAGAGAGCGAGGGAGAGAGGGAGGGCAAAAGGGGGAGAGAGAGGGAGAAATGAGAGAGAGGGAGAAGGATAAAGGGGTAAAGAAGAGAGCGAGGGAGAGAGAGGGAGAAATGAGAGAGAGGAAGAAGGAGAAAGGGAAAGAGAAGAGAGCAAGGGAGAGAGGGAGGGCAAAGGGGGGCGAGAGAGAGAAATTAGATAGAGGGAGAAGGAGAAAGGGAAAGAGAATAGGGTAAGGGAGAGAGGGAGGAAAAAGGGGGGGGGGCGAGAGAGAGAAAAGAGAGGGAGAAGGAGAAAGGGAAAGAAGAGAGTGAGAGAGAGAGGGAGGGCAAAGGGGGCGAGAGAGAGAAATGATATAGAGGGGAGAAAGTGAAATAGAAGAGAGCGAGGGAGAGAGGGAGGGCAAAGGGGGGCAAGAGAGAGAAATGAGAGAGAGGGAGAAGGAGTAAGGGAAAGATAAGAGAGTGAGGGAGAGAGGGGGGGCAAAGGGGGGCAAGAGAGAGAAATGAGAGAGAGAAAGAGTGAGAGAAGAGGAGGGGGGGGCAAGAGAGGAGGAATTAGGGTGGGAAAGGGTAGAGAGGGAGAAAAAGCAAGAGAGAGGGGAAGGGGGAGCGAGAGAGATGAGGGAAAGAAGGGAAGAGAGAGGAAAAGTGAGAGAAGAGCTAGAGGGGGAAGCAAGTCAGGGAGAGAGAGGAGGGAGAAGGAGACAGAGGGAAAGGAGGGGAGGGGAGCAGGGGAGGGTGATAGAGAGAGAGAAAAAAAAATTAGACAGGGAGAGAGGTGTTTAGATGGCTCAGACTGGGAGAGATGATAGGAGGAGAGAGCAGAGTGACAGAGGGATGAGCTCATCAGATTGCTGCTTCTCCTTTCACTGTCCAATCACAGACTGGGGGAGGGACAAGACCTGTAAGTGTTACTGAACTGTAGCAGAGAAAAATAATTTCTCCTGCCCTGCCAGACAGGCCTGTACTATGTGGCAGAGCCGTGCAAATCTCAGAACTGGATAGACAGAAATCCACAAACATATACTTACAGTATATGTACTTTATCTGTATATTTGGTTGTTTGCCTGGGGTTCAGCTTTATAAATAAAACTATAATAGCTTCCCAGATTTTGTGACACTTGCTGGCTGGGTCCGGGTGCTGAATGTGATAAAAGCCTCATATCCTGGCAGGGGACTGGGCTGCACACATGGCTATCACATGGGTCTAGAAGAAAAAGCGGGAGGCTTCTTGGCGATGACAGTTCCAGCCGTGTCAGCAGATATAAGCCCTCTCTCCCACAGTGATGTCACCTTCCGGGGCCTGCGGTGTCACTTCCTGCCCCGGACATCTGAGATGGTGTCACGGAGGGAGGTCAGCTCCCTGAGCCCGGGGGCTGATGAGTGACGCAGACTTGGTGACAGTAGAAAACGTGATGTCTAAATGAAGGAGCTGTTAGAATGTCAGTTCATGGAGAAGACTATAGTCAAGTCAAGAACAATCAGAACATTTAAAAATGATTAACCAATAGACTTCCTTTACTACTAGGCAAAAGTGATGCTATGTTTTAATATATCAGATAAAGGAGTGAATGTGGATGTGAGCTAATTTCTTCTAGTACCGCATCCATAAATGTTAAAATTTGAAAAAAAAAACTTTGTGCATCTAACAAAATTTGAATATCATCAAAAAGTTTATTTATTTCAGTAATTCAATTCAAAAAGTGAAATTCATATGTTAAATAGATTCATTACACACAGAGTGAGATATTTCAAGCATTTCTTTCATTTCATTTTGATGATTATGGCTTACAGCTCGTGAAAACCCAAAATTCTGTAGCTCAGTAAATTATAATATTACATAGGACCAATTAAAAAAATAAATAAAAATAAATAAATAAATGAATACAGAAATGTTGGCTTAGTGAAAAGTCTGTCCATGTACAGTATAGTATGCAAAAAACGAAACGCGTTGGGTGCAAAGAGGACTTCATATGCGTTGTAAATATGTTGATAACATCTAGTTTTGTTTAAACATTCCATTGCTCCATATTTGTTTATGTATAATTTTTAGTGACAATGTTTAAATATTAATTAATATTTTTTTTATGACAAACACACCTTTTTAATTATATTTTTATGTGCCTAAGGGGAGACCTTTTTCTTTATCCTTAGTATAGCATACCATAAACCTTAACAATTTAGCTGGGAAAACTTAGCAAAAATATCTGCAAGTACAGTCCAGATCTTTATAAAGGCTGGTAATCTGCTCCTCCGTTTGGAACCATGCGGTGGTACAGTATATACCAAATACCACCGACCACCTGGAATAAGAAAACCCACTCTTTTCATAATCCTATTCCTCCCATATGTTAGGAAAATACTTGCTCTAAAAGGGGATGTTTATCCCACGCTTATTTTATATAAGGTTTTATGTCTCTAAAAAAAAAGTGACTGTAATATTTTGACATATACATTGTGTGCCTGTCCTTCTTGGTACCAGTAAAGTCCAATTATATACAAGGTTTTTCTAATCCATTGTAAGGGATCACTTCTGCACCGACCACCAATGTAAGTGGACTTTTCTTCACTGGCCACCAATGTAAGGGGTGTTCTTCTCACTGACCACCAATGTAAGGGGGCATTTCTTCCCTGACCACTATTGTAAAAGGGCATTTCTGCATTGACCACTAATGTAATGGGGCTTTTCTGTACTAACAACCAGTGTAAGGGGACACTTTTCCACTGGCCGCTAATATAAGGGGTTTTTTCTCTTCTGATCACCAACGTAAAGGGGCTTTTCTTCCCTAACCACCAATATGAGGGGCTTTTCTTCCCTAACCACCAATATGAGGGGCTTTTCTCCTCTGATCATCTATGTGGGGGGACTTTTCTCCCCTGACCAACATTGTAAGGGGGCTTTTCTCCTCAGGCCACCAATGTATAGGGTGTTCTTCCCACTGACCACCAATGTAAGGGGGCTTTACTTAACTGACCACTGATGTAAAGGGGCTTTTCTTCACTGGCCATCAATGTATAGGGTGTTCTTCCCACTGACCACCAATGTAAGGGGGGGGGGGGACTGAAAATTAATGTAAGGGGGCTTTTCTCCTCAGACCACCAATGTATAGGGTGTTCTTGCCACTGAATACCAATGTAAGGGGGGTTTTCTTAACCGACCATTAATGTAAGGGGGGTTTTCTCCTCAGGCCACCAATGTATAGGGTGTTCTTCCCACTGAACACCAATGTAAGGGGGCTTTACTTAACTGACAACTGATGTAAGGGTGTTTTTCTCCTCAGGCCATCAATGTATAGGGTGTTTTTCCCACTGACTATCAATGTAAGGGGAGTTTTCTTAACTGACCACTAATGTAAGGGGGCTTTTCTCCTCAGGCCACCAATGTATAGGGTGTTCTTCCCACTGATCACCAATGTAAGGGGGTTTCTTAACTGACTACTAATGTAAGACGCTTACTAATTGACCACCAATGTAAAAAGGGCATTTCTCCACTGACCGCCAATGTAATGGGGCTTTTCTCTACTGTCAACCAATGTAAGGTGGCACTTTCCCACTGACCACTAATGGAAGGGGCTTTTCTCCCTTGATCACCAATGTAAGTGGACTTTTCTCCCCTGATCACCAATGTAAGGGGGCTTTTCTCTTCTGGTCAACAGTGTAAAAGAGATTTTTCTCTGACCTTTTTCTCTGACCTTTTTTTTCTCTGACCACCAATGTAAGGGGTATTTCTCCACTAATTACCAAATATAGGAGACTTTAATCCACTAACCACCAATGAAAGGGGGCTTTTCTCTGCTGATCTCCAATGTAACTGGACATTTTATCCCTGACCACCAATGTAAAGGTCATTTCTTCACAGACCTCCAATGTAAGGGGGCTTTTTTTCCCCACGAAACAGCAATAATTAAATATATCTAATATGTAATAATAATTCACATTGAATGATCATTCATATTTAATGGTGGTAATCAAAATTTAATCATAATAATTCATATTTAATAATGACGATCCATATTTAATCATGATAATATTTTAATATGCATAATTAATATTTTAATATTCGTAATTAATATTTTAATATTCATAATTAATATGTAATAATATTCATTAATATTTAATAATACATATCCATTCTGTATTATCTCTATTTATTATAAATAAACATCACACATTATATACAGCATGGATTTTGCTTTTAATCCTTAGTAAAGATTTTTCCCCAAATTGTTCCAATCCTTTACTATATCGTACAGAACTTTTTTTCAGAAGGATAATTGCATTTCTGAGCACCCATGGATTTGGCTTTTTGACTTCTCAATGGTAAAAAGGCAGAAAAAAAAAAACACAAACACAATAACGGGAACATTGAAATGCATTAGACACATCACCTTGCCCATTCATAAATACAATTACAGAAACAATTTGCCACAAACTGCAAATTCACATTGAAATCAGCAAACCTGCCCTTGATAAATGTGCCCCCTTGGGCTGCCTACGGGTTTTAGGATGGTGATGTTAGCTGTAGATGCCTTGAGCAGGGACAGCATTTCTGCTCTAGAGACAGATAATGACAGCTTCCACCTGAGGCTTCTCAGAAAAGTCCCTTCATGACATTTAAATAGACCTTGCTTGGAGGTTTAATATGAATTCCAACAGGGAGGTTTTTACTGGAGACACCGAAAACCAATT
Source organism: Lithobates sylvaticus (assembly GCA_028564925.1). NCBI lineage: Eukaryota > Metazoa > Chordata > Amphibia > Anura > Ranidae > Lithobates > Lithobates sylvaticus. Next base: position 765,653,078 of record CM053026.1, on the reverse strand, counting down.
TAGAGTGATTATTAGACATGTGCAATTTGTTTCGTTTTTTTTTTTTTTTTCGTTTTTCTTTTTTTTATCATTATATTCGTTATCTTACGAATGAACGAACGATTCGCTAAAAATTTTAACGAATCGAACGAATCCGAAAAACAACAAAAATCCGAAAAAAACAAATTGGAAACAAGAATCTACGAAAGAAGAAAATCCGAAAAAAAACGAAAACAGGAACAACGAAAAATGAAACGAAACGAAAAAATTCGTACATTCGTAACTCTTTTTTTTTTTTTTTTGAATTGGTAATTTTCCGTGTCCCTTACAATGGCGCTGCTTAACGTGCCTCGAATGGATTGAACGAAAAAATTTGTACATTCGTAACTTTTTTTTTTTTCGATTCGTCATTTTCCGTGTCTCTTACAATGGCGCTGCTTAACGTGCTTCGAATGGATTGAATGAAAAAAATTCGTACATTCGTAACTTTTTTTTTTTTTGCCATTCGAAATTTTCCGTGTCTCTTACAATGGCGCTGCTTAACGTGCTTCGAATGGATTTAACGAAAAAATTCGTACATTCGTAACTTTTTTTTTTTGTTTTGCGATTCGTAATTTTCCGTGTCTCTTACAATGGCGTTGCTTAACGTGCTTCGAATGGATTGAACGAAAAAATTTGTACATTCCTTACCTTTTTCTTTTGCGATTCGTAATTTTCCGTGTCTCTTACAATGGCGCTGCTTAACGTGCTTCGATTGGATTGATTGAAAAAATTCGTACATTCGTACCTTTTTTTTTCGATTCGTAATTTTCCGTGTCTCTTAAAATGTAATAATAGCATACACATTACATAAAATTATGAATTATGCTCCGATTACGAATCTACGAAAACAATGTTACGAAAGTACGAATAAATCAATCTAACGAAAGTACGAATGTAACTAAATCTACGAAAATACGAATGCGTCCGAATTTCGAATAAACGAAAATTAAACCAACGGAAAAACTAATCAACGAAAAAATAACTCTTACGAATTTACGAATCGTTACGAATACGAACACCGACGACTTACGAATTTACGAATCGTTACGAATCAACGGAAACGAAAGAAACGAAACGAAAATAAACAAATTTTTCTGTTGTGCACATGTCTAGTGATTATCTCTCCTAGCCAGTCAGTGACTTAAAGCTGAACTCCAGGTATGGATTTTGGCAAAGTTACATTGGTCCAGCTTGGATCAATGTAAGTATGCATATGCCATAAGTGGCCAATCACTGTGTAAATGGAGAATCACTATGGCAATCACCACTATTACTGATACGTGCTTCCATTCGGGTCCCCTTGCCGTTGAGCACAGAGAGGCGCTCAGTTGCCTAATGCCAATATCATATGATGTGCCAAATCCCAGGTCTTCTTGCTTCCCTACTGCTTGGTGACGTAGACATCTCCCATTGGGTTCATTGGCTGGGTCTTCACAGGGACATGAAGATGCCAGGTGCAGCATGGCTACAGCAAGGTGAGGGACGCAGACACTTTTATTGGATGACATGGCGAGTGTAACGTCTCCGTGACACCTCCTCACCCCGTCCAATAAGATAACGCTCTGAATGGCACCTGCTCCGTGCGGGTGGCTCCAGGTGGTTACTATGAAGCAGGGCAGCTGCTCAAAATGGGACTCAGAAGACAACGAGGATCATTCTAGTGGACCAATGTAAATAAAAAGATAAGGTAATGCCTCATTAGGTACTAAAATAAAGTATTTTAATAAAGCTGGGAACACTACTTTACTACTTGAAATACTCTTAGAAAAGTAAACCCTACCATTGAGAAGAACAGGACCCCCCAGAGCCCTTACGTTTCCCTTCTCCGCTGCTTCCACTCATTAAACAAAAACAAACCCTTCCTGAAGCTCCTTATGGGTAGGGTTTCTGCTTCTTATGCTGAGAGACGTAAGCTGAGTAAAGTTGGCCATACACTGTTATGCCGCATACACACGATCGGATTTTCCAACAACAAATGTTGGATGTGAGCTTGTTGGCAGAAAGTCCAACCGTGTGTATGCTCCATCGAACATTTGTTGTCGGACTTTCCACCAACAAATGTTGGCTAGCAGGTTCCGATTGTGTGTACACAAGTCTGTCGCACAAAAGTCCACGCATGCTCAAAATCAAGTACGAGCCATTAGCGCTCGGTCTTGTAAAACTAGCGTTCGTAATGGAGATATCACATGACTATTGAACTTCCTTTTTATCGGCTCGCTGTACGTCTTGTACGTCACTACGTTCGTAATTGTTGGCCAACATTTGTGTGACCGTGTGTATGCGAGACAAGTTGGAGCCAGCAACCTTCTAAGGAAAATTCCACGGTTTTGTTGTGGGAAAGTCCGATCGTGTGTACGGGGCATTAGATTTTAGTGCAAACATTCAATAATGCCATCAGTGCCCAAACAATTTTTGTAAGAAAGTGCTGAAAAATTTAATTTGATTGCCACGACAATGTGGTCAATTTTCATATTCAATTTCGGAATGGACAGAAGTGAATGTGATTTTGAACGTTAATCAGATCCACAATTAGAATTTAGTTCCAATCAGATATTGGAAGAAGCGGGAAAAACTTTCTTTCATTTTTTTTCTCACCACTCTGGTCCGAAACAGCCATTGAGCTGACCACGTAAACCATTAGAAAATTTTACAAATATTTAGAAAATGACTGTTTTCCATTTCTGGTCTATGGCCAGCTAGAGAGGCCTCCCGGGAGGCCTTCCTCAAAGCCATTAACTACCTGAGATCCGCGCTATAGCCGAATGACGGCGACAGCGCGGATCTAAGATGCCGGGACGACGTCTATTGACGTCGTCCCGGCCACGAGCTGCCTGCACGACCCCTGAAGGGAGCATGCGGCGCGCTCTGTGATCAGCGAGTCTGTGAGACTCGCTGGATCACAGATCCGAGTAAGGGGTCGATCCCGACCCCTTACCACGTGATCAGCTGTCAGCCAATGACAGCTGATCATGTGATAATAACAGAGCCGGTAATCGGCTTTTTTTCCTTCTCGCGCTGATAGCGCAAGGAGAAAAAAAAAAAAGCCGATCACCGGCGGCAGTGAAAGGGACATCAGTCCCTCTCACTGCAATGTGCCCAATCCATGGTGCCCACCTTTGCATAATTAAATTGCCGCCTACCAGTGCCCACAGTGCCACTGGTCAGTGCCCACAGTGCCACTGGTCAGTGCCCACAGTGCCATCTGTCAGTGCCCACAGTGCCAGTACTGCACATCACCTACCAGTGCTCATCAGTGTCACCTACCAGTGCTCATCAGTGTCCCCTACCAGTGCCCATCAGTGCCACCTATCAGTACCCATCAGTGCCATTCATCAGTGCCATTCATCAGTGCCATCTATCAGTGCCCATCAGTGTCATTCATCAGTGCCCATCGGTGCCACCCATCCGTGCCCATCAGTGCCATCTTTGCTGTCCCCATCAGTACCGACTTATCTGTCCCCACCAGTGCAGTCTATCAGTGCCAACCAGTGCAGCCTATCAGTGCCCACCAGTGCAGCCTATCAGTGCCCACCTGTGCCGCCTTATCAGCGCATATCAATGAAGCAGAAAAATTACCTGTTTGCAAAATTTTATAACAAACTATTAAACATGATTTTTTTTTTTTTTAATTTTCCATATTTTTTTGTTTGTTTAGCAAAAAATAAAAACCTCAGCTGTGATTAAATACCACCAAAAGAAAGCTCTATTTGTGGGAAAAAAATGATAAAAATTTCATTTGGGTACAGTGTTATATGACCGCGCAATTGTCATTCAAAGTGCGTCAGCGCCAAAAGCTGAAAATTGGTCTGGACAGGAGGGGGGTTTAAGTGCCCAGTAATCAGGTGGTTAAAGCTGTGCAAGGCTCGTCCAACTGGTAGAAGTCCCAGGAGGGAGGCGTAGGCAGATCCATGCAAGAATTATACCTCCCAGCTGGCCAGAGGATACCCTAGAATCCCAAGGAAGACACGGCTGGCCAAAGGATAAAGCTTAATGAAAATAAGACCCGGTGACACATTCTCACAAGTGCTTCATTAAGAACCAAAAAAACATTTGAGTGGAACCTTCCCTAATTGTCGGCAGCACAAATCAGGTTTAAAATTCTTCAGAACAAAAGTCGACTTCATGCTCTGCTTCCTAATCAAGGTCTTACTGTGAGCCGAGCACAAGTCCGTAGATAATTACAATATATGTTTTTGTCTGAAAGATAATTAAAGTGGTTCTCAAAGGTCTTGTTCTCCACCTCGGCTCAAACATATTCCACTTATAGATGAGAAGCTGTTAGAAACTTTCAAGATTGAGCTGTTTTACGGATTTCTTTTTTAAGGTTATTAACTTATTTTTTTTTTTTTTTTATTTTTTTTTTGAAAGAAGGAAAATTTCCTTACGTTTTTCCGAGTTTGTTTTGGGTAACTCTTATCAAGTTGCTCAGATTTTGCAATTGTTCTATATGTTCGTTATACAAAGCCAGTTATTATTAGGTTTGCGCATTAAATATGAATATTTAGTCTTAACCACTTCAGCCCCGGACCAATTGGCAGCCAAAGGACCAGGCCCCTTTTTGCGATTCGGCACTGCCTCGCTTTAACTGACAATTGCGCGGTCGTGCGACGTGGCTCCAAAACAAAATTGGCGTCCTTTTTTTTCCCACAAATAGAGCTTTCTTTTGGTGGTATTTGATCGCCCCTGCGGTTTTTATTTTTTGCGCTATAAACAAAAATAGAGCGACAATTTTGAAAAAAATGCAATATTTTTTGCTTTTTGCTATAATAAATATCCCCAAAAAATATATAAAAAAAATTTTTTTCCTCAGTTTAGGCCGATACGTATTCTTCTACATATTTTTGGTAAAAAAAAAAAAAAAAATCGCAATTAGCGATTATTGATTGGTTTGCGCAAAAGTTATAGCGTTTACAAGATAGGGGATAGTTTTATAGCATTTTTATTAATTTTTTTTTTTATTAGTAATGGCGGCGATCAGCGATTTTTATTGTGACTGCGACATTTTGGCGGACACATCGGACATTTTTGACACATTTTTGGGACATTTGTCATTTTTATACAGCAATCACTGCTATTTAAATAGCACTGATTCCTATGTAAATGACAGTTGTAGTTAGGGGGTTAACCACTAGGGGGCGGGGAGGAGTCAGTGTGACGTGTTGTGTTTTTTTTTTACAGTAGGGGGGCGTGGCTGTACGTCTGACGTCATTGATCGGCGTTCCCGATGACAGGGAACCGCCGATCACTGACAGTCAGTGTAGGAAGCGCGGGGAGAGGTTTGTTTACATAGACCTCTCCCCGTTCTTCAGCTCTGTAACCCGATCGCGGGATACCAGCGGCGATCGGGTCCGCTGGTCCCGCGGCCGTGGTCACGGAGCTCCCGACCGGGGGGGGGGCCCCCCCGGGCAGGCAAATTAAAGGGGACGTACAGGTACGTGCTTTTGCCTGCCCGTGCCATTCTGTTGACGTATATCTACATGAGGCGGTCGGGAAGCGGTTATACAAAGCCAGTTATTATTAGGTTTGCGCATTAAATATGAATATTTAGTCTTAAAGAGTAACTCAAATTTTGTGGGAAAAAAAAAAAAGAAGCAAATGAAGAAAAAAAATAATATAGCGTATACAACTGCGACACAAGTCATATTGTAATTGAATGTTATTTAAAAAATACCTTTCATTTTCAAATTGCAACCACTGCAATTTTCTGAAAATGCAATGCAATATGGCGACCTGGAGTTGTTCTGTACGCAGAATGTGTAAACAAATTTTGTACGGTCTTCCCGACGGACTTTCGGCGGAGTTCCGATGGACTTTCCGAACCAACGGCCACACGCGATCGGACTAAGTCCGTTCAAAAGTCCGTTCAGTTTGAACGTGATGACGTAAACGGGACTAAAAAAGCAAGTTCAGTAGCCAGTAGCTTCCCTTGCGTCGTATTTGGTCTGATTTTCCCAATTTTGAGTCCGTCGGACAGATTTGAAACATGTTCTATTTCTAGGTCCCTTGGATTTTTATCCCGAATAAAGATCAGACTAGCCCACACACGATCGGATTGTCTGCCGGACTAATCCCGTCGGACCTAGTCTGCCGGAAAGTCCGGTCGTGTGTACGCGGCATAATGCCCCGTACACACGGTCAGAAATTCCGACCACAAAATCCGTCAGATTTTTTCCGACGGATTTTGTCCGACACTGGTGTTGCATACACACGGTCGGACAAAGTTGTCGGAAAATCCAATTATTCCGAACGTGGTGACGTTAGTTGTGTACGACGGGACTACGTAGAGGCTAGTAGCCAATAGCTTTGGTCTCGTAATTTGATCTGAGCATGCGTGGCACTTTGTCCGTCGGAATTCTCTACACACGATCGGAAAAAGTCCAAACGGACTTTGTTGTCAGAAAATTTGAGAACAGGATACCAATGGAAAAAGTCAGATGGAGCCCACACACGGCCGGATTTTCCGACAACATGGTCCGATCGGACATTTTCCGTCGGAACTTCCGACCATGTGTACGCGGCATAAGAGTAATACACACGGACGGAATTCTCGTCGGAAAAAGCTCTGATGGTTTTCCCGTCGGAATTCCGACGGAATTTCGCTCAAACTGTCTTGCCTACACACGGTCACACCAAATTCCGACGGTCTGTAACACAGCGGCATAAAACACGTTCGACAGCACTATAAAAGGGAAGTTTAATGCTTCTGAGCATGCGTCTAATTGTTTCCGAGCATGCGTCGGAATTTTGCGTGTCGGAATTGCATACACACGATCGGAAAATCCGATAGAAAGGTTTTCCGTCGGAAAAACTGAGAACAGGTTCTCAATCCAAATTCCGACAGAAAAAGACCGATGGGCATACACACGGTCGGAAAATCCGTTGAAAAGCTCCCATCGGACTGTTTCCATCGGAAATTCCGACCGTGTGTACGCCGCATAAGTCAAGTGGCTCAAGGTGGTTCTCTGGATTCTCTTTCATACAAACCATCAATCCAGAAGGTCTAAAGCAGGGGTCTTCAAACTACGGCCCTCCAGTTGTTCAGGAACTACAATTCCCATCATGCCTAGTCATGTCTGTGAATGTCAGAGTTTTACAATGCCTCATGGGATGTGTAGTTCTGCAACAGCTGGAGGGCCGTAGTTTGAGGATCCCTGATCTAAAGACTCTCAACTTAGAGAACTGTTTGCTCACAGAATTAAAATTCGGTGCTTGCAGATAACATTGAAGTGATATCCACAGGAAATGTGCATTGTGTCTTCTATTGGGAAAGTAAACACGCAAAACCCATTGCTTAGCATGCAAGTATTTAGCATTAATATATAGAGGTGATATTAAGTCTGCTTTAAGTTTGTTGGTAGAAGGACAATGTTGGCTTATCGTACTTGTTTACTCAATCACTTGTGTTCGTAGACCAGCCAGTGGTTTTCATTGTTGGTTTTCAATGTCCCTCCCTCCAATCCTGCTACATGCCACCTGCTAATCTTGGGATGTGGCTGGCACGGGGCCCTAAAAAAAAGCCTTCTCTTCTCAATGCTCGGGTGGCAGCTCACACCCCCAATAATGGGCCATCGTTTGTGAAAGGAGAAGCAATTAGTGTTTGGCTTTCTGCCTAATCTGGGAGTTAATGCTACAAGACAAGCACGGCTGGGCTCAGTGTATATGGGTGGGGCCCCCCCCATCCAATGACACCCCTGTCCTTCTGCTATTGTCTGTTAATTGGCATCCCAGGACTGATTAGTGATGCTTGCATTCAGCAGCAGTTGATGACACTTCCTCTGCAAATGGCTCTTTCCAAAGTCAACAATTCCCAGCACGAGATAATGATTTATTTTACATATTTTTTTCTTTTGTTTATGCAGCTTTGAAACAATTGACAGAATTTATAGGATCATTTATGTCAGATACTGCTCGCCAAAGGGGCTCACAATCAAACACCTGCACACTTTCCTTACATTCATACTCTAGTGCTGGTTTAGAACCCCATTATCCCACTGGAATGTTTTTTGACTGGGAGGATGGGGATCTGGAGAGCTGGGAATAAACACACACAGAAAGGGGTCAACAATTCCAGCAATTTGGGTTTTACCAGTAATATTTGTTGACCTTTTTGAGCACACAATTTTTCCAAGTTGTTTCTCAAGATACTCTTACATTCCTTTATCAAAATTAACTTTGGTAGGAACAATCCTTCTAATATGTTTCCATAACTGTGTGAGAAAGTTTTCAGATATCCAGGTCATGGTATGTCTAGTAGTAGTTAGTCACATTCATCCAGGTCATAGTGTGGGTAATAGCAGTTGGTCACATTCAACGAGACTTGTTCGTAAACGGAGATCTTTTGTAGCTTACTCAAGCCACTTCTTCAGTTCTACAGGGTCAGGAACATACCCCAGCCTTTATATCCAGACACGTGGCACCGATACCTTCGTACAATCACTATGGAAATTGTAGGATGGCCTTTCTTAATATTGTTACCCCCAGAGGAACTCTTAAGCCCCATACACACGGTCGGAAAATCCGACCACCAAATCCATCGGATTTGGTCCGACGGATTTAGTCCGACACTGGTGTTGCATACACACGGTCGGACAAAGTTGTCGGAAAATCCGATCATTCTGAACGTGGTGACGTTTGTTGAGTACGACGGGACTACGTAGAGGCTAGTAGCCAATAGCTTTGGTCTTGTAATGTGATCTGAGCATGCGTAGCACTTTGTCCGTCGGACTACGCTACACACGATCGGAATTGGTGTGATCGGACTTTGTTGTCGAAAAATCTATCCAGCAGGAGATAAAACTTTGTCCGTCGGACAATCCGAGGTAAACTGTCCGATGGTGCCTACACACGGTCGGAATTTACGACAACATTGTCCGATAGGACAGAATCCATCGGAAAATCCGACCGGGTGTATGGGGCTTTAAACTAATTTTCAGGTCTCACAGAACCCCCAATAAAACCTATTCACTTGGGGTCAATGGGAAGAATGCCCCTTACCGATAACTAAAAAGATCCCTATTGTCATGCAGTTGGCTCTGCCAAGTGGCATGGGCCCCAGAACTACGCAGACACCATTAAATGGGAAGTCAGTCAACCACAGCTTGAGAAACCCCTATTAACCTATGGAGGAAGCACAAACACATTCATCCAATCACCATGGAATGTGTCAAAGCAAATTTTGATTGTCCAACAACAGGTTGGAAGGTGTGACAGTTGTGGAATCCCAATGGTTCAGAAGGGTGGTCAATAAACTACAGCTGAAGGAAACCCTAGCAACCTCTGGAGGAACCCTGGGGTTTCACAGAACCCTGGTTGAGAATGGGTGATGCTTATTGTCCAAGCATGGGAGATTTGAAAGTTGCGGAACCACTGTGTTCCAGTTACATAATTCTATCCTTGTGTCAGAAAGTCTGCATAGGTGATAATCCTTCGATCGTTTAGCCAAAACGTGTCAGCGTATAGCCTGTACCCATGTGACTAATAAAGTACTTTTATTCAAGAGCATCCGAGTTGCCAGCCTTCCTGATTTAAGTATCATATCTGTGGGGCCTGAACGTCCTGGCTAGAGCACCGGACCACAGTTCGTGGACTTTTATATTGGCAGTGGAGCTGGGGTAACAATTTGTTTCTCTCGTAATCCTTCGATTTGCATGGCTGAAAGCAAATTGTTTTCAGATCGTCAGAGTATTAGTACAACAGTATATGAGGAACATCTGTACTCTGTCGATTTGGTGACAGTCCATACCTTTATCCATGCAAATTGAAGGATTATCACCTATGCAGGCATTCTGCCACCAAGAATGGGACTATGTAACTGGAATAGGGTGGTTCCACAACTTTCAAATCCCTTATTCTTGGACAATCAACATCTACATCAGCCATTACTCTTGGTTTCCTCAAGAGACATCTAGAGATTCCTTCAGCTGTGACTGATTGACCTCCCTTTTGAACCAGGGTGGTTACACAACTGTCACACATTGGCGTCCGCAGGTAGGGGCAAGGGGGGTCAAGTGCCCCCCCCCCCCGGAATCAGGTATCGGATCGGCACATTCAGCACAGTGGCATCGCTATGGAGGTGCGGGCAGCCAGCGGGGTGACACCATCAAGGTGCTGTCAAGCCCCCCATCAATGTAGTGTGACTCCGGGCTCTTTTCCCTGCTCTCCCTGTCAGGGAGTAGAGACGGCGGCTCTCACCAGGTTCCCCGCCCAGCTTCCTGCCTGCTCCGTACCTTCCCCATTGGCCATAACCGAGGGCCAATCAAAGGAGACTAGGAGAGGCGAGCATCATGGGACATGTAGTTCCGAGGATTGGCGGCCCCATTTTCCACAGGGAGGAGGCTACAGCTCGATCAAGAGAGAGATTAAGAGACTGCAGCCTGGATAAAGCTGAGGGAGTAAGTGCTACAGGACAAAAAAAAGAGGTGTGTGCTGGGCGGAAGCCAGAGAGAGAGCCATGCTGCCCAGTGTCACCAGAGAGAGAGCCATTCTGCCCAGTGTCACCAGAGAGAGAGCCACGCTGCCCAGCACCACCAGAGACTGCTACGCTACCCAGCGCCACCAGAGAGAGCCCCACTACCCAGCGCCACCAGAAAGAGAGTCACGTAACCCAGCACCAAAGAGAGAGCCATGCTACCCAGTGCCAGAGAGAGAGCCATGCTACCAAGTACCACCAGAGAGAGCCACGCTGCCAGCGCCACCGGAAAGAGAAAGACTGAGCTACTGCCAGGGTACAGACATGCTACACTACTGACCAGAATCGCCCCCTGGGAACCCAGAGTGAGCGATCGTCCAGCCGGAGGGATCACTGCTGTAGTTTCGCTGGGTCTGGTAAGAGGGCCTGTCGGCCATTATCCATTACTTATCCTAGGGACTGTACTATGCCTGCTGTCTCTGACCATGACAATGTGATAATGACATTGTCGAAAAGGGGCGGTGCATAGGTGGCCCTAAAATGATGCCCCCCCCCCCCTGAAAAAAGTTCTGCGGACGCCCATGCTGTCACATCTCCCATCCTGTTCTTGGATGAGCAACATTTGCTTTGACACATTCAGTGGTGATTGGACGAAGGTGTTGGGGCTGTCTGTGTGAATATAAATGTTGGGGCAATTTCCTGACACTCATTAGAACTGGAGACGTGGCTTGGATAAGCTATGAACAGTCTTTAACATTATAGAACAAGTCCAGATGAAGGTTACCAACTACTACTGTTGATCATTTTATGATATTTCAATAACTAGATTCCGATACATGTGAGAGGACAATTGTAGCATCTCGAATGAACAACAGTCTGATGTCCGCCTTATTGGCGAGGAACTGCAGGAACTGTTGACCAAACAGTTTAAACCAGTGTTCTTATCTCATAAGTAGAAGTTAGCTAACTTCTAAAAAAATTGGATCAGTGGTGCCTTGACCGAAAAGTTTAAAGATATGTGTAATTCAGAAGTGCCGTTGAAATAACTAATATACCAGACCCAGACTATAAACAATTATAGAACAGCAAATAATGCAAAATGTTTTTTTTCAAGCTTCTGGCATCCTACGATTACGATATTGAATTGATCATTGACTAACCTCCCCAAATATAAATTGCAATTCAGAGATGCTACAACCAACAGTGATGTAAGTAACTGAGTTAAAATAAACTGAGTTACTTAACGCAGTTACTTTAGAGGGTAACGAGTAATCTAACTGATTACTTTTCCCCTCATGGTAACGCAGTTCCCCTTACTTGGGCAGAGTTACCTCAATTACTTCTACCACCACTAGATGGCAGTAGTGTAATTCCGGTGTCCTGCCAAAACAGTTCCCCCGCCGGATAAGGACCCCCTGTACTGCGCAGGCGCAGGGCTTGCGCAGTACGAAGGACTACGGAGCTTCCGAAAATTGCCGAACCTAAACAGCTCTGAGTGAACTCTACACCGCGCAGGCGCAGTTAACATGTAATTGTACGAGGCGATGCCGTACGCGCCCGATGCTCGTGCTACTCTGCAAGGGGCGTCTATCGTGTAACTAAGGGGCGGGTCTAGTATTACTGTAACCAAGGGGCGCATTTATTATTATTGTTATATATCGAGCTCTGCCCATTAATTTAACATTCGCCCTCTTCTGTAGCCATCCGCCCCTTACACGATATAATAATAATAGACCCGCCCCTTACACGATATAATAATAGACCGCCCCTTACACAATATAATAATAATAGACCCGCCCCTTGCTTACACGCTATAACAGATCTGCCCCTTGGTAAGAGTGATAATAGAGCAGCCCCTTGGTTACACGATATATAACAATAATAATAAATGCGCCCCTTGGTTACAGTAATACTAGACCCGCCCCTTAGTTACACAAATAGAATATTAAAAAAAAGTCAGTTACTTTGCTGCGTAACTAATTACTTTTCCAATGTAGTAACTGAGTTACTAACGCAATTACTTTTTGGGAGAAGTCATTTGTAACTTAACTAATTACTTTTTTAAAGTAAGATGACCAACACTGACAACCAATTGAATTAAAGAGCTACGTCCCAATTTTTACAACATCCAAAGGTAACCTGACCTGAAGAAATCAAAGAGAATATAAAAATTGAAAAATTTCGGACATAGATCCAAAGAAGGGATCCACAACTCCGTAATATGCTGAATAAAATCTTCTTACGTGCTCCACAGGCAAACACTACCCTTTGGATCCCTTCTTGGGATTCATGTTCCTATTGGTGTAGCATTGGATCCTGCACCCATCTGCTCAGGAAGTATTCACCTACTTTGAAGAGTTCTAGCGCCTTACCTTTGGATGTTGTAAAAATGTGGACGTAGCTCTCTAATTCAATTGGTTGTAGCATCTCTGAATTGCAATTTATATTTGGGGAGGTTAGTCAATGATCAAGTCAATATCGTCATTTGTGTTCAATGTTAGATACACCAATAGCCATGTAATCCAAGACCCTGCCTGACACGATACGAATTGTTTGGATTGTTTAGGTTAGACCTTGTATGAAGATGGGCGAAACGCGTTGGAGGGAGGGACCCAAGTGGGTGGAGATTGATCACTGCATCAGTAAAGTTTTATCATGGTATGGACATTTGGGAAACAGCCTCCCATTTCTATATACTGAGGTTTTGAGACAGTAGAGGAAAAAAAAAAAAACTTGCACCTGCAGTCAGTTTGGGGCCATGAAAGGGAGATAGAGCCCCCTCCTGGCTTGAGGATAACCAGCATCATCTAGCCTTTCCCTTCCCAACTTGACTGTCCCTGGCCCACCCTTTTCATTCATTGGATTTCACTTTTTTTCAATAATGGTGGCTTAGCATTACATGAGGGCATTACCTAGGGCAGACTGCATGCAAATACAGCCCACTCACTCTGACTGACACCCACCCATCAAAATTGATATTTGCATAACTCCTCCCACTTCTTACATTTAGAGCTGAGGACTCTTGAGAGGAGTACTGAGGCAGGGTGCTATGGTGTTTTCAGGAACATGCACCCTGCTGGCCCCTCCCACCAGCCACGATCTGCTTACGTTGCATAATGAAGCACAAAGACCCAGTGATGACATCATTTTGTTTTAATTAAGGTATGTAAGGAAAATGGAAAGGTTTTATATAAACATGTCATTAGCATGATAATAAAGGGGGAGGGGGGGAACCAGGGAAGGCAACATCTAAGCAGATTAAACTTCATCTTCAAGTGTCGGCTATTAGCATCCAAAGACATGACTTGTTGGCGACTGTCACTAATCTGGCTTCCCATCTGTATCTCGTCCGCTGTCTTCCTCGTCCCCGGCTGCTCCACATGTGGCTGGAACCTTCCAGCTCCACAGCTGGGCCTGTATATCTCTCTTCTGATCCGCAGATTATGTATCCTAATCCATCACCGCGCAGCGTATTTGGACGGGGCTTTTACATCAACATCGGCGATGTCGGCCAGAGGTCTGCGTGGCGGTGAGAGAGGAGTCATGAGAACGGCTTTAATGGCCGCCCCGCCGGGGACTACGCCAGATTCCAATGGTGTCCTCAAAAGTCACAGACGGTTTGGGGTGCAAACGTTCAACAGGGAAATTTGTTTTTTTCCTTTTTTATTAAAGTAGATGTAAACCCAAACTGGATGTATTTTGCTCCATCCTCTGCCTATCAAACTGTTATTTCTGGTTATTACCTTTTTTTCTTTAGTTCTGTTGATCTCCTGAAGTTTCTTTGCAGCCACTTCTTTTCTACATACACTCCAGCAATGGCATTTCACAGGGCAGGTTTCCTGATGGTGACAAGGGTGGACCTGTCTGTCTGTGTACTATGTGCTGAAACAGCCACTTGCAGTCACCATTAGAAGCCTGTCTCACAGGGTGACAACATAGGAGCACAATCGGGAGACAGGGACAGGGTGTTGTCACCCCATAACAGGATGGGTCTGAATAAGGACCTTCATGGCCTTGTTAGGTCAATGAAATTACAAGCATCCCCGCCCTGCAATTGCACATACACACAAAGCCATGGAAGCTCATGATATGGTGGACCTAATATGGCCACATGAGTCAGTGACGTGTCAATGACATTGACCAAATATGGTCTTGTCTTGTGACCATATTATGTCAATGATGTTCATGAGCATCCCCCTTCTGCAGTTACACATGCACAGACAGGCAGGGAGGCTCATGGCATTGTTGACCTAATATAGCCACATGGGTCAAAGACATAGGTCAATGATTTTGACCAAATATGGCCAAGTGGCCATATTAGATTTATGATCCTTGTGCTCGTGACATCACTGTTCCAATATGGCCACATGGCCATATTTGGTCAACATCGTTGACCTATGTCATTGACCCATGTGGCCATATTAGGTCAATGATGTCATGAGCATCCTCGTTCTGGTAACATCATTGACCCACTATGGCCACCAGGCCATATTTGGTCAATATCGTTGATCTATGTCTTTGACCCTTGTGGCTATATTAAGTCTTGTATGTCATGAGCATTGACATCATTGACCAAATATGGTCATATTTGATCAATATTATTGACCTATGCTAATTGTTTCCACATCCTCTGGTAGACCCTGTTGGTGCCCGCTCTTCTTGCATTCAATAATGTGGAGATGGCCCTACTTGGACAGCCTAGGGCCTCCAGCCTTCCCCTCTCAAGAACCAGACCATCAGATATAGATGGACCAGGCATGGATGTAGACTTGCCCCTTGTGATAGATCTGGTCTGGAGGGTAGAGGAACTGGGTCCCGGAAGCTGAGTTGCATCAGCAGGGGAAACCCTGGCCTATTTGGCCAGTATGGGAATATTGCCACTATCTCTGCTTCTTCCATCCTGAGCCTCGACAGAAACCGGAGAATTACAGGAACCAGGGGAAAGGCATAGGCCCTGTGGAGAACCGCCAATGGTCCGTCAGAGCATCTACCCCGGAAGCCTGGGGACAAGGAGACCAGTGTAGTATTTCTCTAGTCTGAAGTTGCACGGGGAGGCGAACAAGTCTACTTCCGGAATGATTCCCAGGGACAGGACCCACTTGAAGACTTTGGGATGGAGAGTCCACTCGTTGTTGTCCAGAGACACGCTCGACAGAAAATCTGCCTGAACTTTCTGGACTCCAGGGAGATAGACAGCTGTCAGGTTGGCCAGGTTCTTCTGGGCCCAGGTCATGATGGGCTCTACTTCCTTCAGCAGGGAGAGACTGCGAGTACCCCCCTGTCTTGATGTATGAGACTGCCGATGTCTTGTCCAGTCTTAGGAGGACTGAGGCTCCTGCCGTTAAGTGGTGAAAGGCCTGTAAGGAGAAGGAAAACTCCATATGCCTTGGGCTACTTCTGCCAAGCAGAGAGTGCCCCAGCCCCTGTTGCTGGCATCTGTTGCGATGGGGATCCAAGACATAGGATCAATGGAGAGACAATTGAGGAGGTTCCTCTGTTGTAACCACCAAGGAAGGCTCTCCTGCATGGATATGGTTATTCGGATAGAGTGATCCCGAAGCCCTTGGTTCCATTGCTGGAGGAAGACCTTCTGGAAGGGCCACATTTTCCACTGAGCCCACTTTACCATGGGTGTTGTTGCTACCATGGTGCTGATGATCTTTAGGCATTGAGAGGCTCGGAGATGAGAGGAGGACATTGCAACCCAAACTCTGTCCCGAATCATTGTGATTTTTTCAAGGGGTAAGGAGATGGTGCTCTTGATAGTGTCGATTTGTGCCCTGAGGAATACCAGGGACTGCGTAGGATCTAGATGGCTCTTTTCCAGGTTCATTAGCCAACACAAGTAGAGTGGAATCTGTGGATTAGCAACTGCTCCCTGTCCCGAGATAACAACAGCAGGTCATCCAGATAATGATACAGATGGATACCTCAGGCCCTGATCAGAGCCACGACAACCAACAAGAGTTTTGAAAACACACAAGGTGATGTCGTAAGCCTGAAGGAGAGGCAGGTGAACTGCAGATGGATTTGGTCGACAGCAAAGCAAAGATATTTCTGGAATTCTGACGCTATCGGGACATGGAAGTAAGCATTCATCAGCTCTATACACGAGCCAATCGCCTGGCTGGATTGCTTGACAGATCATGAGCAGTGTCTCCATCTTGAACTTCTCCTTCTTGATAAAATAATTCAAGTGGGTTAAGCCTAAAACTGGCCTCCAGGAGACGTTTTTCTTCAACACCATGAAGAGGGGTGAGTAGACCCCTTGAAACCTTTTGTCAGCTGGAACTGGTATTGCAGCGCCCTGGGTCACCAGAGAATCTGCGTAGGACAGGAGAATTTGCTTTTTCTCTTCCGAGAGAGGCAATGACGTGGGAATGAATTGGAGACTGGGTGGACTGCTGAATGTCCAGGCATGACCTGATGAGACTGTTTTGACGACCCAAAAATCTTTGATCGAGGCTGCCCAGACGTGTTTAGAATGAAGTACCTACCCGCCTGGGTAGGTGCAATATCAAAAAGACTTAGGGGCTTCTTGTCCACCGGAAGATGCCCCTTCTGAAAACTTCTGGCCTGAAGGCTGGTTTTATTTCCAGGTCTTCCTGAACTCACGACCAAAACCACTAAGCCTGCAAAGCGTCAAGCCTGCAAGTACTTACCAGCAGTAAGCCAAAGGATTCCTGGGAAAAACCACCGATCAGGCTTGTAGCATAACCCCAGGAATGAAAGAACTGACAGCCATGTAAAATAGCTGCCGCTGATGATGTCACCGTGTCCCTCAACGTCGCCACCCACCTCCGGTCGTGTGCCTGCGTGACCGCCGCCAGCCGTGCGCCTGTGCAACCGCCGCCGTATTATCAGAACTGTGCATGTGTGCACAAATCCTCGGTTTCACTCGAGGCTTGGCGAGTGCAGACAGACTTCCTGAAGCGGCAAACTGGAACGCAGAAGTTTTCCAGCCGCCATGGCCATAGAAAAAAACGGAGCCCGGAAAGGAACAACAAGGGGACACAAAACACAGAGACACGGCTGCCGTAATAATGATAAAAGCAAATACATCACCACCACCATGGCACGATCCCGACCAGACCTGGGACTGGGAGCTGCTGCTTGACCTACCGAACGGCCGGGGCATTAACAAGGCCTCCCACTAATAGCTGGGACGTTTGGCCACATCGCTGCTTGCCTGCCAATGGCCAGGTTAGTAAGCTCTTCATGGCATTGCATATTATCGCCCGTGTCCAACCCGCTAATAGCTAGGATTCCTGGACTTCAGAGAGGAATACTTTGA
Organism: Lithobates sylvaticus; assembly: GCA_028564925.1. Taxonomy (NCBI): domain Eukaryota; kingdom Metazoa; phylum Chordata; class Amphibia; order Anura; family Ranidae; genus Lithobates; species Lithobates sylvaticus. The sequence continues at coordinate 765,635,355 of CM053026.1, read as the reverse complement.
AACCACAGTATCCACGTGCACACCGCCAGGCTTGGACTTGCGGGAAACTTCATAAAAAGGTAAGACATCATCTTGGTCCTAGGAGGAGGACGAAAAAGGAACACGGCCTCTGGCCTGGGAACAAAGACAAATATTTATGGGAGAGGGGTCCTATGAGGTATCAGGGGGGCGGGATTAACCCACACGTTGGCTGCCATGGGGTCTGTCAGGAAAGCAAATCTTCTTTATTAGGACCATGTAATGTTTTGATTGATTGGTTTTTCAGCTGATTTAAAAAAGAAAAAAATGCATCCGGCTACTAGATGGCACCAAGTATGATGGGAAATATATATATATATACATCAATATATCAATGAAAAACGATCCATATATATATAATGGATCGTTTTTCATTGATATATCTATATATATATATATATATATATATATATATATTGATATATAGAAATATATATGGATCGTTTTTCATTGATTTAAAATGGAAAATACCACTTTTGGCCTACTAGATGGCGCTAAGTGTCATAGGAATTTCCCATCATACTTGGCGCCATCTAGTAGCCTATGACACTTAGCGCCATCTAGTAGACCAAATGTGGTATTTTGCATTTAATATTAAATATAAGTATATATATATATATATATATATATATATATATATATATATATATATATATATATATATATATATATATATATATAATCTATAAGATATGTATCTGATGCCGGGGCCAGTTTAATGGGTCGCAGTCCTCTCTCTTTGCAAACTGATACATCTGCTCCCTTTCTGTCTGCAATACGGGGGGCTGAGTAACTCTATATGTATAACTGTCAGCAGAAAAATCAGAAGATGAGACGCACTAAGTAGTGTAAAGGGAGGACAGAGGACACTATGAAAAAATAAGAATTACGTTGAATTATTAATGGCTCTATTTTGGGCGCAGCGGACGCTGCTACTCTGGGGGGTTCCCCGAGAGACAAACGCCAACATTGCTCATCAAGGACTGTTATTCCCTTACTTCCAGCTACATGTTGACCTGTACGAGTCGGCTGCTGGGACCTGTTTTGGGGATCCTTGTGAGGGATCTCTTGAGCCTTGAGGACTTGCCTTTTATTTGGTGATTTTCTTCATTCTGTATATGTGTCCCCATATTTGCTCAGCGCCATCCTAACAATCGTTTTAACAAGTATTCTATGAATGTAGCACTGAGTATCTCCAACTATCATCTCCTTCATGCCCCTGAAGAAGGGATTTACTTTGAATCTCCCGAAATGCGTCGGACCATAGGAGAAGTGCTTTTATCTCATATACTATGTATGGATTTTTATGTACTGCTATGTGCATGGTTGTTGTCTTTGACCGTCATACTGTTTTATGAAATAATACATTTTTCTATGTTTCGAAAATACTGTGTCTTCAAAAGTTCACCCTCAAAGTCCCTTAGTACCCGGGGGGGGGGGGGGTGCGTTCGGGGGACTCGTTTTCTATAAAGCATTAAATGGTCCTAATATAGAAGATTTGCTTTCCTGACAGACCCCATGGCAGCCAACGTGTGGGTTAATCCCACCCCCTCATGCCTCATAGGACCCCTCTCCCATAAATTTTCTTTATTAGGATCGTTTCTTGTGCCAATTGATTGTTTTTTCTGCTGATTTAAAAAAAAATGCATCTGGCTACTAGATGGCGCCAAGTATGATGGGAAATTCCTATGACACTTAGCGCCATCTAGTAGACAAATGTGGTATTTTCCATTTTAAATCAATGAAAAACATTCCATATATATATAGATAGATAGATAGATAGATAGATAGATAGATAGATAGATAGATAGATAGATAGATAGATATACCGTATATACTCGAGTATAAGCCGACCTGAATATAAGCCGAGGCACTTAATTTTACCACAAAAAATGGGAAAACGTATTGACTCGAGTATAAGCCTAGGGTGAGAAATGCGCAGCTACTGTAAGTGGAAAAGAGGGTCAACAATGCCCATTTGCAGCCTCACTGTGCCCATTTGCAGCCATAGGTCCCCCCGAACTTCAAACTTGGTAGTTAAGGGTTCCTAGATGCCCCCTAGCTGCAGCCAAAATGTGGGGTCTCTGGAGCCAAAGGGTCCCGAAATGACATTGCTGCAGATGGACACAGTTGACCGAATTTGGGGCCCGTATCTCGGGGTCACTTGGTGCTAGGAACCCCATCTTTGGGTATGTTGTAGTGCTAGTTCCACTGGGTTTGCATACCACATTTGGGGTTCCTAGCACCAAGTGGCCCCGGAATAGGGGGCCCCAAAGTCGGGTCGGAAAATGTCAAGCACTTTTCTGCAGCAGAGAATTACATTTTCCGACCCAACTTTGGGGCCCCATATCTTGGGGTCACTTGGTGCTAGGAACCCCATCTTTGGATATGTTGTGGTGCTAGTTCCAAATATGGGGTTCCTAGCCCCAAGTGGCCCGAGATATGGGGCCCCAAAGTCGGGTCGGAAAATGCAATTCTCTGCTGCAGAAAAGTGTTTGACTCCAGTATAAGCCGAGGGGGGCATTTTCAGCACAAAAAAATGTGCTGGAAAACTCGGCTTATACTCGAGTATATATGGTAGCACACAAAGTAGTACATAATATCCATACATAGTATATGAGAAAAAAGCACTTCTCCAATGGTCCGACGCGTTTCGGAAGATTCAAGGTAAATCCCTTCTTTGAAATGGCCCCGGCATCAGATACATATCATATGTGTATATATATATATATATATATATATATATGATATGTATCTGATGCCGGGGCCATTTTAATGGGTCGCAGTCCTCTCTCTTTGCAAACTGATACATCTGCTCCCTTTCTGTCTGCATATAGAGTAACTCTATATGTGTAACTGTCAGCAGAAAAAAAAAAATCAGAAGATGAGACGCACTAAGTAGTGTAAAGGGAGGACAGAGGACACTATGAAAAAATAATAATTACGTTGAATTATTAATGGCTCTATTTCGGGCGCAGGCCTTGTAGATCCATCAGGTGGTGCGACATGAAAGGCTATTGAATGGCAGAGATTCATCAGCCCTTTGCTGTAGTCTGCAGCTTCCTCTGATTAGGTTGGTAAAGCCATAAAACAGCAGACATGAGAGGCCTGCAATCTAATCAGCGGAGCGTTGCATGCACGCACACCAGATGCAGTTTACCTAATTGTCTTATCTCTGACCGCATGCATCCCAGATGTCAGCAATTATGGGGCCTTGTAAACACTGTGTTGTATGGATACAATATATAACAATATATATTTTTCTTCTTTTTTTCTTGCGTATATTTCTGTTGAACTGTCTATTTACTATGCCATTATCATAGGCAACCTGAGCACAAAAAAAAAAAATCTGATATTCCTAGTGTTAATGATCGGTCTTGTGCTGTGGGCCAATAGCACCACCTAGAGGACAATCTGGGTATTAATGGTATTATTCTTAGTACTTGGACTGCAATATGTTATCTTTTTGTTATTATCTTTTTTTTTTTTAAATACAGAAGATGATTAACTTAGAGTAGATATACACACCAAATTATAACTTTTTTTTCGAAAGAATTGTGTATCGTAAAACGATTGCCATTTTCCAAAATAGCACCATAACCTGTATGGTTGTACAGGGGTCACTGGAGGAACAGTACTGCAGGGGTCACTGGAGGAACAGTACTGCAGGGGTCACTGGAGGAACAGTAGAGCAGGGGTCACAAGAAGCAGAGGAGAGCAGGGGTCACTAGAGGTAACAAGAGTGCAGGGGTCACTGGAGGAACAGTAGTGCAGGGGTCACTAGAGGAACAGTAGTACAGGGGTCACTGGAGGAACAGTAGTGCAGGGGTCACTAGAGGAACACTAGTACAGGGGTCTCTGTAGGAAAAGTAGTGCAGGGGTCAGTGAAGACACAGTAGTGCAGGGTCCCTGAAGACACAGTAGTGCAGGGTCCCTGAAGACACAGTAGTGCAGGGTCACTGAAGACACAGTAGTGCAGGGTCACTGAAGACACAGTAGTGCAGGGGTCACTGTAGGAACAGTAGTGCAGGGGTCACTAGAGGAACGGTAGTACAGGGGTCACTGAAGACACAGTAGTGCAGGGGTCACTGAAGACACAGTAGTGCAGGGGTCACTAGAGGAACAGTAGTGCAGGGGTCACTGTAGGAACAGTAGTGCAGGGGTCACTAGAGGAACGGTAGTACAGGGGTCACTGAAGACACAGTAGTGCAGGGGTCACTGAAGACACAGTAGTGCAGGGGTCACTGTAGGAACAGTAGTGCAGGGGTCACTGTAGGAACAGTAGTGCAGGGGTCACTGTAGGAACAGTAGTGCAGGGGTCACTAGAGGAACGGTAGTGCAGGGGTCACTGTAGGAACAGTAGGGCAGGGGTCACTGAAGACACAGTAGTGCAGGGGTCACTGAGGACACAGTAGTGCAGGGTCACTGAAGACACAGTAGTGCAGGGGTTACTGGAGGAACAGTAGTGCAGGGGTCACAGGAGTACAGAGGTCGCTAGAGGTAACGAGTGCAGGGGTCACGGAGGACACAGTAGTGCCCACTAAGGCACGGGAGTCCCAGGGGACGTGGAGAACAAAGGGAGACACTGGAATCACCAGAGCATTGATCACCAGATATCTAATTATAGGGAGTGTGGTGAACTGGGACACTCCACCAATGCTGGGATACAAGGATGGAGGCCTTTCTGCCTGTACGGAGATCGGGGGGTTTTAACCTCCCTATGTGATTGGAGTCTACATTTCATTTTTAAAGTGCCGTAGTATTTTTCTCCTGCTGGGCCCTTCCCTTGTTATCGCTTTGGTTTCCTTTGTGAGCCACAAACTCCAGGCAGCGCCGAGGAGCATGTTCCCAATTGCCATTGGCCGCTGCGAGCAGCCGCAGAGTTTGCGCGTGTTTGACCCGACGACCCTTCGTCTCCGTCACACTCATAATCGGGAGGAGAGACCTGAGCGAAGACACGGCCGCCTTTAAACCTGATAGTGTGTCTGCCCGGCCTGTCAGCTGGATGAGGCCATTACGGATCGGAGGGGTCCGGGGGAAAAGCCTGACAGCTATTGTGTATCAGTCAGCATCACCTGGGCCTGAGTGGCGGATATAACGTGGCTCCGTCTGTTCTGTGTCACTGGGGGGGGGGGGGGGGGATATTTTCATCCTGTAAGTCGTCCTCCCACCGCCCCCAGCCCGCCAGCGCCATCACTCTATCCCTCATTCTATGCTTTCCACATAAAACCGTCACACACGTCACCGACACCCCACATCCGCCCCCTTCACCGGCTGCTTTTCACTTTGTGGCTCTTACATGAACGTTTCTTTGTAGCGAGAAGACCGCGCAGCGTAGGTTACCTCTGAACCGCCAATTACGAGAGGAACTCCAACCAAATAGCCGCGACCGCAAAATCCTATACCTGCCAGAATATTTACAGTTCTGTTCAGCCGCTCTTGAGGTTTACACACCCCTGCAATGCTATATATATATACTCACCGGCCACTTTATTAGGTACACCTATTCAATTGTTTGGTAACACAAATTGCTAATCAGCCAATCACATGGCAGAAACTCAATGCAATTAGGCGTCTAGTCATGGTGAAGAAGACTTGCTGAAGTTCAACCTGAGCATTAGAATGGGGAAGAAAGGGTATTTAACCACTTGCTTACTGGGCACTTAAACCCCCCTCCTGTCCAGACCAATTTTCAGCTTTCAGCGCTGTCGCACTTTGAATGACAATTGCGCGGTCATACAAAACTTTCCCCCAAATAGAGCTTTCTTTTATTGGTATTTGATCACCTCTGCGATTTTTATTTTTTGTTAAAAAAATGTAAAAAGGGTAATTGTTGTCCGTCATTGATGTACGCTGATGAGGCGGCAGTGATGGGCACCGATAGCTGGCAGTGATGGGTGGCAGTGATGGGCACTGATGGGTTACACTGATAGGCAGCACTTTTAGGTGGCACTGATTGGCGGCACTTGTGGGCATTGATAGGTGGCACTTGTGGGCATTGACAGGTGGCACTTGTGGGCATTGACAGGTGGCATACATGAGGCATAATTGCCTCTGACTTTTCGGGACCGATGTCCCTTTAAGATGAGCCGGTGATCGCCTTTTTTTTTCTCCTCCGCTGTCAGCATGAGGGGGAAAAAAAAACGATCACCGAGCTTTTGTTTTGACCATGTGATCAGCTGTCATTGGCTGACAGCTGATCACATGGTAAGGGGCCGGGACCCACCCCCCACCCCTTACTCGGATCGCTGATCACCCGAGTCTCAGTGACTTGTGATCACAGCGCGCAGGGAGCGTGCACAGGGGAGGCCATCATATGACGGCCTCCCGGGAATTGAGATCCGCGCTGTGGCCGTCATTCGACCATAGCGCGGATGTCAAGTGGTTAAGTGACTTTGAACGTGGCATGGTTGTTGGTGCCAGACGGGCTGGTCTGAGTATTTCAAAAACTGCTGATCTGCTGGGATTTTTTCTTATGGGAATTTACATTTTCTTTTAATAATTCTGTGTAAAAACACGATCGGACTTTCCGACGGGAAAAATGTTGGATGTGAGCTTGTTGGCTGAAAGTCCGACCGTGTGTACGCTCCATCGAAACATTTGCTGTCTGACTTTTCACCAACAAATGTTGGCTGGCAGGTTCTCAAATTTTTCCGCCTTGTTGTCGGACTTTCCGATCGTGTGTACACAAGTCCGCGCACAAAAGTTCCACGCATGCTCAGAATCAAGCACTCGGTCTTGTAAAACTAGCGTTCGTAATGGAGCTATCACATGACTATCGAACTTCCTTTTTATCAGCTCGTCGTACGTCTTGTACGTCACCACGTTCGTAATTGTTGGCCAACATTGGTGTGGCCGTGTGTATGCAAGACAAGTTGGAGCCAACGACCTTCAAACAAAATTCCACGGTTTTGTTGTCGGAAAGTCCGATCGTGTGTACGGGGCATAAGCGTTGAAACTTCTCAGAAGACCAGTTTGTGTGGGTACATTCCATTTGATGGCGAAGATTAGGAGGGCAGGTGTCCACAAAGTTGGGTCTCTTTCTGTGAACCCACAAACTTCTGATCTGCTGTGTCACTGCATATTTTTCCTTCTCAGTGTCAAAAATCACAAACCACATCCATCACATAATGACCCCACTCATGTGCCCGCATTTTTCATTTATTTGACATGACTGAGAATGCAACGGGAGAAATGAGACTCCTGCGAAATCCATAATATGAAAAGCCTTGAAATCCAGGGAATAGTTCAGTGCTGAAACCCCTATGAAATTTCAGATGCCGCTGGTGAAGTTCCACACACTTCCCTCCACTATTACTTGTAATATGAGTGTTGGGCGGACTAGATTTGAGATACTTTAAATTTAATTTAATTTTTTTTAATGCAGATCCCAAAAGTTGGTAGTTGCGATGTGCTTCGTACCAAGCTTGGGTCTAACTGTGCCAATGTCTCTGTGCTTGCAGGTAGAATTATCGGACGGGACATCTCACACAATCACGGATGCCTATGCCGGAAAGGAGTACATCATCCAGGTGGCAGCCAAAGACTATGAAATTGGCACGTGGAGCGACTGGAGTGTAGCGGCACATGCCACGCCGTGGACGGAAGAGCCCAAATACATCACCACAGAAGCCCAGAAAACAGGTGAGAGGGGCCAAGGGCCAAACGTGGGCACACTCCGGGTATGTCTGAATTAATCCCAATTTATATAGGATGTGACTCCACAAAGTCTGATATGTATGCATGAGCAACACCGAGCCATTAACATCGTTCTGCACCAGAGGAGCTTACACTCTAATGTCCCCCACCCCACAGTCACGCACTATTATTATGTAGCGGCCATAACCCTCGATGGGGCGGCCTTGACTTTTGGGCTTACCGGTTACCTCCGCTTGGCTTGTTCCTCCAGGTCTAGGGGTTCCCAGAGTTAATACCCAACGACTTTGGACGCCGACACCATAAAAGTCCTTTAGAAAGGTTTTTATTTGCAGGGGTAACATCCAATAAACACAGTCTCATGGGGGAACAGAGGGCAAGGGTGAAGAAACTCAGGCACCTTGAACTGCTAGGTATATGAAAGTCTCTATTTGCCAACCGAGAGAGTAGCCACTCGCAGCTGGGCGCCTCAAAGCTGAACAAATCTCTAGCCAGAGATTATGGCAGTCAGCACTTGAATTCGGAACTTGCAAAGTCTCTGACCTTGAATTAAAGTAGCACTCAGAAGCAAACAGGAACCTTTCCTCAGTACCTGGAACGTTATCCGTCTCCTTGGCAGTATTGGGGAAGCGTGGATTCTCTAGTGTCCTTTACAACCCAGCAACCAGGCACTTCTTGGGATGCCAGCTTGTTGGCCCTCCTCCGAAGAGTCCTCCCCCGGACGCTTACACGAGCTGCGGTGCCCCTCCAAGATTGAGAGCGCATCCGGACGCCTTGAATCCTTCCTCAGTTACTGCGGCTCGGACCAGCCGGTTCCGAGACTCGGGAACAGATGGATCCTTGCCCCAGACTAGGGTTGTCCTGATAACGATACTAGTATCGGTATCGGGACCGATACCGAGCATTTGTGCGAGTACTTGTACTCACACAAATGCTCCCGATGCCTGACCGGAAGTCAGCGGGCGGAACAGCGGAAGTGACGCTCCGTGTCGACGTTGACGGTTGGACATCCCGACACTCATCTTGGTACACCCTGCACTCGGCCACAGTAAGCCAGCAGCGGACATCTTGTTACACCCAGCCCATATAGTTCAGGCTGGGTGTAACAAGATGGCCGCTGCTGCTTTTATGCGGCCGAGTGCAAGGAGTACCATGAGGGGCCGTCGCAAGAAGTCCATCAGTGCTCATAAATGCCACCTATCAGTGCCCAATGTCCATAAGTGCCACTCATCAGTGCCAGCCACCTGTCAGTGCCAGACACCTGTCAGTGCCATCTGTCAGTGCCAGCCACCTGTCAGTGCTCGCCATCAGTGCCATCTGTCAGTGCCAGCCACCTGTCAGTGCTCGCCATCAGTGCCATCTGTCAGTGCCCACCATCTGTCAGTACGACCTGTCAGTGCCCACCATCAGTGCTACCTGTCAGTGTCCACCATCAGTGCCACCTGTCAGTGCCAGCCACCTTTCAGTGCTTGCCATCAGTGCCATCTGTCAGTGCCCGCCACCTGTCAGTGCCCGCCATCTGTCAGTACCACCTGTCCGTGCCAGCCACCTGTCAGTGCCCGCCATCAGTGCCACCTGTCAGTGCCCGCCACCTGTCATTGCCATCTGTCAGTGCCCGCCATCTGTCAGTGCTCATCAGTGCCACCTAATCCTATCAGTGCTCATCAGTGCTGCATGTCAGTGCCACCTAATCTGTACTAATCTTGTGCTTTGAAAACTGTCACATGACATTAAAAAAAAAGTATCGGTAATTGGTATCGGCGAGTACTTGAAAAAAAGTATCGGTACTTGTACTCGGTCTTAAAAAAATGGTATCGGGACAACCCTACCCCAGACCAAGCGGGTCTGTGGGGTCAGTCAAACTATCCATGTTACAGGGCGGCACGCGCTCCCGTGACCGGGACCCCTCACGGGGCTACCCCGGGTCCAGATTCAGGAATAGGCAGCTATGGCCGAACGAACCCCAAACACTTGACTCCAGCCTCTTAAGTACCCCTCCCCAGACTCCTCAGCGGGGCCAAACACACCCACTGATTGGCTCAGAGGAATGCCGATACCCAAAACGTCCAACCAGACCTGGTTCTAAACCTGTCACGTGTGCCTTACCACACACATGATCAGGCAGAACCCCAACACAGCCCAGCAAAACGATGCCAAAGTTAACCTACTCAATTAGCTCTCAGAACCCCTTTACTGACCTGAGCGAAAAAAAACTACTAAATTTACACATAGCGGACACCTTGCAAAGGTGTCACCGCCAGGGCCATCTTAAGAGCGTTATAGGCCCCTGGGCAATACAGTGCACTGGGGCCCTGTCTACACGATCACCCACGAGAATAAAAATGCAAATTATCAATGAGGCTATATTTATTGGTACTTCCAACAAAATCAGTGTTTAAACATTAACACAATGTTTGGACAATATAACACGAGTTTGATGGGCACAGTGGCAGCGTTTGGGCACAGTGGCATCATTTGATGGGCATAGTGGCTGTGTTTAATGGGCACAGTGGCAGCTTTTGATGCGCACAGTGGCAGCTTTGATGGGCACAGTGGCAGCTTTGATGGGCAAAGTGGCTGTTTGATGGGCACAGTGGATGTGTTTGATGGGCACAGTGGCAGCTTTTGAGGGGCACAGACAGTGGCTGTGTTTGATGCACAACTTGAACTTACTTAAGTAGACATTGTTAGACCTACTTGAGGCCGCCGGCCTGGTGCAGTACAATGTGTCACTCACAGCAGAAAGGCAGAGCCAGCTATCCAAAGGCTGTCTTTCCGCTCCGCTCCCTCTCCATGCTGTCTGAAGAACATGGCAGAGGTGGGCGGAGCCTGTTCACTAGCCACTGGGGTAGCCGCGGTACGATATGAATGCTGGGGCGGCCGCGGCCTCTGATTGACGTCACTGGTTGGTAGCTAGATGCCGGCCGGCAAAGTGAGCAACCAGTGCAGTCAGTTAATTTAGGCAGCAGATTGCAGCGCTGAGGATCAGCCCTGGATGGGGCCCTCCAGACAAGTGGAGCCCCCGGGCAACTGCCCAGCATGCCCAGTGGAAAAAACGGCCCTGGTCACCGCTACAATTATTATACATTTATATAGCTCTGACATATACCGCAGTGCTGTACAGAGAAGACTGAGCCAGTCACATCAGTCTCTGCACCACGGGAGCTTACACTCTAATGTCCCACCAGCACACTAGTTCAGGAAGAATAACTCTGAATCCAAGTCAAAGTTTGGAAGCCCAGGAAGGCCTCAGTATCTGATCGTTCCTGAGCTGGGCTGCAATTTCTCTTCTCCATGGAAGGGTTAAAGAGTCTGCAGCCTTTGTGGGTCTTCATTATTTACTCATTAGGGTTTAATTACCCTTGTAATGTTCCAGCTTGAGAGGTCAGCGGGCCCCAACTCCCCCAGGTGGAGTTTTTCATTGTGTCCTGGCAGGGGGGGGTGTCGTGTTCTAGAAGGATCAGAGCTCAGTGCCAAGCAAACAAGGCTTTGATGTTGAGTATTAATAATGAGGATATAATATATAATGTTCATGGGACAAGCTGCGGGGGTTTATATGGAGGCCTCTCAGGGTGGAAGGAGGATGTATGGATTAGACGCAGACACTGGAGAGACGTCTCTGGGAAAAGCAAATCACATTACACACATATATCATCTTCTGTCCTTCCTATGGTGCCTACATGGTGCAACCCAATTACACGGGTCATCCGATTCTTCTGTGCATCTCCAGAAAACAGGTCCAAGTTTGGAATTTTTCAAGAGCTGCTTGCTTATGTCAGATGAGTGCAAAATGAACAAACAGTGTGATCAGGCTGAGGGAAAAGCAAACAGAATTGTATAGTTTATCACTAGAGGGGTCACCAGCAGGAGGAAGGAGGTCCTGATTTCTCCATATAGGTCTTTATATCACTAGAGGGATCACCCACAGGAAGAAGGAGGACCTAATTCCTTTATATAGATCTTTATATTACTAGTGGGATCACCAACAGAAGAAGGTGGTCCTGATTCCTCTATATAGATCTTTATATCACTAGAGGGGTCACCAGCAGGAGGAAGGAGGTCCTGATTCCTCTATATAGATCTTTATATCACTAGTGGGATCACCAACAGAAGAAGGTGGTCATGATTCATCTATATAGATCATTATATCACTAGAGGGGTCACCAGCAGGAGGAAGGAGGTCCTGATTCCTCTATATAGATCTTTAGATAACTAAGGGGTCACCAGCAGGAGGAAGGTGGTCCTGATTCCTCTATATATATCTTTATATCACTAGAGGGATCACCAACAGAAGAAGGTGGTCCTGATTCCTCTATATAGATCTTTATATCACTAGAGGGGTCACCAGCAGGAGGAAGGAGGTCCTGATTCCTCTATATAGATCTTTATATTACTAGCGGGATCACCAACAGGAGGAAGGAGGTCCCGATTCCTCTATATAGATCTTGAGAAAACTAAGGGGTCACCAGCAGGAGGAAGGAGGTCCTTATTCCTCTATATAGATCTTTATATCACTAGAGGGGTCACCAACAGGAGGAAGGAGGTCCTGATTCCTCTATATAGATCTTTATATCACTAGAGGGGTCACCAGCAGGAGGAAGGAGGTCCTGATTTCTCTATATAGACCTTTATATCACTAGAGGGATCACCTGGAAGGAGGAAGGAACTCCTGATACCTCTATATAAATTGTTATATCACTAGAGGGGTCACCATAAGTAGGAAGGAGGTCTAGATTCCTCTATACAGTGGAACCTCAGATTATGAGCATACTCCGTTCCAGGAGAATGCTCGTAAAGTAATGTACTCGCATATCAAAGCGAGTTTTCCCATTGAAGTCAATGGAAACTAAAATAATTTCTTCCGCATTGACTTCAATGGGATGCAATACCGCATGCGGCCTGAGGCGGGGGGCACCGGAGAGCCTCAGAAACGGGCGAAAAGGCCCGAGCACACTTCGGCTGACCTCGGCAAACCTCAGAAAAAGACTCCGTTCACTAGCTTTTCCGAGGTTTGCCGAGGTCAGCCGAAGCGTGCTCGGGCCTTTCCGTGCATTTCCGAATGCTGACGATTGGCGGTGTTCGGCTCCAGCGCCCCCCACCTCAGGCCAAAAGCGGTACTGCACACCGATTTTGGCCTGAATCCTGCCTGTTTTGCGAGACAACACTCGCAAACCGAGTTAGGATTTTTAGAAATACAGTGCTCGTTTTGCGAAACACTCGTTAACCGCGTTACTCGCAAACCGAGGTTCCACTGTATATATCTTTATATCACTTGAGGTATCACCCACAGGAAGAAGGAGGTCCTAATTCCTCTATATAGATCTTTATATCACTAAAGGGGTCACCAGCAGGAGGAAGGAGGTCCTTATTCCTCTGTATAGATCTTTATATCACTAGCGGGATCACCAACAGGAGGAAGGAGGTCCTGATTCCTCTATATAGATCTTGAGATAACTAAGGGGCCACCAGCAGGAGGAAGGAGGTCCTCTTTATACCTTTATATCACTAGAGCAGTCATCAACAGGGGGGAAGGAGGTCCTGATTCCCAGGGGCTGACTGGCAACTGTTGGCCCAGGGGGTGAGTACAACCTGGAGCCCCATGGTGCAGGGACATAGCCCCCCTCCCACTTTCCCTTTTCCCTGCCTCCTCCCAACTCCAATCCCAGGCTGAATCTCCGCTCCAGGTACTCTCTTCAGGTCGGGCTGGACAGCGCCTGCTGCACCGACTTCAAGTTCCAGAAAGGGGGGCTGCGGGGTGGAGTTAGGGCAGCTTGGTCTGGGCTCGCTGAGAGAGGGGAGCCTCCCTCCGACAGAGCTGGCTTCTGCTCGAACATGGCATATACCATCCATGCCAGTGGGGGGGGCCTGTCCTTGTCCTCATCCCTCACTCAGTAGGACACCAATGGGGACCTTTTACTCCTCTTCACCAGGCAGCCTTTAGGCATGTCTAGATGTGAATAAGGTTCCGGAGGGAAAGATTCTCAATAAGTAATAAGTAGTTTGAACATACTTGGGACAAACATCGATCTATACTCAGACAAAGTAAAAATGCCACTCTTCTATGTTTCTATATAAGAAATTTTTTTTTTTCTTTTGTAGTAAAATGATCACATTAAAAAAAAAACAAAAATCTGCATGGCAGATCAAGAAAAATGGATCTCAGATCTTATTGACCATTTAGATCTGCCATGAGTAGCTAGCGTAATGATGGATGCATACTTACCAATAATATACTTACAGTAGTAGAACTAAAGGCAAGAAGGGAGGGAGAATTCAACCATTGTCCTATTGAGGATTCTCCCTCACTTCCTGTTCCTTAGACAAAGCAGGAAGTGATCAAATTCTATGAGCATGTCTGCTGGTGGTGAGTCAGAATAGGGAGACAGCGGGCGCTTCCCAGGTGTGTGTCTGACTCACCGTGTATGAGATGCTGCTTTGCTGAGCGAGGAGAGCATTATTGTGAGGAGAAAGCTGCCGTCATCTTAGTGGAGGCCCGGGCTAGGACATCCTGGATTGTTTTGGACTTCGTTTTGGAGCAGGGGGCCCCACAGAGCATAGTGTGTGATCCGGGCGGGAGGTGAGTGACGGCAGTGCCAGCGTTGGCTATTAGCAGCCATTTATTCCCCGAGCTGAGCCTCAGGCTTGCATGTCTGCCCTGACGGCTTTGCGCATGTGCCTCCAGATTAGTAGGACATTTAGTGGACAAGACAAACCAGTAGGTAGTCATATGGGAAGAACATTAACTAGATAAGAACAGCATGTAGCCAATCAGATCAGTGTAACATTAAAAGGACCAGACCAACCTGTGGTCAACCAATTAGTAGAACATCCACATCAATAGATAAGACCACCTGTATCCAATCAGATTAGTTGGACAAATAAATACAAGACCAACTCATCACAGTGAAGCCATGACAGCCCACTTAATAAGGGTTTACTTAAAGTGGTTGTAAACCCTTACAAACCACTTTGACCTACAGGTAAGCCTAGATTAAGGCTTACCTGTAGGTCCAAGAAATATCTCCTAAACCTACATGGTTTAGGAGATATTTGCCAAAAGACAGGCACCGCTGTCTACGGGTTTACTTCCTCTTTAAGATGATAGAATAATGTTGTACCATATTGTAGAGACAGCAGTAGAGACCTAGTGAAGGCCAGAGTTTGGGGAGTTTTAGTAGCAGTTCCAAGGCCATGCAGTTTTACAGGACACCTGAGAAGTGTGTCTCTGTGCTGGACCAGAAAGACATAATACCAATCTGTATCCAATCAGATCAGTAGAACATTCAGTGGACAGGACCAAACAGTAGGCAATCAGTTCAGTAGAACATTAAATAGACAAGACCAACCTATATCCAGTCTGATTCATAGAACATTGAATGAACAAGACCAACCCGTAGCCAATCATATTAGTAGAACATTCAGTTGACAAGATCAACCAGTAGTTAGCCATATCAGTAGAGCATTAAATGGACAAGACCAACCTGTAGCCAATCAGATCAGTAAAACATTGAATGGAGAAGACCAAACTGTAGACAATCAGATCATTAGAACATTAAATGGAGAAGACCAACATGTGGACAACCAATCAGCAGAACATCCAACAGACAAGACTGAATGTAGCCAACCAGATTAGTAGAACATTAAGAACAAGACCAGCTAATTTTCGATTACACCAGTAAAACATTCAATAGACTGGACCAACCTGTGGCCAATCAGATCACTAAACTTTCACTGGAAAAGTTTACCTTTTGCCAATCAGAATAATAAAACATTTAATGGAAAAGATCACCTGTAGCCAATCAGATCAGAAGAACATTCAGTGGACAAGACCAACCAGTAGTTAGTCATATCAGTAGAGCATTAAATGGACAAGACCAACCTGTAGCCAATCAGATCAGTAAAATATTGAATGGAGAAGACCAAACTGTAGACAATCAGATCATTAGAACATTAAATGGAGAAGACCAACCTGTGGACAAGCAATCAGCAGAACTTCCAACAGACAAGACTGAATGTAGCCAACCAGATTAGTAGAACATTAAGAACAAGACCAACTAATTTCCAATCAGACCAGTAGAACATTTAATAGACCGGACCAACCCATGGCCAATCAGATCACTAAACTTTCATTGGAAAAGTTTACCTTTTGCCAATCAGATTAATAAAACATTTAATGGAAAAGATCACCTGTAGCCTATCAGATCAGTAGAACATTCAGTGGACAAGACCAACCAGTAGTTAGTCATATCAGTAGAGCATTAAATGGACAAGACCAACCTGTAGTAAATCAGATCAGTAGAACATTCAGTGGACAAGACCAGCCAGTAGTTAGTCATATCAGTAGAGCATTAAATGGACAAGACCAACCTGTAGCAAATCAGATCAGTAAAACATTGAATGGAGAAGACCAAACTGTAGACAATCAGATCATTAGAGCATTAAATGGAGAAGACCAACCTGTGGACAAGCAATCAGCAGAACATCCAACAGATAAGACTGAATGTAGCCAACCAGATTAGTAGAACAGTAAGAGCAAGACCAACTAATTTCCAATCAGACCAGTAGGACATTCAATAGACTGGACCAACCTGTAGCCAATCAGATCACTAAACTTTCATTGGAAAAGTTTACCTTTTGCCAATCAGATTAATAAAACATTTAATGGAAAAGATCACCTGTAGCCAATCAGATCAGTAGGACATTAAATACAAGAACAAGCCATGGCCATCTAGTTTAGGGTAACCTATAACTACTTAGATAACTGGAATATTTAAGGAGCACATTGTACATGTAGACAATTAAACCAGTAAAGCTTTCGTAAAACAAGTTACAGCTTAAAATATATCTAATAAATGTAACTGCCATTAACCCAGCCCCCACACCAGCCTTTTCATCCACAGTCGTCTTGTGTAATATTTTTAATGGGTTTCATTCTGCCTGAACTTTGTACCATTCGGCTTTTTGTTGTATGAAGATGTTTGCTCAGCGAGCCCCGGCAGCGATCCAAACTGTACATTTTCTTGTACGGTTTAGTAGCTGCAGTATCACCTAACAGGAAATTGGCCGTTTCCTAAATTAATTTCCATTTAAAAGCGCGCGCCTCCCCCCTCCCCACTGCTCACCTCGCTCGCTTGCTGGGTAGGAGCTTTGGAGTGGAAGGGAACTTAGCAAGAAGGAAGCTATTTGAGCACTGTAACAAGCCATATATCATAATTATCATCAGCCCTGCACTGTAATTGACTTAAGGGCCATTGGGGAAAATCCTGCTTTTTAGAGCAGAATGTGAATGACGTTCCCCGGGATGTAAATAACCGGATTTAGAATATGAATTATGTGCTCCAGAATGGGTTTTGTGAGCTCGGAAAACATGAATGACTGGGCTCGAAATGGGAAACCTGCACTTAAATGAAGACGGATGTTGTTTGCAATGCAAATGATAACGGAAGACTTTGGAAACTTTCAATTTATAAAGTGTTTCATGGCCCTGTGGCCTGGGATTCTGGATTTACAAAGTGCGGTAGAATAGAAAAAAGCATGCACATGAAATCAAGGCGATAATTGTCTAGGTGGGCCTGGGGAAGGAAATTCCTGTCCCCCCTGTCGACAGTTATTAGAGTCCATCTGTTTCAGGCTTAAAAGGAATGTTTTTAATGTATATCAAAGCCAAAACTTTTCTCTTTTTATTTCAGATAGAGCAGGGAAGGTGAAAAGTGAACCTTCCATGGCTTTTATGTAAGCTGCCTGCCCCCTCCAACAGAAATGGCTCAAAAAAGCCATTTTTGAAGAACTCAGAAAAAAAAAATACTCACTTTGGCCCCCAGTCTCCCTCCAACCAGCACCAATGATGCCGTTATGCCACCTGGCAGAGATGGAAGCTTGAAATCCCATGAGAATGCACTTGTGCAATGGGCTGGAGTTAATTCTCACGGGATTTGGATCTCCCAGCTCTGCCAAGGGGGGAATTGGTGGCTCCTCAAAGTGATGGAGGCTGGTTGACATCCATTGCCTTCTGCTTGCATTGGAAGGCCAAATTGAAGGCTATTCTTCCTTTTTTGTCCCATTGGGGACATTTCCTTTCGCTTTCTGTCCTGTACACACAACAGGAAGTGAGAGTAGATCTATCTAAAGTCCTCTTAGCAAGTTGTTACCAGAACAGATTTCCCCATTGGAAAAAAGGGTCTCTTGATTTCATCCACATTGACAGTGGTCACAAGGACAAAGAGCGGGTAGGGCAAGCCATAGATGATGCAATTTTCTTTCTTGCAGCCACGGGAAAACTGCTCTATTCCCCCATCAGCACAGTCAACCTTGATGGGGGAATCCCTCCCGCAGCGCAATTGTGTTTTACTAGCAGGGAACCTTCCCTCCTGACAGACTACTGCTAGCGGCTATAGCTGCCGGCAGTGATCGGATACAAAAAATCCAACAAGATGATTGTACTGAAGTCAATCAATGGACTTCAGTACAACCAGCCTGCCCAAAGATGGATCAAATCTTGGCTGGTCCCTGCTGAACCGGCCGAGATTCGATCCATCTATGGCCAGCTTAAAGCTGACCATACACAGTTTTTTTTTTGTTCAGCCAGCTGTTACCTGCTCCAACTTGTTCAATTCTCACCTAGGCGTGAATTACATGCACTTAGACATGACTGCTGCCCACCCACAGCCTTGCATAAGGCAGCTTGGCAGCATCATACAATCTTGTACATGCACACTTGAGAGCAGGTGTTCAAAATATCCAACCAGTCAGAAACTCCAACTACTTAACTTCCAGTTTCTTAAAACCAGCAGTAATTGGAGATTTTGAGGAACTGCTGTTTGGACACAACACCGGCAACCAAATAGAGTCCGGTGCAGAATATAATGGGCGGAGATTCTTACTCCACTCCGATACTAGCCAACAAAATGGCCGCCTCCAAGGCGGTAACAAGTTTGTCCTCATTACCCGCTGTGCTGTCAAAACAGCTAAATCTTCCTGTACCGGACTTTATTCGGTTGCCGGTATGTCAAAATATCCAATTACTGATGTTTTCAAGAAACCAGAAGTTAAGTAGTTGGAGTTTCTGACGGGTTGGATATTTTAAAAGAACACCGGCTGTGATTCCTGAGGAAGTCACCGCCAACTGCCATATCCAAGATGGCGGCAATAGAGACCTGTAGCAAAAAGATTTTTTTTTTATTGCTAAACTTCCTCTTTAAAGTCTTGGGACCACCTCCTCTCTGTATATAAATATCTCTTCACATTCATAATATTAAAGAGAGTTCCACCCAAAAGTGAAAGTTCCGCTTATCTTATCCCCCCCCCTTCCAGTGCCACATTTGGCACCTTTCGGGGAGGGGCGAGCGGGTACCTGTTTTTGACAGGTACCATGTCCCTACATCCGCCAAAACTCACCATGGCGAGATAAGTCAGAAGTCCGGCCCCCCCTTCTCCTCCCTCCTCCTTCCCCTGCTGCCAGGCCAGTAAAAGAGCACAGCGTGCTTCATGCATGTGCAGTAGGGAACCAACTGTGAAGCCGCAAACTTCACTGCCGGGTTCCCTTACCGGCAATGGTGGTGGCAGTGCCCGAGAGCCAATTAAAACATCGCCTGGGGTGCTGACATCACTGGATTCCAGGACACGTAAGTGTCCTAATATTTCAAGTCAGCAGGTACAGTATGTGTATAGCTGCTGACTTTTATTTTTGGAGGGGGGGGGGGGGGCGGAACTCCGCTCTAAGAACGTGAGAAGATATTAATATAGAGCCGGTGATCCCACAACATTAAGATAGTTATCATTTTTATTTATCTTTTTAAATACATTTTGTGTGTGTGTGTGTGTGTGTGGGGGGGGGGGGGGGGTCCCTTAGACTCCATTTTATATATACATTTGATATTGCTACAATAAATCTGAGTTTATTCTTCTTACTTTTCGATACATTCATTATTGCCGAGATCTCAATTATGTTTATTACCGATTCATGTTTACAGTTGAGTGGGCAATAAGGTGTAATTTATTATATTTATTTGTTACTGACTATAGCACCAAATCATCTATACCCTTGGCTCTGGTTTTGTTGAGAACACACTGTAAAAAATTATTTTGCACACAATTACAATTGCTATGACGCCCCATCCTTCTCCAGCTACTAGCAATAAAAAACCTGATAGGGGTTCCAACCCCTCGCCACACCATCCAAAATCGAACACAAGCATTTTTTGGCTTTTTGATAAATTTTCAATTTTTAAAATTTCGATCTACTCATCTTTAGACGCACGTTGTAATATTTGGTAAATGTCAGTCGATTGATGTATGCAGTGCGATTGCGAGGTGTATGTACGATGACAAGACAAGTGAGCTGTATCATAACCTCTTGTTTTTCATCTCTCATTTAGAAACCACAACGACAATCACAACAACGACCACAACGACTTATATGACACCTCCAACTATCAAGCCATGCGATCCAGAGCCAACAGACAACTCAGCCCAAGTATTCTGGCCCTCTCTATTGTTATTGGTTCCAATTGGAATTTTATTTATGTGGTAAGAGTCTCTCATTCCGCCATTGCTAATGTCAATGTGCTGTCCAATCATATTATACAGATTTGACATACCATGTATCAATGAAAGACAGCTTGTGTGGAGAGAAAAAAAAAAAAAATAGAGCTCCAAGCCAGAGATTGGAAGCTGCCTTGATCGGCGCAATGACCAATCAAGAGACAACTCTACTTCAAACTGCAAAATGACACATGGCTTGGCATTCGAGCAAGGTGTCACTACATTTTACCTGAGCTACTACTTACCTGTCCTTGTGACTCGGAGTGACCTCCTGTGCCCTCTAGTGTCATCTACTGTGCTCCAGTGCACCCATATCATCTAGTGACTCAGAATGACCCCTGGTGTGCCCCAGTGTCATCCCATGTCCCCCAATGTACCAGTGTGCCCCGTGACTCCAGAGCATCCTATGTCATCTAGTTACTCATAGTGTATCCTGTGCATCTTCACAACACCTGTGTCTCCACACAGTCACTGGTATGCTCCATAGCTGTCTGGCCTGTTGCTCCACCATCACCACGTTCTACTTCCTGCCCACCCTTAGGGACAGTGGATACAGACCTTCGTTCTTGATGTCAGTTAGCTTTGGAAAAGACCCTACACCAAGCCCTAGATTTTGAGACAACCTATCCTTATGGCTTGGCGTTCTCATCCTTTCCTTCCATACCCACTGGGGCTCGATTAGGGCAAGAGAAATTGCCATAATATTAAGATTATTCAATACAGTTAGATTACCAAAATTTTAGTCCAGCGCTCCACCACCACAATTCCTCAATGAAAGGCCTGCTACACTCCACCATCAATGCCTGATAATGTCTCACAACCCTCATGTACAGTGGATATGGACCCCCCTCCTTGATGGTAGTTTGCTTTTGATAAGACCTTGCACCAAGACATAGATATTGAGAGCACCAGTCCCTGTGGTTTGGTGTTCTGATCCTTTCCTTCTTTATTCATTGGGGCTCCACGGGGTAGTAGAGTCCAGCGCTTCACCACCCCAATTTCTCAAGAAAATGTAAGCCATGCTTCACCATCAATACCTGATACTGCTTTTAACCCTCATGTACAATGGCTAGAGACTATCTTCCTTGATACCAGTGGGCCCATGATAAGACCCTACACCAAGCCATAGATATTGAAAGCACCAGTCCCCAAGGCTTGGTGGCCTAACCCTTTCCTTCCATACTCACTGGAGCTCCATGGGGCAGTAGAGAACTGCCATAATATAACAATTATTCAATAAAGTTGCATCAACAGTCCAGTGCCTTACCACCACAATTTCTCAATAAAAGGTCTACCATGCTCCACCGTCAATACCTGACACTGCCCTGCAACCCTCAGGTAGGGACCCTTTTTCTTGATGGCAGTTATCTCTTAATAAGACCCTACACCAATCTATAGACTTTGAGAGCACCAGCCCTTATGGCTTGGTATTCTGACCCCTTCCTTCCATACCCACTGGGGTTCCATGGGCAATAGAGCTGATGTGATATAAAAATTATTCAATACAGTAGGATCACAAAGTTCATTTTTTTTTAGTCCAACGCTTCAGTCCATGTGGACTGGAGGAATCCCTATTGCTTTCCTTTTTGTTTGCAACACCTGGTTTGAAGACAGCCAAATGTAAGCAAAGTACTATATACACATACTTAGCCTGGGAAGACAACTGCTAAGAGGTAATATGTCCTATTTGCAAATTTGCATGGTGTTCTATTAAAGTTGACCTAATTCCAGATGTTAAATATAAAAAAAAAAAAAATGAATAGCAATATAAAAAAATATAAAAAAGAGATTAAAAAATAACTAAACATAAATTAAAATAAAGCTATTACGGTTGTGTTTTAGGTTACCATTAAAATAACTAATTATTTTAAAAGTGCAGTTGTCTTTTTGTCTTTTTGCATGCAGGTTATCTGTAAAATAAACAAAATGTGTAGTATTGCAGAAAAAAAATTTTTTTTTTTTAGACTTGTTTCTGTAAACTTTCAATAATGTACCTTTTAATATGTGAAATTTGAGATGACAAATTGAAAATCTCACACAATTTTTTTTTTTTTTTTCGTTTTGCAGATTCCTTATTTGGATTTTCACAAAAAAAGTATTTCAATATTTTTTCTCTATTTTGCACATGTTAAGGAGGATACAACTTATTTTCATTTTATCTTCATTGGTTATAAATTTTTATTTTCCTTGGAATGGACAAATTCGCCTGAGAAAAAAAAAATGGAACATTGCCATGCCCAGCAATTAAAAGAAAGAAAAAAATTATAGAAAAAATAATGGATAAAACAAAACACACAACGTAAGATAAAATTGAACAGTAAATAACAATACTTGGATATATAAAAATTCTGCCAAAACAAGGAGTGCTTTATTGAAAGCAAACCAAATGTACACATTGCACAGCGTAATCGTGGGCAACTGGACAAACTCACTATTTTTGAAAACTTTCTGGATGATGGGGCGCTAAAAAATGTCATAGGATCATACAGCTATACCACCATGCCAAAGACAACTTCTAGAGTTTTACCCACAATGCTGTGCTTTCTCACATACCGCGTAAATCAATGCCGCTTCTTTCTTGAGGAGAGAAAAAAAACTTGGAAATGATCCTTATGGAATGTTCTGAGCCACAGATCAATTATCACTCTATTGATGTTCCTGGAACCGCACGCGCCTTTCTTTTTTGATGCTTTTTCTCTTTTTTTGCCAAATGGGAAGACTTTGCACATCTTAATTTTCACCTTCTTTGAGTTGTTGGTTAAGACTTTGAAGGAGGAATCTCCTTACCCTCAAATTTGATACCACAAGACAAAAAGTGTTGGTATTGTGGCTGGTACCGTGTCTCAAGGCAAACAATCCATTGAAATTGGTCTGGGAAGCTATGGAAGTTCCCTGACGCTGCTGTGAGCTTCTTTAGGAGGTGAACATTTTTATTATGAACAGTGAACAATCAACCTGTTTCATCGGAAGACTTTTTCATACATTTCTGAAACTTATTTCCCCCCATTGTGGGTTTAAAATTTCACATCAACTCGGAACACAATGCTGCACTGATCTTATTTTCATGCAGGACTTCAGATGAAAATGCTACATCACTATGTTCCTTTTTTATGCCAAACAGAATGTGTTAAGGTTCAATAGATTTTGTCCAATCAAAATGTCTGGTCAACAAAAAAAAAAAGAGCTGGTAAATCAGTCCTATACTCTTGTTATAGAAGTCTTGTGACATCAATGAATTTTTATAGGAATTTTCAAGTCTTTGGAAGTTGTAGGTGTAACGTAGGTGCCCTTTGTGGTACCCTGTAAACACCTGTTCAGAAAAAAAGATCTTTTCATTCAAAGCCAATATGCAAGTTACTTTCTAGTTCATAAATATTTTTTGGCAGCAAAATTTTAAACAAACAAATATTATTTCTTATAAACCGTAAAACAACTTCTATTGTGTATACTTTGTTATAGAAGTCTTGTGACATTATTACATTTTCATAGGGATTTTCAAGTCTTTGCAAGTTGTTGGCATAGTGTAAGTGCCCTTTGAGGTACCCTGTAAACACCTGTTCAGAAAAAGATCTATGATTCAAAGCCCATATGCGAGTTAATTTTTAGTTCATAAATATTTTTTTTAATGCAGAATTTAAAACAAACATTTATTATAATCCATAAACTTCTATGGTGTAGAAGTATATACAAAAAAATCAGAATTTCTCTCCTTTAAGGTGAAATGCTTCTTTATAAAAATAAATAAATAAATGCACATAATTTTGCAGGAAAAAAATGTGCATTTGTTATTTCTTTTCACAGGCACCTACAAAGCATTGCACCTATGATCAATGGTTCATGCCCATTTCACATTTGACAGCTGCTGTGGGGGAGAAGAATCTCCACATGCTGTCACATGGGGTTGCTCAGCTGCATGTTACACCCTAAATACAGGTGTAACATGTTGCTAAAGGTGGAGTTAGCCTTTAAACTAATTGTCAGATATTAATGCAATTTTTGTAATCACTAATAAACGGAATGAATGATTGATTTAAAGGTCTAGTCCACTGACTGATATATAAATCATCACTGTTGACTAGATTCCAGTGGATTGGTACATCTCATATCTCTCAGGGACATGATTAGCAAGATCCTTGCACTTTTTCCAGGTCTGTTCATCCAGAATTTCCTGGTCTGCTCTTCTAGCATAACAATTCCAGTGAGCCTTTGGATTTTTTTTATTTATTTAAAATGTAAAAAGGATGCAGCGGCAGCAGTGAGACTGCCCCTGCTTCAGCAGAAAGAGTGGGGTTCTGTGGCAGGATAAGACTTCGTAATTCACATAAGGAGATCATTCCACTGGATTTGCAAAGTGATATAGAAAGTGTAAGTCCAACAGACTCTTTTAATACCTAAAACATGAGTTTTGAATGAATTGGCTCAATAAATTGTCAATTAGTATGACCTATACATTTGGACTGTGGTCTTGCAGAGTGGACATGGACACAGCCTGCTGTTCTCTCTGGAAACAGACTGTCTGTCCATTTCCATCTGATCAGTCGGATGGATGGCGAACGTATCCCCATTCATCTGTTTCAGCAGATTCGATCGAATGCCTTTGGGTGTCAGTGGACTCATGTCCGCTGACATCCACCCCTCCATTGAGAACAATGGGTGGTCCGATCAGGTCCGCCTGAAAAACAGACAGGTGGACTCAATCAGTCCTCTGGTGTGAATGGGGCCTTACTTGGCCAAGAGTATGTGGACTCCCTCCAAATGACGGAGTTCAGGTGTATCCAGTGACGGGTACTGGTAATACTCCATTATACATAGACATTGTAGACAATTGTGCTCTTTGGAGCTTGTGATAACAGTTTGGGGAGCATTTCCTGTTCCAGCATGAATGTGAACCTGTGCACATAGTCCCATAAAGAAAGGGTTTGAATTAGTTTGGTGTGAAGGATCTTGAGTGACGTGACCTCAACCGCACTGAACACGTTTGAGATTAACTGGA
Source organism: Lithobates sylvaticus (assembly GCA_028564925.1). Lineage (NCBI taxonomy): Eukaryota > Metazoa > Chordata > Amphibia > Anura > Ranidae > Lithobates > Lithobates sylvaticus. The sequence continues at coordinate 765,610,148 of CM053026.1, read as the reverse complement.
AAACTGATTGTGAGCTGGATTCTGTCGTCCAACATCAGTGCCTGGCCTCACAAATGCTCTCTTGGCTAACTGAGCACCAAGTCCCACAGACACACTCCCAAAGTCTTGTGTAAAGAATTTCCAGAAGAGTGGAGGATGTCAATCAAAATGGTCAGGTGTCCACAAACTGTTGACCTTATGTTTTTTCTTGTACTGATATACAGTGAATTGCCTTAATATTACTGTAAAGACACATGTATCGATGTAGGAAAAGCTTTACTTAGCTGTTACAATGCACAGGGTGGCATATTGGTCGGGCATGTCCAAAAGTGATGTATTTTTCTCGGGGCCTTCAGCAGATTCTAACAACGCTTATACAACTTGTGGTGTCTATTCCGGATATTTTGATTGATGGGGCAATGTAGTCCCAGACACTAAAAATTGGATTAAATGCTCACTTCCATAGACCTGGTGCTTCTAAACGTAAAAAATAAAAAAAGTTGCCTGCAAAAGAAGATGCTTAATACCTACCTCCCTAGTGAGAGGTGGGCCCTGAAAAGCAACAACCTACAGCAGAATCTTATCTTATCACATCTTATACACTTGGCAATGTGTCAAACACAGGGTTTTTCACTGTGATCGTTCCCTTGGGTGGTGGATGGAAAAACATTGTGTAGTAGGGACCAGGCATCCAAGTATTCACTGGGACCTGAATGCAAAGGTTTGAGTGCCAGTCAAACTGGAGAAAGATGTCTTCCCTTTGATCCTAGGAGATGGGGAGCCACCATGTCCTTATATTCATCCAGAAAATAGCATGGCATGCAATGGGTATTTGGTTTGCTCTTTACAAAAGTTATAGCCTTCAGCAGAATCTTAACATCTGACATACTTAAGAGAATTACATGCAAAGGGGTGAGATGGACACCACTCTCCCAGCCAGTCCATCTAACATACAGGTAAAGAAAGAATGGCCTCAGCCTCAGAACCTCTATGACTAAGTCCGGGTGGGTGGGACGAATCGCATCAAGGGATGTGGTTTGTGGAGATTCTCAGCCTGAGGCCATTCTTAAAGCGGAGGTATGCCCACCAGTGTAAAAATTAAAAGCCAGCAGCTATACATACTGCAGCTGCTGACTTTTAATAATAGGACAATTATCTGTCCTCGAGTCCAGCAATGTCGGCACCACAGCTGATGTTTCCATCAGCTGTCAGGTCCTGCCACCGCCATTGTGGGTAAGGGAACCCAGCATTGTAGCATTAAGGCTTCACACCGGGTCCCTACTGCGCATGAGCGAGGCTCCCCTGCACTCTCCTACTGGACCGGTGGCGGGGAAGGACGAGGGAGGAGGAGGGAGCCGAGCTGCTGGCGTAATTCACTGTGGCCTAGGCTCCCTAAATGGGGACAAGATACCTGTCAAAGACAGTTATCCGCTCCCCCTCGAAAGGTGCCAAATGTAAACTTGGAATTTGTCTTTGCTTTTGTTTGAGGCCGTTCTTTACCTGTATCTTACATAGGCTGGCTGGGAGAGCAGCGCCCATCTCAACCCAGTACAGGGGGTCCCCGACTTACGAACGCCCGACCTACGAACATCCCCTAATTACGAACCGGGCGCTGCGGGGACCCTCCGCCATTTTCCGCCGTCCTTCGGCCGTTCTGCGCATGCGGGAAATGACGGCAAACATCGGAAATGTCCGTAATTTGCCGCGCATGTACAGAACGGCATTCGACGGAACATCGGGAATGTCCGTAATTGTCGGTCTCCACATGCACGGCCGACTTACGAACATTTCCGAGTTAAGAACAGGCGGGCAGTCCCTAACGAGTTCGTAACTCGGGGACTCCCTGTACATGCAAAACTCTGAATTGTGTCAGATGCTCCTGAAGGCCATAACTTATGTAGAGAGCAAAGTAAAGACTCATTGCCTGCCAGAGAGGTAAGTATTGGGAGTCTTCATTTGCAGGCAACTTTATTTACAATATTTGTTTAAGTCCTTGTAAACTGATGAAGCAGTAACAGAGGGAGCAAAGTAGGTCTGTGGTGTGTATAAACTTAACTTCCATCCTCCCTATTCTAGGTCCTAGACCAGTGGTCTCCAAACTGCGGCAGGGGCCAGATGCTTTCTTTTGTCTGGTCCTTGGTCCTATTTCATCCACTGATACCAACAATGGGGCATAAGCATCCCCCACTGACCCCAAAGAAGGGGCATAATTCCTAATATTGACACAGACGATGGGGCACAATTCCTCCCAATGACACCAATGACAGGGCACAGTTCCTTCCAATGACAACATAGATGGGGCATTGTTTTTCGGGACCTTTTCTAGTTCCAATGGCCACAGTCCGGACCCGCCAAATGTCTAAAGGACAGTAAGCTAGCCCTTTGTTTGGAAAGTTTTGAGACCCCTGTCCTAGACCTGGAAGTCCAAAACTCTATATAGAAGTCTTCAAAGCCTATGATGATGGTAGAACCTCCAGGAGGTTCCAGAAGGAGACCACACCAGAACAGGCAGGTCAAGGGGTTTAACTGCCCTTTCTCCAAAAATCTACACTATCTTAGTTTGTCTGGAGTCGCAAGATTAAACAGGTTTTGTACCTTTTTAAAGTCCTGTTCTTTATTTTTCTAAGAAAAGTCCTAATATGTTTTAGCCAGTGCACTTGATTTTTCTTTTTGTCCTTTGATACAAGAATCTGCCTGACTGTTAGTGGGAGGTTGCAATATATGCCGCTTGGCATGCAGTAGTTGGGAATCGTAGCTGCCAATAGTTCAAATTTCTAAGCCAGGATATAATTAGGCCACAGGTTCAAATTGATAATAATTTCAGGCATTAATAATTCTAATATTATAAGAAGATTGTGGTCAGACCATTATGCACCTTTTCTAGCGATCTTGCGACTAAGAAAAGTTCCCATGCTGGCCTCCTACCATGGACATGGCTGCCCTGAGCAAACCTAAATTATGACAGCCTTTTGAGCTTGGTGCTGCTCCTACTACTCATGTCCACAAGTGCCATGATGGTAAATACAGCCCTTCCATCCACAACCTAATGCCGCGTACACACGGTCGGAATTTCCAAAGGAAACAGTCCGATGGGAGCTTTTCATCGGATTTTCCGACCATGTGCATGCCCATCGGTCTTTTTCTGTCGGAATTTCTGACGGACTTTGGATTGAGAACCTGTTCTTAATTTTTCCAGACGGAAAACCTTTCTATCGGATTTTCCGATCGTGTGTATGCAATTCCGACACGCAAAATTCCGGCGCATGCTCGGGAACAATTCGACGCATGCTCAGAAGCATTAAACTTCCCTTTTATAGTGCAGTCGAACGTTTTTTAAGGCGTGGTGTTATTGACCGTTGGAATTTGGTGTGACCGTGTGTAGGCAAGACAGTTTGAGCGAAATTCCGTCGGAAATCCGACGGGAAAACCATCAGAGCTTTTTCCGATGAGAATTCCGGCCGTGTGTACGCGGCATAAGTCTTTCTTAGACCCCAAAATTTCCTTTAATATAAGGAAATCTTATAATATAAATTAACAACAGTACATCGTTTTTTTTTCATGGTTCTTTTAGGTTCAAACTCGTGAACTGCTCAAGGAAACGGTCAGTTTCTTCGATTAGCAAGTCTTTACTATAACAAAGCTAGGACTGATATTCCTTCAGTATTAACCCTGTGTTCACATTTTTGTACATTCAGTCATGCCCCGGCCTCGGTGTCGGTTCAACTCTGTACTATACCGTTCATACCGGAACAGAGCGCAGGACCAGAATGTAGCAGTGTTGAGGTTCCCTCGGGCCACCCTCCATCCCAACCGCCATATTTTGTACAATGGCTCCTCTTCCTTGCAGATTCAGTATTTAATACCGTTCGTCCTAGTATTAAAAAAAAATAAAATAAAATGTAAAAAAAAAAAAAATCAATGACACAAATGATGTTAACATGCTGTATTTGAATTTTTTATAGATGTATATAAAATGAGAGTTTGTTCATTAAATGTGATCATTTCATGAAATGTGTGTTGTGTTTTTTTTGGGGGGCTGGCTTCTTACATCTGTCATGGACTTTGGGGTCAGAACTGTCGAGTTCACGTCTCTGCCTATTGTGAGGAAGTCTTATGCCCCGTACACACGGTCAGATTTTCCGACGGAAAATGTCCGATCAGACCATGTTGTCGGAAATTCCGACTGTGTGTGTGGGCTCCATTGGACTTTTTCCGTCGGAATTTCCGACGGAAAAAGTTTGAGATCCTGCTCTCAAATTTTCCGACAACAAAGTCCTATCGGACTTTTTTCGATCGTGTGTAGCGAATTCCGACGGACAAAGTGCCACGCATGCTCAGATCACATTACAAGACCAAAGCTATTGGCTACTAGCCTCTACGTAGTCTCGTCGTACGCAACGAATGTCACCACGTTCAGGATGATCGGATTTTCCGACAACTTTGTCCGACCGTGTGTATGCAACACCAGTGTCCGACAAAATCACAATGCCCCTGTGATGTCCTTTTAAGCCCCCGTACACACGGTCGGAAATTCCAACCACAAAATCCGTCTGATTTTTTTCTGATGGATTTTGTCCGACACTGGTGTTGCATACACACGGTCGGACAAAGTTGTCTAAAAATACGATCATTCTGAACGCGATGACGTTCGTTGCGTACAACAGAACTACGTAGAGGCTAGTAGCCAATAGCTTTGGTCTCGTAATTTGATCTCAGAATGCGTGGCACTTTGTCCGTCGGAGTTCTCTACACACGATCAAAAAAAGTCTGATCGGATTTTGTTGTCAGAAAATTTGAGAGCAGGATCTCAAATTTTTTCAGTCGGAAATTCCGACGAAAAAAGTCCGATGAAGCCCACACACGGGCGGATTTTCCGAAAACATGGTCCGATCGGACATTTTCCGTCGGAATTTCCGACCGTGTGTACGGGGCATTACACTACCAATCGGAAGAGCGGGACTCCATGGTGGTAGAAGGCAGAATGGTTCCCTTTCCACCGGACCTGCTGATTGGCTCACTCTGTGTCCAATCACATTGGGAGCCGGTTGCAGGTGTGCCCAGGAGGGCCACCTTGCCACAGTATATCTGCGTAGGGCAGTCCATAAGAGGTTAATGTGCATAGCCTGGGTACAGGTGCACTTCAACCAGCTGTGGACACTGGACACCATATACAGTGCTATGAAAATAAGTATTCATTCACCTTGAAATTTTCCACATTTTGTCATTTTACAACCAAAAACTTAAATGTATTTCATTTTTTTCAATTATATCCTATTCTTTTCTTAAGTTTGTATTCTATTATATTCTTTTCTATTCAAATTTATTCTCTTTGAAATTCAAATTTTGGAAGAAGGTTATATTTTTCTATTCTATTGTTTTTCTATTCTATTATTTTCTATTCTATTATTTTATGTGAAACACCAACACAAAGTGGCACATAATTGTGAAGTGGAAGGAAAATGATAAATGTTTTTCACAATTTTTTACAAATAAATATCTGAAATGTGTGGCGTGCATTTGTATTCAGCCCCCCCCCTTTACTCTGATACCCCTAACTAAAATCTAGTGGAACCAATTGCCTTCAGAAGTCACCTAATTAGTAAATGGAGTCCACCTGTGTGTAATTTAATCTTAGTCGCTGTTCTGTGAAGCCCTCAGAGGTTTGTTAGAGAACCTTGGTGAACAAACAGCATCATGAAGGCCAAGGAACACTCCAGACAGGTCAGGGATAAAGTTGTGGAGAAGTATAAAGCAGGGTTAAGTTATAAAAAAATATCCCAAGCTTTGAACATCTCACGGAGCTCTGTTCAATCCATCATCCGAAAATGGAAAGAGTATGGCACAACTGCAAACCTACCAAGACATGGCCGTCCACCTAAACTGACCGGCCGGGCAAGAAGAGCATTCATCAGAGAAGAGCCAAGAGGTCCATGGTAACTCTGGGGGAGCTGCAGAGATCCACAGCTCAGGTGGGAGAATCTGTCCTCAGGACAACTATTAGTCGTGCTCTCCACAAATCTGCCTTTTATGGAAGAGTGGCAAGAAGAAAGACATTGTTGAAAGAACCGAATTTGAATAGAATAGAATAGAAAATAAAAGAACAAAAGAGAATAGAAAAAAAACAATAGAATAGAAAGAATATAAACATCTTCTGAAATTTCTAATTTTGAATAGAATGCGTTTGCTTTAGAATAAAATAGACAAAAATACAATAGAAAATAAAATAATAGAATAGAAAATAATAGAATAGAAAAACAATAGAATAGAAAATTATAACCTTCTTCCGAAATTTGAATTTCAAATAGAATACATTTGAATAGATAGGAATAGAATAGAATACTGTACAAACTTAAGAAAAGAATAGGATATAATTGAAAAAAACAATAACATGGAATAGAAAGAATATACGGTAACCATCTTCCAAAATGCAAATATAATTCATTTTAATTCAAACAGAATAGAAAACAATAGAATAGAAAGAATATAACCATCTTCCAAAATTTGAATTGGATTTTTGCATCATACTTACCTGTAAAATCCTTTTCTTTGAGTACTGCATATACTCGAGTATAAGCCGACCCGAATATAAGCCGAGGCACCTAATTTTACCACAAAAAACTGAGAAAACGTATTGACTCGAGTATAAGCCTAGGGTGAGAAATGCGCAGATACTGTAAGTGGAAAAGAGGGTCAATAATGCCCATTTGCAGCCTCACTGTGCCCATTTGCAGCCTCACTGTGCCCATTTGCAGCCATAGGTCCCCCGAACTTCAAACTCGGTAGTTAAGGGTTCCTAGCTGCCCCCTAGCTGCAGCCAAAGTTTGGGGATTCTGGACCCAAAGGGTCCCAAAATGACATTGCTGCAGATGGACACAGTTGACCGATTTTGGGGCCCCCGTATCTCGGGGGCCACTTGGTGCTAGGAACCCCAAATTTGGGGCGCAAACCCAGTGGAACTAGCACTACAACATATTCAGATGGGGTTTCTAGCTCCAAGTGGCCCAGAGATATGTGGCCCCAAAGTCGGTTCGGAAAATGTCAAGCACTTTTCTGCAGCAGAGAATGACATTTTCCGAACCGATTTGGGGACCCGTATCTCGGGGCCACCTGGTGCTAGTAACCCCATCTTTGGATATGTTGTGATGCTAGTTCCACTGGGGTCAGACACCAAATTCGGATCGGAAAATGGCATTCTCTGCTGTAGAAACATGCTTGACTCGAGTATAAGCCAGGGGGGAGGGGGGGGGGCATTTTCAGTACAAAAATATATGCTGAAAAACTCGGCTTATACTCGAGTATATACGGTACATCATGGGACACAGAGATCCCTCCCCTCTTTTTTGAGAATTCAGTGCTTGCTACAAAACTAGTACTTCCTGTGTAGCGCCCTGCTCTTGATGGGCAGACGCTATAAGTGAAAATTTAGTTTTGTCTGAGCTGTAGTTTAGCTCAGACTGATTGTGTAAAAATTCTGGTTTCTGTTCCAGCTCAGTTGGGTTGCGTGGTTTTCCACTTGGCCGGGGGGTGGCTCTCTCATCATTGGCCAGGGTTGTAAATTCCAGCAGGCTGGGTGTATTGAGTGCCTCTTTGCCCGGAAACAGTCAGTGGGAGGGGTCTGCCCACTGTGCATTCTGTGAGAGGTTACTTAAGGAGCAGACCCCGTGGTGGGGTGTGTTCCGACCTGATGGCCCTCCTGGCCTAAGGTGTACCGTAGCCATTCAATTGTCTCGGGCCGGATGGCTTCGTTACTGAAAGGTAGGCCCAGAAGTCCTGGGGCCTACCGATCAAGGGGTGGTCCTGTGCTGTCTTGCCTGTGGGGCTAGCCAAGCAAGTGGAGAAACCAGGGGAGGACTTTTCTGACAGACCACCAAGCGGCATGGCTGGTACCTCAAGAAGAGCCTGGAGACCCAATTGGAGGACGCATACTGGGTCATCTACCTCCCAGTATCACCGGCTCGGCTGAAAGAAACTGGTACTGTGTGACTGTACTTTGATGTTACTAAAGTTATTGGTTACACAATCCTGTGGCAGAGGATTGGGCAACAGTTCTACTAATTCTTCAAGTCTGTGGCAGAGACTATGACTGAGCATCGCACCGGCTGCTAGGTCAGTGAGAGAGGCCTACCCGGTGGTTGCTGGATCCAGTTGTGGAGTTGTTTTGTCCTCTGGATCAAGAAGTACCCGTGACCCGCACTATAAGGTACCTGAATTCCCCTTAACCCTCCATCCCTCTATTTGAACTTTTTTTCTGTCAATAAAGCGTTGGAAAAAAGACTAAGTTTCGGGGGTGGAAATCTGTGAGCAACTCTTTAATGGGACCCCTATGACGGACACGGTGGAACGGTGAGGTAACGTTAAGCCCAATCAAAAACCAGTAGATTCTTCAGGGGTTAGTGCTACACCTGTATGGGAGGGGTTATATAGGGGATCACTTCCTGTCTAAAGACCTTTGGTTTACCAGTGTCCATTCACCTGCAGATGGAGTATAACCCAGCAGGTAATGAATATTAGCCTGACTCTGTGTCCCAAGATGTACTCAAAGAAAAGGATTTTACAGGGAAGTATGACAAAAAAATCCTATTTTTCGTTCTGCAAATCTAGTCATAACGCACTGATCAGTGTCGCCGGCTATAGCTGTGTTGGAGATGGAGCTGGAATGACTCGATCACTCACTGCTTGTGGGCATGCAAAAATGGGGGCAGGTAGGAAGGATTTGTTTCCAGAGGCTCGTGCCTGGCATGAAGGGAAGGTGTGGTGGTGGACCCTGTTAAGGCCTGGGCTGCTGCCTTGGGGTACGGCCTTGTGGTTCGACTCCGCGTATGTTTTAGAAAAGGTGAAAGTAAAGGAGTGCCCGGTGTCCAGTAAATGCAGGTTCAAAACTTTTTATTTGAAGTAACAGCGATAAAATTAAGCCAACGCGTTTCGGGGGATCAAGGAGTCCCCCCTTCATCAGGGCTGCTGTTGAAAGCTATTAGAGAATGATCCTGTTGGGGGTCTGCCTTTGGCACATGGATCAGACACCTACAGGATCTGTCCGATCCATGTGCCAAAGGCAGACCCCAACAGGAACATTCCCTAATAGCTTTCAACAGCAGCCCTGATGAAAGGGGGGAGTCCTTGTTCCCCCCCAAAATGCGTAGGCTATAGATGGTGACACTGATTGTTTGGGAAAGAATTACCTTTGTACAACCAGCCTGCCCATACATGGATGGAAATTTGGCCAGTCCCTACTGAACGGTACACATTTTGACCCGTGTATGGTCATCTTAGGGAACTCCAGGCTGTGGTTGCATTCCCGCCTCCTCCATGTACAATTCAGCCTGGAGCACCAGGAGGAGAGCATTGGAACCAACTGACAATGGGTTCATCTCTCAATAGACCCAAAGAGCATTGAACCCTTGCAGTGTGTGTATGGTGGTGGGGTGAAGGTCCACCGAAAGGGTGGACTTTCACTCCTGATTCCTGGAGTTTGTCTGATTCCTGGAGTTTGGCTTTAAGGATTTTTAGGGATATGGGTTTTTTTCTTTTTTTTTTTTTTGGACGAAGCGTTCTCCTGTTGTTATTTCTCTCTTTCCTCCATTTGCTGCGACGGGTCTCGTGCAATGTTGCTTGTTTGTACAAATGATCTAATCAGTCAGGACACAACAGATGGTGCGCAGTAATTTTATTAGTCTGATTGGCCTTGACAAAGAGGCGCGCATTGCGTTTGGTTTTATATTCTGGGCATTAACCCTTTTCTGTGAATGGGAGAGGAGGAACGCGGCAGGACGGCTCGCCAGATCTAATAAAGAAGAGGACGCCAACCGCAAATAATTCAGACCAAGGGTTAGGATACATAATGGGAAATTGAATTGAATTGGCACAGGCAGGGGCGGACTGACCAGGCGGGGGTACCCCTCTCAGGAAAGGAAACCAGGGACAAGGGGGCGGGGGAGGGAGGAGGGGAAGGGAGGAGGGGGTGGGAGGGGGTGCGGAGTAGGGGGTTAAGGATCGGGGAGGCGAGGAAGGAGGGGGAAAAGGGGGGGGGAGGGAGGGGCGGGCTCGGGGGAGGGGGGGAGGAAGGAAGGAGGGGGAGAGGGGGAGGAGGGCTGGGGGGGGGGGGAGCGGGAAAGTTGGAAGAGGGGTTGGGCGCGGGGGCGAGGGGGAAAGGGGGGGGGGGGGAGCGAAGGGGGAGGGGAAGGGGGGAGACGGGGAGGAGAAAAAGGAGAGGGGGGAGAGGGGAGGAGTGGGGGGGGGGGGAGAGAAGGGGGGGAAGGGGGGGGAAGGGGACCTGGGAGGAAATGAGGGGGGAAAGGAACGGGGGGGGGAGGGAGGGGGACGGGGGGCGATGAGGCGGGGAGAGGGGGGGGAAGGAAGGGGAAGGTGGGAGGGGGGAAGAGGGGGAAGGGGGGGGGAGCAGGGGAGGGGGAAGGAGGGGGGGGGGATGGGTGGGGGGAAGCGAGGGGAAAGAGGGGGGGGGGAGGGGGAGGGAGGAGGGAAAGGAGTGAAGGGGGGGAAAGGGGGGAGGAGGGGAGGGAAGGAGGCGCGGCGGAGGGGGAGGAGAAGGGGAGGAATGAGGAAATTGGGGGGAGGAAGGAGAGGGGGAAAGGGGGAAGGGGGGGGAGGGGGAAGGAAACAAGGAGGGGGGAAGGAAGGAGGATGGGGGGGGGAGGGGGGGGGGGGAGGAGGGGGCGGAGGGGGCGGGGAGGGGAGCGGGCGGGCGCGAAAGCGGGGGGGAGGGGGGGGAGGGGCGGAGGAGGCGAGGGGCGGGGGTGGAAGGGGGGGGCGGGGGGAGGGGGGGGACGGAGGCGGGGCGTGGGCGGAGGAGCGCGGCGCAGGGTGAGGAGAGGGAGAGCGGGGGGAGCGGAGGATACATAATGGGAAATTGAATTGAATTGGCACAGGCAGGGGCGGACTGACCATTCGGCCACTCGGGCACTGCCAGAGGGCCCCGGGCCACTAGGGGCCCCATCAGGGTTGCCAGCCTCAGTAAAACCAGGGACAATATGTAAAAATCTGTGTTTTTTTTACATCTGTCTCTGAAATGTCCCTTACCGACATCCTTTTGGTCTAAAAATCCCGAGATTATAGCTGCCCCTCCTCTCCAGTACCTTCTCAGCCAATAGAAACATGTCTGTGTATACTGTGTGTACATGTATGTGTATACTGTGTGATTGTATACTGTGTGTGTGTATACTGTGTGGCCCCATAATCTCCTATTGCCCGGGGCCCCATGAGTTGTCAGTCCACCCCTGGGCACAGGTGTGTTGCTTCAGCCCCGGAAGATCGTCCCCATACCCCCCCCCCCCTGCGTTTCGGCACTGCGTTACTTTAACTGACAATTGCGCGGTCATGTGACGCTGTACCCAAGTAAAATGTATGTCCTTTTTTTCCCCACAAATAGAGCTTTCCTTTGGTGGTATTTGATCACCCCTGCAGTTTTTATTTTTTGCACTATAAACAAAAAAATGAACCTACAATTAAAAAAACAAACAAAAAAATATATATATATTTTTTACTTTCTGCTATGAAACATATGTAATAAAAATATTTTAAAAATCTAATTTCTTCATCAATTTAGACCAATATGTTTTGTGCTACATTTTTTTTTTGAAAAAAAATCCCAATAAGCGTATATTGAATGGTTTGCGCAAAAGTTATACCGCCTACAAACTATGGGATATTTTTATTTTATTTATTTTTTTACTAGAGATGACGGCAATCAGTAGACATGTGCACTGCCGAAAAATGTATTTGTTTTTGTTTCATTCGTTTTTGTTTTTTTTTTTCATTTTTGGGTTCATTCGTTTATGATTGCGATTTGCAAATTCGAAAATTAGTAAATTCACAAATTCGAAAATAAGAAAGAAAACCTGAAAATTTCGAATGAAAAACAAACTAACTAATAATTCCAATTATTATAACTAACTATTGAATTCTAGGTATTGGAATTTCCTTTCAAATTTTGCTGTTAGTGAACGTAACGAATATGAATTTATCCGAAGTTACGAATTATCCAAAATAACGAATGCCGTATCTAAACAAATGGAACGGAACAAATCAATAATAATAAATAATAATAATAATAGTTAAAAAGTTTTTATAATTATTATTTTTATTTATTATTATTAATTCGTTACGTTCCATTCGTTTAGATACGGCACTTGTTATTTCTGATAATTTGCAGCTTTGGATAAATTCATATTCGAATACCTATAATTTAATAGTTAGTAATAGTTATTATTAGTTAGTTATCATTTCAGATTTTCAAATTTTCAGGTTTTCGAAGTTCAAATTTATGAATTTACGAATATTTGGAAGAATTAGGGTTTTCGTTAATTCGGATATTTCGTTGTTTTTTAACGAATTTCGACTAATTTGTTAATTCGGAAATATCCAAATTAACGAATTTGTCAAACTCAGTTAACCACTTCGCATCCCGCCCATAGTCATATGACGCCCACAAGATCTCCCATCCTGGGTGGGCGTCATATGATGTCCTCCCATTCCCGTTGCGTAGGGGGCGCGCGCGAGTGCCCGCGGCGTCGCTCGGGACCCGGTGCGCGTGCCCGGCGGCCGCGATGTCCGCCGGGCACCTGCGATTGCCCGTGAAAACAGAGGGACCTTGCGGGACCGTGCGGGACCGTGGAGCTGTGTGTGTAAACACACAGCTCCACGTCCTGTCAGCGGAGAGGAGACCGATCATGTGATCCCAGTACGGAGGAACACCGATCGGTCTCCTCCCCTTGTGAGTCCCCTCCCCCAACAGTTAGAATCACTACCTTAGGGAACACATTAACCCCTGCAGCGCCCCCTAGTGTTAACCCCTTCTCTGCCAGTCACATTTACACAGTAATCACTTCAATTTTATAGCACCGATCGCTGTGTAAATGTGAATGGTCCCAAAAATGTGTCAAAAGTGTCCGAAGTGTCCGCCGCAATGTCGCAGTCACGAAAAAAAATCGCAGATCGCCGCCATTACTCGTAAAAAAAAAAAATTAAGCTTATTGCGATTTTTTTTTACCAAAAATATGTAGAAGAATACGTATCGGCCTAAACTGAGTAAAAAAATAGTTTTTTTTTTAAAAAAAATGGGATATTTATTATAGCAAAAAGTAAAAAATAATGTGTTTTTTTTCAAAATTGTCGCTATTCTTTTGTTTATAGCGCAAAAAATAAAAACCGCAGAGGTGATCAAATACCACCAAAAGAAAGCTCTATTTGTGGGAAAAAAAGGACGTCAATTTTGTTTGGGTGCAACGTCGCACGACCGCACAATTGTTAGTTAAAGCGACGCAGTGCCGAATCGCAAAAAGTGCTCTGGTAAGGAAGGGGATAAAATCGCTCGGTGCTGAAGTGGTTAAACAAATTCGGAACAAAACTAATTGCACATGTCTAGCGATCAGCAACTTATAGCGGGACTGCAACATTGCAGCAGACAAATCGGACACCTGACACTCTTGACACTTTTTTGGGGACCAGTGACACCAATACAGTGATCACTGCTAAAAATATGCACTCTCACTGTACTAATGACACTGGCTGGGAAGGGGTTAACACCAGGGGCAATCAAAGGGTTAAATGTGTTCCTAGGGGGTGCTTTCTAACTGTGGGGGATGTACTTGTACTGTAAGAAGACAGAGATCCGTGTTCCTGCTTAGAAGAAACACAAGATGTCTGTCTTCTCCTGTCACAGAACGGTGATCTGTCTTGTTTACATAGGCAGACCGCCGCTCTGTCTGCCTCGAGAACGATTGGAGGTTCCCGGCAGACAGGTGCCCCGGACCCGCTGATTGGCTTCCGCTGTGTCCAATCACAAACGCAGAGCTGTTGGAGGGGTCAACCAGGCCCCACCCTCTACAGGATGCCTTCAGAAAAGGACAGGAAGGGTGCGGAGACGAGGCCAGTCATCCTGCACAAGGAGAGAGAGCAGAGCTGTGGGAGGGGCCCACTAGGCCCCACCCACTACAGGATGCCTTTAGAAAACTACAGGAAGGGGTCGGAGACAAGGCCAATCATCCTGCACAAGGAGAGAGAGCAGAGCTGTGGGAGGGGCCCACCAGGCCCCACCCACTACAGGATGCCTGCAGAAAACTACAGGAAGGGGGCGGAGTCAAGACCAGTCATACTGCACAAGGAGAGAGGGCAGAGCTGTGGGAGGGGTCCACCAGGCCCCACCCACTACAGGATGTCTGCAGAAAACTACAGGAGTGGGCGGAGATAAGACCAGTCACCCTGCACAAGGAGAGAGAGCAGCAGTGAGCGGTCTTTTTTTTTACAGGTAGTCTCACACTGGATACTTGCACAAATCTGGAGGAATACACAAAGCACACCGAGATTAGAGAAGAATACACATAATGAATGGATTTGGATAAAATCTGCATATCCCTTTTCTGGAACTTTTTGTTTAAACCATTAAATTAGTATTTTTGGCTAGAAAATTACTTAGATCCTCCAAACATTATATATGTTTTTTCTAGCAGAGACCCTAGAGAATAAAATGGCAATTGTTGCAATATTTTGTCACACAGTATTTGCGCAGTAGTTTTTCAAATGCATTTTTTGGGGGAAAAAAATTAATTTAATGAATAAAAAAAAAAAAATAAACACAATATTTACTCCAATTTTTTAGTATTATGTGAAAGATGATGCTACACTGAGTTAATAGATACCTAACATGTCATGTTTGAAAATGGAAATGTGGAATCGTGCCAAACTACGGTACTTAAAAATCTCCATTTTTTCTTATTTATTTTACTTTTTATTTGTACACTGTCCCTTTTTTTTTTTGATCCTATTTTTTATTTTTTTTATTCCTATTACCAGGAATGTAAACATTGCTAATAATAAGAATCAGACATTACAGGTCCCCTTTATGGAGAAATCTGGGGTCTATAAGTCCCCACATCTCTCCTCTATTCTGGAAAAAGCCTGAGATTAAAAAAAAAAAAAATAAAAAAAATCGATCTAAGGCTTTCCAGCAAAAAAACCCGGCAGTGTTTACATCTGCCGGTGTCAGTGTTCTGCTGAGAACTGTCCCTCCATCGGATAGTGTCCGCCCCATATTGCGCAGGCGCATCGCTTGTGCAGTACGGAGGACAAGGAGACTCCGAAAGTCTCCGAAGATGAGCGGCGCCTGCGCAAATGCTAGTAGCGCAGTACACTATCCGACGGGGGACAGTATTCAACAGTACACCGGAAGTGAGACAATGACATCGCTTCTGGCCTCTGAGGGTCATAGAGATAGCCGGGGACCATCTGGTCCATGGCCATCTCTATGGTAAACTGCCACCACCAGCGGATTCGTTCTTGGGTTCCCCGATCGCTTTAAAAAATATTTTATAATAATATTTACTATGGCCAGAGAACCAGAAGTGACATCAGACATTGCTCCGGTCCTCTAAGGGCATAGAGATGAGTAGCGGCCATCTTGGCCTCACTTTTCTATATGCCCAGCTAATGGCTGCATCGGATTGTTCCCAGGCTATACCGATTGGTTAGGTAAGCCCGGAATGACTGGGAAGCGGCGGGAGGAGGGGGGCACCCATCCTGACGCTTCTAAAAGTGATCCTCGTGGCAAATCCGCCCCCACGGGACCACTTTTATCTTACAGAGAATCGGAAATAGTAAAAAACAGTACCAGGGTTATGGCAGCTAGTATTTAACTTTAACGTAATGATGTACATTTACTATGGGCCAGTCAGCAAAGTGGTTAAGAAATGCTCATATATTTCTAAAAGTCACACAAGGCTTTCCGTGTGTTCTGCATCAGAACTGATTGACCTTGATAACCGGGGGGGGGGGGGGGGGCTTCATTGCTGCCCCTGGGTTTGAGCAATAGGACCAGAGATGTATTACATTGTTTATGTCTAACCTACACTGCGTCATGTATAAAACACTCAGGCCCCGCAGCCATATCGCACCACCTATTGCTTAACAGTAAGACGCGGCGAGAGTCTGCGCCAAAACCAGCAAAATATATTCCAATGATGGATGGCGTTTTCCGGGATGTCAGAATCGGACGGTGCTAGATTGATGGAGATAGATTTCTTATTTTATATTCTCCGTTATTTTTTTCTTTTCTTCCCAGAGCAGGGCATTCCGATCGTTCTACTGAAATCCCACATGACTAGTCGTACCCGGATATTTTAGACGTAGACGGATTTTTCGGGATGAGCAGCCATTTAAAGTGAAAACTACAACGATCAAGCCATCACTTAATAACCACCCACCTAATACTGAGTATGTCCCTCTTTTGCCGCCAAGACAGTAGTGATCTGTCGCAGCACAAGACATCTGGAGTTATGCTGTGGTATCTTCAAACAAGCCATCAGTAGCAGATCCTTTAAGTTCTGTAAGTTGGGAGGTAGGGCCCCCATGGATCGGAGTTGTTTTTCCAGCACAAGGCCAAGGCAACTCTTTGAACTCCTTGTTAAAACATTCTTGAATACATCAGACCAGGCCACCTTCTTCCATTGCTCTGTGTTCAAGTTCTGATGCTCACGTGCCCATTGTTGGCTCTTTTGGCTATTGACATGGATCAGCATGGGTACCCTGACCAGTCTGTGGCTACACATCCCCATACACAACAAACTGATGACATTTTAAAGGTAGACAGATTTTGGGTGAAGTGTCCACTTAAAGTAAAAACCTTCACCGATCATCCATAACCTTATGATCTCCCACCATAACCTGTCGAGGCATGGTCTCCACAAGACCTCTGAAGGTATGGTGTGGTATCTGCCAACAAGCCATCAGTAGCAGATCCTTTAAGTCCTGTAAGTTGGGAGGTGGAGCCTCCATAGATTGGAGTTCTTTTTCCAGCACATCCCACAGATGCTTGATTGTATTGGAATCTGAAGAATTTAGAAGGCAAGTCAACATCTCAAACTCGTTGTGTTCCTCAAACCATTCTTGAATTCATCAGACCAGGCCACCTTTTTTCATAGCTCTGTGGTCCACTTCTGATGCTCACGTGTCCATTTTAGGTGCTTTTGGCTGTGGACATTAGTCAGCATGGGCACCCTGACCAGTCTGCAGCTACGCGGCCCTATACACAACAAACTGAAAACTACATTGATCATTCATAACCTTATGAACACCCACCATAACCTGTCGAGGAATGGACCTCTGAAGGTATATTGTGGTATCTGCCATAAAGCCATCACTAGCAGATCCTTTAAGTCCTGTAAGTTGTGAGGTGGGGCCTCCATGGATGGGAGTTGTTTTTTCAGCACATCCTACAGATGCTCGATTGGTTTGAGATCTGGAGAATTTAGAGGGCAGGTCAACATCTCAAGCTCGTTCTTGTGTTCCTCAAACCATTGGGGTCTCCATGGATGGGAGTTGTTTTTTCAGCACATCCCACAGATGCTCGATTGGATTGAGATCTGAAGACTGTAGAGGGCAGGTCAACATCTCAAACTCGTTCTTGTGTTCCTCAAACCATTCTTGAATTTATCAGACCAAGCCACGTTCTTCCATTGTTCCATGCTCCAGTTCTGATGCTCAAGTGCCCATTGTAGGTGCTTTTGGCTGTGGTTAGCATGGGAACCCCGACCGGTCTGTGGATACATGACCCCATACACAACAAACTAAAAAGTACACTGATCATTCATAACCTTATGGCCACCCACATGACCTGTCAAAGCATGGATGCCACTAGACTTCTGAAGGTATGATGTGGTATCTAGCACCAAGCCTTCAGTAGGCGATCCTTTATGTCCTTTACTTTGTGAGGTGGGGCCTTCGTGGATCGGATTTGTTTTTTCCAGCACATTCCACAGATGCTAGATTGAGTTGGGATCTGGAGAATTTGGAGACAAAATGTCTACACTTGTTGTGTTCCTCAAATTATTCTTGAATTCATCAGACCAGACCACCTTCTTCCATTGCTCTGTGGTCCAACTCTGATACCCAGGTGCCCATTGTAGGCACTTTTGGCTATGGACATGGGTCAGCCTGGGCACACTGACCGCTCTGCAGCTAAACAGCCCCATACACAACAAACCGCGATGCACTGTGTGCTCTGACACCTTTCTATCAGAACCAGCATTCACTTTTTCAGCAATTTGAGCTCCAGTAGCTCTTCTATTGGATTGGACTACGCAGGCCAGTCTTCAGTCCCAACGTACATCAATAAGACTTGGCTGCCCATGATTGCCAGTTTTCCTCCCTTGGACCACCTTTGGTCGCTCCTGAGCACTGCAGACCAGGAACCTCCCACAAAAGCTGCAGTTTTGGAGTTGTTCTGACCCAGTCGTCTACCCATTACAAATTGGTCCTTGTCAAACTCACTGAAATCCTTACGCTTGCCCATTTATTCTGCTTTTAATGCATCAACTTCAGGGACAACATTCACTTGCTGCCTAATATATCCCACCCACTTTCATTCTAATGAGGTAATATTTTTTTTTTTACTTTACCTGTGGCTTCATAGGATGCTGCAAGAGAAAGGAGCCACCCAGCTTAACCACTTCACGCAAATCGCCGTACCTGTACGCCGGTACTTTGACGCTAAATACTGTTGTTATGGCAGAAGCTAGCTGCCATAACGCCAGTATTTTCAGGAACGGCGTGCATTTCTCTTTAAGTTAAAAGTGGTCTCTGCGACAGATTCGCCGCAAGATCAATTTTATCGGTGGCGTCTGCTCCCCTCACTGCCTGGATGCCGAGTGAGGGAAAGATGGCCCCCCGCTCAGCTCCATAGCATCGTCACTTCCGCCCAATGCTCTTAAAGTGGATTTTTTTTATTTCTATTTTTTTTTGCATTTATTGTAAATATGAGTATGAGTATGAGAGCTGAGGTTTTTTTGACCCCAGATCTGACATTAAAGAGGTCCTGTCATGCTCTTTTTCCAATACAAGGGATCTTTACATTCCTTGTAATAGGAATAAAAGTGACCCAATTTTTTTTTTAAAAGGTCAGTGTAAAAATAAAAAATAAAAGGTAAAATAAACAATTTTGCGCACAGAAACGAACGCATACGTAAGTCGCGCCCGTATATGAAAACGGTGTTCAAACCACACATGTGAGGTATCGCCGCGATCGTTACAGCGAGAGCAATAATTCTAGCACTAGACTCTGTAACTTAAAACTGGCAACCTGTAGAGATTTTGAAACGTCGCCAATGGAGATTTTTAAGTGCCAAAGTTTGTCGCCATTCAACGAGCGGGCGCAATTTTAAAGCGTGACATGTTGGGTGTCAATTTACTCAGCGTAACATTATCTTTCACAATATAAAAAAAAATTGGGCTAACTTTACTGTTGTCTTATTTTTTAAATCAAAAAAGTGTATTTTTTCCAAAACAAAATGCGCTTGTAAGACCGATGTGCAAATACGATGTGACATAAAGTATTGCAGTGACCGTCATTTTATTCTCAAGGGTGTCTGGAAAAAAAATATTAATATCTGAGTCACCTAGGCTGGTTAAATGACTAGTTAATTAGCTCATGTTAATTTATATTTCTGGTTACAGTTTGTATTGTAATGCCGCGTACACACGGTCGGAAATTCTCGTCGGAAAAAGCTCTGATGGTTTTCCCGTCGGAATTCCGACGGAATTTCACTCAAACTGTCTTGCCTACACACGGTCACACCCAATTCCGACGGTCTGTAACACAGCGGCATAAAACACGTTCGACAGCAATATAAAAGGGAAGTTTAATGCCTCTGAGCATGCGTCAAATTGTTTCCGAGCATGTGTCGGAATTTTGCGTGTCGGAATTGCATACACACGATCGGATCATGTTTCCATCGGAAATTCCGACCATGTTCAGGTTCTCAATCCAAAGTCCATCGGAAAAATCGGACAGAAAAAGACCGATGGGCATACACACGGTCGGAAAATCAGTTGAAAAGCTCCCATCGGACTGTTTCCATCGTAAATTCCGACCGTGTGTACGCGGCATTAGGGTAATATGATCAGGAGGGGGAACCTCCTTCTCAAGCCTGTATTCTTGTTCAAATAAACAGTTCCAGCTTTGCAACCAAACGAGTCCTGCCTATTTCTTGGTTGTAATATGTGGCTATAATATCTAATATCTATATTCAGACTAGAGGAAGCGGTAAATGATGGAAGCACTCAAGCGGAGTGTGGGGCATTCCGTTACACCGAGAGGCACCGGGAGCATCCATTCACTAATGTTTGGGGGTTCTAAGAAATTTTCTAGCAAAAAAAAACAGATTTTTACTTGTAAACAACAAATGTCAAAAAGAAGGGGCTGAAGTGGTTAAACAGGAACAAAGGCAAGGAGGAAAGATACAGAAACTGCATATTCAGCAAGTGATTATATCAGCTGCTGAAGGTGCGTAAAAAACTGAGGGTTTAATTTCACTTTAATTAAGCTGATTAGGGAAAATTGAAGGATAACAATGAGTTGAAATAGAATCACTGTTATTATAAATAGATTTTCTTTTTACATGTGAAATTTGCTGTAACTGATCAAAAGACTTTTTTTTTTTTTTTTATCCGCACGTAAAAGAACTAAACTAAACATATTGTAACTAAAATATAATTACAATGTATTGATCAGAGAATCCTGAGGGCAAAGGAGATCTTTTCTGCACAGAACTGTACTGGAATGCAGCAAAATGCATCAAAAACCCACCGGAATGCTTCACGTGCCAAAAAAACAAGGTAACCTTGAAAAAAAAGGCAAACGAAAGGGTAAACAACGTTCTGGAATGTATTGAAAACACATTAAAAAGGCGTGTGCAAAAACGCTTTCGGAACGCATCTGGAGTGCATTTTTGTAGTGTGAACAGGCCACTTAACCGCTTCCCGACCGCCTCCTGCACATATACGTCGGCAGAATGGCACGGCTAGGCAAAAGCATGTACAGGTACGTTGCCCTTTAATTGCCTAGCCGTGGGTCGCGCGCGCCCCGGGGGCGCGCTCGCGACCCGGTCGGGAGCTCCGTGACCACGGCCGCGGGACCAGTGGACCCGATCGCCGCTGGTGTCCCGCGATCGGGTCACGGAGCTGAAGAACGGGGAGAGGTCTGTGTAAACAAACCTCTCCCCGCGCTTCCTACACTGACTGTCAGTGATCGGCTGTTCCCTGTCATCGGGAAAGCCGATCAATGACGTCAGACGTCAGCCCCGCCCCCTAATGTAAAAAAAACACACACGTCACAGCCCATAACCCCTCCCCTCCCCCTAGTGGTTAACTCTTTCACTGCATGTGTCATTTATACAGGAATCAATGCATTTAAATAGCACTGATCGCTGTATATTATTATTATTATACAGGCTTTATATAGCGCCAACAGTTTGCGCAGCGCTTAACAAAATAAAGGCAGACATTACAATTACATAACAATTTGGTACAAGAGGAATCAGAGGGCCCTGCTCGCTAGAGCTTACAATCTAAAAAGAAAGGGTCAATTGATACAAGAGGTAATAGCTGTGGGGGATGAGTTGATGGAAAAAGTAAAACAGTGTTAGTTAGAAGCAGGATAGGCTTCTTTAAAGATGACAATGGTCCCAAAAATGTGTCAAAAATGTCCGATGTGTCCGCCATAATGTCGCAGTCGCAATAAAAATCGCTGATCGCCGCTATTACTAGTAAAAAAATAAATATTAATAAAAATGCTATAAAACTATCCCCTATTTTGTAAACGCTATAACTTTTGCTCAAACCAATCAATATTCGCTAATTGCGATTTTTTTTTACCAAAAATATGTAGAAGAATACGTATCGGCCTAAACTGAGGGAAAAAAATGTTTTTTTATATATTTTTTGGGGATATTTATTATAGCAAAAAGCTAAAAATATTGCATTTTTTTCAAAATTGTCGCTCTATTTTTGTTTATAGCGCAAAAAATAAAAACCGCAGGGGCGATCAAATACCACCAAAAGAAAGCTCTATTTGTGGGAAAAAAAGGACGCCAATTTTGTTTGGGAGCCACATTGCACGACCGCGCAATTGTCAGTTAAAGCGACGCAGTGCCGAATCGCAAAAAGGGGCCTGGTCCTTTGGCTGCCAATTGGTCTGGGGCTGAAGTGGTTAAAGTGGAACTTCCTGACGAGTTTCCTCCTCTCCATCATTCTTCCTCCTTTTGTTTGTTAACTTTTTTTTAATATGATTTCTTCCTGACCCCTAAGCGAATGACATCAGTGCTCCCTGGTGGATATACAGAGTGTGACGGGAGTCACTTTGAGCGGGGGGTCCTTGGAACCCAGAATCCCTTTGGAGAGGTTGGGAAACCCTTCATTCAGCTCCCCATGCACCTCCTATGTCTAAGTCACCCTGTATCTATTAGGGGCACAGGGTGACTAAGAAAATGATGGAACATTGTAAGAGTTTTGTAGACTGTTGCCTTGCCATCTGCAATCCTTGCTTAATCAAAGCATTGCTTAGATATGGATTTCATGGTCTTCAATGTAGGAGCCGGTCCGTCTGCTACTGGGGGCTCCTGCTATTGTGTGAAGGTGTTCTGTGTTTATACTTGTGATAATGTGTATTGTGTCTTCTAAGCTAGAAGATGGCAAGTCTGACCTGAAAGGTCAGACCTCTGAGTCACCTAGGCTGGTTAAATGACTAGTTATTTAGCTCATGTTAATTTATGTTTCTGGTTGCAGTTTGTATTGTTAGGGTAATATGACTAGGAGGGGGAACCTCCTTCTCAAGCTTGTATTCTTGTTCAAATAAACAGTTCCAGCTTTACAACCAAACGAGTCCTGCCTATTTCTTGGTTGTAATATGTGGCTATAATATCTAAAATCTATATTCAGACTGGAGGAAGCGGTATATGATGGAAGCACTCAAGCGGAGTGTGGGACGTTCCGTTACACCGAGAGGCACCGGAAGCATCCATTGACTGAAGCAGGAGGGGGCGGGCATAGCGGCGCGTCATTGGGAAGTGTGCCTGTGCCTCCCGATGACATCCCGGAAGAAGATGGCGGTGTGGGACCCGGGTGCTGGCTACAAAAAAAGGCGATTGCAGCGGGAGGACAATGCTGGATCCACTGGGTGGGTGAGTATCCTTCCTGTGCCGAAAAAAGTGGGTAAAGTTCCGCACTGATACTCAAGCACTGATACTCAAAAAATATGTAAACCCAACACTTCATATTCCTGATATGTGGCTCCTGTACCATGTACTTGTATGAGAAAGTATCCTGTTCTATGTGTATTGTTCCCTTTGTGTGAAATCCTTGGTGTTCCTGCCAGTCCTTCTGCTTTCCTATTAAAAACTAACCACGCTAAGCATGAGAGCACAGTGTGGTCAGTTCTTCAGTTCTCTAGGAACTCAGCATGCTTACCAATAATCAGACTTGTCCTGACACCCCCCCTCCCCCTGCACAGCCAATCACTAGGAAGCTCAGTGTGCTGTCGTTTCTCCTCCCCCCAGCTGGAATGCAGCTAAAAACAGAGGGTAAAACAAGGGGGAAAATGGGTATTTATAGTGTTTTTTTTTTATATTTATACAAAATGTTTTGCCTTTTATTTATATTTTAAACTGAAAGAGTTGTTCTACAAGGTGACAATCACTTTAACCCCTTTAACAACCGCCCACCCGCAATGTACAACAGATGGGTGGCTGCTGTAGGCAAAGCGACTTACGTACGTCACTGCCTACTGTCAGGTATCGGGGTCATACATGCACGGGGTGGCACCCAATGTGATTTTATTGGATATGTTTTATACATTTAATAAACTAAAAAAACAGCGGAACTCTGCTGTAAAAGCAAAAAAAAAGAAGTAATTTTACATTTATTAATAAAAAATAAATAAAAAAATTGTCTCTTTAAGGCCGTTAGGCGGAAGTGATGTCAGACGTCACTTTGGTCGTCCAAGGGCATTGAGTCGAGTGGGGACCATCTTTCCCTCACTCGAACTTCCTGCCCATCGCTTCAGGGGATCGGATAATTTCCCCCTTTACCGACGGCTCCAGTAAGCGGAGGAAATGACCGGTAAGCAGTGGGAAGGGGGCATCTCTCCCACTGCCTATAAAAGTGATCCAATGACGAATCCGCCGCCGGGACCACTTTTATGTGAAACAGCATCGCCCGCTGTTTAAAAAAACACCAGGGTTATGGCAGCTAGCGGTATATAACATCAAAGTAATGAGGTATATATACAGTGGACAGTGATATACACAATCTTCATACTCAGTAAGTGATTATATCAGCTGCCGAAAGTGCTTAACTGGTTGCCGCCCGCCCACTGTCAAATGACGGCGGGGCAGTGCGGCTCTTGTTCTGGGACATCGTCATATGACGGCGTCCCAGAATGGCCACTCTCGCGTGCCTGCGGGGGCATGCAGCGCGTCGATCGCGGCCGTGTTACTAGGATCTGTGGAAAGAGCCGCGTCAGTGCCCTGATTACAATAGTGAAAAATAGTGTCACGATACAGTGCCCACCAATGCCAGCGATCAGTGCCCACCAGTGGCAGCAATCAGTGCCCATTAGTGATGCCAGTCAGTGCTGGCAATCAGTGCTGCCTATCAGTGCTGCTCATCAGTGCCCATTACTGATGTCAATCAATGCCCATCAGTGTCGCCCATCAGTGCTACCCATCAGTGCCCATCAGTACCGCCTATCCGTGCTGCCTATCAGCGCCCACTAGTGACGCCTATTAGTGCCCACCACTGCCGCCTATCAGTGCCGCCTATCAGTGCCACATATCAGTGCCACCTAATCAGTGCCCATAATTGCCACCTCATCAATGCCCACCAGTTCAGCCTATCAGTGCCCATCAGTGCCGCCTCATCAGCGCACATCAGTGAAGATGAAAAATGACTTAGTTGCAAACTTTACTGACAGAAAAAAAGTGAAAAAAATTTTTTTATCCAAAATGTTTGGTCTTTTTTTTAAAATAAAAAACCCAGCAGTGATTAAATACCACCAAAAGAAAGCTTTATTTGTGTGAAGAAAATGATAAAAAATGTGTTTGGGTACAGTGTTGTATGACCGCGCAATTGTCATTTAAAGTGCGACAGTGAGTGAGGAATGTGACTGTGAACTCCCTCCACCCTCCCTCCACCCTCCCTTCTCCTGATGTGGTTCCGACACGCCGAGATACAGAGCCTTACTGAACCCTTTGAGACCCCTCCTCTGTAGCGGCACGCAGCATAGACTGAGGGAACCTCCGGAGGTCTCCGCAACTCAGCCGGAACTGCCAGGCGGGGATAGCCGAAGTTAAGCCGAGCGAGTGACGTCACACGCTGTCTTCTGTCCGCTGCTCGCGCTGAGAAGGAGAGAGCGGCGGGAGATTTAAATTGGGACACCGGCTTCTCGGGCAGCTTGTATGCCGAAGGAGAAAGGAGAAAAAGACATAGAAGGAGGAAGACTCAACGGACTTTTGGACTGCATTTGAAGCTCTCCTGGAGACTACAAGGAGAAGGTGAGCAGACAGACAGTACATTGTTTGTTGAGCTTTTAAGCCTGTACAGCTTTTCCACCCCCAACTGTATGTGGAGGACTGCCCTTTGCTGGAAAAAAAAAAAAAAAAATATACGTTGTGCAGTACAAGTGCTCTGCCTGTTGCCTTGCTTTCCTTCTCCCCTTAACTGCAATAGAGGCTGCTCTGTGCAAAAATCAAAAGCTGTGCTTGCTTTTTTATCTGCAACTGCAATTTGAGGACTGTTTTTTATTTTTTTTTCTCTTTTTTTTTTTTTTTTTTGTAAAGTGTAAGGTTTGCGCGCTGCCACGCATGTGAGCCACCTCTTTTTTTTTTTTTAGGTGCAGTGGGTCAGTAAAATATAAGCAGTGGGCTATGCTAAACACCTGTGCTGATTTTTTCTCCGACTGCAATTAGAGGAGTACCAGTTGCCCTCCGTTTTTTTTTTTTGGCAATCAGAGGGCGGTAAAAAAAAAAAAAAAATCAGCTGTGTGGTATATAGGGAACAGGACTTTTCCAACTGCAATTAGAGGACTGCTCTTTTGCAAAAAGTACATGCCAGGTGCTATATTGAGTATTAGTGCCTGTCAATTCTCAATCGCAAATAGAAAATCCTTTAAAATATCCCTACGTCTAGAAACGTGCTGGGGTCCCTCTACTGGTCCCTGAGTGACGCCCTATTAAGACAAATCAACGGGTCGGTAGAACTAAACCACAGCCACCGCCTACAATGCCTACTCAGCGCACTACAAAGGCTAGCCAGGCCGCCAGCCAGGCTAGTTTAGCTGCAGCCAAATTGGAAAAATTTGCCCACACTCCAAGCCAACCATCGAGTCAGACTCCCCCAAAAACCTTGTCACAAAATCAGCAGTTCCAATCTGCCCGGACAGGAGGAACGACAGGCGGTGCAGCGGGCAGGAAAAGCCAGGGGCAGACCCAGACACCAGTACAAACACCTACACAATCTCCCCAGAGGACATTAGGGGAGGGGGGCGAACTAGCGGGGTTGCCCCAGGGACAAGAAGTGGCGGGTCTATTGCCAGAGGGGGGGGCTGCCACCTCAGCGGGGACGGAGCCTTCTTTGAAAGAGGTATTAGCGGCTATTAACTCTTGCAGAACCTCGCTGAATGATATGAATGACCAACTGAAAACAATACGGGAGGAAATTGGTCTCGTGAGGAATGAGGTACAGAAGGTCCAAGAAAGGGCCACAATCCTTGATCCTTGAGGATAGGATGAGCTTGGTGGAAGACGATCTTGCCCCATTAAAACGTGAAATGAGTGACATTAGAAACCTCCTTAATAAACAAATTAATAAAATGGACGAGGTCGAAAACAGGATGAGAAGGAAAAATATCCGTATAGTGGGCCTCCCAGAACACTCCGAGGGCCCAGACCCCGCTACCTTCTTAGAAAAATGGCTGAATGAGATTTTTGGTCAAGACTCATTCTCTCCACTCTTTGCAATCGAAAGGGCCCATAGAGTCCCGGCTAGACCCATACAACCCGGGGCCCCTCCCAGACCCTTCTTAGCCAAAGTGCTATTTTTCAAGGACAAAGCAACAATTATCAGGAAAGCAAGGGAACTTGGAAACATTTTCTATAGTGGCAAGAGGGTGTCTATCTACCCCGACTACTCGCCAGACCTCCAAAAAAGGAGATCACAATTTGGGGAAGTAAAACGTAACCTCCGCCAAGCTAACTTAACTTATGCCCTGCTCTTTCCAGCCAAACTGAGAGTGTCGGGCCCTGGAGGGTCTTTACTTTTCGACACCCCCAAAGGGGCTGAAGAATGGCTAATAAAACATAAAGAAGGACATTAGATATATTGGATGACCAGGATCAAACCAAAGTGCTGACTTGACTTTTTTTCCCTTTTTTTTCTTTTTTGGGGGGGGCGGGTCGGGTTGCTAAGGGAGCGGGGGGGGGGGGGACGGGTGGCGACATACAGCAACATATTTTGTGTGTTTTGCAATGCGTTTTGTTGTAGTTTTTCATTGGAAGCTGTTTTGTCGCCCGCGGGGGGGGGGGACTTTTTTTCCCTTTTTTTTTTCTTTTTTTTTGGGGGGGGCGGGGGGTGAGGGACGGGGGGGGGGGGGGGGACGGGTGGCGACATACAGCAACATATTTTTGTGTGTTTTGTGGGAAGAGGTTGAAAGATGTCGCATCCCAACGGTTTTGGGGTGCTGCAGTATGGTCTTAGGGGTAGGGTTCTCGTAAATAGGGGGGAGGGGGGGGGAGGGTTAGGGAGGTGCAATGGGAGGGTCAGGAATGGGGTAGATTTACTGGCACTAATGTTTAGATCGTTTCAAAAGAAGGGTGAATGGGTTGGTCACTTTAAAAGGCCCCCGGTTAAACCTAGATTGGTAATGAATGGTGAGTGTAATCAGAATGTTAGATTGGTTGGATGTGGACAAATGGGTGTAGGGGAGGGGTATAGTAGGTATGTATGTGTATGGATGAGGGGGAAAACACGCCACCCTAATATACGCACTCACATGGAAAGACTAGAGGGTAACACTTCACAAATACCAATTAGATATTCACGTTTTGATAATAAGGTTGATCTAAAAAATACCACTGATGATAAGATATTTACAAAAACCCTCTGGGAGGGTATACTCACAGTTGAATATATAAAGAATTAGAAACACTAATGAGTCACGACACACAATCCAATAGGAAACAAGTCACTATTTGTTCCTGGAATATAAGGGGGTTAGGCGACCCGGGGAAAAAAGCTGCAGCACTAGCTATGATTAGATCCTACGGGGTTGCGATCCTTTGTCTCCAAGAGACCCATTTCACCAATGCCTCCACATCAAAGTTAGGATGGAGAGAGTTTGCCCTGCAGTACCACTCGTTTTACTCGTCCTTTTCAAGAGGTGTCAGTATATTGATTAACTCAGGGATTTCGTTTACCTGTGTCCAAAGTAAAATTGATGAGCGGGGAAGGTACATCTTTCTACATTGTAAAATTGAAAGTAAAGCCGTCATCTTGGCTAATGTATATATCCCGCCCCCCTTTGACACTGGGGTTTTGCTCGACTTGGTGGAGTTTGTGATGAACAATCCAGCTTTACCGGTAATGGTCTTTGGTGACTTCAATATGGTACTTGACCCGGGACTGGACAGGCTTCCTCCGGGGACTCGGAGGGGTGGGCTAGGGGATAGCCGTCTCCCCCGCCTCCTGGAGGAACTGGGCTTGAAAGATATCTGGAGACTGAGGAACTCCGGGATTAGGGGATACTCTTGTTTCTCCAGCACACACTCCACTCTGTCGAGGATAGACATGTTACTCTGCAACGATGAGTCAATGCCTTTATTGGACAATGTTAGGTATAGGCCCAGAAGTCTCTCAGACCATTCTCCGCTGACAGCCTCAATGGAGACGGGGGTGAGAACTACGTATCGGGAGTGGAAAATTAATCCGGCTTGGCTGGAATTAATGGGTGATTCATATGAGGTAGCGCATGTCCTGAAAGAAAGCATAGAAATGAATGCTCGTTCAGCCACCCAGGGGGTAATCTGGGATACAGTTAAAGCTATTCTTCGGGGCTTGCTGATTGAGCAAATCTCAAGAATAAAAAAACAATCAAGGGCGGGGGAGGAGTACGCAGCTAATAAAGTAGCTCTCACAGAAATGAAATATATAAACAATCCAATACCGGTAAATCTAAACGAATGGATAGCAGTACAAGAGGAATACCGGCTTATCCTTTTAAGCAAAGCAGAACACAAATATATTTTCCAGAAGCAAGCTGCCTTTGGGGAGGGGGAAGGTATAAGCAGGATGCTCGCCCAGTTAGTAAAGACCAACTCCCCATCATCAATGGTCCCGATGATAGACATGGGTGCCAGTAGAACATCTTCTTATACGCCAGAAATAGTGGACACTTTTAGAACCTATTACGAGAATTTATATTACTTCACTCAGGAGGATAAAATTGAAGAATGGGATAAATTTTTTGATCAAATGGAGGTCCCCTGCCTCTCTGAGGAGGACAGGGCTACCCTTGACAGCCCTGTCACCCTGGAGGAGATCCAGCGGACCGTCCGGGAAATGGCAGGTCAGAAGTCCCCGGGACCAGACGGCCTCCCCATTGAAATATACCGTCGCTACGGGGAGGTGCTCCTCCCCGAGCTCCTGAAGGTACTCAATTCGTCGAAGGAGGAGGGCGTGCTTCCCCCCTCGATGATGGAGTCAACAATAATTGTGATCCCCAAGGAAAACCCCCTCTCCCCCGCCTCATACAGACCTATCTCACTCCTGAATTCGGATATTAAAGTTTTAGCTAAGGTTTTGGTGGATAGACTTAACAAAGTTATCTCCAAATTGGTGCACTCGGACCAATCAGGATTTATCCCAGGAAGGTCCGCCAGCACAAACATCAGACGGCTCTTCTTGAATCTCCAAACTCCAACGGAGAATCGGGGAAACCGGGCCATACTCTCTTTGGACGCTGCCAAGGCCTTCGATACCCTGGAGTGGAAGTACCTTTGGAGAACATTGACACAATTCCACTTTGGGCCAAACTTTGTCAACTGGGTGAGATTACTATATAGTGCACCTGGAGCAAGAGTAAAAATAAACAACGAATATTCCTCCAGGTTTCGTCTGCTGAGGGGGACAAGGCAGGGGTGTCCCCTGTCCCCCCTCCTTTTCGCCCTCGCAATCGAACCCTTGGCCCTGTCCCTTCGACTGGCTCCAGAAATCAAGGGTTTTAAAAGGGGCGAAATGGAAGACAAAGTGATGTTATACGCAGACGATTTAATAATTCTGCTCAGTGACACACAAGGTTCACTAAGTGAGACAATGCGCAGAATAGAAAACTTTGGACTCCTGTCGGGCCTAAGGATTAACTGGGATAAATCAAATCTTCTCCCGATTGATCCATTGGACAACCCCCTACCCCAAGAGGCAGCTCAGCTCCAAATAGTTCATCAGATAAAGTATTTAGGCATAAATGTTTCGAGAGACTCTAAACAATTTATTCAGGATAATGTCGTCCCACTGTTGAACAAATTTAAAGGCAAATGTCAAATTTGGAAAAAACTCCCCCTGTCAGCAGCAGGTCGTTGCAACCTAATTAAAATGGTATTTATGCCACAGTTATTATATTTACTCCATAACTCCCCAATCTGGATATATAAAAAATGGTTTAAGAAGATAGACACTCTTTTTAGAGACCTAATATGGAAGGGGGGCATACCACGAATCCGACTAAGTACGTTACAGCTTCCAACAAATGCTGGTGGAGTAGCCCTTCCGCACCCTTTGAGTTACTTCCTGGCTTCCCAGCTCCAGCATATTGGGGGATGCGAGGCCACGAAGGGAGGACGAGAGTGGGAGACTCTCCTCTATAAATCCACTCACAAGTCGTTGCTGGAAGTGTTAGAGGCAGGGTCCTTCATAAAGGGGTTACCAACTCAGGACCTGCTAGCAAGAGCATGGGGACTAGCCAAAAAGACAATGGGTTATAGAGGGTTTTCAGATTTCTCCCCTCTGTGGGAAAACAATAACCTGTGCGAGTTAAAAAAAATGGGGACCATTAGAGAATGGGAGAGAAGAGGCCTGAACTATGTTGCTCAGATCTACCAGGAGGGTCGGTTAAGAAACTTTCAGGACTTAAGAGATCAATATGAGCTCCCCAAGAGGTCCTTCTTCAGATATCTGCAGGTGAGGCATGCCCTCACCGAACAGTTTAAAGAGACAGCTTGTGAATGGACTAAGATTCCGGTACTACGGAGCATAGCCGAGTCAGACACTCGAAAAGGGATGATTTCTAACCTATATTTCCATTTACAGAAGGGGACCTGGGAAGATGCCCAAATGGGACTCCACAAATCCTCGTGGGAAAGAGATGTGGGCACTATGTCTACCCTACAGTGGGAAAGGATCCTAGCCTTTGCGCCTCGGGTCTCTCTCTCGCACCCCCAGAGGATGTCACATCTTTTCCTACTACACAGGGCATATTTTACTCCGGCAAGGTTGTTTCGGTTTGGCCGTAGACAAGATGACACATGTCCTAGATGCAGGAGGTCGGGCGGCGACCTCATCCACATGTTTTGGAGATGTCCAAAATTACATCGATATTGGAAAGAAGTGGTAGATAGGACCGCTCAGATATTTAACACCAAGCTTGCTCTGGACCCAATCCTGTGTGTACTTGGGGGGCTTGAGGGGGAAACCAGGTCAAACGAAGTCCAACTGGCCATCATTAGATGCCTTTTTCAGGCAAGAAAATTAATAGCACAAAAATGGCAATCTCCAAACCCACCATCTCTCTACGAGTGGGAATGGAATATGGAGAGGGTAATCCTTATGGAGAGAACAACATATATTAAACAGGGAAACCTTACCAAATTTCAGGGGATATGGAAACGGTGGTTGGAGAAAAATTATACGCAGCCAAATGAACTGGACTGAAACACGATGTGGTGTAGGATGTCGAACCCTGAACGAGGTAGGAATGTTAGAAGGAGGAATGACGAGAGGGTGGAGGAATGAAAGGCAGTGTCGAATGAGTGGTGAGTGGGGAGGCTGCTGCTTAAATTAGCTATTGTAATCCTCTCACAGAGCGGAAGGCAGGAATGGAAGTGGGGGAATGTAGGTAAACTGTATTGAAGGTGTAATAATTTTTTTGTCTGTCTTTTTGTTTGTCATATGTGAAAAAATCGAATAAAGATAAATTAAGGAAAAAAAAAAAAAAAGTGCGACAGCTGAAAAATGGCCTGGGCAGGAAGGGGGTGTAAGTGCCTGGTAGGCAAGTGGTTAAACCACTGACGGCGCAATATCGATTTGACCATTTGACAACCGCCGCACGCCGATATACGTCAGCACAATGCCAGCGGTGGGCAAATGGGCGTACCTGTACGTCCCCTTTAATTTACAGGGCTAGTGGGCACGCGCTCGTGTCCCGGGTTTGTGTCACTGAGAGGCAGAACGGGGAGATGTCTATGTAAACAAGGCATTTCCCCGTTCTGCCTAGTGACATGACAGAGATCTACTACTCCCTGTCATCGGGAGCAGTAATCGCTGTCATGTCAGTGTCACCCCCCCACAGTTAGAATCACTCCCTAACACACTTAACCCCTTGATCGCCCCCTAGTGTTTAACCCCTTCCCTGCCAATGCCATTTACACAGTAATCAGTGCATTTTTATAGCACTGATCGCTGTATAAATGACAACGGTCCCAAAATAGTGTCAAAAGTGTCCGATGTGTCCGCCATAATGTCGCATAAAATCGCAGGTCGCCACCATTACTAATAAAAAGAATAATAAAAAAAAACATAAATCTATCCCCTATTTTGTAGACGCTGTAACTTTTGCGCAAAGCAATCAATGTACACTTATTGCGATTTTTTTTTTTACCGAAAATATGTAGAAGAATACGTATCGGCCTAAACTGAGGAAAAAATATGTTTTTTTTATATATATTTTTGGGGGATATTTTATTATAGCAAAAAGTAAAAAAATATTGTTTTTTTTTTTTCAAAATTTACGCTCTTTTTTTGTTTATAGCACAAAAAATAAAAACCGCAGAGGTGATCGAATACCGCCAAAAGAAAGCTTTATTTGTGGGGGAAAAAGGATGTAAATTTTGTTTGGGTGCCACGTCGCACCACCGCCCACTTGTCAGTTAAAGCGAAGCAGTGCCGAATCGCAAAAAGTGCTCTGGTCAGGAAGGGGGTAAAATCTTCAGGGGCTGAAGTGGTTAAACTCAGGTTCTTTTTCTTAGCCTCGCATCGCACACGCCGTGCCTCGGTCTGGTTCTCTGAATTCCTTTGACATCGCTCCTTTCATTGCCTCAGTTAATATTCTTTACACTCTCTGCAGGAGGACAGGCTGGCAGGGCATGCTGGGTGCGCGGTGATGAGCGGTTGCCCGGTTTGACTTTGAAGGGATATTGTGAGATTAATCCAGAGCTCTCCCCAGGTTTGATTCTCGATGTCTTCACCATTATTGTTCCAATAAGAGACCATTTAAGGGAAAGTTTTGTTCAGAAAAAAATAAAAAGATATATATTTTATCAAATCATTATCTGCTTCCCACCTGTAAATACGGACATAAGCCGTTCTATTGATAGTGCTCAGATGCAGCGGGGGCCCGTCCATTAGGGGCGCACGGGTACCCCCCCATCCATGCGCCTCGATCCCACCCAGTTGTGTGACCATAGCAAATTAATATTCGTTATCGCCACACTAATCCTCCTCCCAGCCAATCAGGAAGCGGGTCTTGAGACCTGTCACCCCATTGGCTGAAAGCACAGGCAATCCTATTGGACGCCTAGGAGGAAGAGGAAGGAGCCACACGGCGGAACCCGCCATGATGCAGGAGAGGAGGAGAGGACACAGGAGTCGCTGCCCGCCGTCTGTAGGAGCCCGCAACCTGCCCGCCACCCATAGGAGCCCGCTGCCCACCACCCGTAGGAGCCCGCAACCTGCCCACCACCCGTAGGAGCCCACAACCCACCCGCTGCCCGCCACTCATAGGAGCCGGCAAGCCTCCTGCTTCCCGCCACCCATAGGAGCCTGCAACCTGCCCGCCACCCGTAGGAGCCCGCAACCCGCCCGCTGCCCGCCACCCATAGGAGCCCGCAACCCTCCAGCCACCCATAGGAGCCCGCAACCCGCCCGCTTCCCACCACCAATAGGAGCCCGCAACCTGCCTGCTGCCCTCTACTCGTAGTAGCCCGTAACCCTCCTGCTTCCCACCACCCATAGGAGCCCGCCACCTGTAGGAGCCTGCAACCTGCCCACTGCCAGCCACCTGTAGGAGCCCACAACCCGCCTGCTGCCCACCACTGGTAGAAGCCCACAACCCTCCTGCTTCCCGCCACCCATAGGAACCCGCCTGCTGTCTGCCACTCGTAGGAGCCAACAACCCTCCTGCTTCCCGCCACCCATAAGAGCCTGCAACCTGCCCACCATCCTTAGGAGCCCGCAACCCTCCAGCTTCCCCCCACCCATAGGAGCCCACAACCCGCCCGCTGCCCACCACCCATAGGACCCCGCAACCCTCCGCTTCCCGCTACCCATAGGAGACTGCAACCCGCCCGATTCCCACCACCCGTAGAAGCCCGCAAACCCACCTGCCCACCCACAACCTACCAGGTGGGGTAGTTGCTTGACACCCCCCCACCCAAAAAAAAAAAAAATCCCGCCGCCACTGTTCAGATGTTTCCAAACCATTGCTAATAGGAAGGATGTGCCTTTACTAGACCCACCGGACACTTTATTAGATACACCTGTCCAATTGCTTGGTAACACAAATTGCTAATCAGCCAATCACATGGCAACAACTCAATGCATTTAGGCATCTAGACGTGGTGAAGACGACTTCCTGAAGTTCAAACCGAGCATCAGAATGGGGAAGAAAGGGGATTTAAGTGGCTTTGAAAATAGAAAACAAAGGAATAGAAGAGGAAAGAATAGAATAAAATAGAACAATTTAAAATTGAATAAAATAGAACAGAATAGAAAAAAAAAATAGAACATAATAGAGTAGAATAAAAAAAAGAATAGAATATAAAAGGACAGAATAAAATAAAGTAGAAAATAAAAGAATCGAAGAAAATAGAATATAAAATAAGGGGAAAGAAAAGAACAGAATAGAAAATAGAATAGAATATAAAATAAAAAGAAAAAATAGAATTGAATAGAAAAAAGCAGTAGAATAAAAAAGAAAGAATATAACCTTCTTCTGAAGTTCGAATAGAATAAAATAGTAAGAATATAGCATAGACTAGAAAAGAATAGAATAGAAAACGAGGAGAATAAAATAAAACAGAAAATAATAGAATAGAAAATATGAGAATAACATGTAACAGACAATAAAAAAATAGACTATGAAAGAATAGAGTAAAACAGAACAGAATAGAAACAAGTAGAAAATAAAAGTATAGCGTAAAATAGAATAGAAAATAAGGTAAAAGAATATAAAAGAATAGAATATAAGAGAAAACAATAGAATAGAAAATAAATGAATAAAATGGCAAAGGATAGAATAGAATAGAAAAAAGCAATAGAACAAAAAAGAAAGAATAAAACCGTCTTCCGAAATTCAAATTTTGAATAGCATAGAGTAGAATAGAATAACATAGAATAGAAAAGATTATAATAATTTAAAAAAATTGAATATTATAGAATAGAATACTGTAAAACTGAACAGAATAGAATAAAATAGAAAATAAAAGAATATAATAAAATCCCCGTAGAATATAAAATAAGGGAATAGAAAAGAACAGAATAGAAAATAGAATAGAATATAAAATAAAAAGGAATAAAATGGCAAAAAATAGAATTGAATAGAAAAAAGCAATAGAATAAAAAAGAAAGAATATAACCTTCTTCTGAAGTTCGAATAGAATAAAATAGTAAGAATATAGAATAGACTAGAAAATAATATAATAGAAAAAGAGAATAAAATAAAACAGAAAAGCATAGAATAAAACAGACTAGAATAGAAAATATGAGAATAACATGTAACAGACAATAAAAAAATAGACTATAAAAGAATAGAGTAAAACAGAACAGAATAGAAACAAGTAGAAAATAAAAGTATAGCGTAAAATAGAATAGAAAATAAGGTAAAAGAATATTAAAGAATAGAATATAAGAGAAAACAATAGAATAGAAAATAAATGAATAAAATGGCAAAGGATAGAATAGAATAGAAAAAAGCAATAGAATAAAAAAGAAAGAATATAACCTTCTTCTGAAGTTCGAATAGAATAAAATAGTAAGAATATAGCATAGACTAGAGAAGAATAGAATAGAAAAAGAAGAGAATAAAATAAAACAGAAAAGAATAGAATAGAAAATATGAGAATAACATGTAACAGACAATAAAAAAATAGACTATGAAAGAATAGAGTAAAACAGAACAGAATAGAAACAAGTAGAAAATAAAAGTATAGCGTAAAATAGAATAGAAAATAAGGTAAAAGAATATAAAATAATAGAATATAAGAGAAAACAATAGAATAGAAAATAAATGAATAAAATGGCAAAGAATAGAATAGAATAGAAAAAAGCAATTGAACAAAAAAGAAAGAATAAAACCGTCTTTCGAAATTCAAATTTTGAATAGCATAGAGTAGAATAGAATAACATAGAATAGAAAAAGATTATAATAGTTAAAAAAATTGAATATTATAGAATATAATACTGTAAAACTGAACAGAATAGAATAAAATAGAAAATAAAAGAATATAATAAAATCCCCGTAGAATAGAAAATAAGGGAATAGAAAAGAATAAAATATTATAGAACAAATGTAATAAAATAGAAAATAAACAAATAGAATAGCAAAGGATAGAATAGAATAACAAAAAGCAATAGAATAAAATAAAAAGAATATAACCATCTTGCGAAATTCTAATTTTGAATTAAAACGAATTAGAATAGAAAAGAATAGAATAGAATACAAGAGAATAGAATGACAAAAAAAAAACAGACTAGAATAGAATAGAACAGAATACACTAGAAAGAATATAGAAAAGATTAGAATAGAAAATAAAAAATAATAGAATAGAAAACAATAGAATAGAATAAAATAGAAAGAATATAACCGTATTAAGAAATTCAAATTTAAAAAAATAATACAGTTAATAATAATAATAATAATTCGGTTGGATTGAATTTATTTCGGCTGAATTTGGAAAATGTAAATCTAATTCGAAAATTAATAAAAAAAAATAAAAAATTCCAAAAATGGATTAAACTGATTTAACTAAACTAAATGTAAATAACGAATCAAAACACATTTTTCCGTTCTGCACATGTCTAGAGCCGAGTGTTCAGCAGTATGAAGAAGAGGTAAGTGTTCTTCTGTTTGTTCTTTACAAGCCATTTTATTGGACCAGATCTTTTCTTTATGTGCCAAGATCTAAATTCAGGGAACTTTTTGATACAAGTGTAAGTCTTTTTTATTTTTATTTTGGATGGAGTAGGGAAAAGTTAGAACCCTGGGCCTCTCGGGTCTTATATCGCTGTCCAGGATTCTGGGGATTTCCTCTCACCAGGATTTAGAAGAAGGAATCTTCAACGAGGACACAGATGGCAATAAAAAACACCTTCTTCCGTAGAATAATGGCGGGCTGGAACCTCTGTCAGTGTTTTATTGTTGGCACCAGGCATCTGGTCGCCACACAAAAGAAACAAATGCTGGAACACTGATAGAGGGGTACAGGAACACTGATACAGGGGTACAGGAACACTGGCACCAGCACCTAGAACTCAGGAGCCAGACATTCAGGAACCAGATGATAAATAACTCTTTCTTTAGCAGAGTAATGGAAGGCTGGAACCCCTATCAGTGTTTTATTGTTGGCACCAGATCACAACCGAAAAGACACATACTCTGCAAAACAAGACATCGGGCACTGGAAACAATGTGCCAAGAACCAGATATGAGGCACCGGGTTTTGGGCATCAGAAAGCAGGCATCAAAAAATAGAAATCAGGCACTGGGAACAAGGTGCCAAGAACCTGACATCAGGCCTTAGACATAAAGAACAAGACAACCAGGTACCAGACAACCAGGTACCAGACAACCAGGTACCAGACATTAGGAATTAAACATCAGAAAACAGGCATCAGGAACCAAGCATCAGGCATCAGGCATCAGGAACCAGGCTCCAGATAGGCATCAAGCACAGGGAAACAAGAATCAGACATTAAGAACCAGGCACCAGGCATGAGGAACCAAACACAGGGCCGTTTTTTCCATTGGGCATGCTGGGCAGTTGCCCAGGGGCCCCACTTGTCTGGAGGGCCCCATCCAGGGCTGGTCCTCAGTGCTGCAATCAGCCTCGTTTTGGATTTTAGGTGTTTACATGTTTAAAACATTTTTTTTTGCTAGAAAATGACTTAGAACCCCCAAACATTATATATTGTTTTTTTTCTAACACCCTAGAGAATAAAATGGCAGTCATTGCAATACTTTTTTTTACACCGTATTTGCGCAGCGGTCTTACAAGCGCACTTTTTTTGGAAAAAATTCACTTTTTTGAATAAAAAAATAAGAAAACAGTAAAATTAGCCCAATTTTTTTTGAATTGTGAAAGATAATGTTACGCCGAGTAAATTGATACCCAACATGTCCTGCTTCAAAATTGCGCCCGCTCGTGGAATGGCGTCAAACTTTTACCCTCAAAAATCTCCATAAGCGACATTTTAAAAATTCTACAGGTTGCATTTTTTGAGTTACAGAGGAGGTCTATGGCTAGAATTATTGCTCTCGCTCTACCGATCGCGGTGATACATCACGTGTGGTTTGACTACCGTTTTCATATGCGGGCGCTGCTTACGTATGCGTTCCCTTCTGCGCGCGAGCTCGTCGGGACGGGGTGTTTTGAAAAAAATTTTGGGGGTTTTTCTCATTTATTTTACTTAATTTTATTATTTTTTACACTGTTTTAAAAAAAAAATGGATCACTTTTATTCCTATTACAAGGAATGTAAACATCCCTTGTAATAGAAAAAAGCATGACAGGTCCTCTTAAATATGAGATCTGGGGGTCAAAAAGTCCTCAGATCTCATATTTGGACTTGAATGCAAAAAAAAAAAATGTCATTTAAAAAAATGACATTTGGAAATTCCCCTTTAAGACATATGGGCGGAAGTGATGTTTTGACGTCGCTTCCGCCCTCCTATGGTATAGAGATGAGTGGGGGCCATCTTAGCCTCACTCATCTCTATACACAGGCAGGGAAAGGACCCGATCGCTTCCGCCACTGCCGACGGCTCCGGTAAGCGTCAGAAGGGATGGGAGAGTGGCGGGAGGGGGGGGCAGCTCTCCCGCCACCGATAACGGGGATCTCGCGGCGAACCCGCCGCAGAGACCACCACTATCGGAAAGAGGACCACTCACTGTGAAGAGGGATACCTCGGTTGTGGCAGCAGCTGCTGTCGTTACCGAGATATCCCTCTTCAAAAAAATGACGTGTATATATATACAGTGAGTGATCGGTAAGTGTTTAAATTGACTGACTGCACTGGTTGCTCACTTCGCCGGCCAGCATCTAGCTAGCAACCAGTGACGTCAATCAGAGGCCGCGACCGCCCCAGCATTCATAGTGCACCGCGGCTGCCCCAGTGGCTAGTGAACAGGCTCCGCCCACCACTGCCATGCCTTGATAGCTGGCGCTGCCTTTCTGCTGTGAGTGACACACTGTACTGCACCAGGCCGGTGGCCCCAAGTAAGTCTAACAATGTCTACTTAAATAAGTTCAAGTTGTGCATCAAACACAGCCACTGTCTGTGCCCCTCAAAAGCGGCCACTGTGCCCATCAAACAGCCACTTTGCCCATTAAACAGCCACTGTGCCCATCGAAGCTGCCACTGTGCCCATCAACGCTGCCACTGTGCCCATCAAACACAGCCACTGTGCCCATCAAAAGCTGCCACCGTGCCCAACAAACGCGGCCACTGTGCCCATTAAACTCAGCCACTATGTCCATCAAACGCTGCCACTGTGCCCATCAAACGCTGCCACTGTGCCCATCAAACTCGTGTTATATTGTTGTGTTAATTTTTAAACACTGATTTTGTTGGAGGTACCAATAAATATAGCCTTATTGATAATTTGCATTTTTATTCTCGTGCGTGATCGTGTAGACAGGGCCCCAGTGCAATGTATTGCCCAGGGGGCCTATAACGCTCTTAAGATGGCCCTGACCAAACATCAGTTTAAGTCATCAGGAACAAGAAACCAGACAGCAGGAACAAGGAACCAGATATCAGTAGCGAATAATCAGACATCACATCAGGAACCAGACACCAGGAATGAGGTATCAGACTTTAGGAACCAGATGCCAAGAATAAGGAACCAGACATCAGGGATAATGAACAAGACATCAGGAACGGGGAAGCAGACACCAGGAAGGAAGAACCAGACATCAGGAACAGAAAAACAGACATCAGGAACAAGGAACCAGACATCAGGAACAAATTATTCTATATCAGGAACCAGACACCAGGAATGAGGAACCAGACCCCAGGCAGCGGAACCAGACACCAGGGATGAGGAACCAGACACCAGGGATGAGGAACCAGACACCAGGGATGAGGAACCAGACACCAGGGATGAGGAACCAGACACCAGGGATGAGGAACCAGACACCAGGGATGAGGAACCAGACACCAGGGATGAGGAACCAGACACCAGGGACGGGGAACCAGAAACCAGGAACGAGGAAGCAGAGCCCAGGAACAAGAAAGTAGACATCAGAAATGAATTATCAGAAATCAGGAACCGGACACCAGGAAGGAGGAATCAGACACCAGGCAGCGGAACCAGACACCAGAGACAAGGAACCAGACACCAGGGACAAGGAACCAGACACCAGGGACAAGGAACAAGACACCAGGGACGAGGAACAAGACACCAGGGACAAGGAACAAGACACCAGGGACGAGGAACAAGACACCAGGGACGAGGAGCAAGACACCAGGGACGAGGAACAAGACACCACAAAAGAATAATCAGAAATCATGAACCAGACACCAAGAATAAGGAACCAGACACCAGGGACGAGGAACAAGACACCAGGGACGAGGAACAAGACACCAGGGACGAGGAACAAGACACCAGGGACGAGGAACCAGACACCAGGGACGAGGAACCAGACACCAGGGACGAGGAACAAGACACCAGGGACGAGGAACAAGACACCAGGGACGAGGAACAAGACACCAGGGACGAGGAACCAGACACCAGGGACGAGGAACAAGACACCAGGGACGAGGAACAAGACACCACAAAAGAATAATCAGAAATCATGAACCAGACACCAAGAATAAGGAACCAGACACCAGGGACGAGGAACAAGACACCAGGGACGAGGAACAAGACACCAGGGATGAGGAACAAGACACCAGGGACGAGGAACCAGACACCAGGGACGAGGAACCAGACACCAGGGACGAGGAACCAGACACCAGGGACGAGGAACCAGACACCAGGGACGAGGAACAAGACACCAGGGACGAGGAACAAGACACCAGGGACGAGGAACCAGACACCAGGGACGAGGAACCAGACACCAGGGACGAGGAACAAGACACCAGGGACGAGAAACAAGACACCAGGGACGAGGAACAAGACACCAGGGACGAGGAACCAGACACCAGGGACGAGGAACAAGACACCAGGGACGAGGAACAAGACACCACAAAAGAATAATCAGAAATCATGAACCAGACACCAAGAATAAGGAACCAGACACCAGGGACGAGGAACAAGACACCAGGGACGAGGAACAAGACACCAGGGACGAGGAACAAGACACCAGGGACGAGGAACCAGACACCAGGGACGAGGAACCAGACACCAGGGACGAGGAACCAGACACCAGGGACGAGGAACAAGACACCAGGGACGAGGAACAAGACACCAGGGACGAGGAACAAGACACCAGGGACGAGGAACAAGACACCACAAAAGAATAATCAGAAATCAGTAACCAGACACCAAGAATGAGGAACCAGACACCAAGAATAAGGAACGAGACACCAGGGACGAGGAATGAATGGGTAAAAACAGGGAAAATCAACATTTGATTGAGTTTGAAGTTAAGTGAAAATTCACAGGCTCACCCCTGTTGAGGGGTGGGGGATCCCAGAGTTCAGTTACAGGCTGAAAGGAGGAGAAAACTTGGATATAAAAAAATACCAAGAGAGACTAACTCCAAAGGGAACCACACAGCGATGCAAAAATGACAGAATAGAAAATATTTATTAATAGAGTTTCCACAAAAAGGCAACATTCATCACATCACAGTAAAAACCATAAGAGACAACGTTGTCAATAGTGTTAAAAACAAAGAAAAAGGCCCGGGCTCACATGCATTACCCTCTATCATACCAACAGTCAACCGTATGCAGGGATGAGACACTTAGTTGAAAGCAATGATGGCCAAGGAATTGCTGAAACATTTGTGAATGTAGCTAGACCAATGGTTTAGACCAGTGATGGCGAACCTATGGCACGCGTGCCACAGCTGGCACGCCAAGCCTTCTCTGTGGGCACACCAGGGGAATCACCCAGCAAGGCAGTCACTTGCACTGACGGTGTAGGCACGGAGGAGCCAGCTCCCTTCCTTGCATCAGTGAGAGTGACGTCAGCAGGGGGGTGGGCAGCCAGTCATCTTGTCCCATGTGCGATGTTTAGGGGGGTGTAAAATTCTTTCTCCACTGTCCTGATTGTGCAGCTCATTGCCTCCCCCGGACCCCTACACCTTTCTGCAGGCACCCTATTCCAGGACGACTTTGGTTCAGTCTGTCCCTCTGGTGCAGCCTGTGAAACAGCGGAGGGGGGGGTCGGTGCTCGGAGACGGAGCAGATCGGCGGAACAGTGGTGTAGTGGTTAGCACTCTCACCTAGCAGTAAGAAGGGTCGCTGGTTCGAATCCCAACCACGACACTACCTACCAGGAGTTAGCATGTTCTCCCTGTGCCTGCGTGGGTTTCCTCTGGGTACTCCGGTTTCCTCCTACAATTCAAAGACATGCAGGTAGGTTAATTGGCTTCTGTCCAGAAAAAAATAATTGGCCCTAGTATATGAATGGGGACCTTGGATTGTGGCTCCTTGAGGGTAGGGACCAATGTGAGTGTGCAATGTACAGGGATAGGGACAATTGTAGACACCTCACTCAGGTTGAACTGGATGGACTGATGTCTTTATTCAACCTTACTAACTATGAAACTATGAGATCATCCATGGCCATGGGGAGAGGTGCAGTGGCTGCTAGCTGATCTCCCGGCGGCAGGTATATCAAGGAGCGGCTGGATGGAGGGGATTCCTACAATACTGCCTGGGGAGAGCTGGACGATGAGGCCATGGAAAGTTGTTTAACTCTGTGTTGGCACTTTGAAAGAAATAAGTTGGTTTTGCGTCGCGGTTTGGGCACTTGGCTCAAAAAGGTTCGCCATCACTGGTTTAGACCCATCAAAAAATAGT
Organism: Lithobates sylvaticus; assembly: GCA_028564925.1. Classification (NCBI taxonomy): domain Eukaryota; kingdom Metazoa; phylum Chordata; class Amphibia; order Anura; family Ranidae; genus Lithobates; species Lithobates sylvaticus. The sequence continues at coordinate 765,566,872 of CM053026.1, read as the reverse complement.
CCTTGTAAACAATGAGGGGAACCAATCCATCTGTATTGGGTGGACTGCTTGTTGATTAACCACTTTCAGACCGGACCAATTTGCAGCCAAAGGACCAGGCCCCTTTTTGCGATTCGGCACTGCGTCGCTTTAACTGACAATTGCGCGGTCGTGCGACGTGGCTCCCAAACAAAATTGACGTCCTTTTTTTCCCACAAATAGAGCTTTCTTTTGGTGGTATTTGATCGCCCCTACGTTTTTTATTTTTTGCGCTATAAACAAAAATAGAGCTTTTTGCTATAATAAATATCCCAAAAAAAATATATAAAAAAACATTTTTTTCCTCAGTTTAGGCCGATACGTATTCTTCTACATATTTTTGGTAAAAAAAATCGCAATAAGCGATTATTGATCGGTTTGCGCAGAAGTTATAGCGTTTACAAGATAGGTGATAGTTTTATAGCATTTTTATTAATAATTTTTTTTTTATTAGTAATGGCGGAGATCTGCGATTTTTTTTGTGACTGCGACATTATGGCGGACACATCGGACATTTTTGACACATTTTTGGGACCATTGTCATTTTTACAGCAATTAATGCTATTTAAATGCATTGATTCCTGTATAAATGAGTATAGGCAGAGCGGGGAGATGCTGTTTATCTCGGCATCTCCCCGTTCAGCCTTCCCGTGAGACGATCGTGGGGGTCCCCGCGGCGATCGAGTCCGCGGGGGCCGCGATCGGACTCACTGGGGTCCCGACCGGCGTGAGAGCGCGCCGCTCCCGGCGCGCTCCCGATGGCACGGACAGGCAGAAAGGAGGGACTTATATATACGCCCTCCTGCCTGTACGTGCCATTCTGCCGACGTATATCGTCGTGCGCCGGTCGGCAAGTGGTTAAACAGATGCCTACAGGCGCTTAATGGAAGTTGAAGGATCAGATCAAATAGCATGTACAAAGGCTGGCAGGGGAACCGAGGCAAAGGGGACTAACTGTTGATGTTGCAGCCTGATATGTGAAAGTGAGGGGACATCCACTCAGCGGTGGAAGCGGCAGTGGAATATGAAAAGAACAGGAACTGAGATCTGTTTGTGTAGGTGACGGGCCGCCAGTGAAGTCTCTTTCAAAGTTCCACGGACTGCCAGATCAGCATGGGGGGCTGATGAGGATGCTGAGGTGTGTAAGATGCTGATAGCACTTCTCCAATCTTCAAAGCTCAGACAGCTTGGTGTGCGCCATGAACGCACATGGCTGTATGTGTTGAGAGTTAATTAATTGATCAGGTGGGAATGCAGATGAAAGGAGCCTTGCACATGCAGGTGAGATCAGGGATGAGGAACCAGACACCAGGAACAAGGAACCAGATATCACAAAAGAATAATCTGAAGTCAGGAACCAGACACCAAGAATGAAGAACCAGACACCAAGAATGAAGAACCAGACACCAAGAATGAGGAACCAGACACCAAGAATGAAGAACCAGACACCAAGAATGAAGAACCAGACACCAAGAATGAGGAACCAGACACCAAGAATGAGGAACCAGACACAAAGAATGAGGAACCAGACACCAAGAATGAGGAACCAGACACAAAGAATGAGGAACCAGACACCAAGAATGAGGAACCAGACACAAAGAATGAGGAACCAGACACCAAGAATGAGGAACCAGACACAAAGAATGAGGAACCAGACACCAAGAATGAGGAACCAGACACCAAGAATGAGGAACCAGACACAAAGAATGAGGAACCAGACACCAAGAATGAGGAGCCAGACACCAATAATGAGGAACCAGACACCAAGAATGAAGAACCAGACACCAAGAATGAAGAACCAGACACCAAGAATGAAGAACCAGACACCAAGAATGAGGAATCAGACACCAAGAATGAAGAACCAGACACCAAGAATGAAGAACCAGACACAAAGAATGAGGAACCAGACACCAAGAATGAGGAACCAGACACCAAGAATGAGGAACCAGACACAAAGAATGAGGAACCAGACACCAAGAATGAGGAACCAGACACAAAGAATGAGGAACCAGACACCAAGAATGAGGAACCAGACACCAAGAATGAGGAACCAGACACCAAGAATGAAGAACCAGATACCAAGAATGAAGAACCAGACACCAAGAATGAGGAACCAGACACCAAGAATAAGGAGACACAAAGAATGAGGAACCAGACACCAAGAATGAGGAACCAGACACCAAGAATGAGGAACCAGACACCAAGAATGAGGAACCAGACACCAAGAATGAAGAACCAGATACCAAGAATGAAGAACCAGACACCAAGAATGAGGAGCCAGACACCAAGAATGAGGAACCAGACACAAAGAATGAAGAACCAGACACCAAGAATGAGGAGCCAGACACCAAGAATGAGGAACCAGACACAAAGAATGAAGAACCAGACACCAAGAATGAGGAGCCAGACACCAAGAATGAGGAACCAAACACAAAGAATGAAGAACCAGACACCAAGAATGAAGAACCAGACACCAAGAATGAAGAACCAGACACCAATAATGAGGAACCAGACACCAAGAATGAAGAACCAGACACCAAGAATGAAGAACCAGACACCAAGAATGAGGAACCAGACACCACGAATGAGGAACCAGACACCAAGAATGAAGAACCAGACACCAAGAATGAAGAACCAGACACCAAGAATGAGGAACCAGACACCAAGAATGAAGAACCAGACACCAAGAATGAAGAACCAGACACCAAGAATGAGGAACCAGACACCAAGAATGAGGAACAAGACACCAAGAATGAGGAGCCAGACACCAAGAATGAGGAGCCAGACACCAAGAATGAGGAGCCAGACACCAAGAATGAGGAACCAGACACCAGGAACAAGGAAGCAGACATCAGGAACAAGGAACCAGACATCAGGAACCAGACACCAGAAATAAGGAAGCAGACATCAGGAACCAGACATGAGGAATCAGACACCAGGAAAGAGGAACCAGAAACCAGGAACGAGGAAGCAGACATCAGGAACAAGGAAGCAAACATCAGGAACAAGGAAGCAGACATCAGGAACAATGAAGCAGACATCAGGAACAATGAAGCAGACATCAGGAACGAGGAAGCAGACATCAGGAACAAGGAAGCAGACATCAGGAATAAGGAAGCAGACATCAGGAACAATGAAGCAGACATCAGGAACAATGAAGCAGACATCAGGAACGAGGAAGCAGACATCAGGAACAAGGAAGCAGACATCAGGAACAAGGAAGCAGACATCAGGAACAATGAAGCAGACATCAGGAACAAGGAAGCAGACATCAGGAACAATGAAGCAGACATCAGGAACGAGGAAGCAGACATCAGGAACAAGGAAGCAGACATCAGGAACAAGGAAGCAGACATCAGGAACAATGAAGCAGACATCAGGGACAAGGAAGCAGACATCAGGAACAAGGAAGCAGACATCAGAAACAATGAAGCAGACATCAGGAACAAGGAAGCAGACATCAGGAACAATGAAGCAGACATCAGGGACAAGGAAGCAGACATCAGGAACAAGGAAGCAGACATCAGGAACAAGGAAGCAGACATCAGAAACAATGAAGCAGACATCAGGAACAATGAAGCAGACATCAGGAACAAGGAAGCAGACATCAGGAACAAGGAAGCAGAGAACAGGAACAAGGAAGCAGATATCAGGAACAAGAAAGCAGCTATCAGGAATGGGAAAACAATATAGAGAAAAAGGAATCAGACACCAGGAATGAGGAGCCAGATATCAGGAATGAGGAACCAGACATCAGGAATGAGGAACCCACTATAAGGAACGAGGAACATCATCATCAGGAACTAGACATTAGGCATTAGGCACCAGCCATCATTAGCAAGATAGATATTAGGCACAAGGCATTTGGAACTAGACATAAGAAACCAGGAATAAAATGTCAGATTTTAGGCACCAGACATCAGATTTCCAGCCAAGGCACCAGTAAGCAGGTACCAGATGTCAGATATGAGGAACCAGACATCAGATTTCAGGCACCAAATATGAGGTCACACTGGAGAACACGCCAGGGCTGACACACCGGACAGGGTACAGAGGACCACAAGCATCAGGAAGCCAGGAACACGCCAGTCACAATATTCTGGCCTCTTCCTTCAGAAAAGCTTATAAAGTCTGCAGACCTAGTTAATGAGGAACAGGTGCAGAGCTTGTTAAGGACTATGATTGCTGCACGGGTATTGTAAAACGCGGGGCTGCATATTTCAATGAGCCATATGGCGACCAATGAGAGTGCGGCTCTGGGTGGAGGTCCAGCATTCTGGGGACACCTTCTTATAAAATATCAGGAAATTTTAGAACACAAACCAAGTTAGATGTATCATCAGAGTCACCTTTAGCCTAACGTTACATAAAGTTGCAAAAAAATATATATACTGTATATATGTAGCATGCCCCATTTTAGGTGCATCTAAGAATGAATAGTCCTCCTAATTTCACGTCACACGTGAAATGTGCGATGACGCAAGTACCTTAAAACAACTTACCCGTGAGAACCGGCCCTTAGAGCTCATCTATTCTATAATCATTCCACAGCCTTTGTATATTCATCTCTAAGGCCTTCTTTCGCAAGTCGCTCCTCTGAAAAGCGATCCATGCTCAGAGGGGTGTTACAGGCGATATATCACCTCCTCACCCCCCGAAATTTAACCTGATAATTACGCACTGCGGTGCCGCAATCGTGTGCAATGCATGTGGTTGTGGTTCAGTTTCGATGCAGCCCTATAGAACTGCATCAAGGCTCATTTACACGTGAGGTCGGGGGGTAAAATCAGGTGATTGAACTGTAGTTTTACCCTCCCACGACCACCGACATGAAAACTAACACACAACCGCTCATGGCAATACACATGCGGCAGCCGTGTTGGAACCACACCGTAACCGCGTTCAGCGGCGAAAGCGCCATGCTGTTTAAGTTTTGCTGTACAGCTATGATTAGCTGTATCTTAGTGTTTATGGTAGTAATTTGTGTGTGTTTGTGGTAAAACTGAAGCTCAACTGCATACTTAATATATTAATTCTACTTATTTACTGTATATACTTATACCTATTTTATTGTATACTAATTATACTTATTTTATACTTATTTATATTTTTTTACTTATTTTATTTATATACTAATTATAATTATTTTATACATACATTTATATATACACATACATATACACACTTATTTTATTTGTATACAAATTAATATATATATATATATTTTTTATTATTATTATTTATATACAAATTAAACTTATTTTATAATTATTTATACTTTTTAAACTTTTTTTTATTTATGTTCTAGTTATACTTATTTTATACTAACTTCTATAGTTATACTTATTTTATATATGTACTAATTATACTTGTTTTATACTTATTATTTATATACTAATTATACTTATTTATCTATCTATGCTTATTTTGTATATTTATATATAATTTTATTTATATACTAATTCTACTTATTTTATACTGATTTATTTTTTAAATGTATTTTATTTATATATAATAATATTCCTAATTATATTTATGTTATACTTATTTATACGTATTTTTTTCTATATACTATATTATATATATATATATATATATATATATATATATAATAATATATATATATTATATTATATATATATATATATATATATATATATATATATATATATATATGTGTGTGTGTGTGTGTGTGCGTGTGTGTGTGTGCGTGTGTGTGCTTATTTTATTTATATAATAATTATATTTATTTTATTTATACTTATGTTGTATATACTAATTATACTTATTTATATATTTAGACTTATTTTATTTATATACCAATTATACATATTTTTTCCCTTCTTATGAATAGTGTTTCTTATCTCTTTCAGATCCTGGGAGCTGCAAGGCTGAAATATCCGGCACAATGGAGTCAGCTGGCTTGATGGGGTGGAGATGTTGTGTCCTCTATGGTGCCGCTCCCAGCGGTCAGAATATAATTGACATACTGCATGTGACTGTGGGTTGCATGGGCACAGCTGGGTCTGCCCCGTGCCAAGGTTAGCAGATGAGGAGTGGAGGACGGAGGGGTTTTTATAGCACCCCCTCCCTCATCTTCCTATTATTTCCTCCGGTGGCTGGATATGTGACTCCGCAGATAGATGAAGGGCAGCGAGGGGAGAGATAAGGATAATTCACTTTTCTCTGTCTGGGCTCAGACATGGAGCAGATGAGCTAATGTGACAATCTGCTCTCCTCTACACCCCCCCCCCCCCCATAATGCTCTGTGTCTCATTATTATAAAGAGAAACTTCGACCATACATAGGCACACACTATTAATATTATACATTTACATAGCTCTGACATATACCGCAGTGCTGTACAGAGAACACTGAGCCAGTCACATCAGTCTCTGAACCAGAGGAGCTTACACTCTAATGTCCCCCCATAGTCACACACTATTATTATTATAAATGTATATAGCTTTAACATGTACCCCTTACTTACTGCACATAGGGAGAGTGTCTGGGGAGCCTTATAATCAAATGGGGGTTTCCAGATCCCCTGCCTGCAGACTCCCAAAACCAACAGGTCAGGGTTGTGGAGAAGAGTCCCTTGTCCTCAACAAAGTGCTTTGCCAGGGGGACCTCCTGGCATAGTACGTCCCTCCATGTGGAAGGCATGTGGTGTGGTATTGTTTGGGGGGGGGGGGGTACACTTTTCCCCTCACTTCTCTGGCCTCCCAGGCTGCATGCATAGATAAAGGTTGGGTATGGATTTTGGGGGGACTTAGTGCTTTTTTTAAAATCTTTTTTGTGTACGGTCCCCCTTGACATCCATACCAGACCCTCATCCATGATAAGGGTCTGGTATGTACAGTATTGTTAGTGGGAACCTCACACTTTTTTTTTTTGTGGGATCTCTCATTAACATCTATACCAGACCCTCATCTAGGATAAGAGTCTGGTATAGATGAAGGGAATCCCCGGATAAGAGTCTGGTATAGATGAAGGGAATCCCCGGATAACAGTCTGGTATAGATGAAGGGAATCCCCGGATAAGAGTCTGGTATAGATGAAGGGAATCCCCGGATAAGAGTCTGGTATAGATGAAGGGAATCCCCGGATAAGAGTCTGGTATAGATGAAGGGAATCTCTGCATAAGAGTCTGGTATAGATGAAGGGAATCCCCGGATAAGATTCTGGTGTAGATGAAGGGAATCATCGGATAAGAGTCTGGTATAGATGAAGGGAATCCCCGGATAAGATTCTGGTGTAGATGAAGGGAATCCCCGGATAAGAGTCTGGTATAGGTGAAGGGAATCCCCGGATAAGAGTCTGGTATAGATGAAGGGAATCCCCGGATAAGATTCTGGTGTAGATGAAGGGAATCCCCGGATAAGAGTCTGGTATAGATGAAGGGAATCCCCGGATAAGAGTCTGGTATAGATGAAGGGAATCCCCGGATAAGATTCTGGTGTAGATGAAGGGAGTCCCCGGATAAGAGTCTGGTATAGATGAAGGGAATCCCCGGATAAGAGTCTGGTATAGATGAAGGGAATCCCCGGATAAGATTCTGGAGTAGATGAAGGGAATCCCCGGATAAGAGTCTGGTATAGATGAAGGGAATCCCCGGATAAGAGTCTGGTATAGATGAAGGGAATCCCTGGATAAGAGTCTGGTATAGATGAAGGGAATCCCTGCATACAGTGGCGGTGCGTGCATAGAGGGCGCAGGAGCGCTGCCCCCTCTCTCCTGCACCACTCTATCACCAATAGATAGATTCATGCATTGCATGAATCTATCTATTGTCACCGCTGCCGCCCCCTATTCAGGTGTCCGGCCCCTTGTCGGGCGCCGGGCATCTGAATTACAGCGGGGGGGGGGGGTGTTTTTGGAAGCGCCCTATTAGAGCTGTAAGCTCTAATAGGGGACCTGATTAGAGCGGTGGGCTCTAATAGGCTTCCATAAGTGTAAACAGCGGGCGCAATGCTTTGCGTTTGCTGCTTACACAGTATTGTGTTAGAGAAGCGAATACATCACTTCCCTAACGCTGACCCGCCTCTCAGCCAATCAGGTTGCCGGATCTGTGTAACCGGTCACCTGATTGGCTGAAGTCACAGGCGCTGTGATTGGATGCTAGGCGTCCAATCATAGCAGAAGACAGGAGGAGCGCGGGAGAAGACATCGGACGATGAGGAGACACCGCTTGCCGCCTGACGCCGTCACCAGCTGCACACCGAGACAAGGTAAGTGCAGAGGGCAGGCAGGGGCACAGTGGCAGCACTTAAGGGGCACAGTGGCAGCACTTGGGGCACAGTGGCAGCGTTTGGAGCACAGTGGCAGCATTTGAGGCACAATGGCAGCACTTGGGGCACAGTGGCAGCACTTGGGGCACAATGGCAGCACTTGGGGCACAGTGGCAGCGTTTTAATGGGCACAGTGGGCAGCGTTTAATGGGCACAGTGGCAGCATTTAATGGGCACAGTGGCAGCATTTAATGGCACAGTGAGGCTGTTTGTTTGCGCCCCCCCAAAAATTTTGAGCACCAGCCGCCACTGCCTGCATAAGAGTCTGGTATAGATGAAGGGAATCCCCGTATAAGAGTCTGGAATAGATGAAGGGAATCCCTGGATAAGAGTCTGGTATAGATGAAGGGAATCCCGGGATAAGAGTCTGGTATAGATGAAGGGAATCCCCGGATAAGAGTCTGGTATAGATGAAGGGAATCCCGGGATAAGAGTCTGGTGTAGATGAAGGGAATCCCCGGATAAGAGTCTGGTATAGATGAAGGGAATCCCCGGATAAGAGTCTGGTGTAGATGAAGGGAATCCCCGGATAAGAGTCTGGTATAGATGAAGGGAATCCCCGGATAAGAGTCTGGTGTAGATGAAGGGAATCCCCGGATAAGAGTCTGGTATAGATGAAGGGAATCCCGGGATAAGAGTCTGGTGTAGATGAAGAGAATCCCCGGATAAGAGTCTGGTGTAGATGAAGGGAATCCCCGGATAAGAGTCTGGTGTAGATGAAGGGAATCCCCGGATAAGAGTCTGGTGTAGATGAAGGGAATCCCCGGATAAGAGTCTGGTATAGATGAAGGGAATCCCCAGATAACAGTCTGGTATAGATGAAGGGAATCCCCGGATAAGAGTCTGGTATAGATGAAGGGAATCCCCGGATAAGAGTCTGGTATAGATGAAGGGAATCCCCGGATAAGAGTCTGGTGTAGATGAAGGGAATCCCCGGATAAGAGTCTGGTGTAGATGAAGGGAATCCCCGAATAAGAGTCTGGTGTAGATGAAGGGAATCCCCAGTCGTTTGTTTACAAACAGAAGTAAGGAGCTAGGAACTGTCATTTATCGGCAACGTAATCGACTCTGACATTTTTGTCAATGTCAGAGTTGCTGTAGTAGATTGTATACGTCTGAAGTACACGCTATAGAGTGATATGCTTTGTTCATATTTCATGTCCGGACACACTTTTTTAACTACTTGCTTACCGGGCACTTAAACCCCCTCCTGCCCAGACCATTTTTCAGCTTTCAGCGCTGACGCACTTTGAATGAAAATTCAATCCATACCAGACCCTTATCCGAGCACGCAGCCCGGCTGGCAGGAAAGGGGGTGAGGATGAGCGAGCACCCCCCCCCCCCTCCTGAACCGTACCAGGCTGCATGCCCTCAACATGGGGGGGGTGGGTGCTTTAGGGAAGGGGGCGCCCTGACAACCCTGGCCTTTGGTTATCGGGGTCTGCGGGCGGGGGGCTTATCGGAATCCGGGAGCCCCCTTTAATAAGGGGGCCCCCAGATCCCGGCCCCCCACCCTATGTAAATGGGTATGGGGTACATCGTACCCCTACCCATTCACCTGAGGGAAAAAAAGTGTCAATAAAAAAACACACTAGACAGGTTTTTAAAGTAATTTATTAGGCAGCTCCGGGGGTCTTCTTCTGACTTCGGGGGTCTCTTCCCGACTCCTCCGCTCTCTCCGGCCTCTTCTCCTGGTCTCCGGTTCTTCTGCCGTGCTCCTCCGCTATCTTCTTCCAGCTCTTTTACTAGCGTTGGCCTGGTCTTCTCCATCCTTCTTCCCTCTTCTGTTCTTCCATGTGCGAGGTGCGCAACGACTTATATAGGCATGGGGCTTGGTCACCGGGTGATGTCACACGGACCACGCCCCTTATGATGTCACAGTCCCAGCATGCCCCGGGAGTTGACGTCATAATGGGTGTGGTCACTGTGTGACCTCACCCGTTGACCACGCCCCATGCCTATATAAGTCGTTGCGCCACTCGCACACAGTATTACAGCGGGAGAGAGCATCATGTCAACATCGGAAGAAGAGAAGAGGGAAGGACGGAGAAGACTGGACCAACGCTAGTAAAAGAGCTGGAAGAAGATAGAGGAGGAGCCCGGCAGAAGAACCGGAGAGTGGGAGAAGAGGCCGGAGAGCGGGAGAAGAACCAGAGAGCAGGACAAGAGGCCCGGAGAGTGGGAAGAAGACCCCCAAAGTCAGAAGAGACCCCCGGAGCTGCCTAATAAATTACTTTAAAAATCTGTCTAGTATGTTTTTTTATTGACATTTTTTTCCCCAGGTGAATGGGTAGGGGTACGATGTACCCCATACTCATACACATAGGGTGGGGGGCTGGGATCTGGGGGCCCCCTTATTAAAGGGGGCTCCTGGATCCCGATAAGCCCCCCGCCGCAGACCCCGACAACCAACGGCCAGGGTTGTCCGGAAGAGGCCTTTGTCCTCATCAACACGGGGACAAGGTGCTTTGGGGTGGGGGGGCCACGGGGCGCCGCCCTTCCCCAAAGCACCCACCCCCCATGTTAAGGGCATGCGGCCTGGTACGGTTCAGGAGGGGGGCGGGCGCTCGCTCATCCCCACCCCCTTTTCTGACCAGCCTGACTGCGTGCTCGGATAAGGGTCTGGTATGGATTTTGGGGGGACCCCCACAACGTTTTTTCGGCATAGGGGGTTCCCCTTAAAATCTATACCAGACCTAAGGGCCTGGTATGCTCTTGGAGGGGGAACCCATGCCGTTTTTTTTTTATTAAAAATTTGGCGTGGAATTCCCCCTTAGAGAGCTGATTATTCTGTGATTGGCCACGGATAAAGTCGCCTGGCCTGGGGGCGACTTAAAGTCGCGTTGAAGGCGCCCCAAGTCGCGCTGTGATTCATACTCAAGTCGCGTCCAAGTTGCCTCCCAAAGTCGCGCTGGAAGTCGTGTTGCCCCTGTGTGAACCGGCTCTTAGGAAAAAAAGGGCCAAAACCACAAGAATGCTCCAGTGAAATAGTACACAAGTTGCTATTTTTCTCCTTTTCTTTCCTTTTTGGTTAAAAAAAAAAAAAACTGAAAGAAAAACATAATTCACCAAAAAGCATGCAAAATAATAAACAATAATTAATCCATGTATGCTGTGATGAAGAATGGGGGTAAATGAGTAAAAAAATTTGTAGAAAAGAGTATGACATTTTTTTTTGGGACCCTTTATTTGTGTTTTTTTCTCTCTTTTTTTGTGCATGTCTTTGATTATTTTTTTTTATATATATCCAAAAAAAAACAAAGAAAACTAAGCAGAAAAAAAATATCTAGAAAATGTTATATAATTTTTCTATAATAAAATTTTTTATAGTAACAAAAAAATATAAAAAAATATATATATATATAAAAAAAAAACAAACAAAAAATTATCCTCTTGAAATATTTAAAGTCACAGTAAACAATTTATGTTTTTGTTTATTATATATTGTATTATGTTAAAAAAAAATTTGACCAAATAAAAATGAGTTACACCAAACAAAGAGTCAAAAATTCTGCATAGATTTTTCAAAATATTCAAATTGCTATTCAGACTCTGTATTTTCATAGAGGGTAATAACCAAAAAAAAGCAAATCACAATATATATATATATATATATATATATATATATATATATATATATATATATATAAATAAATATATATCGCAAGAACAGGAAAAAACACTCAAAAAATATTTATGTAAAGCCTTCCTAGTGTATGCCAGGCCAATCCCTTTTTCTATACAAACAGAAGGGTGCAGCGCTCTGAACAGGGGAATGCCAATCCTTTTTTCTAGGCTCTCCTTTGTATTGGGAAGAAATAGAACCCCTCTGCTGTCTGGGGTCACCTTTAGAGAGATTTTCCTTCACTTCCTGCTGACATTATTTCACCAGACAGGAAGTAGGAGGAGCTCTCCAACATGGTAGCATAATAGTGATAGAGCTCTGCCTCTTGACCACTCCCTCAGGACCAGTGAAAAGCATAAAAAAGGAGTGTTTAGCCCCCCCCCCCCCCCCCCCCACCATTCTTTGAAACAAGCCACATACCGAAATGTACAGGGTTTGGCGTCAGGAAAGGAAAATTACAGTAAGAATTTGATGCAATTTTCCATTTTCCTGATGCCAACATGGCAGCATACTAGTGATAAATAACTAGCTGCCAAGGTGGTTTCTGCTTGCCAAATCTAATTTTTAATTGGGATGGGACAGAAGACTAAATGGTCTCTCCTCCAAAGTCCACTGTTGACAAGGTTACTCTGTAATGTTTGAAAAGGTATGCTGGGACAACCATGATACCTCTCTACAGATGGATTCCATAGATGGTCTTGAATGGGCTGCCCAGGGGTCAAGTCCTGGGGAAAAAAGTGTGGGAACTCCCACCCAAGATCCACTCCCCCACCAAAAAAAAACTTCCCTCCTGGCATTAAACTTTGACGGGTATTGTGCTCAGCTTACCACCCCAAACTGATGTTCCTCCCTCAGCTCACCTCTCTCCCTGCATGTCCTGTGAGCAGAATAGCTGTGCTCCTCCTCTGGGTTCTCTCATCATATGACACTGAAGATAGAGGAGGGGGGGATTCAGCGGGACACACAGAGCAAGTATGCAGGAGACTGGGGGGGGATGAGAGACAGAAAATCAGGAGAGGCTGGTGGGGAGGAGCACATCACGAGAGGTCTGACTAAACACAATCTCTTAGCAGCAGGGACCTGATCTACCCGTCAGCTAGCTGTGATTGACAGGTAGATCGAAGTGGAAGCTGTCATGGGGCCCCCTACTGCAATGCCTGAATGGTCAGTCCACCCCTGGTGTGCGTCACTTACTATTGCGAGCTGTGTCTTGCAGGACACATCTGCTTAAGGGAACTGAGTCCCTGTTGTGGAAAAAGTACAGAAACTCCGTTCCCATGCATTCCTGCAGGACTTGAGCCCTGGGGCTGCCCATGAGGCAACCACTCTGGTAAAGTCCGCAGCCACCATTGACGGAGGCTCATGACTCCTCGCCATATATGCCCAAGCAAGCCTGCTAGAGTCCAGGCAGTAGCCTCTTATCCTTGATGATTTCCAGATGGAACGACGAAAGGCTAATTAGATGGTCTGAAAGGAACCGTTTGTGGACAGATACTTCTTTAAAGTTTTGAAAACATCCAATTCTTGTGGCTTTCCTGTGTGATGTTCTGGAAAGTTAGGTAATGCCCAGATGTCTGTTAAATGAAGGGCCGTCGCTACATTTGGTACAAGATGATCTACAGGACGCAACTCTACTCTTTCTGGAAAGAAAGCAATATGCTTTTCTGAAGCTCCAAGAGCTTGGACCTCGGTAATCCTTCTGCCTGAAGATAGATTTACTGCTCTCTGTTGAAGCAAACAGTCTAACTGACAGGAAATCCAGCAACACTGATAGATCTTACTTGGGAAAGCCTCTCCTTGGTGGTCGAATCCTCATGATTGCCTTCAAAAATTGTGCAAAGGAAAGGTTTAAACTTTGTTTTTGCCAGATATAACCGATACTTGCAACCTAAATGAGTATAGGTTAAGACCCATGTCTAATCCAGCCTAGAGGAAGTTCAGAACAGCTGCCACTGAAGGCGCAGTAGGATCAAAGTCTGGCCCTTCCAAGAAAAACGCAAACTTGTTTCAGATTTTGGCATAGATGTTATTAGCAGAAGGTCTTCTAGCACTCAACTGTCATGACTCTGCAGCAGGGGCGGACTGACAACTCATGGGGCCCCCGGGCAATAGAAGATCATGGTGCCCCCTTGGTCCCCACACTCAAGCCACACCTGCACAGGGAGGCACGGGGGGGGGGAGCACACAGGGGGACACTGTGTGTGTGTGTATGTGTGTGTGAGAAAGCACACAGGTGGACACTGGGGGGGAAGCACACAGGGGGACACTAGGGGGGGGGGGAGCACACAGGTGGACACTGGGGGGGGGGAGCACACAGGTGGACACTGGGGGGGAAGCACACAGGGGGGGGGGGAGCACACAGGTGGACACTGGGGGGGGGGAACACACAGGTGGACACTGGGGGGGAAGCACACAGGTGGACACTGGGGGGGGGAGCACACAGGTGGGCACTGGGGGGGAAGCACACAGGTGGACACTAGGGGGGGGGCACACAGGTGGACACTGGGGGGGGAGCACACAGGTGGACACTGGGGGGGGGGAGCACACAGGTGGGCACTGGGGGGGGGGGAATCACACAGGTGGACACTAGGGGGGGGAGAACACAGGTGGACACTGGGGGGGGCACACAGGGGGATACTGGAGGGGGGAAGCACACACAAAGGGGGACACTCGGGAGGGAGAGCACACAGGGGGACACTGGAGGGAGAACACACACACAGGGGGACACTGAGGGGGGGACGCACACACAAAGGGGGACACTCAGGAGGGAGAGCACACAGGGGGACACTGGAGGGAGAGCACACACACAGGGGGACACTGGAGGGAGAGCACACACACACACGGGGACACTGGAGGGAGAACACACACACAGAGGGGGACACTGGAGGGAGAACGCACACACACAGGGGGACACTGGAGGGAGAACACACACAGGGGGACACTGGAGGGAGAACACACACACGGGGACACTGGCGGGAGAACACACACACAGAGGGGGACACTGGAGGGAGAACGCACACACACACAGGGGGACACTGGAGGGAGAACACACACAGGGGGACACTGGAGGGAGAACACACACACACACAGGGGGACACTGGAGGGAGAGCACACACACACACAGGGGGACACTGGAGGGAGAACACACACAGGGGGACACTGGAGGGAGAGCGCACACACACAGGGGGACACTGGAGGGAGAACACACACACAGGGGGACACTGGAGGGAGAACACACACACAGGGGGACACTGGAGGGAGAACACACACACAGGGGGACACTGGAGGGAGAACACACACACAGGGGGACACTGGAGGGAGAGCGCACACAGGGGGACACTGGAGGGAGAGCGCACACACACATGGGGACACTGGAGGGAGAACACACACACACACACACACACACAGGGGGACACTGTGGGAGGGGAGACCACCAGTGATGTAAGTAACTGAGTTAAGATAAACTGAGTTACTTAACGCAGTTACTTTAGAGGGTAACGAGTAATCTAACTGATTACTTTTCCCCTCATGGTAACTCAGTTCCCATTACTTTGGCTTAGTTACCCCAATTACATCTACCGCCACTAGATGGCAGTAGTGTAATTCCGGTGTCCTGCCGAAAAAGTTCCCCCGCCGGATAAGGACCCCATGTACTGCGCAGGCGCAGCGCTTGCGCAGTACGAAGGACTACGGAGCTTCCGAAAATTACCGAACCTAAACAGCTCTGAGTGAACTCTACACCGCGCAGGTGCAGTTAACATGTAATTGTACGAGGCGATGCCGCACGCTCCCGATGCTCGTGCTACTCTGCAAGGGGCGTCTATCGTGTAACTAAGGGGCGGGTCTAGTATTACTGTAACCAACGGGCGCATTTATTATTATTATTATATATCGAGCTCTGCCCATTAATAATTAATTTAACATTCGCCCTCTTCTGTAGCCATCCGCCCCTTACACGATATAATAATAATAGACCCGCCCCTTACACGATATAATAATAATAGACCCGCCCCTTGCTTACACGCTATAACAGATCTGCCCCTTGGTTAGAGTAATAATAGAGCAGCCCCTTGGTTACACGATATATAACAATAATAATAAATGCGCCCCTTGGTTACAGTAATACTAGACCCGCCCCTTAGTTACACGTATAGAATATAAAAAAAAAAGTCACAGTTACTTTGCTGCGTAACTAATTACTTTTCCAATGTAGTAACCGAGTTACTAACGCAATTACTTTTTGGGAGAAGTAATTTGTAACTTAACTAATTACTTTTTTAAAGTAAGATGACCAACACTGGAGACCACAGACAGGGGGACACTGGAGGGAGAGCACACACACAGAAGGGAGAATGCACACACACACACACACAGGGGGACACTGGCGGGAGAACCCACACACACAGGGGGACACTGGCGGGAGCACACACACACACACAGGGACACTGGAGGGAGAGCACACACACACACACAGGGGGACACTGGAGGGAGAGCACACACACACACACAGGGGGACACTGGAGGGAGAGCACACACACACACACACACAGAGGGGGACACTGGCAGGAGAACACACACACACAGAGGGACACTGGAGGGAGAGCACACACACACACACAGAGGGACACTGGCAGGAGAACACACACACACACACACACACACACACACACACACACACAGAGGGACACTGGAGGGAGAGCACACACACACACACACACACAGAGGGGGACACTGGAGGGAGAGCACACACACACAGGGGGACACTGGAGGGAGAGCACACACACACACACAGAGGGGGACACTGGAGGGAGAGCACACACACACACACAGGGGGACACTGGCAGGAGAACACACACACACACACACACACACACACAGAGGGGACACTGGAGGGAGAGCACACACACACACACACAGAGGGGGACACTGGAGGGAGAGCACACACACACACAGGGGGACACTGGCAGGAGAACACACACACACAGAGGGACACTGGAGGGAGAGCACACACACACACACACACACACACACACACAGGGGGACACTGGAGGGAGAGCGCACACACACAGGGGGACACTCACAAAGGGGGACACTGAAGGGAGAGCACACACACAGGGGGACACAGTGGGGTGGGGGGACCCGGGGCCCATGCATTTGTACCCCCCCATCACTTGTGGCAGTCCTGGTGTCTTAATCTAGGCTTTACTCACAGTCACCGATGCCGATGAAGCGGCTGTATTACATGCCGCAATGCCGGTAATAATTCTGCTAACGGCGCGGTGTGCGCTGCTCCCCGCCGGCCCCTCCATGCTTCTCGTCTGTCCCAGGTGACATCACAACGCATACAGTACAAGCACCTGTGACAGACGGGAGGGAAGGAGGGGCCGGTGGGGAGCAGCGCGCTCTGCGCTGCACCGTTAGCAGTATTATTATCAGCATCGCGGCGTGTAATACAGCCGCTTCAAGTGGCCTCTCATGTGGCCGAGTCAGGGCCCCTAATGGCCCCGGGCCCTCGGGCGGCGCCCGAGTGACCAACTTGTCAGTCCGCCCCTGCTCTGCAGTAATACTTTCATGCCCTGTCTGTCTCTTACCTAGTCTGTGCATCAGCTTTAGGGCTTTCACTCTCCCACCTGCATGGTTAAGTAATCATCCCTCAGTGTGGCTCCACCCTAGCCTCAACAGAAACCACTATTTAACAGCGTGTTCTCCAAGCCTGCCTTGCCGAGCAATATTGTGTGTTTGGTTTCCTGTTTCCTGCTTGCCGTGTGCACTTTGTCTGTCTCTGTTACCGATCTTGGCTTGTTCTTGACTATCCCTGCTTGCTTGTGACCCTGACCTTTTGGTGTGTTCTCTGTCTATCCTTGTCTGCTAGTCGCCCTGACCTTTGGCTTATCTCCTGACTATCCCTTGTTGTCCTGGGCTGCTGCTTCCTCTCTGTCCTCCTGTAGCCTACCGTGAGCGTGAGCTGGGAGACCCCGGGGGCCGCGACCTGGGGTCAGTTGCAGCGCAGTCCATCCTCACCACTAGAGGCTCTGGTGAACACCTGCTGGCTCTTATGCCACCTACACACGATCGGAATTCTCGTTGGAAAAAGCTCTGACGGTTTTCTCAACGGAATTCCGATGGAATTCTGCTCAAACTGTCTAGCCTACACACAGTCACACCAAATTCCGACCGTCAAGAACGCGGTGACGTACAACACTACAACGAGCCGAGTTCAATGCTTCCGAGCTTGCGTCGAATTGTTTCCGAGCATGCGTAGGAATTTTGCGCGTCAGAATTGCTACAGACAATCGGAATTTCCGATAGAAACCTTTTCTGTCGGAAAAATTGAGAACATGCGCTCAATTCTTTGCTGTCGGAAATTTCGGCCAGGAAAATTCCGATAGAGCCTACACACATTTTCCGATGAAAAGCTCTCATCAGTCTTTTTCTGACCGGAATTCCCATCGTGTGTACGCGGCATTAGACTCCGCGCCCTGGGGAATCTTATGCCCTAGCTCCCAGTGGGATCTGTGTTGGTGCTTCAGTGGACCTGCCTTCCTGAACCACCCAGAGTTCCATCCGCAGCAGTCAGCCGTAGGGTCCACTACATTAGCGGTGCACTCCTGACTCCAACAGTGTGCATCTGTCACCTAGCCTCAGGTGAGCTGACATCAACAAAGTAGAGTCACTCTGGAGCAACTCTGGACCTAGGTTCTCTGGACCTAGGTTCTCTGGACCTAGGTTCAGGTTCCATGCTTGCAGCCCTGGTGTGTGTATGTTCGGAGGGAAATTGACTTCTGTATCCTGAAGTGAATGTCCAGGGAAAATCAAGGCCTTTCGTGGCCAAATTGGGGGAAATGGCTATGACTACCACGTTCTCTCTCGACAGCCTCAAGAGCAATCTCGTGAGAGATGTTGGGGGAAATATATAGGCTAGATTGAAGTTCCAGGGAGAGACCAGAGTATCTATCCTCTCTGGCTGGGGGCGCGGCCAAATGACTTCATCAAGAACGTCCTCGGTAAGTAAAAGCAGCACTGGGCGGTAGCTCTCGCCCTATAGGGATGCGGTGGATGCCTAAGGCAGTGCGGCATGGATCCCTGCCTAGGCAAACAAGAGGACAACAAAAAAAAAAAAAAATATCCAAAAATGGAGACAAAAGGAGCCAAGGAAGAATGACAAAGGTAAAAGGAAAACATATGGGGAGACAGAAATAAAGGGAGAGGCAACCCTGTGTGGTACAATATAAGGTATGCAATGGAAACGGAAATGTTTTATTCTTAAAAAGAGGGGGCCAGACAAAATATGAGCAGATGAAACGTCAGCCTCAACTTTCTAACTTAACAATTTCCTGTGGCTTCGAGAACGCTGGAAGCTGGCGGCCGTGCGGTGCCCTGATATTCTGGCGGTCGCCAGCAGCTTAAAAAGGGGACAGATGCTTCCCTCCCCCACTTTGTGAAATTATCTGTAATCTTTTTCCCGGCGCGCTATAATGTGACCCTGGCATCGGGAATCAGCCAACAAGCGCCTGACATCGGACGTACAGATAAAAGATACCTTCCAGCGTCAGAGAGACAAATCCATCTCCTGGAAGATGGAGGCATCATTACGATGACATTTCTCTGAGCGATAATAAGCGGTTTGAAGAAATCCCGGGCAACTTTTTCTAAAATGAAAAAAATTGTTTAACCCGTAGTGTGCCGGAGCACCAGTCCTACGGAGTGGAAGATGGTCCTCCAACAGGAGGGTTTCACAAAACGAGTCAAAACAGTATGCTGTTTTTTTTTTATTGGAAATTATTATTATTACTATTTATTATTATTATTATTATTATTATTATTATTATATATTTGTATTATTAATCTTTATTATTAAAATATTATTATTATTTTATTATTGAAAATTAAAGCACACATAACCCGTAGTGTGCCGGAGCACCAGTCCTACGGAGTGGACGATAGTCCTCCAACAGGAGGGTTTCACAAAACGAGTCAAAACAGTATGCTGTTTTTTTTATTGGAAATTATTATTATTACTATTTATTAATATTATTATTAATCTTTATTATTAATCTTTATTATTAAAATATTATTATTATTTTATTATTGGAAATTAAAGCACACATAACCCGTAGTGTGCCAGAGCACCGGTCCTACGGAGTGGAAGATGGTCCTCAAACAGGAGGGTTTCACTAAATGAGTCAAGACAGTATGCTGTTTTTTTTTATTGGAAATTATTATTTTTACTATTTATTATTATTATTATTATTATTATTATTATTAATAATCTTTATTATTAAAATATTATTATTATTTTATTATTGGAAATTAAAGCACACATAACCCGTAGTGTGCCGGAGCACCGGTCCTACAGAGTGGAAGATGGTCCTCCAACAGGAGGGTTTCACTAAATGAGTCAAGACAGTATGCTGTTTTTTTTTTTTTTTTATTGGAAATTATTATTATTACTATTTATTATTATTATTATTATTAATCTTTATTATTAAAATATTATTATTATTTTATTATTGGAAATTAAAGCACACATAACCCGTAGTGTGCAGGAGCACCAGTCCTACGGAGTGGAGATGGTCCTCCAACAGAAGGGTTTCACTAAATGAGTCAAGACAGTATGCTGTTTTTTTTTTTTTTTATTGGAAATTATTATTATTACTATTTATTATTATTATTATTATTATTAATCTTTATTATTAAAATATTATTATTATTTTATTATTGGAAATTAAAGCACACATAACCTGTAGTGTGCAGGAGCACCAGTCCTACGGAGTGGAGATGGTCCTCCAACAGAAGGGTTTCACTAAATGAGTCAAGACAGTATGCTGTTTTTTTTAATTGGAAATTATTATTACTATTTATTATTATTATTATTATTATTATTATTATTATTATTATTATATATTTGTATTATTAATCTTTATTATTAAAATATTATTATTATTTTATTATTGGAAATTAAAGCACACATAACCCGTAGTGTGCCGGAGCACCAGTCCTACGGAGTGGACGATAGTCCTCCAACAGGAGGGTTTCACAAAACGAGTCAAAACAGTATGCTGTTTTTTTTATTGGAAATTATTATTATTACTATTTATTAATATTATTATTAATCTTTATTATTAATCTTTATTATTAAAATATTATTATTATTTTATTATTGGAAATTAAAGCACACATAACCCGTAGTGTGCCAGAGCACCGGTCCTACGGAGTGGAAGATGGTCCTCAAACAGGAGGGTTTCACAAAACGAGTCAAGACAGTATGCTGTTTTTTTTTATTGGAAATTATTATTTTTACTATTTATTATTATTATTATTATTATTATTATTATTATTAATAATCTTTATTATTAAAATATTATTATTATTTTATTATTGGAAACTAAAGCACACATAACCCGTAGTGTGCCGGAGCACCGGTCCTACAGAGTGGAAGATGGTCCTCCAACAGGAGGGTTTCACTAAATGAGTCAAGACAGTATGCTGTTTTTTTTTTTTTTTTATTGGAAATTATTATTATTACTATTTATTATTATTATTATTATTATTAATCTTTATTATTAAAATATTATTATTATTTTATTATTGGAAATTAAAGCACACATAACCCGTAGTGTGCAGGAGCACCAGTCCTACGGAGTGGAGATGGTCCTCCAACAGAAGGGTTTCACTAAATGAGTCAAGACAGTATGCTGTTTTTTTTTTTTTTATTGGAAATTATTATTATTACTATTTATTATTTATTATTATTATTATTATTAATCTTTATTATTAAAATATTATTATTATTTTATTATTGGAAATTAAAGCACACATAACCTGTAGTGTGCAGGAGCACCAGTCCTACGGAGTGGAGATGGTCCTCCAACAGAAGGGTTTCACTAAATGAGTCAAGACAGTATGCTGTTTTTTTTAATTGGAAATTATTATTACTATTTATTATTATTATTATTATTATTATTATTATTATTATTATATATTTGTATTATTAATCTTTATTATTAAAATATTATTATTATTTTATTATTGGAAATTAAAGCACACATAACCCGTAGTGTGCAGGAGCACCAGTCCTACGGAGTGGAAGATGGTCCTCCAACAGGAGGGTTTCACAAAACGAGTCAAGACAGTATGCTGTTTTTTTTAATTGGAAATTATTATTACTATTTATTATTATTATTATTATTAATCTTTATTATTAAAATATTATTATTATTTTATTATTGGAAATTAAAGCACACATAGCCCGTAGTGTGCCAGAGCACCGGTCCTACAAAGTGGACGATGGTCCTCCAACAGGAGGGTTTCACAAAACGAGTCAAGACGCTTTGCTGTTTTTTTTTTAATTGGAAATTATTATTATTACTATTTATTATTATTATTATATATTTGTATTATTAATCTTTATTATTAAAATATTATTATTAATTTATTATTGGAAATTAAAGCACACATAACACGTAGTGTGCCGGAGCACCAGTCCTACAGAGTGGAAGATGGTCCTCCAAAAGGAGGGTTTCACAAAATGAGTCAAGACAGTATGCGTTTTTTCTTTATTGGAAATTATTATTATTACTATTTATTATTATTATTATTGTCAGAGTGTGGAGGATTATGGGATGCAGGGGGTGCAGAGTGTGGAGGATTAGGGGATGCAGGGGGTGCAAAGTGTGGAGTAATGAGGGATGCAGGGGGTGCAGAGTGTGGAGTAATGAGGGATGCAGGGGGTGCAGAGTGTGGAGTAATGAGGGATGCAAGGGGTGCAGAGTGTGGAGTAATAAGGGATGCAAGGGGTTCAGAGTGTGTAGTAATGAGGGATGCAAGGGGTGCAAAGTGTGGAGTAATGAGGGATGCAGGGGGTGCAGAGTGTGGAGTAATGAAGGATGCAGGGGGTGCAGAGTGTGGAGTAATAAGGGATGCAAGGGGTTCCGAGTGTGTAGTAATGAGGGATGCAAGGGGTGCAAAGTGTGGAGTAATGAGGGATGCAGGGGGTGCAGAGTGTGGAGTAATAAGGGATGCAGGGGGGGCAAGTGTGGAGTAATGAGGGATGCAAGGGGTGCCGAGTGTGGAGTAATAAGGGATGCAGGGGGGGCAAGTGTGGAGTAATGAGGGATGCAGGGGGTGCAGAGTGTGAAGTAATGAGGGATGCAGGGGTTGCAGAGTGTGGAGTAATAAGGGATGCATGGGTTGCAGAGTGTGGAGTAATGGGTGGTGCAGAGTATAGAGTAGTAGGGAATATATGGAATGCAGGGTGTGGAGTAATAGGGGAGGCAGTTGCTATAGAGTCTGGAATGATGGGAGATGCAGGGGGTGCAGCATGTGGAGTAATGGGAGGTGCAGGGGATGAAGAGTGTGGAATAATGGAGGATGCAGGGGGTGCAGAGTGTGAAGTAATAGGAAAATTGCAGGGGGTGCAGAGCGTGGAATAATGGAGGATGCAGGGGGTGCAGAGCGTGGAATAATGGAGGATGCAGGGGGTGCAGAGTGTGGAGGATTAGGGGGTGCAGAGTGTGGAGGATTGGGGGATGGAGGGGGTGCAGAGTGTGGAGGATTGGGGGATGCAGGGGGTGCAAAGTGTGGAGGATTAGGGGATGCAGGGGGTGCAGAGTGTGGAGTAATGGAGAATGCAGGGGATGCAGAGTGTGGAGGATTGGGGGGTGCAGAGTGTGGAGTAATGGAGGATGCAGGGGGTGCAGAGCGTGGAATAATGGAGGATGCAGGGGGTGCAGAGTGTGGAGTAATGGAGGATGCAGGGGGTGCAGAGCGTGGAATAATGGAGGATGCAGGGGGTGCAGAGCGTGGAATAATGGAGGATGCAGGGGGTGCAGAGTGTGGAGTAATGGAGGATGCAGGGGGTGCAGAGCGTGGAATAATGGAGGATGCAGGGGGTGCAGAGTGTGTGTTTAAATGTGTTATATACTGTAGAGTGGCCCCAGGTGTCCCAGGCTGTATATGTTGGTGTTCCCTGAGATATAGGAGATGTAGATATATGAATCGTTATTAGGGGGTTCCCTGAGACTCAGAAGTTATTTCCAGGGTTCCTGTTGGGTAATAAAGCGTGAGAAGGTCCGGGATGGAAAGGGATGTGAAGGGAAGGGGTGGGATGGGCAGGGATGGAAAGGGAAGGGATGGAAAGGGAAAGGGTGGGTAGGGATGTGAAGGGAAGGGATTGGATGGGATGGGAAGGGATGGAAAGGGTGGGAAGGGATGTGAAGGGAAGGGATGGGATGGAAAGGGATTGGAAGGGAAGGGATGGGAAAGTATGGAAAGGGAAGGGAAGGGATGGGATGGGAAGGGAAGGGATGGGAAGGGAAGGGAAGGGAAGGGATGGGATGGGAAGAGATGGGGTGGAAAGAAAAGGGAAGGGATGGGCAGAGATGGGGTGGAAAGAAATGGGAAGGGATGTGAAGGGAAGGTATGGGATGGGAAGGGATGTGAAGGGAAGGGATGTGAAGGGAAGGGATGGGATGGAAAGGGATGGGATGGAAAGGGATGGTAACAGAAGGGATGGGAAAGTATGGAAAGGGAAGGGAAGGGATGTGAAGGGATGGGGTGGGAAGGGAAGGGATGGGATGGGAAGGGATGGGATGGGAAGGGATGGGAAGGGAAGGGATGGGATGGGAAGGGAAGGGATGGGAAGGGAAGGGATGGGATGGGAAGGGATGGGATGGTAAGAGAAGGGATGGGATGGGCAGAGATGGGGTGGAAAGAAATGGGAAGGGATGGGATTAGAAGGGATGGGATGGAAAGGGATGGGATTAGAAGGGATGGGATGGCACATAAAGGATGTGAAGGTAAGGGGTGGGAAGGGATGTGAAGGTAAGGGGTGGGAAGGGATGGGATTAGAAGGGATGGGATGGGAAGGGATGGGATGGAAAGGGATGGGATGGAAAGGGATGGTAAGAGAAGGGATGGGAAAGTATGGAAAGGGAAGGGATGTGAAGAGATGGGGTGGGAAGGGATGGGAAGGGATGGGGTGGGAAGGGATGGGAAGGGATGGGATGGGAAGGGATGGGATGGGATGGGAAGGGATGGGAAGGGAAGGGAAGGGATGGGATGGGAAGCGATGGGATGGTAAGAGAAGGGATGGTATGGGCAGAGATGGGGTGGAAAGAAATGGGAAGGGATGGGATTAGAAGGGATGGGATGGAAAGGGATGGGATTAGAAGGGATGGGATGGCACATAAAGGATGTGAAGGTAAGGGGTGGGAAGGGATGTGAAGGTAAGGGGTGGGAAGGGATGGGATTAGAAGGGATGGGATGGGAAGGGATGGGAAGGGATGGGAAGGGATGGGATGGAAAGGGATTGGATGGAAAGGGATGGTATGGGCAGAGATGGGGTGGAAAGAAATGGGAAGGGATGGGATGTGAAGGGATGGGGTGGGAAGGGATGGGAAGGGAAGGGATGGGATGGGAAGGGATGGGGTGGGAAGGGATGGGAAGGGAAGGGATGGGAAGGGATGGGAAGGGAAGGGATGGGATGGGAAGCGATGGGATGGTAAGAGAAGGGATGGTATGGGCAGAGATGGGGTGGAAAGAAATGGGAAGGGATGGGATTAGAAGGGATGGGATGGAAAGGGATGGGATTAGAAGGGATGGGATGGCACATAAAGGATGTAAAGGTAAGGGGTGGGAAGGGATGTGAAGGTAAGGGGTGGGAAGGGATGGGATGTGAAGGGATGGGATGGGAAGGGATGGGCAGAGATGGGATTGAAAGGGATGGGATGGCACATAAGGGATGGGAAGGTATGGCACATTTCCTGGGTACCCAGGCTGACGGCGCCTCCTTCTGTCTATAGAAGAGCAGACCTCACATGGCTGCCGGGCCGTTGTGTTTATCCGCCATGATTGATTATTTTATTTATAACTGGGTTTCCGTATGCCGGGCTTCCAATAAACACACATTGATGGATAGGGCAGAGACGGGGGAGCTCCTTAATGGATGTGTGTGGTGGGGAGAGACGGAGAAACAGCCCCCCAGCCCCACACAAAGCATTTCAAAGGTGTTCCCAATTGGGCTGTGTTATCCCTCCAGCAAACACATTAAATCAATGAATTTCCTGCACAAATATACATTGGCATTCCCTTCCCTTGGCGGCAGAGTCGGTGTATATGTCACATGTTAAGTCATTCATTTGCTTCAAAGCAGCAATTTTTCTTAGCGTGTCTCCAGGCCCGGAGCTCCTCACTTCCTCAGCTTTACCAATGGAAATTCCATATATATAGTCCGTCAATGACCAGCTAATACTAAGGTGATATGATGACCATGATAGGTCCATACAAGCTGTAATGAGTCGGACCTCTTTGTAACTTGTTAGGATAGACTCCGGGTCTGGATATTCAGGGGATCCCTAAATACCCCCTAAAAATGTTCAGTTCTTTGTTGTGTTCACAGATAAGCCCCTGTGATCACTGGGGGGAGGGGGGACTGAGGAAATACTTCCTCCTGCCTGCAGCAGACTGATGACATCATCTGAGCCTAGGCAAAGTCACTGACTGGAGCTCAATCACTTTAACCAGGGAACATTGTAGCTGGGCCAAATATGATTCACCCTAAAGTGGAACTCTAGACAGACAGCTAAACAGAGATGAAATTGGTAGGTTCACTGTTTTACCTACAAAAACATTTGTAAGGCTTTCTTTAGCCAGACTGGTAAATTTACTCACCACCATTCCACACAGTATAGCCAGAGTGTGACGGATCTTCAGATCTCGGAGGAAGCTTCTGTCACCCCCCTCCCCTTGACCAAGCTGCTGACTGGATGATGAAGCATTGTCATTTAGAGAGGATAGGTGCAATGTACTGTAGGTGATGGGCTTCTTAATAACTGCCAATGATTTTTCTGTAGGACCATCGGTTGGTATTGGTGGGTTTGGGTTGGTAACTTGGCTTTTTAATGGCTGATGAGTTCCCTATGGGTCCATTGGTTGGTATTGGTGGGTTTGGGTTGGTATAAGTGTTTGGCTTCTTAATGGCTGATGAGTTCCCTATGGGTCCATTGGTTGGTATTGGTGGGTTTGGGTTGGTATAAGTGTTTGGCTTCTTAATGGCTGATGAGTTCCCTATGGGTCCATTGGTTGGTATTGGTGGGTTTGGGTTGGTATAAGTGTTTGGCTTCTTAATGGCTGATGAGTTCCCTATGGGTCCATTGGTTGGTATTGGTGGGTTTGGGTTGGTATAAGTGTTTGGCTTCTTAATGGCTGATGAGTTCCCTATGGGTCCATTGGTTGGTATAAGTGTTTGGCTTCTTAATGGCTGATGAGTTCCCTATGGGTCCATTGATTGGTATTGGTGGGTTCTGAATGGTATAAGTGGTAGGCTTCTTAATGGCTGATGAGTTCCCTATGGGTCCATTGGTTGGTATTGGTGGGTTCTGAATGGTATAAGTGGTAGGCTTCTTAAGGGCTGTTGATGAGTTCTCTATGGTACCATTGGTTTGTATTGGTGGGTTCTGGGTGGTATAGGTGATGGGCTTCTTAATGGCTGATGATGAGTTCTCCATGGGCCTGTTAGTTGGTATTGCTTACTTCTGGGTGGTATATAGACGAAGGGTCTCTTAATGGCTGATATGAGTTCTCCAAGGGATCATTGGTTGGTTATTGATGGGTTCTGGATAGTATAGGTAATAGGCTTCATAATAGCTGATGGTGAGTTCTCCATGGGACTGTTAGTTGGTATTGATGAGCTCTGGATAGTATAAGCGATGGGTTTCTTAATGGCTGATGATGAGTTCTCTATGGGTCCATTGGATGGTATTGGTGAGTTCTGAATGGTATAAGTCATGGACTGCTTAATGGCTTATGATGAGTTCTTCATGGTACCACTGTTTGGTATTGGTGGGTTCTGGATGGTATAGGCAATGGGCTTCTTAATGGGACTGTTAGTTGGTATTGGTGGGTTCTGGATGGTATAGGCGATGGGCTTCTTAATGGGACTGTTAGTTGGTATTGGTGGGTTCTGGATGGTATAGGCGATGGGCATCTTAATGGGACTGTTAGTTGGTATTGATGGGTTCTGGATGGTATATTCAATGGGCTCCTAAGAGCTGATGATGGGTTTTCTATGGTACCATTGGTTGGTATTGGTGAGTTCTCAATGGTATAAGTCATCGACTTCTTAATGGCTAATGATGAGTTCTCTATGGTACCATTGGTTGGTATTGGTGGGTTCTGGGTGGTATAGGCGATGGGCTTCTTAATGGCTGATGATGAGTTCTCCATGGGCCTGTTAGTTGGTATTGCTTACTTCTGGGTGGTATATAGACAAAGGGTCTCTTAATGGCTGATATGAGTTCTCCAAGGGATCATTGGTTGGTTATTGATGGGTTCTGGATAGTATAGGTAATAGGCTTCATAATAGCTGATGGTGAGTTCTCCATGGGACTGTTAGTTGATATTGATGAGTTCTGGATAGTATAAGCAATGGGTTTCTTAATGGCTGATGATGAGTTCTCTATGGGTCCGATGGTATTGGTGAGTTCTGAATGGTATAAGTCATTGACTGCTTAATGGCTGATGGTGAGTTCTTTATGGCACCACTGGTTAGTATTGGTTGGTTTTTAAAGGTATAGGCAATAGGCTTCTTAATGGGACTGTTAGTTGGTATTAATGGGTTCTGTATGGTATAAGTAATGGGCTTCTTAATGGCTGATGATGAGTTCTCTATGGTACTATTGGTGGATATTGGTGGGTTCTGGATTGTATAAGTGATTGGCTTCTTAATGAGACTATTAGTTGGTATTGGTGGGTTTTAAATGGTATAGGTGATGGGCTGCTTAATAGCTGATTATGGTTGTTTTATGGTACTATTGTTTGGTATTGGAGGGGGGGGGGGTTCTGTATGGTATAAGGAGAGGATATCAGGGTCACTAGGGAAAGGGCTGCAGGGTCACTGGGGGGAGAAGGAGAGGGTGTCAAGCCCATCAGGGATAGGATGACATTGACACCAGGTGAGAGGGTTACAGGACCACTGGGTAGAGAGAGACAGGACCACTGGGGAGAGGGTGACATGGTCACTATGGGAGAGGGTTATAGGGCCATCAGGAACATGGTGACAGGACCTCCGGGGAGAGGGTGACAGGACCACTGGGGAGAGGGCTACAGGGCCACCAGGGAGAGAGTGACAGGGCCACCAGAGAGAGAGAGGGTGTCAGGGCCATCAGGGAGAGGATGACATGGGCACCAGGTGAGAGGGTTACAGGACCACTGGGGAGAGGGGGACGGGACCACCTGGGAAAGGGTGACATGGTCACAATAGGGGAGGGTTATAAGGCCACCAGGAACATGGTGACAGGACCACTAAGGAGAGAGTGACAGGACCACTGGGGAGAGGGTTACGGGACCACCAGGGAGAGAGTGACAGGGCCACCAGAGAGAGGGTGTCAGGGCTAACAGCGAGAGGATGACATGGACACCAGGTGAGAGGGTTACAAGACCACTGGCGAGAGGGAGACTCGGCCACTGAGGAGAGGGTGTCAGGTACACTGGGTTGATAGTTACAGGACCACTGGAGAGAAGGTGACAGGACCACCAGGAAGGGTATTAAAGAGCCACTGGGAAAAGGATTACAGGGCCACTGGCGAGAAGGTGACATGGTTACCAAGTAAGAAGGTTACAAGACCACTGGGGAGAGAGTGACAGAGAGTGACAGGGCCACTGGGGAGAGGGTGTTAGGGCAACCAGGAAGAGGATGATAGGACCCCAGGTGAGAGAGTTACAGGACCATTGTGGAGAGGGTGACAGGGCCACCAGGGAGAGGATGTCAGGTTCACTGGGAAGAGGGTTACAGGACCACTGGGGAGAAGGTGACAGGGCTACCAGGAAGAGGATGAAATGGCCACTGGGAAGAGGGTGACATGGCCACCAGGTAAAAGGGTTACAGGAGCACTGGGGAGAGGGTGACAAGGCCACCAGGTGAGAAGGTTACAGAACCACTGGGAAGAAGGTGACATGGCCTCCAGAAAAGGGGTTACAAGACCACTGGGGGGGGACTGATAGGGCCATCAAGGAGAGGGTTACTGGACCAATAGGGAGAGGGTGATAGGGCCACTTGGAAGGAGGTGACATGGCCACCAGGGAGAAGGTGACAGGAGGACCACTGAGGAGAGGATGACAGGGCCACTTGGGAACAGTGACAGGGTCAATGGGGAGAAGGTTACATGACCACCAGGGAGAGAATGACAGGACCACTGGGGAGATGGTGACCAGGCCACTGGGGAGAGGGTGACTGGGCTGTGTCCCTTTGGACTGAACTGGGAATTCTGGGTGGGATATTTCACTAGTGGAGTGTTTGGGAGAGAGAAACTAGTATGCGATTCAACTTTCCAGCGGCAAGTCAAACTGCACATTTATTTGGGTGGAATCTGCTTCCAATACATATCTATTTACATGGAAGGAACAATGAAATTTTTCTTGACTGTAGTTTGTCGGAGAGAGAGCCATACAGACCAGACCCCATGGGAAAGCCACGGGAGAGCTTATTTCTAAGCACACGGCACCCCATATGTGCTGCACACCGCGGCGTCACCGCTGCACATTAAAATGACAAATCCTTTCCTTCTAAGACTTTCTGCATTAAAGTTCAGGAACTTCGTAATGGAGCCGCTCGAGTACTCTATATTGTTTTCATGTCAGCTACACTTTCTGCCCAAACTAAATGAATTACAAATACATTGTATAAACAGGACTCCAATATTAAATCTCTCCAGAAGGGGCCAGATGTCTGAGATGCACTGCAGACCGTTTACGGCGCTGGCGGATGCTGGGCTGAAGGACGTGGCTGCCATCATGTGGCTTTTCTTGATACCGCAGACTGCAAGGATCTTCTAAACCAGTGTTTCTCAACCTTTTTTTTTTCTCAAACAAGGACTATATGCAAGCAATTGACATCCTACTTATCAAATGTCATTGGTCGTTAGAAGGTTGGCAGCTAGAAAGTTGCAATGGTGTTCAATGAAAACCTGTGGCTTTGTGTAACTAAAAAATGCAGGTTTCATCCACCCACCGACTTGTATACAAGCCGGTATTTGATCGCCTCTGCGGTTTTTATTTTTTGCGCTATAAACAAAAAAAAATTGAAAAAAACAAAAAATAATAATTTTTTTTTACATTTTGCTATAATAAATAACCCCAAAAAAATTAACAAAAAATAAAATGTCTTCATCAGTTTAAGCCAATATGTATTCTTCTACATATTTTTGATAAAATAAAAATTGCAATAAGCGTATATGTTGATTGATTTGCGCAAAAGTTATAGCGTGTACAAAATAGGGGATAGATTTATGGCATTTTTATTACCGTATTTATCGGCGTATAACACGCACTTTTTCCCCCTTAAAATCGGGGGAAAGTCGTGGGTGCGTGTTATACGCCGATACACCCAAAAAAAGTGACAAAAATGGCAAGCGCCGCCGAAAAATAGTGAGCGCTGCCGAAAAAGACCGAATCGCTGCCGAAAAAAACCGAAGCGGCGCCGGAAAAGACCGAGCAGACTGTTCGGCTCCGCTCGTAGTTCCGCCTCCCTGCGCTCGCTCCGGAAACAGCAGGGAGGCGGGACCGTGAGCGGAGCCGAACAGTCGGCTCGGTCTTTTCCGGGGGCGCTTCGGTCTTTTTCGGCGGCGCACGCGACAAAGCGTCTCGGCGGCGGGAAATTTAAACCCGGACAAGACTGCAAATGATGCTGGCAAGCTACAATGACACTGGGCAAGCTACAATGACTCTGGGCAAGGCTGTAAATGACGCTGGGCAAGCCTCTAATGATGCTGGGCAAGCTATAATGACACTGGGCAAGCTACAATGACACTGGGCAAGGCTGCAAATGACGCTAGGCAAGGCTGCAATGACGCTGGGCAAGCTACAATGACACTGGGCAAGCTACAATGACACTGGGCAAGGCTGCAAATGACGCTGGGCAAGGCTGCAATGACGCTGGGCAAGCTACAATGACACTGGGCAAGCTATAATGACACTGGGCAAGCTACAATGACACTGGGCAAGCTGCAATGACACTAGGCAAGGCTGCAAATGACGCTGGGCAAGCTGCAAATGACGATGGGCAAGCTGCAAATGACGCTTAAATGTAAGTTTTTTTTTTCCCTAAACTTCCCTCCTAAAACGTTTTTTCCTTAAAATGCCCTCCTAAACTTGGGGTGCGTGTTATACGCCGATAAATACGGTATTTTTTTATTTTTTTACTAATAATGGCGGCGATCTGCGATTTTTAGCGGGACTGCAACATTGTCTGCCGCTTACCAGATCCAAGGATCAAATGGGTATATATCAGAATGAACCCTCCACACCGAGCGATATCCCACTCTCTTCCACAACAAGGATGATCTGCTCTCCAATCAAAGGTGATCACTCTCCTGCTTCGTGCTCAGCTGTTTTCCGTCCACACTACTGGCCTGCTTCACTGGCTGTGAGTGCGCCAAAAACGTCCTCCGTCCACCATATAGGGCAAAAAAAAGTCACCATAGCATCCACCACAAGTGCTTGAGGATCACCAGGGCCTTGAGACAAACCAGTCCAGTTTTGCAGTGAACCTGGACACCAGATCCATATCTTGGATGCCCCAGAAGTGCCAGTGTTTTTTGAACATCTCTGGGTAAAGACTAGCCCAACCCTTAGTGCCTCCTGGATGAAGTACATATACCACTGCCATGGCATTGTCGAACTAGACCCTTACAGAAAGGTTATACAGATGCACTGACCAATGTAGCAGGGCAAGGTGAATCACACTCAATTCAAAGATGCTGATGGGCAAGACCTCTCCTGCAATGACCCATGTCCCTGGACCAGGAAATTGTCCAGAACTCCAACCCAGCCCAACAGGCTGGCATCAGCTGTTAGGACTGTCCTGGAGAAAGGGGGAAACAACTTTATAAATGATATTGGGTCTGGGATCAAAAGTAAAATTTCTGTCTTTGCAGATGACACCAAGCTATGCAGTGGAATAACGTCCTTACAGGATGTCTCCAATTTACAAGCCGACCTCAATGCTCTGTCTAATTGGGCGACTATGTGGCAGATGAGGTTTAATGTTGATAAATGTAAAGTTATGCACTTGGGGGCTAAGAATATGCATCATACATACTAGGGGGGAGTACAACTGGGGGAATCCGTAGTGGAGAAGGATCTGGGGGTTTTGGTAGATCATAAACTCAATAATAACATGCAATGCCAAGCTGCGGTTTACAAAGCAAGCAAAGTTCTTTCTTGTATTAGGAGAGGTATGGACTCCAGAGAGAGAGATATCATTTTGCCCCCCTGTTCAAATCATTAGTAAGACCTCATCTGGAATATGCGGTTCAGTTTTGGGCACCAGTTCTCAAAAAGGATATTGGGGAACTGGAGAAAGTGCAGAGAAGGGCAACCAAACTGATAAGAGGCATGGAGGAGCTCAGCTATGAGGAAAGATTAGAGGAACTGAATTTATTCACTCTTGAGAAGAGGAGATTAAGGGGGGATATGATCAACATGTACAAATATATAAGGGGTCCATATAGTGAACTTGGTGTTGAGTTATTCACTTTACAGTCAACACAGAGGACAAGGTGGGACCTCCTTACATCTAGAGGAAAAGAGATTTCATCTCCAAAGACGGAAAGGTTTCTTCACAGTAAGAGCTGTGAAAATATGGAATAGACTCCCTCCAGAGGTGGTTCTGGCTAACTCAGTAGATTGCTTTAACCACCTGATTACTTTGCACTTAAACCCCCATCGTGACCAGACCAATTTTCATCTTTTGGCGCTGACGCACTTGGAATGACAATTGCGCGGTCATACGACACTGTACCCAAATGAAATTGTTATCATTTTTTCCCACAAATAGAGCTTTCATTTGGTGGTATTTGATCACCTCTGCGTTTTTTATTTTTTGCGCAATAAACAAAAGAAGAGCGACAAATTTAAAAAAAAAACAATATTTTTTACTTTTTGCTATACTAAATATCCCAAAAATATATAAAAAAACATTTTTTTTCCTCAGTTTAGGCCGATACGTATTCTTCTACATATTTTTGGTAAAAAAAAAAAATCGCAATTAGCGATTATTGATTAGTTTGCGCAAAAGTTATAGCGTTTACAAAATAGGGGATAGTTTTATAGCATTTTTATTAATATTTTTTTTTTTACTAGTAATGGCGGTGATCAGCGTTTTTTATTGTGACTGCGACATTATGGCGGACACATCGGACATTTTTGACACATTTTTGGCACCATTGTCATTTATACAGCAATCAATGCTATTTAAATGCATTGATTGCTGTATAAATGACACTGGCAGTGAAGGGGTTAACCTCTAGGGGGCGGGGAGGGGTTAATTATGTTCCCTGGGAGTGTTTCTTACTGTGGGGGGAGGGGACTCACAAGGGGAGGAGACCGATCGGTGTTTCTCTGTACAGAGAACACCATCGGCTCCTCTCCTCTGACAGGACCGTTGATCTGTGTGTTTACACACACAGATCCACGGTCCCGCTGTGTTACCAGGCAATCGCGGGTGCCCAGCGGACATCGCGGCCGCTGGGATCGCGCATCGGGTGCCCAGTGACACGGCGAGAGCGCGCGTGCGCTCCCGCCGGCGCGCGCGCGCTCCCTGGAGTGCACAGAAGGGAGGACGTCATATGACGTGCTCCCGGCACAACAGATCCGCGCTGTAGCCGTCATTTGGCTATAGCGCGGATCTCAGCTAGTTAAGAAGGGCCTGGATACTTTCCTAAATGTACATAGTATAACTGGGTACTGACATTTATAGGTAAAGTTGATCCAGGGAAAATCCGATTGCCTCTCGGGGGATCAGGAAGTGATTTTTTCCCCCTGTTGTAGCAGATTGGAGCATGCTCTGCTGGTTTTTTTTTTTCCTTCCTCTGGATCAACTGTGGGTATAGAATGGGGTTTATTGGATTGCACGATATATTTTATTTTTATTTATTATTTCTTTTTTTTATGGTTGAACTGGATGGACTTGTGTCTTTTTTCGGCCTAGCTAAGTATGTAACTTCACATCTCCAGCATCTGTTAGGAGATCCACCAGTCCAGTGTCTCTAGGGGTTCAACAATATCAGGGAATCCAATGACTGCGTAACGCTTGCCTGGACGGCATTCAGGCTCAAAAACACAACAACACTGCAGCATACAAAAACATTTTTTCTTAAAAAAGGTAAAAAAAAAAGCAGTGTATCGATATAAACTTCTATTTGTTCAGCTGCTCATGCAGACTGTACCGTATGTCTGGTCCTTGGCTCCACCCTGGATCAGACATATGCTGCAGTGTTGCTGTGTTTTTTACATACCCCTTTGGTTGTTGGACATGTATGGGCTTTTTAATAAAGAAACTTTGATGTGTTAAAACCTATTGCACTATATACGTTTTTTTGCCCTATATGGTGGACGGAGGACGTTTTTGGCGCACTCACAGCCAGTGAAGCAGGCCAGTAGTGTGGACGGAAAAACAGCTGAGCGCGAAGCAGGAGAGTGATCACCTTTGATTGAAGAGAAGATCGTCCTTGTTGTGGAAGAGAGTGGAATATCGCTCGGTGTGGAGGATTCATTTTGATATATGCCCATTTGATCCTTGGATCTGGTAAGCGGCCATTTGGTCATTTTTATATATCGTTTGCGGGATTACATGTGGAGGCTGTATTAGAAGAAATAAAGCAAAGAAAAACTGTTGCTGTTCAGTTAAAGTTGGCTTATTTTCCACCACTTGGGAAGGAATTCTTTGAAGTTTTTTTGCTTTGACCCTGCAGAACATATGGACTTATAACCATAGCCACCACTGACTCATATAATTGTGTCTTCATTAGGGATGAGCCGAACACCCCCGGGTTCGGTTCGAACCAGAACCTTCGAACGGACCGAAAGTTTGCGCGAATTTTCGAACCCTATACGTTATAATGGACGCGAACGTTCGAAATCAAAAGTGCTAATTACAACGGCCAATATGCATGTTAATGTCATAAAACAGGTTGGGGACCCGGGTCCTGCCCCAGGGGACATATATCAATGCAAAAAGAACTTTTAAAAACTAACGTTTTTTCGGGAGCAGTCATTTTAATGATGCATAAAGTGAAAAAAAAAAAGTGAAATTTTCCTTTAAATATGGTACCTGGGGGGTGTCTAAAGTATGCCTGTGAAGTGGCATGTGTTTCCTGTGTTTAGAACTGTCCTTGCACAAAATGACATTTGTAAAGGAAAAAAAAGAAGCCATTTAAAACCACTTGCGGCTTTAGGTTTGTTCTTAAGTAGAATCTGAACAGGTACATTATGAAGTGTAGCTCCATCCCAAAAAAATCTATTTTTAAGCTTTTTGGAGAACATAGGGAGGGGTTATCACCCCTGTAACATTTGCTGTCTTTGCACATCTGTTCAGAACATGTCACTCACTTTCCGTCCCAATGACAAATGTTTTTGGAAAAGTGGGGTTTTTATTGAAACAAGGATTGGTGATAAAGTATCAGTAGAGAGGAGATACCTTTTTCCAAATTAAATCTAACAGGATAGAATTTCCCTTCCTAGGGGTAGATTTCCTCTCACTTCCTGTTTTCTCTTTCCATTTGCAAGTAGGAGTCGTTTGTAAGTTGGATGTTTGAAAGTAGGGGCCTGGCGTATATACTCTGCAGAAATTTGCCCTATTAGATGTTGGTGTAGCCACAAGACTGGTGGGCACAGGAATGGGCCCTGCTATGAGTTAATAGATCAAGATTGTAATTGCATGCACCTGTTGAACAGGGCAGAAAAAATTGGGGGTGGTGGTGGTGGTGGACGGTGTTGCCACAAGACTGTAAGCTCTCACAGTTACTCTTGGTGGGCGCAGGAATGGGCCCTGCTGTGAGTTATTAGATCAAGATTTGTAATTGCAAGCACCTGATGAACAGGGCAGAAAAATTGGGCCTTTGGCGGTGGTGGTGGACGGTGTTGCCACAAGACTGTAAGCTCTCACAGTTACTCTTGGTGGGCGCAGGAATGGGCCCTGCTGTGAGTTATTAGATCAAGATTTGTAATTGCAAGCACCTGATGAACAGGGCAGAAAAATTGGGCCTTTGGCGGTGGTGGTGGACGGTGTTGCCACAAGACTGTAGGCCCTCACAGTTACTCTTGGTGGGCGCAGGAATGGGCCCTGTTGTGAGTTATTAGATCAAGATTTGTAATTGCAAGCACCTGATGAACAGGGCAGAAAAATTGGGCCTTTGGCGGTGGTGGTGGACGGTGTTGCCACAAGACTGCAGGCCCTCATAGTTACTCTTGGTGGGCGCAGGAATGGGCCCTGCTGTGAACTATTAGATCAAGATTTGTAATTACCCGCCCCTGTTAAACAGGGGCTGAAAAATTGTGCCTTAGGCACTGGTGCTGGTGCCACAACACTGCAACCCGGCCTCACAGATACTGTACTTGGAGCACAGCAGTCACACGTGTTGCGAAGCATTTTTTTAAAAAATTGTAAGTACCCGCCCCTGTTAAACAGGGGCTGAAAAATTGTGCCTTAGGCACTGGTGCTGGTGCCACAACACTGCAACACGGCCCTCACAGAGACTGTACTTGGAGCACAGCAGTCACACGTGTTGCGAAGCATTTTTTTAAAAAATTGTAAGTACACGCCCCTGTTAAACAGGGCTGAAAAATTGTGCCTTAGGCACTGGTGTGGTGGCATGGATCATTGAGGAGGAGGAAGAGGATAGTCAGTGAACATAAGAGGACAGTCACTCAGCATCAGCATAGGCAGTCTTGAAGGGATGTGACATTAAAAATTATTCGGTTATATCCGCCTCAGGTGCCTGGTAGCTGGTGGTGATCCAAGACTGATTCATTTTGATGAATGTCAGTCGATCAACCGAGGCGGTGGACAGGCGCACCCTATGATCAGTCACAAATCCTCCAGCAGCACTGAATGTGCGTTCGGAAAGAACGCTGGAGGCAGGACAGGCCAGTAGCTCAATTGCATACTGTGCAAGCTCTGGCCAGTGATCCATCCTCAGGACCCAGTAAGCCAGAGGATTTTCGGTGGGAAAGGTGTCCAAGTCTGACCTTGCCCCAAGGTATTCCTGCACCATGTATATCAGACGCTGGCGATGGTTGCTGGACCCGATCATACCTTGGGGCTGCGGACTAAAAAATTGTCTGAACGCATCGGTCAGACGTCCACCTTCCCCACCGCTCCTTCTGCCACTGACCGAAGCCTCAGCAACTCGTCGCCCAGGACCAGGAGTTTGTAGCCTCCCAGTTTCTGGGAACGCGTTGCACAGACCTTTCTGCAAGGCCTCCCTGAGATGTCTCATCCTCTGCTCCCTCTGCGACGGCAAGATAAGGTCCGCA
The DNA here is from genome assembly GCA_028564925.1 of Lithobates sylvaticus. NCBI lineage: Eukaryota > Metazoa > Chordata > Amphibia > Anura > Ranidae > Lithobates > Lithobates sylvaticus. The sequence continues at coordinate 765,528,628 of CM053026.1, read as the reverse complement.
ACCTTACCCTTGTACCGCGGATCAAGGAGAGTGGCCAGCCAGTAATGGTCCCTCTCCTTGATCCGAAGAACACGAGGATCCTCCGCAGGCTTTGCAGGATCAGGGAGGCCATGCAGCGTAGGTTAGCTGAGGCATTCGGTCCGGAGTCTTCTGGGTCACTGAGGATGACATGATCGCCAGCCACCTCCTCCCAGCCACGTACAAGTCCACTGGTTTGTTGGGACTGTACATCATCCCTAAAAGACTGCTGCTGCTGATGCTGAGTGCCAGGCTCCACCTCCATGCTCACACAATCCTCCTCCTCCTCCTCCTCCTCATCCTCTTCCTGTGTGATGGGTGGGACAGAAGGAACACTGTCCGGATAAAGGGGGCCTTGAGAGGCAAGGAAGTCCTCCTCTTCCTGCCTCTGTTCTGCCTCAAGTGCCCTGTCCATTATCCCACGCAGCGTATGCTCCAACAGGTGGACAAGAGGGACAGTGTCACTGATGCATGCACTGTCACTGCTCACCATCCTCGTGGCCTCCTCAAATGGTGAGAGGACAGTGCATGCATCCCTGATCATGCTCCACTGACGTGGGGAAAAAAAACCAAGCTCCCCTGACCCTGTCCTGGTGCCGTAGTCGCAAAGGTACTCATTGATGGCCCTCTGCTGCGTGTGCAGTCGCTGCAGCATGGCCAACGTTGAGTTCCACCTGGTGGGCATGTCACATATTAGGCGGTTCTTGGGCAGGTTCAGCTCCTTTTGCAGCTCAGTCAGCCGAGCACTGGCATTATAAGATCGGCGGAAATGCACACAGACTTTCCTGGCCTGCCTCAGGACATCCTGTAAGCCTGGGAACCTGCCCAAGAACCGCTGCACCACCAGGTTGAGGACGTGAGCCATGCAGGGCACATGGGTGAGCTGCCCCTGTCGCAGGGCGGAGAGGAGGTTGGTGCCATTGTCAGAAACGACCATTCCTGGCTTAAGCTGACGTGGCGTCAACCACCTCTCGGCCTGCCCCTGCAGAGCTGCCAGAACCTCTGGCCCAGTGTGGCTCCTGTCCCCCAAACACACCAGCGCAAGCACGGCATGGCATCTTTTTGCCTGCGTACTTGCGTAGCCCCTTGTACGCCTACGGAGCACCGCTGGTTCCAAGGACAGAGCACTGGAGGAAGAAGAAGAGGAGGGGGTGGAGGAGAGAGGTGTGTCACAACCAGTAGCAGTAGTCGCGTTTTGGAGGCGTGGTGGCGGAACAACCTCCAACACTACTGCACCTTGTCCTGCATCCCTCCCAGCTGCCAATAGAGTGACCCAATGGGCCGTGAAAGAAAGGTACCGTCCTGTCCATGCCTGCTGGACCATGAGTCAGCGGTAATATGCACCTTACCGCTGACCGCCCTGTCCAGCGAGGCATGGACATTGCCCTCCACATGCCGGTAGAGAGACGGAATCGCCTTCCGCGAGAAAAAGTGGCGTTTGGGAACCTGCCACTGAGGAACCGCACATTGAACAAACTCACGGAAGGGGGCCGAGTCTACCAACTGAAAAGGCAGCAGTTGAAGTGCTAGCAATTTAGCAAGGCTAGCATTCAACCGCTGGGCATGTGGATGGCTGGGAGTGTACTTCTTTCTACGGTCCAGCAGCTGGGGCAGGGAAATTTGCCTGCTGCAATCGGACGTCGGTGTACTGCAAGTACTTGGTTGTGACACACCGAATTCTACACCTTCAGTCCTCTCAGAGCAGCTTTCAGAGAGGACTGAAGGTGTAGTGGGGATGGAGATCCCAGCTGAGGAGGAGCAAGGAGAGGTCCGCTTAGTTCTTTGGTGTGGGTCTTTTATGTGTGCCTGCCAACGAGCTGCATGGCAGGTCGCCATATGTCTGGTCATGCTTGTCGTGCCCAAGCGGCTGATGTTTTGGCCACGCGAGATACGCTTGAGACAAATATTGCAAATAGCAGTGGTGCGATCTGCTGCACTCGTCTCAAAAAAGGCCCACACCAAAGAACTTTTCTGATAACGTGCAGAGGCAGCGCCCTGCACAGGCGGAGCTCTGCGGTGTTGTACAGTTGCTGTGCTGGCCTCTACCTGGCCTCCAGGGGGCATCCTGCTTCGTTGGACATGTGACGCCGCATCCTCCTCCTCCTCGTCCTCCTCCTCATCCTCTCTCCCTTGAGGCACCCACGTGGAGTCAGTGACCTCATCATCCCCTCCCTCTTCACCACTAGAGCAAACCTGGCAGTAAGCTGCAGCTGGTGGAACAGTACTGCCAGATTCCTCAAGCTGGGTATCGTCATCCGAGCCTTCGAATCGTTGGGCATCCTCCTGGAGCATGTACCCAACACTGTGCTCAAAGAGTTCGGGGGACTCCTCAGGAGGACATGGTGGGTCTAGGGAAGGGGTGGCTGATGATGCTCTGTCAGTACCCTGAGCCTGGGTGAGAGAGGATGAGGAGGATGAGGAGGGCTTGGTCATCCATTCTACCAAGCCTTCAGCATGATGCGGCTCCACATGTCCAGCTGCCGAAAACAAAGACGCGCGTGTCCCATGGCCACGTGCTGATGACGATGCACGACCACGTCCACGTCCACGGCCACGTCCACTAGAAACAGAGCCTGCCTGCCCTGTGTTCTTGGCTCTGCACGCTCTGCCTCCCCTTGGCGGTCTTCCAGCCATTGTAGTCGGTAGTCCTGTGGGTGCTGCTGAGAAGAAAAATATAGGAGCTCTGTGTGATGCCACTAACACACTAGAAGTCCTATGGGTGCTTCTGCAAAGAAAATAGAGGAGCTCTGTGTGATGCCACTAACACACTAGAAGTCCTGTGGGTGCTGCTGAGAAGAATATATAGGAGCTCTGTGTGATGCCACTAACACACTAGAAGTCCTATGGGTGCTTCTGCAAAGAAAATAGAGGAGCTCTGTGTGATGCCACTAACACACTAGAAGTCCTGTGGGTGCTTATGCAAAGAAAATAGAGGAGCTCTGTGTGATGCCACTAACACACTAGAAGTCCTGTGGGGTGCTTCTGCAAAGAAAATAGAGGAGCTCTGTGTGATGCCACTAACACACTAGAAGTCCTGTGGGGTGCTTCTGCAAAGAAAATAGAGGAGCTCTGTGTGATGCCACTAACACACTAGAAGTCCTGTGGGTGCTTCTGCAAAGAAAATAGAGGAGCTCTGTGTGATGCCACTAACACACTAGAAGTCCTGTGGATGCTTCTGCAAAAAAAAATAGAGGAGCTCTGTGTGATGCCACTAACACACTAGAAGTCCTGTGGGTGCTTATGCAAAGAAAATAGAGGAGCTCTGTGTGATGCCACTAACACACTAGAAGTCCTGTGGGTGCTTATGCAAAGAAAATAGAGGAGCTCTGTGTGATGCCACTAACACACTAGAAGTCCTGTGGGTGCTTCTGCAAAGAAAATAGAGGAGCTCTGTGTGATGCCACTAACACACTAGAAGTCCTGTGGGTGCTTCTGCAAAGAAAATAGAGGAGCTCTGTGTGATGCCACTAACACACTAGAAGTCCTGTGGGTGCTTATGCAAAGAAAATAGAGGAGCTCTGTGTGATGCCACTAACACACTAGAAGTCCTGGGTGCTGCTGAGAAGAATATATAGGAGCTCTGTGTGATGCCACTAACACACTAGAAGTCCTATGGGTGCTTCTGCAAAGAAAAATAGAGGAGCTCTGTGTGATGCCACTAACACACTAGAAGTCCTGTAGGTGCTTCTGGGAAGAAAATAGAGGAGCTGTGTGTGATGCCACTAACACACTAGAAGTCCTGTGGGTGCTGCTGAGAAGAACAAAATATAGCTCTGTGTGTCTGTTGGGACTAACACACTTCAAGTCCTATAGGTGCTTCTGGGAAAAAATATAGCTCTGTGTGTGTGATGGGACTAACACACTAGAAGTCCTATGGGTGCTTCTGGGAAGAAAATATAGAGCTGTCTGTGTGATGGGACTAACACACTTCAAGTCCTATAGGTGCTTCTGGTGAGAAAATATAGGTGTGTGTGATGGGACTAACACACTTCAAGTCCTATAGTTGCTTCTGGGAACAAAATATAGCTCTGTGTGTGTGATGGGACTAACACACTTCAAGTCCTATAGGTGCTTCTGGGAACAAAATATAGCTCTGTGTGTGTGATGGGACTAACACACCTCAAGTCCTATAGGTGCTTCTGGGAACAAAATATAGCTATGTGTGTGTGATGGGACTAACACACTTCAAGTCCTATAGGTTCTTCTGGGAACAAAATATAGCTCTGTGTGTGATGGGACTAACACACTTCAAGTCCTATAGGTGCTTCTGGGAACAAAATATAGCTCTGTGTGTGTGATGGGACTAACACACTTCAAGTCCTATAGGTTCTTCTGGGAACAAAATATAGCTCTGTGTGTGTGATGGGACTAACACACTTCAAGTCCTATAGGTGCTTCTGGGAACAAAATATAGCTCTGTGTGTGTGATGGGACTAACACACTTCAAGTCCTATAGGTGCTTCTGGGAACAAAAATATAGCTCTGTGTGTGGTGGGACTAACACACTTCAAGTCTATAGGTGCTTCTGGGAAGAAAATATAGCTCTGTGTGTGTGATGGGACTAACACACTTCAAGTCCTATAGGTTCTTCTGGGAACAAAATATAGCTCTGTGTGTGTGATGGGACTAACACACTTCACTTCAAGTCCTATAGGTGCTTCTGGGAACAAAATATAGCTCTGTGTGTGTGTGTGATGTGTGATGGGACTAACACACTTCAAGTCCTATAGGTGCTTCTGGGAACAAAATATAGCTCTGTGTGGGGGGACTAACACACTTCAAGTCCTATAGGTGCTTCTGGAAACAAAATATAGCTCTGTGTGTGTGATGGGACTAACACACTTCAAGTCCTATAGGTGCTTCTGGGAAGAAAATATAGCTCTGTGTGTGTGATGGGACTAACACACTTCAAGTCCTATAGGTGCTTCTGGGAAGAAAATATATCTCTGTGTGTGTGATGGGATTAACACACTTCAAGTCCTATAGGTGCTTCTGGGAACAAAATATAGCTCTGTGTGTGTAATGGGACTAACACACTTCAAGTCCTATAGGTGCTTCTGGGAACAAAATATAGCTCTGTGTGTGTGATGGGACTAACACACTTCAAGTCCTATAGGTGCTTCTGGGAAGAAAATATAGCTCTGTGTGTGTAATGGGACTAACACACTTCAAGTCCTATAGGTGCCTCTGGGAACAAAATATAGCTCTGTGTGTGTGATGGGACTAACACACTTCAAGTCCTATAGGTGCTTCTGGGAAGAAAATATAGCTCTGTGTGTGTGATGGGACTAACACACTTCAAGTCCTATAGGTGCTTCTGGGAAGAAAATATATCTCTGTGTGTGTGATGGGATTAACACACTTCAAGTCCTATAGGTGCTTCTGGGAACAAAATATAGCTCTGTGTGTGTAATGGACTAACACACTTCAAGTCCTATAGGTGCTTCTGGGAACAAAATATAGCTCTGTGTGTGTGATGGGACTAACACACTTCAAGTCCTATAGGTGCTTCTGGGAACAAAATATAGCTCTGTGTGTGTGATGGGACTAACACACTACAAGTCCTATAGGTGCTTCTGGGAACAAAATATAGGAGCTCTGCCTGCCTGCCACGAACACACTACAAGTCCTATAGGTGCTTCTGGTAACAAAATATAGGAGCTCTGCCTGCCTGCCACGAACACACTACAAGTCCTATAGGTGCTTCTGGTAACAAAATATAGTAGCTCTGCCTGCCTGCCACGAACACACTACAAGCCCCTCTTTCTCAATCAATCTTTGTAACTGAATCTATCTAACTCAATTTCTGTAAGTGAATCTCTCTACCTAACTAAATCGAGCAGAGTGTCACAGAATCAGCCTGCTCAATCTGCGCCGGAACAGCATGTGACCGGCGCAGACGGCGTGGCGGCCTTTTATAGGGGGGGGCGTGTACTACAGCCCCTGAGCTGTAATTGGCTACAGGCGTCCTGCCTGTAGCCAATTATGGCTCTTCGAGTTTCCGGGGCTGTGATTGGCCAAGCATGCGGGGTCACAGTGCATGCTTGGCCAATCATCAGCCAGCAATGCACTGCGCCGGCCGCGCCGGCCGCAATGCATTGCGGGGCCGCTCGCCACACACGCACGTGATGCGAGCGGCCAAAATAGTTCTGGGCTCGCCGAGCGAGCGAACGCCCGGTGCTCGATGCGAACGTGGGTTCGCATCGAGCACCGGGCCCATCCCTAGTCTTCATACACTGTGGACATTTGTTTAATTTAATCACATGGGTGATTTAATATTTTTTCCCCTTATGCCGCGTACACACGATCGGAAATTCTCGTCGGAAAAAAGCTCTGACGGTTTTCCCGATGGAATCCCACTCAAACTGTCTTGCCTACACACGGTCACACCAAATTCCGACCGTCAAGAACGCGGTGACGTATAACACTACAACGAGTCGAGTTCAATGCTTCCGAGCATGCGTCGAATTGTTTCGGAGCATGCGTAGTTTATTTTCGTTTTTTTCGTTTGGGAAAAAAATTTGTTTATTTTCGTTTCGTTTTTTTTTTCGTTTCCGTTGATTCGTAACGATTCGTAAGTCGTCGGTGTTCGTATTCGTAACGATTCATACAATCGTAAGAGTTATTTTTTCGTTGATTCGTTTTTTCGTTAGTTTAATTTTCGTTTATTAGTTTATTCGAAATTCGGACGCATTTGTATTTATTCGTACATTCGTAACATTCGTAGATTCGTAATCGGAGCATAATTCATAATTTTATGCAATGTGTATGCTATCATTACATTTTAATAATTTACGAATCGAAAAAAAAAAGTTACGAATCGAAAAAAAAAGTTACGAATTTACGAATTTTTTCGTTCAATCCATTCGAAGCACGTTAAGCAACGCCATTGTAAGAGACACGGAAAATTACGAATCGAAAAAAAATAAAAAAATTACGAATGTACGAATTTTTTCGTTCAATCTATTCGAAGCACGTTAAGCAGCACCATTGTAAGGAACATGGAAAATTACCAATTCAACAAAAAAAAAAAAAGTTACGAATGTACGAATTTTTTCGTTTATTTTCGTTGTTCCTGTTTTCGTTTTTCGGATTTTCTTCATTCGTACATTCGTTGTTTCTAATTCGTTTTTTTCAGATTTTCGTTGTTTTTCGGATTCGTACGATTCGAACGATTCGTTATTCGTTCATTCGTACGAAACGAACGAACGAAAATAACAAAAAAAAAAACGAAAAACGAAAAAAAACGAAACGAATTGCACATGTCTAATTTCCGATAGAAACGTTTTCCGTCGGAAAGATTGAGAACATGCTCTCAATTCTTTGCTGTCGGAAATTCGGCCAGCAAAATTCCGATGGAGCGTACACACGGTCGCATTTTCCGATGAAAAGCTCTCATCTGTCTTTTTCTGGCCGGAATTCCGATCGGGTGTACGCGGCATTAGGGGACGAACAACACTATTTGTCACTTATATTATTTATTGATTTGTTGGTAACATTTGATGGTCTATTTATTTATATCATTCAACTAAACCTCACCTAGGTTGCGCAATTGAAGCTCTTTTTCACTTTCTGCATTATTTTGTACCACACCTGGATTAATAAATGTATTCATCACAGAAGATTGAGCTGCCAGCTTTCCTTTATCTACACATTGCTTCTGACCTTGCCGCTGCTCCACAGATCTGTTTCAAACTGTATCCTGACTTCGCTCCTGCCTACGCATCTGTACCTGATCTGTCTGCCTGTGTATGACACAGTTCGTCTGACTCTGCCTCTGTCCCCATCGCTGCCGGACTGCCTGCTGCAAGCCTCTGCCTATATTCCTCACCGCCTATCTGCTTCCAGCCTGTACCTGTCTGCTGTTGCCAGTGCCAGCCTGCTCCTGTCTTCTGCTCACTTGCATCCATCCGGCACTCCTGCACCGCTGTTGCATACTGACGGTCTTCCCCTGCTTGATCTAGAGACAATGTCCAGCCCTGCTGCTAGCAAGACCAATAGGCACTCATGCCACTGTGTACTCCTGCACCTCCTCTCTGCTCTATCAGGGGCCCGAGTCAGAGGTGTAAGAGAGGCCTTCCTTATCATGTCAGGCTCTTCCACCAGGTACGTGACACTCACAAAGGAATACAAGGAAATCGCATGTCACAAAAAATCCTCCACTGTATGTAGGCAGCTCTCATATAAGGTAATCTCACAGCTCTACAACCAGACTCCGTCTCTGGGGTCATTGGCACATGGCTCTGCTCCCTCTACGCATTACGTCCAGCCAATCGAGACTTCCTCAGTAGGTCTGCGTCCCACTACAACTCCCACAAGTCTCAGTCCCCTCCATCAACCCCTTGCTCCTCATATTTTCAATTGTCAATTGACTAAAGCCACACTGGTTGAAAATACAGTAAAACTTTGGTTTGAGAGTAACTTGGTTTGAGAGCGTTTTGCAAGACAAGCTAATTCTTTTAATACATTTTAACTTGATATACAAGAGATGTCTTGATATACAAGTAGCGTCATGTCACAAGAGGAGGTTACATTTAATGAAGGTAAACATTTCAAATACATCATTATTAATTATTATTATTTTTTTTTATTTTTATATGAATTCAAATATACCGTATATACTCGAGTATAAGCCGAGTTTTTCAGCACATTTTTTGTGTGCTGAAAATGCCCCCTCGGCTTATACTGGAGTCAAGCACTTTTCTGCAGCAGAGAATTACATTTTCCGACCCGACTTTGGGGCCCCGTATGGGGTTCCTAGCACCAAGTGGCCCCGAGATACGGGGCACCAAAGTCGGTTCGGAAAATGTCATTCTCCGCTGCTGGCTATGTTGAAATGCTAGTTCCACTAGGTTTTCACACCAAATTTGGGGTTCCTACCGTGTTTCCCCGATAGTAAGACACCCCCGATAGTAAGACGTATCGGGAGTGTCAGAGGGGACAGCTAATGTAAGCCGTACCCCGAAAGTAAGACGTATGTCTTACTATCGGGGAAACACGGGGGTTTTCCCTTCACAGACCATAGCCGAATGAGATGCAGAGTAGCGCAGGAAGCGTCTATCTGTCATACGCTGTCTCTCATGTCACTCAGCGCTGCTCGCTCCCCGGCGGCCCCTCCTCTCTTCTCCTCAATCCCCATTGGCTTGAGACATCATCTGGGATAGACGAGAAGAGAGGAGGGGCCGCCAGGGAGCGAGCAGCGTGACATGAGAGAAAACATGACAGATAGACGCTTCCTGCACTACTGTGCTCGCAAGTAAGTGTCCCCAGATGTGCCCCATGCCCTGATGCCCTAATGTGCCCCATGCCCTGATGCCCTAATGTGCCCCATGCCCTGATGCCCTAATGTGCCCCATGCCCTGATGCCCTAATGTGCCCCATGCCCTGATGCCCTAATGTGCCCCATGCCCTGATGCCCTAATGTGCCCCATGCCCCATAATGTGCCCAGATGTGCTGTGCCCCATAATGTGCCCAGATGTGCTGTGTCCCCCATAATGTGCCCTGATGTGCTATGTGCCCCATAATGTGCCCTGATCTGCTATGTGCCCCATGATCTGCCCCATAATGTGCTATGTGCCCCATAATGTAAGACATACCCCGAAAGTAAGACATAGTGGGGCTTTTAGGGATAAAAAGAAAGTAAGACACTGTCTTACTTTCGGGGAAACACGGTAGCACCAAATGACCCCAAGATACGGGGCCCCAAATTCGGTCAACTGTGTCCATCTGCAGCAATGTCATTTCGGGACCCTTTGGGTCCAGAGACTACAAATTTTGGCTGCAGCTAGGGGGGCATCTAGGCACCCTTAACTACAGAGTTTGAAGTTTGGGGGACCTATGGCTGCAAATGGGCACAGTGAGACTGCAAATGGGCATTGTTGACCGTCTTTTCCACTTACATTAGCTGCGCATTTCTCACCCTAGGCTTATACTCGAGTCAATAAGTTTTCCCAGTTTTTTTGTGGTAAAATTAGGTGCCTTGGCTTATATTTGGGTCGGCTTATACTCGAGTATATACGGTATTTGTCTGTGCCTGTTGTATTAAATATGACATACTGGGAGGTGGAGTGGTCGTTTTCAGCTCATAGTTTATTAATTCTTGCACGGGTGTATGAGTGTTCAAGGCATGTGGACCATGTGGACTCCATACCTCCCTACTTTCTGAGATGAGGCACACCTATCAGCAAAAGTATGCAGGCATAGGACACACCCCTCGCCCTGCCCCCTTAACGGAGAATTGTACAACAAAAAAAACAAGATTGGTGAAAAACACAAGTGCTTGTTTTTACCACTACTATTACTTTATATTTTCTTTTGGAATTTACAAATGCAGCATTTTAGAAATCAGATGAAAGGTTTAGCGCTGGGAAAACACTTTTTGATAGATAAAAAGTGCATTTTATATACAACTATATAGACCAATGTAGTGGCCATAACCCTCGATGGGGCGGCCTTAACTTTTGGGCTTACCGGTTACCTCCGCTTGGCTTGTCCCTCCAGGTCTAGGGGTTCCCAGGGTCAGTACCCAACAACTTTGGACGCTGACACCATAAAAGTCCTTTAGAAAGGTTTTTATTTGCAGGGGTAACATCCAACAGACACAGTCTCATGTGGGAACAGAGGGTAAGGTAAGGAAACTCAGGCACCTTGAACTGCTAAGTATGTGAAAGTCTCTATCTGCCAACCCAGAGAGTAGCCACTCGCAGCTGGGCACTTCAAAGCTGAACAAATCTCTAGCCAGAGTTTATGGCAGTCAGCACTCGAATTCGGAATTTGCAAAGTCTCTGACCTTGAATTAAGGTAGCAATCAGAAGTGAACAGGAACCTTTCCTCAGTACCTGGAACGTTATCCGTCTCCTTGGCAGTATTGGGGAAGCGTGGATTCTCTATCCTTGACAACCCAGCAACCAGGCACTTCTCAGGATGCCAGCTTGTTGGCCCTCCTCCGAAGAGTCCTCCCCCAGTCGCCTGCATGAGCTGCGGTGCCCCTCCAAGTTGAGAGCGCACCCGGACGCCTTGAATCCTCCCTCAGTTACTGCGACTCGGACCAGCCGGTTCCGAGACTCGGGAACAGATGGATCCTTGCCCCAGACCGAACGGGTCTGTGGGGCCTGTCAAACTAACCATGTTGCGGGGAGGCACACACTCCTGTGACCGGGACCCCTCGCGGGGCTACCCCCGTCCAGATCCAGACTCCTCAGCAGCGCCAAACACACCCACTGATTGGCTCCGGGGAATGTTGATACCCAAAACGTCCAACCAGGCCTGATTCTGAACCAGTCATGTGCACCTCACTGTACACATGACCAGGCAGAACCCCAACACAGCCCAGCCAAACTGATGCCAAAGTTAACCTACATAATTAACTCTCAGAACCCCTTTACTGTTCTTGAGAGAAAAATTACTAAATTTACACATAGCGGACACCTTGCAAAGGTGTCACCGCTACACCAAAATGAGGGAAAAACGAGGAGTAATGAGGGACAGAGGGACAGACCCTCCAAATCAGGGACAGTTGGGAGCTATGGGACTCTAATTAACCACTTGCCGACCAGCCGCCGTCATTATACTGCGGCAGGTTGGCTCGGCTGCACAAATCGCTGTAGCTGTACGTCAGTCCCTTTAACAGTTATAGGAGGTGTGCGCGTGGCCGGCGGCCGCAATGTCCCCCCGACCACCCGCGATCGCTCCACAGAGAGCCAGAACAGGGGATCTGTCAATGTAAAACAAACAGATCCCCATTCTGACAGGGGAGTATAGAGAGATCATCTGTTCCTAGTGATCAAGAACAGCGATCTCTCTCTCCTCCTCCAGTCCGCCCCCCCCCCCCCCCACAGTTAGAAACACCTCCCAGGAAACACATTTAACCTCTTCAAAATCTTTTTTAATCTTTTCAATCTATTTAAAGGAGGTGGTGTATATTGTAAACTCTCCAACCTCAACTATTATATTTGCACATCATTTAACCCCTTGGTCACCCCCTAGTGTTAACCCCTTCCCTGACAGTGACATTTATACAGTAATCACTGGTTATTTTTATCTCTGATCGATGTATAAATGTCACTGGTCCGCAAAAGAGTGTCAAAAGTGTCGGATTTGTCCATCACAATGTCGCAGTCCTGCTGAAAATCGTTGATTACGGCCCTTACTAGTAAAAAAAATAAAATAATAAAAATGCATAAATATATCCCCTATTTTGTAGACGCTATAACTTTTGCGCAAACCAATCAATATACGCTTATTGCGATTTGTTTTACCAAAAATATGTAGAAGAATCCATATCGGCCAAAACTGATGAAGAACTTTTTTTTTTTTGGACATTTATTATAGCAAAAAGTAAAAAAATATTGTTATTTTTTTCAATATTTTTGGATTTTTTTTAGTTAATAGTGTTAATAGCAGTTTATAGCGCAAAAAATAAAAACTGCAGAGGTGATCAAAAACCACCAAAAGAAAGTTCTATTTGTGGGGAAAAAAAGGACATACATTTAGTTTGGGCACAACGTCGCATGACTGCGCAATTGTCAGTTAAAGCGATGCAGGGCCGTATCGCAAAAAATGGCCTGGTCATTAAGCGGGCAAATTTACCACCATTAAAAAAAATATATAATAATAATAAAAATGACATAAATATACCCCCTATTTTGTAGACGCTATAACCTTTGTGCAAACCAACCAATATACACTTATTACGATTTGTTTTACCAAAAATATGTAGAAGAATCCATATCGGCCTAAACTGATGAAGAACATTTTTTTTTTTGGACATTTATTATAACAAAAAGTAAAAAAAAATATTGTTATTTTTTTCAATATTTTTGGATTTTTTTTAGTTAATAGTGTTAATAGCAGTTTATAGCGCAAAAAATAAAAAACTGCAGAGGTGATCAAAAACCACCAAGAGAAAGTTCTATTTGTGGGGGAAAAAAAGGACATACATTTAGTTTGGGCACAACGTCGCATGACTGCGCAATTGTCAGTTAAAGCGATGCAGGGCCGTATCGCAAAAAATGGCCTGGTCATTAAGCGGGCAAATTTACCACCATTAAAAAAAAATATATAATAATAATAAAAATGACATAAATATACCCCCTATTTTGTAGACGCAATAACCTTTGTGCAAACCAACCAATATACACTTATTACGATTTGTTTTTACCAAAAATATGTAGAAGAATCCATATCGGCCTAAACTGATGAAGAACATTTTTTTTTTTTGGACATTTATTATAACAAAAAGTAAAAAAATATTGTTTTTTTTTTCAATATTTTGGGATTTTTTTTAGGTTAATAGTGTTAATAGCAGTTTATAGCGCAAAAAATAAAAACCGCAGAGGTGATCAAAAACCACCAAAAGAAAGTTCTATTTGTGGGGAAAAAAAGGACATACATTTAGTTTGGGCACAACGTCGCATGACTGCGCAATTGTCAGTTAAAGCGATGTAGGGGCGTATCGCAAAAAATGGCCTGGTCATTAAGTGGGCAATTTTACTGCCATTACTAGTAAAAAAAAAATATATATATAAATTAATATATCCCCTATTTTGTAGACGCTATCACTTTTGCGCAAACCAATCAATATTTGCTTATTGCGATTTTTTTTACCAAAAATATGTAGAAGAATACATATTGGCCTAAATTGATGAAGAGATTTTTTTTATTTTTTGGGGGGTATTTATTATAGCAAAAAGTAAAAAAGATATTGTTTTTTTTTTTCAAAATTGTTAGTCTTTTTTTTTATAAACCGCAGAGGTGATCAAATACCATCAAAAGAAAGCTCTATTTGTAAAAAAATATATAATACAATATAATTATATATTATACTATAATATAATAACATTTTGTTTGGGTACAGCGTCACACGACAATTGTCAGTTAAAGCGATGCAGTGCCGCATCAAAAAAAAAAAATGACCTGGTCATTAACCGTTTCCCGACCGGCGCACAACGATATACGTCGGCAGAATGGCACGTACAGGCAAGAGGGCGTATATATAAGTCCCTCCTTAATGCCTGCCATGCCATCGGGAGCGCGCCGGTCGGGACCCCCGTGAGGCCGGTCGCGGGTCCCGCGGACTTGATCGCCGTGGGGACACCCGCGATCGTCTCACGGGAAGGCTGAATGGGGAGATGCGGAAGTACACAGCATCTCCCCGTTCTGCCTAGCAACTAGTGACGCCGATCTCTGCTCCCTGTGATTGGAGCTGAGATCAGCATTCACTAGCTGACAGCCACGCCCCCCCACAGTAAGAAACACACCCCTAGGAACACTTAACCCCTACACTGCCCCTTGTGGTTAACCCCTTCACTGCCAGTGTCATTTATACAGGAATCAATGCATTTAAATAGCATTGATTGCTGTATAAATGACAATGGTCCCAAAAATGTGTCAAAAATGTCCGATGTGTCCGCCATAATGTCGCAGTCACAATAAAAATCGCTGAGCGCCGCCATTACTAATAAAAAAAAATGATTAATAAAAATGCTAGAAAACTATCCCCTATCTTGTAAACACTATAACTTCTGCGCAAACCAATCAATAATCGCTTATTGCGATTTTTTTTACCAAAAATATGTAGAAGAATACGTATCGGCCTAAACTGAGGAAAAAAACATGTTTTTTTATATATTTTTGGGGGATATTTATTATAGCAAAAAAAAAAAAAGAATGTTTTTTTTTTCAAAATTGTCGCTCTTTTTTGTTTATAGCGCAAAAAATAAAAACCGCAGGGGCGATCAAATACCACCAAAAGAAAGCTCTATTTGTGGGAAAAAAAGGACGCCAATTTTGTTTGGGAGCCACGTCGCACGACCGCGCAATTGTCAGTTAAAGCGACGCAGTGCCGAATCGCAAAAAGGGGCCTGGTCCTTTGGCTGCAAATTGGTCCGGTCTGAAAGTGGTTAAGGGGGTAAATCCTTCCGGGGCTGAAGTGGTTAACTCCATTTTGAAGAAATGGGTTGTGCTTTTAAGAAATTGCGGCGGGTTTGTGTTTTGTCATTTTAAATGGAAACAGGGATGGAATTCAACAGGATGCCTCCAGGCCATTTTCGTGGTTTGCTTATCCATGACCACAAATCTTGTGTGGCCAGATTTCCATCAATCCAAAAGGAAAATCCCCTTTGTTTTACATTTACAAGGATGTTTTAATCTCTGTTATAATATTTGGTAATTTTTTTTTTTTTATAAGTAATTATGGACAACATAATAATAAAAAAATCCATATCTGATGCAGTCCATCAATACTTAGGTACCTAGTTAGGTTGAAACAAGACACAAGTCCATTGTGTTCACCCAATAGAAAAAAAAAAAGAATCAATAAATAGAAAACCTTCAGGCCGGGTTCACATTTGTGCGGCAGCGGGTTCGTGCCCGGGGTCCGGTGCCTGTCTGTTCACCGGTTCAGGTGCGATTTAGGTCCAAATTTTTGCCTAAATTCACATCTGAACCGGATCCAAACACGCACAGGACCATTTTTCAGTCCAGACCACGGCCACCCCGGACACGTGTGACCCAGCTCTCAACGGTCACATTTGCCTGTCATGCGAATTAAATACGGGGAAATACAATTTGCATATGTGTGAACCCAGCCTCAAATAAAGAACTAGACACGTGCATGACGAAAAAAAATGTGTTTCGTTTAGTTATTTCGTTTTGGTAAATGCGGTTGATTCATTCAATTCGGGATTCGTATTCGGAATTCGTTTTATGTCTTCTTTTTCAAATTTTCTTCAAATTTACCAATTTTTTGCGATTCGAAATGTTCAAATCGATAAATTTAGAAAAAATTTAGATTTTTTTTTCGATTCGAATGCAGCAAAGTGAACAAACAAAAGAAAAATCTTTATCAAATGATTACAATGACTCTTTAACCGCTTGCCGACCAGCCGCCGCAGTTGCACTGTGGCAACATGGCTCGGCTGCGCGGATCGCCATCATGTTACGTCGCTTCCTGATTGGGCCACTAGAAGGCGTGCACATTTATCCGGTTCTCTGAGGGGAGAACAGACAGATCGTCTGTTCATACAGAGTATGAACAGGCGATCTGTCATCTCCCCTACACAGTCCCCTCCCCCCCTTCAGTTAGAACACACACTAGGGAACACAATTAACCCCTTGATCGCCCCCTAGTGTTAACCCCTTCCCTGTCAGTGACATTTTTACAGTAATCAATGCATTTTTATCCTATATACTATACTGCAAACTAACCAATGGTATGTGGTTATCTCCCATAATTACAGTTTTTTTGGTCGGTAGGGGTAGGGTATATTTTTATTTTTATTTTAATTTTTTTAAAATTAATTTTTAATTTTTATATATATATTTTTTTTCATTATTATTAGTATTTTTTCATTAACTAATTTCCATAAGTATTCCTTGCCATGATCTGATATCATTTTTTCAGGTCTAATTAGATCATTTGTACTGAGAATACATTTGGTAATGGTTGGGCCAGGTTGTCCTTGTGTTATATTTGCAGCTAAGGAACAATTTCACGTTCCATTGTTTTGCTTCTTGGGAGCCGTGTTTGAATGCTTTGACGCTAGGAGGTCTGGATAGCCCATTAGCCGTCTGCTATATGAGTGCGGTTCCTGATCTCCTTTACGATTTTGTATTCTTTTCTGTATTTTCTATAACATTATCCACCTTCCCTATTGGGATTGATTCGTTTCTACATGTCCTGGCCCATCCGTGTGTTTTATAAACATTCTCACGCATGAGTGCCGGCTCCGCACGAATACATGAGAGTTGATGGTTAGCATTCACAACATCGAGTTTGTTGAATGTTTGTCTTATTAGTATTTAGCTTCTAATTTTCCCACTGTCCTAATTCTCTATTTTTTTGTATTTAGTTTTATCAATTTTTTTAAGCAATCAAGAGTTAAGATGGCCCCCAGCCACTTCCTTGTATCTCAGAACGAGGCATGGTGCTATAATTAGCGGTGAGTCACGGTATCGGTATCCCCACTGAGAACGTCTGTTTTACGACAAAACTAGTCTGGGAGGACGTGCAGTGACATCACTGCGTTGTCTAGGAAGGAGGAAGGGCTCCATTGAATGCCGGCCAGCGTTTTTCTTTTAAATGCTCGTTTTACTTTATATATTGTGAGTACCATTTCATTCATTTTTGAATAAAATTTGCTACCATTATGGTGTCACGCTATGGTCCTTTGTTTATCCTTATGGTCCAATACGCCACGTACTACATGAACCATTGCAACCAAGGGCTCAGATCCACCGCGAGGAGGCTGTCATGAGGGTCCCCCCCTTTTACCTAGGGTTGATGATCCTGAATGCTATTTGCCTTTTACCATCTGGTAAGCGGCTTTTGTATCGGTGACAGGATTCACTTAATGTGTAGGAGCACAGTGGTGGTCTAATATAGGACACTTATTCCTGAAGAGTTCATTTATCCAATCAAGTTTTCACATTTACATTTATGGACTCCAATTAATATAGTGTTATTATGGTCTACTGTTTATTTCACTACTAACAAGAGGCACTGAGATTTCACTGGAGGGTATAGGAATTTATTTGTTATATCTTTTTTTTTTTTTACTGTGACATACTGAAGCAGAACATGATCCCCTCCCTTCGGAGACTGGGCCGCAGGGCAGTATTCCAACATGATAACAACCCCAAACACACCTCCAAGATGACCACTGCCTTGCTAAAGAAGCTGAAGGTAAAGGTGATGGACTGGCCAAGCGTGTCTCCAGACCTAAACCCTATTGAGGGGTATCCTCAAACGGAAGGTGGAGGAGTGCAAGGTCTCTAACATCCACCAGCTCTGTGATGTAGTCATGGAGGAGTGGAAGAGGACTCCAGTGGCAACCTGTGAAGCTCTGGTGAACTCCATGCCCAAGAAGGTTAAGGCAGTGCTGGAAAATAATGGTGGCCACACAACATATTGACACTTTGTGCCCAATTTGGAAATTTTCACTTAGGGGTTTTGTTGCCAGCGGTTTAGACATTAATGGCCGTGTGTTGAGTTACTTTGAGGGGACAGCAAATTTACACTGTTATACAAGCTGTAGACTCACTACTTTACATTGTAGCAAAGTGTCATTTCTTCAGTGTTGTCACATGAAAAGATAGAATAAAATATTTACAAATATGTGAGGGGTGTACTGACTTTTGTGAGATACTGTAGCTCTCAATCCCAGTTACATGTAAGCACTTTATCTGTAACATCTTCTTCCTTTCTCCCTCCTCTTATGTTGGAGTCTCAGCTAGAACTCATTGTTTTATATTTCTTGCAGAAAGAAGAAGTCACGTGGATGACGTAACGCGTAGGGAGTGGCCGGAAGTGGAAGTTTACCTTGCGATACCGGAAGTGATGTGAGATTGGCACTTGATCACCATTTCTTTGCTTTAATTTATTTGCATTTGTGTAAGGGTCCAATTTTACTTTTTTGTTCAATAAATTACCCCATTGTTTTACATACTTCACCATTGGAGGCATTTTTTCCTTTTATCCCCCTTTTTTGTTGGTGAGCTTAATACCCATTTAGACGGCGAGCACCAAGTACCATAAGGGGTCACCCAGGTATAAAGAGATACAAACAAGCCTGGATGGTGAGAGGAGGAGAGGAGCCTTCCTAGATTGTGGATATGTATGCTGTTTCCAAGTTATGTTGAGGTGAGAGTTCTGTGAGCACATTTGTGGATTATACACGATTAACCACCTAAACCCCTCAGTGGCAAATAGGAGAAGAGTTTATCACACAGAAAGAGACTGTTTACTTACTCCTTGATTCCTGCTTGGACTCTCATTTATTTATTTATTGACCTGTCCCATACACTTCATTTACTTGTCCCTTAACCAGTGCTTTTTATCCTTTGGCAATTTTTTTACCTTTTTTGGCACATATTTATTTATTTATTCATTTACTACCTATTTACTTGAATTTACTATTTATTCATTGTTTCATCACGTGTTTTACTACGTTTAGGTGTGTGCTTTAACCATATGCGCGAAATCACTCTTCTTTTATCTTTATATATGTATATGAACTGTTTGGAATATGTGCTTACAATTTTAGTTTTATGTATTCATGAACTGTAGTTTATCCATCTGTGTATATATATATATTCAATGGCTTTACTATATATTTCATACTGAGTGCTTTATTTTACCCTCTTTATTACAAATAAATGACAATGCTTAGCCAACTGTCCGTGTATTACCTTACTTGATAGACACCTGCTTCACACAAAGTCCCAACTCCCTCTCTAGATTAAATTGAATAATGGATGGAGGCACATGGTACACAGTATGTGCCTCATGCAAAGTCCCAACCCCCCCCCCTTTTTATACTTGCCTATAAGTAGCCCCGGCCCTGCCTCCATTGCTTGGACCAAAACCATTGGCCGTTATTGCGCAGCTTGAATGTGGCAGTTTCACTCTACATCTTGTTACTCCCACATGCACAGCAATTTAAAGCACCCTGCCTCCTATTATATGGTTCACATTCAACCACTTAGAAAACAGATGACTTCACAGGTCACTCCTCCTCCACTCTATACCATACATGTGAGGAGCAATGTCAGGAACCATAAACCAGGTGGAGACAGAGAGTGCAGTTAAAATCACACCTTTAACCACTTGACCCCGCAGTTGTGCGACGCTGTACCCAAATAAAATTTGTGTCCTTTTTGTTTCCCACAAATAGAGCTTTCTGTTGATGGTATTCGATCACTACAGCGGTTTTTATTTTTTGCGTTATAAACAAAAAAAGTGACAATTTTGAAAAAAAAAAACTACATTTTTTACTTTCTGCTAAAAAACATATCCAGTAAAAAAATGTAAAAAAAGAAATTTTGGCCAATTTGTATTCTGTTACATATTTTTGGTAAAAAAATCCTAATAAACGTATATTGATTGGTTTGCGCAAAAGTTACAGCGTCTACAAACTATGGGATATTTTTATTTATTTTAATTTTAATTTAGTAATGATGGTCTGCAAGTGGTTAATAAAATAGCAAAAATAACAGTTCAGGAACGTAGTCAAAAACAGAAGCCAGCGTTTGGATGCCAGAGCGGGTATTCAGACGAGCCGGGGTCAGGAAACCAGAAGTCAGCGTAGTCAGGAGCAAAAATAGTCAGGAACAGGGTGACTCCTTTCTCTTGCAACATCCTTTGAAGCCACCCTTGCATGCAAGGACTAGAGTGGTGTCTTTACTTGAGGTGTCACAGGGGGTGGAGAGAGAGAGACAGAGAGAGGGGGGAGAGAGAGGTGAGAGAGATGGGGAGAGAGATTGGGAGAGAGGGAGGGAGAGGGAGATGGGGATAGAGGGAGGGAGATAGGGGGAGAAAGGGAGAGAGAGAAAGAGACAGACAGACAGAGATCGTGGAGGAGAGAGATGGAGAGAGAGGGGAGGGAGAGAGAGATAGTGGGAGAGAGGGAGGGAGAGGGAGAAAGGGAGATGGGGAGAGGGATATCGAGGGAGGGAGATGGGGAGAGAGAGGGGTTGGAGAAAGAGAGGGGGAGGGGGAGAGAGAGGAGAGAGACAGAGAGGGGGAGAGAGAGGGAGGGAGGAAGAGGAGAGAGAGAGAGGGGGAGAGACAGAGAGAGGGGGAGGGGGAGAGAGGGGCAGAGAGAGGGGAGGGGGAGAGAGGGGGGCAGAGAGAAAGGGGAGAGAGGGGGGGGATATGGGAAGAGAGAGAGAGACAAAGAGACAGACATCGATCATGGGGGAGAGAGATGGAGAGAGAGGGAGGGAGAGAGGGACAGAAAGAGGGAGATGGGTCTAGAGGGAGGGGGAGAGAGAGAGAGAGAGAGAGAGAGAGAGAGAGAGAGAGAGAGAGAGAGAGAGTGTGGGGGAGGGAGGGAGAAAGAGGGAGATGGGTGGAGAGGGAGAGAGAGAGAGAGATTGTGGGGGGGGGAGGGAGGGAGAGAGAGAGCGGGAGATAAAGGGAGATGGGGAGCGAAAGGGGAGAGAAGAAGAAAGAGAGAAAGGGGGAAGATAGAGAGAAATAGGGAGAGAGGGGGGAGAGGGAGAGAGAGGGGGGAGAGGGAGAGAGAAAGAAGGATGATAGAGAGGGCGCGAGAGAGAGAGAAGGGTGAGAGAGAGGGAGTGGAGTGGGGGTTGGATGGGATCCATCCCACCCCTACTTAAAGCACACTGCTGTCTCTGCTGCTGCTCTCTCTTCTCTTCTCTAGAATGGCTGAAATAGTTAATAACACTTGTTTTTTATGCATTGTGGGCATTTGAGGTTATCCTATGCTTCTAAACGCAAACGCTCATAAACGCAGCTAAGCGCACATAAACATGGTATGTAAAAGCGACAAAACAGATGTTTTTAAACATTAGTTACTAGCTGTCAAGTTCCAGCATTCAGAAGCCTAATACACTAACAGACCTGGGACCTTTTCCTGCCCGGGCGCCTAACACTTCCCCCAAAACCAAAGTCTTTGCCGCGCAGGCTGCGTAATGTCATTTTTAGTGGCCTGCTGTCACTATATATAATAACACCATGAATCGCACAATGTTTATGGATAAAAAGTTTCCATCATTTGAGTTTTATAACACAAAAATAAAACAGGCATTGATGTTGAAACATTATACATGTTCTTTTTTGATCATAAATTTCCTTATCAGCAAAAGAAAGGGAAAAATAAAATAAAATGAATTGGAATAATTCCAAAGAGATAAGATTGGTACTAAAAGAAGTACAAAGGTTTTGATTTTTTTTTACAAATAGAGATAGAGGTGAATAACAAGCTAGATGAAACGAAAATCATCAAAGCAAAAATAAAAGAAACATTGTTAGAAATTAAATTGACTCCAAAACAGATATATTGTATACTTAGTAAAAAGGAGAAAACAGACTTCAGAAGAAGATCCAGGACACCTGGGAAGAAGAAAGGTCTGTTAGCAGGCTTCGCAACTGATGATGGATTTACAACAAGGGACATTTTTGGGGATTTTTCTTTTAACCACTTAAGGACCGAGCCTCTTTCTGAGATTTGTTGTTTATAAGTTAAAACATTTTTTTTTTGCTCGAAAATTAGGTAGAACCCCCAAACATTATGCATTTTTTTTCTAACATCCTAGAGAATAAAATGGCGGTCGTTGCTTTCTGTCACACCGTATTTGCGCAGAGGTCTTACAAGCGCACTTTTTTTGGAAAAAATACACTTTTTTGAATAAAAAAAATAACACAACAGTAAAGTTGGTCCAGTTTTTTTTATAGTGTGAAAGATAATGTTACGCCGAGTAAATTGATACCCAACATGTCACGCTTCAAAATTGCGCCCGCTCGTGGAATGGCGACAAAATTTTACCCTTAAAAATCTCCATAGGCGACATTAAAAAAATTCTACAGGTTGCATGTTTTAAGTTACAGAGGAGGTCAAGGGCTAGGATTATTGCCCCCGCTCTACCGATCACGGAGATACTTCACATATGTAGTTTGAACACCGTTTTCATATGCGGGCGCTCAGGGCCGCTGATAAAAATCATGGGGCCCCGTACAGCCTACCTAATGGGGGCCCCTTCAGCTCCACCCCTGGTCCCGCCCCTGGTCCCTCCTTCAGCCCCACCCCTGGCCACTCCCCAGACCCCACCTTGAAACTGTCTCTGCAGCACATTACGGCATTGGCGGCATGGGTGGCACTGTCTCTGCAGGCAGCACATGCGTTATGGGCCACAACGCATGTGCTACCTGCAAACAGTGACACCCATGCCACCAATGCCATATTGTGCTGCAGACAGTGCCACCCATGATGCTAATGCCATAACGCAGGTGCTGCCTGCTGACAGTGCCACCAATGCCATATTGTGCTGCAGACAGTGCCACCCATGCCGCCAATGGCATAATGCCATTGGCAGCATGGCTGGCACTGTCTCTGCAGGCAGCACATGCGTTATGGCATTAGCGTCAAGGGTAGAACTGTCTGCAGCACATTACGGCATTGGCGGCATGGGTGGTACTGTTTGCAGGCAGCACATGCATTATGGCCCATAACGCATGTGCTACCTGCAGACAGTGCCACCCATGCCGACAATGCCATAATGTATAGATGTAAAGCTGCAGTAGTAGTAGATCTTGAATCCCCCCCAAGCAAGCACACACCTGTTAGACAGGCCCCAGGAGTCACTTCCTCCCTGATCCTGCTGCCTGGACTGGAGTGTCCACAAACTATCCAATTCAGATGCCAGCTGCTTTTTTTTTTTCTCCTGCTGGCGCCGCCGCTCGCCTCACTGCTTCTACTCTCAGACCTAGTGTGGAACAGAGCAGAGGGGGAGGAATCACTCCGCGGCGCCAGGGAAGACACTATAGAGGACGCGCTGGCCGGGACTTGAGCCAGCATGAGGAGCAGGCGTGGAAGAGACATTCTAACATTCTTCCGTGCCCAAAATAGGAGAAATAGTCCTTCCCCCTGCCGCCACCTACATTGTATTACATCGTATTAAAAAAAACAAAAAAACATAAAAAGTACTGGGGGGGTAATGGTGTCAGGTGGCCTGGGGGGGGGGGGTGATGTTCAGTCATGGTGGCTGGAGGAGTTTTTTATTTACATTAATTCGTTTTCTGTTAAGGTTGCCCAGGCCCCCCTGCAGGTTGGTGGTCAGGCCCGGTACAACAGGGCCAGTTGTACTGGCCTATCAGGGGGCACGTTTAAAAAAAAAGTATATTTATTTTAATTTTTTTATTTTTATTTTTACAGTTTTAAAAAAATATATAATAATTTGTCACTTTTATTCCTATTATAAGGAATGTAAACATCCCTTGTAATAGAAAAAAGTATGACAGAACCTCTTAAATATGAGATCTGGGGTCAAAAAGACGTCGCTTCTGCCCAGCAATTGTATGGAGATGAGTGGGGGCAATCTTCCCCTCACTCGTCTCCATGCACAGCTAACGACAGGATGCGATCGCCTCCGCCACTGCCAATGGCTCTGGTAAGCTGCGGAGGGCACTGGATCGCCGGGGTGCCCTCTCCCGCCACCGATAAAACTGATATCATGGCGAATCCGCCGCAGAGACCACTTTTATCTTGTAGCAGACCGCCCGCTGAAGAAGAGGATACCAGGGTTATGGCAGCTAGCTGCTACCATAACAACGATATCCTCCTTCAAACAGCCAATGTAAAACTGCGGCGAGCGGTCCGTAAATGGTTGATAAATTACTTTTTTTTCAAATGCTTGGATGTCTATTTCTCGGTTACATTCCTTTTTTTTGTGAAGGAGTACCTCCTACTAATTCACATAGGGGACAACATCTGGGGGCCCCCTTTTTTAAGGGAGATTTCAATAAGCCCCCCACCCACACAGACTCTCACAAACACTGGGCCATAGGGACAGGGTGCCTTGTCAGGGGCCTCCTGGCAAGGCAGCACTTCCTTTCCATGTTGAGAGCATGTGCCCTGGTATGGTTCGGGGTGGGGGGGGGGGGGCTCACCTCCTTTTAAAGTGGTTGTAAACCCTTACACATGCTCAGTGAAGTGACTATCCTTAGGCGATAGACAGAGATTAAACAAATCCCCAATGTACCCATTTATCTGAAGTCTTCTCTTCTCTACATCTGTACATAGTCCAGAATTGATCAAGCTTGTTTGAGCTTTTAGAAAACAGGGGGATGGGGAACTGAAGTTACACTCTACAGATCTCAGTGAAGAGAGCTCTTAGAGCTGATTTGTTATGTACATGCTATGTGTTAGAAATATCTTTTTCATCTTCTTTCCACATTTTCCAAAAACTTGTGGAAAAAAATGACATGTTTAAAAGACTCATTATGCCTCATAGATTATACATTGCAATGTTTTCTTTCCAAAATGGGGTCATGTTGTAAATGTTTCTATTGTCCTGGTGCTCCAGGGTCTTCAAAAAGGTGATAGGTTGTCAGGAAACTAACGGTGCTCCCCGCATGTTGAGCCTCTGTATGTGGCCAGGCTGTGGAAAAGTCTCACACATGTGGTATCGCCATACTCAGGAGGAGTAGCAGAATATAGTTTGTGGTGTAATTGCAAGTTTATCTATGCCATGTGTGAGAAATAACTTGTTAATATGAAAATTTTGAGGGAAAAAAAAATAAATAAATAAAAAAATTCTCCAATTTCCAAACTATTGTGGGCAAAAAATTGTAACTTCAAAAAACTCACTATGCCTCTTACTAAATACCTTGGACTGTCATCTTTACAAAAAGGGGTCTTTTGAGGGGTATCTGTACTGGCCTGACATTTTAGGGCCTCAAGAAATGAGATAGGCCGTCAGTACATCAGGATTGATCAATTTTCAATGATACGTAGCCTAGCTTATGGACTCTATAACTTTCACACAAACCTATAATCATACACTAATAGGGATTTTTTTTTTTTAGCAAAGACATGTAGCAGAATACATTTTGGCCTAATTTTATTGGATTTCTCTTAAAACGGAAAATAGAAATATTGTTTTTTTTTTCAAAATGTTTGCTCTTTTTTTGCTTATATCGCAAAAAATAAAAAACCCAGTGGTCAATAAATACTACCAAAAGAAAGCTCTATTTGTGTGAAAAAAATTATAAAAATTTAATTTGAGTATAGTGTAGCATGACTGAGTAATTGCAAATGCAAAAGAACTGAAATCTGAAAATTGGTCTGGGAAGGAAGAGGGTGAAAGTGCCTGGTATTGAGATAGTTAAGGTGCACAATATGAAGATACTTGAACAAAAATGAGCTCCATAGTCCAGTTGAATGAAAGAATGCTTTTCTGCACAAATGCCGCAAAGTATTTCTTAGAAATGTTTTCAAATGAATGAAAAAATGAAAACTGAAATATCAAATTGGCATAAGTATTCAGACCCTACTTTAGCTCAGGTGCCTCCAATTTATCTTAATCATTGCTGATCATTGATTGGAGTCCACCTGTGGTTATTTAATTGATTTGACATGATTTGGAAAGACATGCACCTCTCTATTAAAGATCTCACAGCTGACAATGCATACTGAATCAGAGCAAAAGCCATGAGGTCAAAGGAACTGCCCACAGAGCTCAGAGACAGGATTATTAGAAGGCACAGATCTGGGAAAGGCTACAAAAAACTGTGCTGCACTGATGGTTTCTAAGAGCACAGTGGCCTCCATAATTCTCAAATGGAAGACGTTTTGCACAACAGGACTCTTCCAAGAGCTGGTCACCTGGCCAAAGTGAGCAATCGGGGGATGGTCATTCTGACTGAGCTCCAGAGATCCTGTGTGGTGATCGGACAAAGTTCCAGAAGGACAACCATCACTGCAGCCCTCCACCAATCTAGGCTTTTTAGCACAGTAGCTATAGGGAAGCCCCTCTCCTGCTTGGAGTTTGCAGAGAAGCACCTGACAGACTCTCAGATTGTGAAGAACAAGATTCTCTGGTGAAACCAAGATTGTACTGTTTGACCTCAATTCTAAATGTTATGCCTGGATGAAACCAGGCACCACTCATAACCTGCCCAATACCATCCCAACAGTGAAGCATGGTGGTGGCAGCATCATGCTGTGGGGTTGGGAGCCTTGTCAGGGTATGAGGGGAAGCTGAATGAAGCAAAGAACATATACGCAATAAAAAGGGCTCAGGACCTCAGACACAGAACACAGCCAAGGCAGCACAGGAGTGGCTTAGGGACAACTCTGTGAGAGTGGCCCAGCCAGAGCCCTGACTTGAACCCTATTGAACATTTCTGGAGAAACCTGAAAATGGGCATCAACTGACGGGGTTCCCATCCAACCTGACTGCAAGGTCCATAAAGACATAAATGATTGAGTTTGGGGTGGAGGAACTTGACTGGCTTGCACAGAGTTCTTACCTCAACCCGATAGAAAGCCTTTGGGATAAATTAGAGTCTCGCCTAAGATCAGTGCCTGACCTCACAAATGCGCCTCCGGTCAAACATTCCTATAGACACAATCCTAAACCTTGTGGACAGCCTTCCCAGAAGAGTTGAAGTTGTAATAGCTGCAAACAGTGGGCCAACTCAATATGAAACCCTACAGACTAAGACTGGGATGCCAATAAAGTTCATGTGCGTGTAAAGGCAGGTGTCCCAATAGTTTTGGTAATATAGTGTATTTCGAATTAAGCCCATCTGACCAGCAGGTCTCATATGGATGGTCTATTCCAGGGATATGCAATTAGCGGACCTCCAGCTGTTGCAAAACTACAAGTCCCATCATGCCTTTGCCTCTGGGTGTCATGCTTGTGGCTGTCAGAGTCTTGCTGTGCCTCATGGGACTTATAGTTCTGCAACATCTGGAGGTCCGCTAGTTGCATATCCCTTGTCTAATCTATAATTTTGTGCTTTTAGGTGTGAAACACATTAGAGATTCTATGCCCATACTGTAGCCTATTTTTATGAAATAAGAGGATTTGCCTACATTTTTGGAGTGTTGCCAACCTGGTGTTTGCTGTTATATATGCTTCAGTGACGAGTTGCATGTGTACCTAAGAACTATTGCAGGCAAGTGTGGACTGGAGCGGTAACATTATATTTTAGTATATCATCTTCAAGTGCGGCGCTAGGGCTAGGCTTTTGTATTAGACAGACCAGCATGCACACATTGAAACACTGTGTTTATAGTTTATTTGTAGAAGAAAAGTATTACACAAATTAAAATTGAGAGCATAAAATATCATGTTATGTTATAAAAGTACTGTATGTTAGATCAGATGATAAAAAAATAAAAGCAAGATTGTCCAAGTAATGGCTACATCACTGCTATTATATAGCAACTTCTTTGTCATTTTGGCGATTGTCCAGCAATGGTCAGGGGTTTATCTCTTCTATAATTATGGCAAATTATAGTATTAAAGTGGATGTTGGATTTTTTTTATTTGATGTCATAATGTAGAGAATAAGATTTCCTTTCATTTGAGCCCAGTCTTGCCACACACCCTGAAAAATCCTCTTTTTTTGTTCAGTTAGAAATATCTTGACAAAGTGCTGAAAACATTGTCAAAAACGCCCCCTTGCTGTAAGTGGCAGGTGATTTACATATCTCATTCACTAGCCTGAGACAGGCACACCCTGTGTAATTATAAAAAGTGAGAAATTCACCCCTCCCCCACATAACAATGATGGAAAAGAATGTTATCCGTGATCAGGTGACCTCAGACACACACACTGCACTATAACAATAATCAGATCACTGGATGTTCTACTCTGCCCAACTCTGACTACATACATCTCCCCTATATTCTTCTTGCTGTTCACTCGAGAATACATTTTCTTTCACTCTGGTCTGTGCCTGTCTCAGGCTAGTGCATGGGATATGTAAATCACCCATCACTCACAGCAAGGGGGCGTTTTTGACAAAGTTTTCAGCACTTTGTCAAGATATTTCTAACTGAACAATAAAAGAGGATTTCTCAGGGCTGGAGTAAATCTGTGTGGCGAGACTGGGCTCAAATGAAAGGAAATCTTATTCTCTTCATTATGACATCAAATTTTTTTGGGGGTTTACATCCACTTTAAGTTTCAAAATCTAGAACAGCATAGACCAAATCCTGTCAGAAAGTACACGAAAGAATGGTCTTCTTCCTATAGGAAGACCACACTCTGCCCCTCTGGTAGTAAAGGAGCGTTTGGCAGATACAGTTAAGTCATTGGTGGAGAGGTTTGTGGCTTTTTGGGACAGGTGCCTTGGACAAGCAATTACACTGCAGGGCGGTGAGGTCATATAGGCTGTACATTGTATTTATTACAGATCTCTCTTCTCTGTGCTGTTACATCATCACTCAGTCTGTGTTGTCTCTGGATGAGGATCAGCTCCACTCACAAAATTAGGATTCCTACAGCCACAGGGGTTTAGGGAGAGGGGCAACCGTGTACGATGAATGCCGGGATGAGAATTGGAACCATTCATGTGGCTGGCTGTGTTCTCTGTGTAGGCTAATATATATATATATATATATATATATATATATATATATATATATATATATATATATATATATATATATATATATATATATATATATATATATATATATATATATATATACAGTATATATGAAGTACGCCTTTAATTCTTTCTTCATTATGAAACAAAACTCCTTCTGTTGTCCTAGATGTATTGGGTCATCTATGATAATTCATTCATCTTTTTGGTTGGGTTGGTTCATATCTAAATTCTATTCTTCTCATCATCCAAAGTCCTGGTGCCATTCGCAGCTTTAAAAGAGCCTCTTGATCTAGGGTCATCATAGGCAGGGCCAGGACAAGGGGTGGGCAGAAGGGGAACCTGCCCCAGGCACAGAGAAGCAAGGGGCAAAGAATAGATGCAGGCTGGTACACCCATTCTGGGGCATGTATTTAACATTGGGGGAGGAGGTGCAATTCTGGATCCTTGCCCTGGGAGCTGGAGGACCCTGTCCCGGTACTAATTATAGGTAGACCTCTTCCCGTTTGCTAGCTGTGTTCTTATTTCCCGTGAAATGGAATTGCCAATGAACCTAGAAAAGAGAATATAACTTATCATCGGGTCTTAGTAGAACGCTCTCACACTATTTTCCACCAGCCACCAGGAAGTCTATTACGCTAACCAGTTACCTTCTTATATCAGTGGGGAGTGATCTGATCCTGTTTTAAGCCCACAGATTTGAGGAAGATTTAAAAGACAGGGCTTATCCGAGGGGACGAGAGGAGTTAGAGAACATACAGTACATGGGACTAACAAGCAGAAAAGCTGTCCTAAGAAGGCTAAATTGCCGTTGCTGATGACTTCCCTATTTCTGTCACATGCTAATGCAACCAACCAGCCAGGAAATAGGTGACTTGACTGGGGTGACGGATACTCTGATAATGAATGGGTGTTATGCCTGGCCTATCACTGGCGACCAGTTCCCCACATACTGGGACCAGTCTCATGGCACAAAGGACCTAGAAACCTAGCCTGGAGTCACGAAGAGAACAGATTACAAGGTGCTAACTGTGCAAGTTGTTTGGCTCGACTTCTAAGTTTGGAATTCTGCCTTAATACTGAGTTCACATGACATGACATGGCTTCCACCTGCCATGGAGGTATTAGCGAGTGCTATTTGATAGTGTACCCACCAGGCGCATTAAGCCCAACCCACAGGCTTGTTCAGCCTCAGACTCAGCCTCCCCCTTCTCTCCATGATATTCATGAGCAGCAGAGCTTTCAGGACTGACCAGGGAAGAGAGAAGCCCCTGACTATTACTGGATAAATATCACCTCACTGGTAGTGATGAGCCTGGATTTAATCTGAACCCAAGTTAGCTCAAACCTGGAAGTAATTTGTGATTGCTGGGCCAATGAGCTGTGGGTGGCAGAATCCCCGAAGCTGACCAACATAATGGGGTGGGGATGCTCATGACCTCATTTACCTAATATGGACACATGTCCATAGTAGGTCAATGTAATTGACCTGGTATGGCCATGTGGCCATATAAGGTCAATGATGTCACCAGCATCTCTGCTCCTTTGTATACATGCTGCCGCGTGGTGGGGAATCTCCTGTGTGCAGCTCATTGGCCCAGCAATCATGGCTAACATCTAACTGGGTTCAAACCGATCGCAAACCTGAACCCTAGTCCATCACTACTGAGGAGGTGCTGATTGTCCAGCAATGGTCAGGGGTAGGGATGGGCCCGGTGCTCGATGCGAACCCACGTTCGCATCGAGCACCGGGCGTTCGCTCGCTCGGCGAGCCCAGAACTATTTTGGCCGCTCGCATCACGTTCGTGTGATGCGAGCGGCCCCGCAATGCATTGCGGCCGACGCGGCCGACGCAGTGCATTGCTGGCTGATGATTGGCCAAGCATGCACTGTGACCCCGCATGCTTGGCCAATCACAGCCCCGGAAACTCGAAGAGCCATAATTGGCTACAGGCAGGACGCCTGTAGCCAATTACAGCTCAGGGGCTGTAGTACACGCCCCCCCTATAAAACGCCGCCACGCCGTCTGCGCCGGTCACATGCTGTTCCGGCGCAGATTGAGCAGGCTGATTCTGTGACACTCTGCTGCATTTAGATAGTTAGAGAGATTCACTTACAGAGATTGAGTTAGATAGATTCAGTTACAAAGATTGATTGAGAAAGAGGGGCTTGTAGTGTGCTCGTGGCAGGCAGGCAGAGCTCCTATATTTTGTTACCAGAAGCACCTATAGGACTTGTAGTGTGTTCGTGGCAGGCAGGCAGAGCTCCTATATTTTGTTACCAGAAGCACCTATAGGACTTGTAGTGTGTTCGTGGCAGGCAGGCAGAGCTCCTATATTTTGTTACCAGAAGCACCTATAGGACTTGTAGTGTGTTCGTGGCAGGCAGGCAGAGCTCCTATATTTTGTTACCAGAAGCACCTATAGGACTTGTAGTGTGTTCGTGGCAGGCAGGCAGAGCTCCTATATTTTGTTACCAGAAGCACCTATAGGACTTGTAGTGTGTTCGTGGCAGGCAGGCAGAGCTCCTATATTTTGTTACCAGAAGCACCTATAGGACTTGTAGTGTGTTCGTGGCAGGCAGGCAGAGCTCCTATATTTTGTTCCCAGAGGCACCTATAGGACTTGAAGTGTGTTAGTCCCATTACACACACAGAGCTATATTTTCTTCCCAGAAGCACCTATAGGACTTGAAGTGTGTTAGTCCCATCACACACACAGAGCTATATTTTCTTCCCAGAAGCACCTATAGGACTTGAAGTGTGTTAGTCCCATCACACACACAGAGCTATATTTTGTTCCCAGAGGCACCTATAGGACTTGAAGTGTGTTAGTCCCATTACACACACAGAGCTATATTTTCTTCCCAGAAGCACCTATAGGACTTGAAGTGTGTTAGTCCCATTACACACACAGAGCTATATTTTCTTCCCAGAAGCACCTATAGGACTTGAAGTGTGTTAGTCCCATTACACACACAGAGCTATATTTTCTTCCCAGAAGCACCTATAGGACTTGAAGTGTGTTAGTCCCATCACACACACAGAGCTATATTTTGTTCCCAGAAGCACCTATAGGACTTGAAGTGTGTTAGTCCCATCACACACACAGAGCTATATTTTGTTCCCAGAAGCACCTATAGGACTTGAAGTGTGTTAGTCCCATCACACACACAGAGCTATATTTTGTTCCCAGAAGCACCTATAGGACTTGAAGTGTGTTAGTCCCATTACACACACAGAGCTATATTTTCTTCCCAGAAGCACCTATAGGACTTGAAGTGTGTTAGTCCCATTACACACACAGAGCTATATTTTCTTCCCAGAAGCACCTATAGGACTTGAAGTGTGTTAGTCCCATTACACACACAGAGCTATATTTTCTTCCCAGAAGCACCTATAGGACTTGAAGTGTGTTAGTCCCATTACACACACAGAGCTATATTTTCTTCCCAGAAGCACCTATAGGACTTGAAGTGTGTTAGTCCCATTACACACACAGAGCTATATTTTCTTCCCAGAAGCACCTATAGGACTTGAAGTGTGTTAGTCCCATCACACACACAGAGCTATATTTTGTTCCCAGAAGCACCTATAGGACTTGAAGTGTGTTAGTCCCATCACACACACAGAGCTATATTTTGTTCCCAGAAGCACCTATAGGACTTGAAGTGTGTTAGTCCCATCACACACACAGAGCTATATTTTGTTCCCAGAAGCACCTATAGGACTTGAAGTGTGTTAGTCCCATTACACACACAGAGCTATATTTTGTTCCCAGAAGCACCTATAGGACTTGAAGTGTGTTAGTCCCATTACACACACAGAGCTATATTTTCTTCCCAGAAGCACCTATAGGACTTGAAGTGTGTTAGTCCCATTACACACACAGAGCTATATTTTCTTCCCAGAAGCACCTATAGGACTTGAAGTGTGTTAGTCCCATTACACACACAGAGCTATATTTTCTTCCCAGAAGCACCTATAGGACTTGAAGTGTGTTAGTCCCATTACACACACAGAGCTATATTTTGTTCCCAGAAGCACCTATAGGACTTGAAGTGTGTTAGTCCCATCACACACACAGAGCTATATTTTGTTCCCAGAAGCACCTATAGGACTTGAAGTGTGTTAGTCCCATCACACACACAGAGCTATATTTTGTTCCCAGAAGCACCTATAGGACTTGAAGTGTGTTAGTCCCATCACACACACAGAGCTATATTTTGTTCCCAGAAGCACCTATAGGACTTGAAGTGTGTTAGTCCCATCACACACACAGAGCTATATTTTGTTCCCAGAAGCACCTATAGGACTTGAAGTGTGTTAGTCCCATCACACACACAGAGCTATATTTTGTTCCCAGAAGCACCTATAGGACTTGAAGTGTGTTAGTCCCATCACACACACAGAGCTATATTTTGTTCCCAGAAGCACCTATAGGACTTGAAGTGTGTTAGTCCCATCACACACACAGAGCTATATTTTGTTCCCAGAAGCACCTATAGGACTTGAAGTGTGTTAGTCCCATCACACACACAGAGCTATATTTTGTTCCCAGAAGCACCTATAGGACTTGAAGTGTGTTAGTCCCATCACACACACAGAGCTATATTTTGTTCCCAGAAGCACCTATAGGACTTGAAGTGTGTTAGTCCCATCACACACACAGAGCTATATTTTGTTCCCAGAAGCACCTATAGGACTTGAAGTGTGTTAGTCCCATTACACACACAGAGCTATATTTTGTTCCCAGAAGCACCTATAGGACTTGAAGTGTGTTAGTCCCATTACACACACAGAGCTATATTTTCTTCCCAGAAGCACCTATAGGACTTGAAGTGTGTTAGTCCCATTACACACACAGAGCTATATTTTGTTCCCAGAAGCACCTATAGGACTTGAAGTGTGTTAGTCCCATCACACACACAGAGCTATATTTTGTTCCCAGAAGCACCTATAGGACTTGAAGTGTGTTAGTCCCATCACACACACAGAGCTATATTTTGTTCCCAGAAGCACCTATAGGACTTGAAGTGTGTTAGTCCCATCACACACACAGAGCTATATTTTGTTCCCAGAAGCACCTATAGGACTTGAAGTGTGTTAGTCCCATCACACACACAGAGCTATATTTTGTTCCCAGAAGCACCTATAGGACTTGAAGTGTGTTAGTCCCATCACACACACAGAGCTATATTTTGTTCCCAGAAGCACCTATAGGACTTGAAGTGTGTTAGTCCCATCACACACACAGAGCTATATTTTGTTCCCAGAAGCACCTATAGGACTTGAAGTGTGTTAGTCCCATCACACACACAGAGCTATATTTTGTTCCCAGAAGCACCTATAGGACTTGAAGTGTGTTAGTCCCATCACACACACAGAGCTATATTTTGTTCCCAGAAGCACCTATAGGACTTGAAGTGTGTTAGTCCCATCACACACACAGAGCTATATTTTGTTCCCAGAAGCACCTATAGGACTTGAAGTGTGTTAGTCCCATCACACACACAGAGCTATATTTTGTTCCCAGAAGCACCTATAGGACTTGAAGTGTGTTAGTCCCATCACACACACAGAGCTATATTTTGTTCCCAGAAGCACCTATAGGACTTGAAGTGTGTTAGTCCCATTACACACACAGAGCTATATTTTCTTCCCAGAAGCACCTATAGGACTTGAAGTGTGTTAGTCCCATTACACACACAGAGCTATATTTTGTTCCCAGAAGCACCTATAGGACTTGAAGTGTGTTAGTCCCATCACACACACAGAGCTATATTTTGTTCCCAGAAGCACCTATAGGACTTGAAGTGTGTTAGTCCCATCACACACACAGAGCTATATTTTCTTCCCAGAAGCACCTATAGGACTTGAAGTGTGTTAGTCCCATTACACACACAGAGCTATATTTTCTTCCCAGAAGCACCTATAGGACTTGAAGTGTGTTAGTCCCATCACACACACAGAGCTATATTTTGTTCCCAGAGGCACCTATAGGACTTGAAGTGTGTTAGTCCCATTACACACACAGAGCTATATTTTCTTCCCAGAAGCACCTATAGGACTTGAAGTGTGTTAGTCCCATCACACACACAGAGCTATATTTTCTTCCCAGAAGCACCTATAGGACTTGAAGTGTGTTAGTCCCATCACACACACAGAGCTATATTTTCTTCCCAGAAGCACCTATAGGACTTGAAGTGTGTTAGTCCCATCACACAGAGCTCCTCTATTTTCTTTGCAGAAGCACCCATAGGACTTCTAGTGTGTTAGTGGCATCACACAGAGCTCCTCTATTTTCTTTGCATAAGCACCCACAGGACTTCTAGTGTGTTAGTGGCATCACACAGAGCTCCTCTATTTTCTTTGCAGAAGCACCCATAGGACTTCTAGTGTGTTAGTGGCATCACACAGAGCTCCTCTATTTTCTTTGCAGAAGCACCCACAGGACTTCTAGTGTGTTAGTGGCATCACACAGAGCTCCTATATATTCTTCTCAGCAGCACCCACAGGACTTCTAGTGTGTTAGTGGCATCACACAGAGCTCCTCTATTTTCTTTGCATAAGCACCCACAGGACTTCTAGTGTGTTAGTGGCATCACACAGAGCTCCTCTATTTTCTTTGCAGAAGCACCCATAGGACTTCTAGTGTGTTAGTGGCATCACACAGAGCTCCTATATAGTCTTCTCAGCAGCACCCACAGGACTTCTAGTGTGTTAGTGGCATCACACAGAGCTCCTCTATTTTCTTTGCTGAAGCACCCACAGGACTTCTAGTGTGTTAGTGGCATCACACAGAGCTCCTCTATTTTCTTTGCATAAGCACCCACAGGACTTCTAGTGTGTTAGTGGCATCACACAGAGCTCCTCTATTTTCTTTGCATAAGCACCCACAGGACTTCTAGTGTGTTAGTGGCATCACACAGAGCTCCTCTATTTTCTTTGCATAAGCACCCACAGGACTTCTAGTGTGTTAGTGGCATCACACAGAGCTCCTCTATTTTCTTTGCAGAAGCACCCATAGGACTTCTAGTGTGTTAGTGGCATCACACAGAGCTCCTATATTTTCTTCTCAGCAGCACCCACAGGACTACCGACTACAATGGCTGGAAGACCGCCAAGGGGAGGCAGAGCGTGCAGAGCCAAGAACACAGGGCAGGCAGGCTCTGTTTCTAGTGGACGTGGCCGTGGACGTGGACGTGCATCGTCATCAGCACGTGGCCATGGGACACGCGCGTCTTTGTTTTCGGCAGCTGGACATGTGGAGCCGCATCATGCTGAAGGCTTGGTAGAATGGATGACCAAGCCCTCCTCATCCTCCTCATCCTCTCTCACCCAGGCTCAGGGTACTGACAGAGCATCATCAGCCACCCCTTCCCTAGACCCACCATGTCCTCCTGAGGAGTCCCCCGAACTCTTTGAGCACAGTGTTGGGTACATGCTCCAGGAGGATGCCCAACGATTCGAAGGCTCGGATGACGATACCCAGCTTGAGGAATCTGGCAGTACAGTTCCACCAGCTGCAGCTTACTGCCAGGTTTGCTCTAGTGGTGAAGAGGGAGGGGATGATGAGGTCACTGACTCCACGTGGGTGCCTCAAGGGAGAGAGGATGAGGAGGAGGACGAGGAGGAGGAGGATGCGGCGTCACATGTCCAACGAGGCAGGATGCCCCCTGGAGGCCAGGTAGAGGCCAGCACAGCAACTGTACAACACCGCAGAGCTCCGCCTGTGCAGGGCGCTGCCTCTGCACGTTATCAGAAAAGTTCTTTGGTGTGGGCCTTTTTTGAGACGAGTGCAGCAGATCGCACCACTGCTATTTGCAATATTTGTCTCAAGCGTATCTCGCGTGGCCAAAACATCAGCCGCTTGGGCACGACAAGCATGACCAGACATATGGCGACCTGCCATGCAGCTCGTTGGCAGGCACACATAAAAGACCCACACCAAAGAACTAAGCGGACCTCTCCTTGCTCCTCCTCAGCTGGGATCTCCATCCCCACTACACCTTCAGTCCTCTCTGAAAGCTGCTCTGAGAGGACTGAAGGTGTAGAATTCGGTGTGTCACAACCAAGTACTTGCAGTACACCGACGTCCGAATGCAGCAGGCAAATTTCCCTGCCCCAGCTGCTGGACCGTAGAAAGAAGTACACTCCCAGCCATCCACATGCCCAGCGGTTGAATGCTAGCCTTGCTAAATTGCTAGCACTTCAACTGCTGCCTTTTCAGTTGGTAGACTCGGCCCCCTTCCGTGAGTTTGTTCAATGTGCGGTTCCTCAGTGGCAGGTTCCCAAACGCCACTTTTTCTCGCGGAAGGCGATTCCGTCTCTCTACCGGCATGTGGAGGGCAATGTCCATGCCTCGCTGGACAGGGCGGTCAGCGGTAAGGTGCATATTACCGCTGACTCATGGTCCAGCAGGCATGGACAGGGACGGTACCTTTCTTTCACGGCCCATTGGGTCACTCTATTGACAGCTGGGAGGGATGCAGGACAAGGTGCAGTAGTGTTGGAGGTTGTTCCGCCACCACGCCTCCAAAACGCGACTACTGCTACTGGTTGTGACACACCTCTCTCCTCCACCCCCTCCTCTTCTTCTTCCTCCAGTGCTCTGTCCTTGGAACCAGCGGTGCTCCGTAGGCGTACAAGGGGCTACGCAAGTACGCAGGCAAAAAGATGCCATGCCGTGCTTGCGCTGGTGTGTTTGGGGGACAGGAGCCACACTGGGCCAGAGGTTCTGGCAGCTCTGCAGGGGCAGGCCGAGAGGTGGTTGACGCCACGTCAGCTTAAGCCAGGAATGGTCGTTTCTGACAATGGCACCAACCTCCTCTCCGCCCTGCGACAGGGGCAGCTCACCCATGTGCCCTGCATGGCTCACGTCCTCAACCTGGTGGTGCAGCGGTTCTTGGGCAGGTTCCCAGGCTTACAGGATGTCCTGAGGCAGGCCAGGAAATCTGTGTGCATTTCCGCCGATCTTATAATGCCAGTGCTCGGCTGACTGAGCTGCAAAAGGAGCTGAACCTGCCCAAGAACCGCCTAATATCTGACATGCCCACCAGGTGGAACTCAACGTTGGCCATGCTGCAGCGACTGCACACGCAGCAGAGGGCCATCAATGAGTACCTTTGCGACTACGGCACCAGGACAGGGTCAGGGGAGCTTGGTTTTTTTTCCCCACGTCAGTGGAGCATGATCAGGGATGCATGCACTGTCCTCTCACCATTTGAGGAGGCCACGAGGATGGTGAGCAGTGACAGTGCATGCATCAGTGACACTGTCCCTCTTGTCCACCTGTTGGAGCATACGCTGCGTGGGATAATGGACAGGGCACTTGAGGCAGAACAGAGGCAGGAAGAGGAGGACTTCCTTGCCTCTCAAGGCCCCCTTTATCCGGACAGTGTTCCTTCTGTCCCACCCATCACACAGGAAGAGGATGAGGAGGAGGAGGAGGAGGAGGGAGGAGGAGGAGGAGGAGGATTGTGTGAGCATGGAGGTGGAGCCTGGCACTCAGCATCAGCAGCAGCAGTCTTTTAGGGATGATGTACAGTCCCAACAAGCCAGTGGACTTGTACGTGGCTGGGAGGAGGTGGCTGGCGATCATGTCATCCTCAGTGACCCAGAAGACTCCGGACCGAATGCCTCAGCTAACCTACGCTGCATGGCCTCCCTGATCCTGCAAAGCCTGCGGAAGGATCCTCGTGTTCTTCGGATCAAGGAGAGGGACCATTACTGGCTGGCCACTCTCCTTGATCCGCGGTACAAGGGTAAGGTTGCGGACCTTATCTTGCCGTCGCAGAGGGAGCAGAGGATGAGACATCTCAGGGAGGCCTTGCAGAAAGGTCTGTGCAATGCGTTCCCAGAAACTGGGAGGCTACAAACTCCTGGTCCTGGGCGACGAGTTGCTGAGGCTTCGGTCAGTGGCAGAAGGAGCGGTGGGGAAGGTGGACGTCTGACCGATGCGTTCAGACAATTTTTTAGTCCGCAGCCCCAAGGTATGATCGGTTCCAGCAACCATCGCCAGCGTCTGATATACATGGTGCAGGAATACCTTGGGGCAAGGTCAGACTTGGACACCTTTCCCACCGAAAATCCTCTGGCTTACTGGGTCCTGAGGATGGATCACTGGCCAGAGCTTGCACAGTATGCAATTGAGCTACTGGCCTGTCCTGCCTCCAGCGTTCTTTCCGAACGCACATTCAGTGCTGCTGGAGGATTTGTGACTGATCATAGGGTGCGCCTGTCCACCGCCTCGGTTGATCGACTGACATTCATCAAAATGAATCAGTCTTGGATCACCACCAGCTACCAGGCACCTGAGGCGGATATAACCGAAT
Source organism: Lithobates sylvaticus (assembly GCA_028564925.1). Classification (NCBI taxonomy): domain Eukaryota; kingdom Metazoa; phylum Chordata; class Amphibia; order Anura; family Ranidae; genus Lithobates; species Lithobates sylvaticus. The sequence goes on along the minus strand of CM053026.1, from coordinate 765,489,409 downwards.
AATTTTTAATGTCACATCCCTTCAAGACTGCCTATGCTGATGCTGAGTGACTGTCCTCTTATGTTCACTGACTATCCTCTTCCTCCTCCTCAATGATCCATGCCACCACACCAGTGCCTAAGGCACAATTTTTCAGCCCCTGTTTAACAGGGGCGTGTACTTACAATTTTTAAAAAAAATGCTTCGCAACACGTGTGACTGCTGTGCTCCAAGTACAGTCTCTGTGAGGGCCGTGTTGCAGTGTTGTGGCACCAGCACCAGTGCCTAAGGCACAATTTTTCAGCCCCTGTTTAACAGGGGCGGGTACTTACAATTTTTTAAAAAAATGCTTCGCAACACGTGTGACTGCTGTGCTCCAAGTACAGTCTCTGTGAGGGCCGTGTTGCAGTGTTGTGGCACCAGCACCAGTGCCTAAGGCACAATTTTTCAGCCCCTGTTTAACAGGGGCGGGTACTTACAATTTTTTAAAAAAATGCTTCGCAACACGTGTGACTGCTGTGCTCCAAGTACAGTCTCTGTGAGGGCCGGGTTGCAGTGTTGTGGCACCAGCACCAGTGCCTAAGGCACAATTTTTCAGCCCCTGTTTAACAGGGGCGTGTACTTACAATTTTTTAAAAAAATGCTTCGCAACACGTGTGACTGCTGTGCTCCAAGTACAGTATCTGTGAGGGCCGGGTTGCAGTGTTGTGGCACCAGCACCAGTGCCTAAGGCACAATTTTTCAGCCCCTGTTTAACAGGGGCGTGTACTTACAATTTTTTAAAAAAATGCTTCGCAACACGTGTGACTGCTGTGCTCCAAGTACAGTCTCTGTGAGGGGTTGCAGTGTTGTGGCACCAGCACCAGTGCCTAAGGCACAATTTTTCAGCCCCTGTTTAACAGGGGCGGGTAATTACAAATCTTGATCTAATAGTTCACAGCAGGGCCCATTCCTGCGCCCACCAAGAGTAACTATGAGGGCCTGCAGTCTTGTGGCAACACCGTCCACCACCACCGCCAAAGGCCCAATTTTTCTGCCCTGTTCATCAGGTGCTTGCAATTACAAATCTTGATCTAATAACTCACAGCAGGGCCCATTCCTGCGCCCACCAAGAGTAACTATGAGGGCCTACAGTCTTGTGGCAACACCGTCCACCACCACCGCCAAAGGCCCAATTTTTCTGCCCTGTTCATCAGGTGCTTGCAATTACAAATCTTGATCTAATAACTCACAGCAGGGCCCATTCCTGCGCCCACCAAGAGTAACTGTGAGAGCTTACAGTCTTGTGGCAAAACCGTCCACCACCACCACCACCACCCCCAATTTTTCTGCCCTGTTCAACAGGTGCATGCAATTACAAATCTTGATCTATTAACTCACAGCAGGGCCCATTCCTGTGCCCACCAGTCTTGTGGCTACACCAACATCTAATAGGGCAAATTTCTGCAGAGTATATACGCCAGGCCCCTACTTTCAAACATCCAACTTACAAACGACTCCTACTTGCAAATGGAAAGAGAAAACAGGAAGTGAGAGGAAATCTACCCCTAGGAAGGGAAATTCTATCCTGTTAGATTTAATTTGGGAAAAAGGTATCTCCTCTCTACTGATACTTTATCACCAATCCTTGTTTCAATTAAAACCCCACTTTTCCAAAAACATTTGTCATTGGGACGGAAAGTGAGGTGACATGTTCTGAACAGATGTGCAAAGACAGCAAATGTTACAGGGGTGATAACCCCTCCCTATGTTCTCCAAAAAGCTTAAAAATAGATTTTTTTGGGATGGAGCTACACTTCATAATGTACCTGTTCAGATTCTACTTAAGATCAAACCTAAAGCCGCAAGTGGTTTTAAATGGCTTCTTTTTTTCCTTTACAAATGTCATTTTGTGCAAGGACAGTTCTAAACACGGGAAACACATGCCACTTCACAGGCATACTTTAGACACCCCCCAGGTACCATATTTAAAGGAAAAATTTCACTTTTTTTTTTTCACTTTATGCATCATTAAAATGACTGCTCCCGAAAAAACGTTAGTTTTTAAAAGTTCTTTTTGCATTGATATATGTCCCCTGGGGCAGGACCCGGGTCCCCAAACCTGTTTTATGACATTAACATGCATATTGGCCGTTGTAATTAGCACTTTTGATTTCGAACGTTCGCGTCCATTATAACGTATAGGGTTCGAAAATTCGCGCGAACTTTCGGTCCGTTCGAAGGTTCTGGTTCGAACCGAACCCGGGGGTGTTCGGCTCATCCCTAGTCAGGGGTTTATCTTTTTCCTGGTCACTCCTGGCAACTCTGCTCCTCATGTCTCTTGTGCAGAGAAGAGAGGAAGCCTGAGCAGAGGGCATTGAGAGAGCTCAGGGGAGGAAGAATTTTGTTATGTTTTATAAAGATACCTGACCCTTCCATTGTCACCATTATCCTCCATTTCAGTGGAAAAATTCCTCTCCTCACTGGTACTGGCTAGTGAGCATGCTAACTCTTGATTGGCTGCTAGCTTTGAAACCTTCTTCCAATCTGTGAGTTTAAAAAAGGGTCAGATTGCTCTTCACTGTTCAGATGATAATAGGTGCTCTCTTGGATCAAAACCCAAGCTCATCCCTACTAACTATTATGGAAGAGAGCTTGGAAATTACCTAATTGGAGGCAAAAATTGCTAAAGGTAAATATTAGCTGGTATTTGGTATGGTGAGACTCCATAGAAAAACAATTAAAGGTCTCTCTGCTGCTCTCTTCATCATCTCAAATACAATCGCTCTAGTGATACAGAATCTTATTACCTTTCATAGTAAAGAGGTCAAATTACTTTATAAAACCAGTAAATGTTACTTTTTAAGAAAAAAGTTGCATTGAAGTACAGTGGTGTGAAAAAGTGTTTGCCCCCTTCCTCATTTCCTGTTCCTTTGCATGTTTGTCACACTTAAGTGTTTCGGAACATCAAACCAATTTAAACAATAGTCAAGGACAACACAAGTAAACACAAAATGCAATTTGTAAATGAAGGTGTTTATTATTAAAGGTGAAAAAAAATCCAAACCATCATGGCCCTGTGTGAAAAAGTGATTGCCCCCTAAACCTAATAACTGGTTGGGCCACCCTTAGCAGCAACAACTGCAACCAAGCGTTTGCGATAACGTGCAATGAGGCTTTTACAGCGTCCTGGAGGAATTTTGGCCCACTCATCTTTGCAGAATTGTCCTAATTCAGTTACATTAGAGGGTTTTCGAGCATGAACGGCCTTTTTAAGGTCATACCACAACATCTCAATAGGATTCAGGTCAGGACTTTGGCTAGGCCACTCCAAAGTCTTCATTTTGTTTTTCTTCAGCCATTCGGTGGTGGACTTGCTGGTGTGTTTAGGATCATTGTCCTGCTGCAGAACCCAAGTTCGTTTCAGCTTGAGTACACGAACAGATGGTCGGACATTCTCCTTCAGGATCTCTTGGTAGACAGCAGAATTCATAGTTCCTTTTATCACGGCAAGTCTTCCAGGTCCTGAAGCAGCAAAACAGCCCCAGACCATCACACTACCACCACCATATTTTACTGTTGGTATAATGTTCTTTTTCTGAAATGCAGTGTTCCTTCTACGCCAGATATACTTGGACACACACCTTCCAAAGAGTTCCACTTTTGTCTCATCGGTCCACAGAATGTTGTCCCAAAAGTCTTGGGGATCATCAAGATGTGTTGTGGAGAAATTGAGACGAGCTTTGATGTTCTTTTTGCTCAGCAGTGGTTTTCTCCTTGGAACTCTGCCATGCAGGCCATTTTTGCCCAGTCTTTTCCTGATGGTGGAGGCATGAACGCTGACCTTAACTGAGGCAAGTGAGGCCTGCAGTTCCTTGGACGTTGTTGTGGGGTCTTTTGTGACCTCTTGGATGAGTCGTCGCTGCGCTCTTGGGGTAATTTTGGGCGGCCGGCCACTCCGGGGAAGGTTCACCACTGTTCCATGTCTTCGCCATTTGTGGATAATGGCTCTCACTGTGGTTCGCTGGATTCCCAAAGCTTTGGAAATGGCTTTATAACCCTTTCCAGACTGATAGATCTCAATTACTTTCTTTCTCAATTGTTCCTGAATTTCTTTGGGTCTCGGCATGATGTGTAGCTTTTAAGGATCTTCTGGTGGACCTTACTGTGTCAAGCAGCTCCTATTTAAGTGATGCCTTGATTGTGAACAGGTGTGGCAATAATCAGGCCTGGGTGTGGCTAGAGAAATTGAACTCAGGTGTGGACAACCACAGTTATAGTATGTTTTAACAAGGGGGGCAATCACTTTTTCACACAGGGCCATGATGGTTTGGATTTTTTTTCACCTTTAATAATAAACACCTTCATTTACAAATTGCATTTTGTGTTTACTTGTGTTGTCCTTGACTATTGTTTAAATTGGTTTGATGTTCCGAAACACTTAAGTGTGACAAACATGCAAAGGAACAGGAAATGAGGAAGGGGGCAAACACTTTTTCACACCACTGTAGATGCACTAAATGGCCATTCATGTGTAGAGATGGTGATATTGCCATACAAAGGATTATTGCAAAATACCACTGGTATGGCTTGTATTGTGCTACGGTATTGTAATTTTTGTATATTACTGTAGCAAGGTCTCCGGCCTCCTTCAGTCTACTGAGAACCTCCAGGGCCAGAAAAAGGCTGACATCCTTCTATGTGTGGTGGGTTGTGTGGCATAGTGAGTGTAAGGTGGATGAAGTTATTGGGTGCCAGACATTTCTTGAATGCAAAAGAGATGTTTATTTCTCTTTCAAACTTTTGTGGGAAAGAGGGTTTAGACCAGTACACCCTTGAATAGTTGCAAGTTCAATTAGCAGACTCAGAGACTTCAATAGGAGGACAGCCGTGCAGGAGAAAGCCTCCAGCAAGAAGCCGCATCTGCACGTGCAGGAATGCTGTCTCCTATGGCAACAGTCTTTAACAGTTCCTAACACAAAGCATAACAGTCCTTTCACCTTCACTACAACTTCTCCTTGTAGTTCTTCAGCCCACTGAGCTCCCGGTCTCTCACTAGACCCACTGATTCACTGTCACTGAATCCCCTAAGCACCTCCAATCATCACGGTGGTATCTTCCTCAAGCGTCATCCCCGCCTCTCTACTGGGTCCCTAGATTGGCACTCCCGATACTTCTCAAGCTTCACCCACGTTTGCATGCTCGGTCCCTGGGCTTGACACACAAGGCTGCTCTGCAAGCGTCGCCTCCGCTGGCTGGGTTTGTGACTTGATCACTGCCTGAAGTTTCCCGATTCTCCACCGTGCCCGTTCAGTGAGAATACTGCTCCAGTACATGCTCCTTTGTGGCGACAGCTTCCCTTTTACCTCCGACCACTGACAGGTTCTCCAGTGGGCAGAACCATCACTTCTGGTTGGACTGCAAGCCGCAGTCCTAACCCTGCGCTGCTTTCTAGCTTCTGGATAGGCCCTCAGGCAGCCTAGCAGCCAGACGCCCCCAGGATAGGCCCAGTGTCTGGCCTAGCAGCCGGGGCACATGATACACGTCCACCCAGACTGCCGTCCAGGTAGCACAGAACCCAGATCATCTGACTCAACCCGAATATATAGCTTCTCCCAGCAGGCCAAGGGATCCAAGAAAACCTCTGCCCATTAGCTGAGATACCCCACATACCCATAACCTGACCTTGGATTGCCCTTTTCATATCTAGTACCACCAAGTACCCGGCCACCTAGTGGTAGAAGAGAATAGTGCAACAAGGCTAAACTTAGGGACAAATTAATGGCTCTCTAACAATCAACCAGGATAGCTACTCCTAGCAATTAAATTTGTGAGGGGCATCCCTGCCTAAACTCCAGGGTGCTACATTACATTTATCACAGCTGATAAGAGTGCTGTACTCATAAAACGTAATGGAGAGATCCTTCAACTATGATTAGCAGATGTTAATGTCAAGTGGCAGGAAGCCCACGTGATGCTCTGATTGATCATGCCAATAAGATCAGATTCTCTTGTGTATGACCAACTATAATCTCATCTATTTTACTATGTAGAAGACTAAATGTAATATAAAGATTTAAAAAAGGATTTTACAAAAAGAATATTTCATATCTACTAAAAGAGTATAAAAAAAAAAAAATCTAGAAATTAGACAATATATAAAATTATTATGAATGAGCTGTTCAGATCTCCAAACCTGTAAATCAGCTGACATTGCTGGGCCAATAGACTGCGAGCAGGAGATTCCGCACCCCACGGCTGGTTTACACAAAGTAGTGAGAATGCTCCTGACATCATTGACCTAATATGGGCACATTGACATTGACCTACTATCGCCAAGTGGTCAATAATGTCATGAGCATCCCCGCCCCTTTGTGTTAACCAGCCATGGGGTGTGGAATCTCCTGCCGCAGATGATTGGCCCACCATTTTCAGCTAAGTTCAGGGTTAAGTCTGAGCCCAAGCTTCTTATTATGCATATTAGAGTGTATACTATTATATTTATACTTAGCCCTATTTTTACACCTTCTGCAGACTACTGGAGTATTGTGGTACCACCTGAGTTGTATTAAAGAGCAGAGCCTTCACCTTTTCTGTGGGAACAGGACAGAATCTGTAATAGGCACCGGTGCTTCTACAGGTTAGTATCCCACAAAATTATTGTCTCAGTCAGTCCTGTTTTACTCACTGTAATTCCTTGATCTGGCTTGTGGTCAAAGCTTCCATCAGATCACTGAATTGAGAACCCTTCAGGTTGTTCCAGGACAGGTCCAGTGTCCTCAGTGTCTGGTTATTTCTTATTCCAGAGGCCAAGTGGGGGCAGGAACTGTCTGTCAGGTTATTATAGGACAGACTGTAAAAGAGAAGAATATCACCAAAAGAAATGTAATTTGTCCCATAGCAATAAATGCAACTATTCTCTAAATCGGGGGTCTTCAAATGTTTCAGTATGAGGGCCGTATTGTATATATTACAAATAATTGTAGACCAAAAAAGTCCCTATCAGAGTCCCCTCCTTACATCCAATCCCCATCAGAGTCCCCTCCTTACATCAGGGTTCCCATCAGAGTGCTCTCTTACATCAGGGTCCAAATCAGAGTGCCGCCTCACATCAGGGTCCCCATCTGAGTGCCGCCTCACATCAGGGTCCCCATCTGAGTGCCACCTTAAATTGGGGTCCCCATCACAGTCCCCCCTTACATCAGGGTCCTGCTCAGACTGCCACATTACATCAGATTCCCCATCAGAGTGCCCCCTTAAATCAGGGTTCCCATCAGAGTGCCAGCTTGCATTAGGGTCTCAGAGTGCTCCCTTACATCAGAATCCCCATCAGAGTTCCCACATTACACCAGGGTCCGCATGAACATTCCCCCTAATGCCCTGTACACATGGTCGGATATTCCGATGGAAAAAGTCAGATCGGATTATTTTGTCGGAAAATTTGATTGTGTGTGGGCTCTAGCGAACGGAAAAAATTTGAGAGCTAGATCTAAAATTTTCCGGGAACAAAATCCGATCGGACTTTTTCCAATCGTGTGTAGAGAATTCCGACGCACAAAGTGCCACGCATGCTCAGAAGAAATTTGGAGATGAAAGCTATTGGCTACTGGCCTCTACGTAGTCCCGTCGTACGTGGCACCTCGTTCGGAACGATCGGATTTTCCGACAACTTTGTCCAACCATGTGTGTGCAACACAAGTTTCGGACAAAATCCGTCGGAAAAAATCTGATGGATTTTGTGGTCGGAATGTCCGACCGTGTGCACGGGGCACTACACCAGGTTCCCCATCTGCGTGCCATCTTGCATCAGAATCCCAATCAGTGTGCACCCTTACACCAGGGTCCATATGAGCATTACCACCATGTTCCCCATCTGAGTGCCAACTTATATCAGGGTCCCCATCAGATCCCCAGCTTACATCAGCACAGACCATTGGCAGCCTCTGCTGACAGATGCAGACACATTGGCTATAGTTTCTTTTTTTTTTCATTCAAAGTTTATTAGCATCAAAGAATAAACATACAAAGAGAAGGATAAAATAAAACCAGTTTGTTACACTTCTTTGGTAAGGTATCATTAAGGTATTACATATAGTAGTATGCATCTAACGTGTTACCTAATGACTAATTAGGCATCAAACTCATATAAATACGAATATATATAACTGTTATATAATGTTTAAGTCAGTTGTAACCAAGTTCACATATTTGTAAGTTGTAGATCATTCTATGATCAGCTCAATCAGTGGATCAGGGTAATAGAGGAAGGGTAAGAGAGAGGTAGATACAGATATGGGGGGTATAGAGGGTGGGGAAATGAAAGGGGGTGTAGGAGGTAAAAGTAGGTGGCGTTCGCACATCATTACAATAGGATGTATGGATCTCAAAAAGAGAATAATAAGAGAAGAAAAGGGTCTAAGTTGCCATTTTAACATGTGTCATCGTGGTTGATCGTAAATGAGCATAGTCCCTAGGGACTAATTTCTAAGGTCTTCGTAGTATTGTGTATGTCTAAAGGTGAGCCAAGGCATCCAGGTAGCATGAAACTTTTCAACTGAATCGTTAGATTGTGCTATGGTTTCCTCCATGTCACAAATGTCTTTGACTCTCGACAGCCAATCTTTTACTGAGGGGATGCTTGTAGATTTCCAGTGAAGCGGTATGAGAGACTTAGCCGCGTTCAAGAAATGTCTGGTCAATGATTTCTTGTATCGTCTGAGCGAGAATGAGGTGACATGGAGTAGACAGCAAGCAGCATCTAATCTCATAGAGGTCTCTGTTACATGTTGTATGATATCTATTACCTTTGACCAATATTGAGCTATCATTGGACACTGTCACCAGATATGCAGCAAGGTTCCAGTCTCCTTCTGGCATCGCCAGCAGAGATCCGAAGTCTGGGGGTACCATTTGTGTAGTTTTTCAGGTGTAGCGTACCAATGTGTTAACAATTTGTATGAGGTTTCTTGCATTCTGGTACTTAAGGAGCATTTATGAGCTAGTATGCATACCTTTCGCCACTGCTCGTCTGTGATCACCATACCTAAGGCTTCTGACCACCTCTCTCTGAGTCTCTCCGCCAGGCCAACATCCGGGTCCTGTAACCACGAAGTAGCCCTCTGAACAGGAGTCCCCTCCAGGCACACTGATTCCATCTCTGTTAGTTGTTTAGTAAAGTACTGTTTATGGGATCTGTTTATGTTTATGGGATCTCTGGGTGAGGTAACTACGAAGTTGGAAGTATGACCATAGAGGCATGTGTCTTATATCATTGTCTATTTTCAGGGTTGTAAAGTCCTTTAGTCGTGTGTTTTGGAAGCAATGTTTGGCTATTAGGGGTGTGGGGGGGTTTGTTGTCCTCAGGAACTGACGTCCTGTACCCGGCGGGAAGTCTGGATTCTGGTATATCGGTGTGAGTGGGCTCAGGGAAGTGGAGATACCAAGGTCCTTGGTTAAGAGGTGGAAGGTTCGTAAGGTGGTATTAATCAGGGGGTGTTGCTTCATATCCATAGGGTAGTGTGATTCTGGAATCCAAGGAGAGAACCTCAGCTGTAGTGAGCAGAGGTCGTTCTCCAGGGACACCCAGTCCTTGACGTTATGGTGGCAGTGCCAGTCTATTATCCTGGCGATATGTGCTGCGTGGTAATACTTCTTAAAATTCGGTAGGCTCATCCCCCCGTTTCCCTTAGGTTGAGTCAGGAGCGTGTGTCTGATGCGTACCTTTTTGTGTGCCAATACAAATTGGTTTTGGATCGACTGCAGTTGCTTGAAAAAGGCTGATGGTATATGTATTGGCAGCGTCCTAAAGAGATATAATAGTTTAGGCAGGACTACCATTTTGCAAATGGCAGCCCTGCCGAACCACGAGAAGTTTCTGGGGTGCCAACTTGCCATGTCTGTAGTTATTGTCTTGAGGAGTGGGGGGAAGTTGTATTCGAATACCTGGGAGACCTGCGGAGGCAACCACACCCCCAGGTATCTTAGCGCTTTTGTTACCCATGTGAAGGGGTTATTGTCTATCACCAATCTAAGTGTGTGGTCTGGTATGCTTATATTCAGGGCCTCTGATTTGGACAGATTAATTTTCAGATTGGAGATGTATCCATATATAGAGAATTCTTTTAGAAGGCTCGGTAGGGACATGTGTGGTTTGGTTAGGAAGAAGAGCAAATCATCCGCGTAAGCGGCTATCTTGTATTCCGTGTCCGAGACGCGGAATCCTTGAATATCGGGATTAGACCGTACCATCCGGATGAAGGGCTCTAGTGAAAGTATGAATAAAATGGGTGATAACGGGCATCCTTGTCTCGTGCCGTTGGCTATTTGCACCCTGTCTGATAAAGCTCCGTTAATACGGAGCCTGGCGGTTGGGTTCCTATATAGGGTTTCCACCCAAGATAACATATGTGTGCCCAGCCCGATGTGTCTGCACGTCTCCAACATGAAGTCCCAGGCTACTCTATCGAAGGCCTTCTCCGCATCCGTAGAGAGGAGAAGGCCTTTGATTTTTTGCACGTGGGCTGCGTGGATAAGGTTGAGTGATTTCGTTACGTTGTCTTTTGCTTCCCTCCCAGGCATGAAGCCTGCCTGTTCTGGACCTATTAGAGTATGAAGACAGAGTTTCAGTCTATTGGCGATAATTTTGGCCATTATTTTCACATCTAGGTTCAGCAGAGAAATAGGTCTGTAGCTTGTGCAGAGTGACGGGTCTTTGTCGGGTTTTAGCAGCACTGTGATGTGAGCCTCTAGAAGGGATGTTGTGTTATCTCTCTGGACCATAAAAGAATTCAGGGCTTTTGTGAGGGGCTTTTGTGAGGGGGCCTGCCAGTACCTCGGTAAATGTCTTGTAGTAGATAGAAGTATACCCGTCTGGGCCCGGACTTTTCCCAGTTTTTAGATCTTGTATTGCCAGCTGAACTTCGTCCAATCCTATGGGTTGAGTTCACTGTCTGCTTCTGATAATTTGGGCATTTTGGAAGCTAATAGATAATTCTGTATGGATTCCTTCCTGTTCCCTACTAAATTTGCTGGTTTGTGTTGTTGTGGGAGGTTGTAGAGTTGCGTGTAGTATTCATGGAAGTGTTTTGAAATCAGGTCATCTGTAATATCTAGTCTGCCTGCCTTGTTACGTATGCCCATAATATTATTTCTAAGTCGTGGACCTTTCAGTGCCCTAGCCAAAAACTTCCCAGTCTTGTCGCCATATTCATAATATACCTTTCGCTTAAAGAATAGGAATCTTTTGGAGATAGTTTCCATAGATTGTTGTAGTGCTTTTCGTGTGTCTAATAGTTCGGTCGCCACTGTCTTAGTCAGGGACAATTTGTGTCGTGCCTCCAGCTGTGATATTTTGTCAGTCAGTCTAATGATTTCCTTGTCTCTGTTTTTTTTACGTTGGGCACCCATTTTCATTAAGATTCCCCTCATGGTGCACTTATGGGCTTCCCATATCATAAGTGGGTCCATATCCTGTGTAGTGTTATGTCTGAAATATTCTTTCAGATGGGAGGTTATTTCTGGTAACAGTGTATGATCTGTCAGCAGGGAGGAGTTCAGCCTCCATGTAAGGGCGCCTTTTCTTGGAGGTTCAGCAGAGATCTTGAGGGAGACAGGAGAGTGATCCGAAAATGTTTGGATCCCTATCCTAGCCTCTCTCAGCCGATGTAGATCTCTAAGGGAGATAAACAGATAGTCAATCCTTGTGTATTTTGCATGAGGTGCTGAATAAAACGTGTAATCTCTACCTTCAGGGTGGAGAAAGCGCCAAGAATCGATTAGATGTAGTGAATGTAGGAGATTCTTGAATGATCTCAACATTCTATAAGTCATGTGTGATTTGCCTGTGGAGGTATCGTATAAGGGGTTCAAGGGGGGATTGAAGTCACCTCCTAAGATAACACATCCCTCGCTGAATCCCTCTATTATTCTTATTAGTTTCCTACAAAAGGTTAGGTGTAGTCTGTTGGGGAAGTAGACATTAGCCAGTGTAATGGGGTTGCCATTGTAGAGGCCTTTAAGGAGTATGTACCTCCCCTCCGGGTCTGACAATTTGTCTTTCAGAGCAAAGGAAGCCTCTTTACTGACCAGTATCGAGACTCCCTTTGTCTTTGCCTGGTCATTGGTAGCATGATGTGCCTCTGTGAAAAAGGAATCAGTGAGCCTGGGTATTTTTGGGGATTTAAAGTGTGTCTCCTGTAAGAAAGCAAAGTGTGGCCTACCTTTTTTGAGCTCCCTTAACAGGGATGACCTTTTTTCTGGGATGTTCAAACCTTGGACATTGTGAGAAATCACTGTGGCATGTGGACCCATCGTGGAGTAAGCAATGGCGTAGGACCGGAGAGACCCAGAGAGAGGAGACCTGCCGACGACACCAACAAACAATGTGTTGAACAGAGAAAAAACAATTAAGATAGGAGTATAAGGCAACATTCAATCACGTAAAATATATTCATTGGATACTGTTCTTGTGCGAACGCCAACCCGTGTAGTAAACACTTTGGGGTTATAGTTGGGTGGGGGGGTTAGACAAGAGAATAATTGGGTTCTAACCTAAGCAATAGTATACTATTGTGTAGGCGTAAATTTGTGTATCCTGCCAGGACTCTGGTCCCTACAGGATGCACCTTTAAGGGGTAGGGGGAGGCGGCACCCTGGTCTGACAATGCAGGATAGGCGGATCGTCTAGTGAGTAAGTAGTGGTGACAAAATGTGGAGGAAGGGAGACCGCAGCCTGAAATTTCAATTAAAGGGTGCTATTTGTGCCCTTTGACGCTAAGGTGCACTATGGATTACCGGCTCTTTAGCCGCATGCATGTTAAAATTCTACATTCTAGTCAATTAAACTTTTAAATTGGTTAACATTTCAGCTCTGTGTAGGAAAAGAGCTTTCAGATTGACACTGCACATGTCCAATAACCTGGTGGCCATATAACGGGCAAGGAAAAATCAAATAAAATAATAAAAATAAAAACAAAAAGGGTCCTGCTTTCACCGTCCTCTCCGATCTGACCGTCTGTTCCATACGATTGTGCCATCCATGCCTCAGACATTTGTAGCGTGGTATGAAGCGTCGTGTTTCCCCGTATCATTCTCATGTGGGGTGTCCAGCAGTTTCAATGACTTCTCACTCAAAGGACACAGGTATTACAGTCATGTCCATATGTTGTTCCCTGCAGAGTTGTACAAGTCGGGTGTAGACTGTTAGGTGTGTATTCCACGGTGTGGCAAAATGCTAGTTGAGGGTCTAAGCAGCTTTGGTGCGGAGGCTCGTATGCAGTCATAATCTTTTCAGCATGCAAGTATGCTTAGGCGGACCAAGTGTGTTAGTACGTGCACTTAACGTATGTTCCTGTGGAGAGAGCATGAATGGGCCATGTGGTTCACCGGTATGGAACAGTAGTGGATTCCTGTGGGTATACGTTAGGAACAGTGCGTATACTGGAAGGACGTCAGTTTGAGGGGATAGTGCAGGAGCAGGGCCGGATAGGCAAGTCTGTGTAATTCAAAGTCCCAGGCTGAAAACATGGACTGCAGTGGGAACGTGGACAACAGTAAGAACGTTTGCCGCTTTGGGGGAATTAGGTCTCATCCTCCTGAGCTCTGGATGCGTGAGCTCTGCTGTTGTTCGGTGTGCCTGCCAAAGACCCGCCAGCGCGGTTCTGCTTTAGTTTCTTTTTTTGATGCCGCTTTTCAGGCGAAGTGAGTGGTGAACTTGGAGGGCTACGTTCCGGGGGAGGTAAACGAAATTCCTGATACCATTCAGGGAGATCTATTTGGCCCAGGTGTAGTACAGAGCAGAACTCATCCAGGTCTTCGGGTGATCGCAAAGCATGTTGTCTGCCGTTGTGTGTTACAATCAAGGCGAATGGGAACCGCCAGGTATATCTGAGGTCTTTCTCGCGCAATCTGTCCAGCAGGGGGCGAAGGGCCCTTCGGTTCCTCAGTGTTATTTGGGAGAGGTCATGAAAGAGCATTATGGTTTCGCCATTGAAAATGATCTGTTCATTTCTGCGTGCTTTTTGCATTATCTCCTCCTTTAATGTGAAGCTCTGCAGACAGCAAATTACATCCCTTGGTGGCATATTGTCGGTACGGCGGGCCCTTAATGCCCTGTGCGCTCGTACAAATTCTATATCTGTGTCCTCTGGCCTCTCCAATAAACTGTTAAAGACACGTCTGAGGGCTGGGTTGATCTGGTTGGCTTCGACCGTCTCGGGGATCCCCCTCACCCTGATATTACACCTCCTCCCCCTGTTATCCAAGTCTTCCAGGTGCCTGTTCATTTCAATGAAGTGGTTGGAGTGTGAGAAGGCAACTCTGTCTAGTCTGTGAATGGCCTTTTCTCGCTGCTTCCCTGCAGATTCAGCGGCTACCATGCGGTCGTTTAGCACTAAAAAGCCAGATTTGAGGTCTGTGATGGCCGCTGAAAAGGACGATTTAATGTCCGCTGCTATTATGGCCATGTCGGAGTATGTCAGGGGGAGATTGGGATGAGAGGATCCCCTACCATTGTCCTCTGTAGCCGACTGGGAGTCCTCACTGAAGTCTTCCGATACACGTGTCGGCGCCATCTTGGGGCCTGCACTTCCAGACAACGAGCGGGACTGGCTTTTAAAGATGTCGGAGATATTCCGTCCTTTCAAGGCTGCTGCCGACTTCCTTGACCTGGTGTGTGGTGTCCGATAACCCAGTTTGCTCATTATCGGGGGTTGAAAGCGTCAAAGAGCGGGTCTTAGGCTGCGGCTTCTCCGGAGCTCCTCTAGAAAGCTGCCATCTCCGTTGCGCGCCAAGCCACGCCCTCTGGCTATAGTTTCTAGAGAGAACTCACAGGGTCTAATGAATCCTGGACAGGATAACACATTAGGCATTTAGCCTTCCATTTGACACTGTATAGCTCAAATGTTTATGCACAATCATAAAACTGTGACTGTAGTTCGTTTGGACCAAGCTAATCCAAGCAAACTATTTCCTTCACTAAGTGCTGCGTTGTCTCTAAGCGCTGTATGTGCAGTACATTACGACTCAGCTACAGTATCTCACAAAAGTGAGTACACCCCTCACATTTTTGTAAATATTTTATTCTATCTTTTCATGTGAAAACACTGAAGAAATTACACTTTGCTACAATGTAAAGTAGTGAGTGTACAGCTTGTATACCATTGTAAATTTGCTATCCCCTCAAAATAACTCAACACACAGATATTAATGTCTAAACCGCTGGCAACAAAAGTGAGTACACCCCGAAATTAAAATGTCCAAATTGGGCCCATAGTGTCAATATTTTGTGTGGCCACCATTATTTTCCAGCACTGCCTTAACCCTCTTGGGCCTGGAGTTCACCAGAACTTCACAGGTTGTCACTGGAGTCCTCTTCCCCTCCTCCATGATGACATCATGGAGCTGGTGGATGTTAGAGACCTTGTGCTCTTCCACCTTCCATTTGAGGATGCCCCACAGGTGCTCAAGAGGGTTTAGGTCTGTAGACATGCTTGGCCAATCCATCACTTTTACCCTCAGCTTCTTTAGCAAGGCAGTGGTTGTCTTTGAGATGTGTTTGGGGTCGTTATCATGTTGGAATATTGCCCTGCGGCCTAGTCTCTGAAGGGGGGGGGGGGGAATCATGCTCTGCTTTTGTATGTCACAGTACATGTTGGCATTCATGGTTCCCTCAATAAACAGTAACTCCCCAGTTTCGGCAGCACTCATGCAGCCCCAGACCATGACACTCCCACCACCATGCTTGACTGTAGGCAAGACACACTTGTCTTTGTACTCCTCACCTGGTTGCTGCCACACACGCTTGACACCATCTGAACCAAATAAGTTTATCTTGGTCTCATCAGACCACAGGACATGGTTCCAGTAATCCATGTCCTTAGTCTGCTTGTCTTCAGAAAACTGTTGGCAGGCTTTCTTGTGCATCATCTTTAGAAGAGGCTTGCTTAAGGCATGACAGCCATGCAGACCAATTTGCGGTGTATGGTCTGAGCACTACCAGGCTGGCCCCCCACCCCTTCAACCTCTGTAGCAATGCTGGCAGCACTCATAATACGTCTATTTCCCAAAGACAACCTCTGGATATGACGCTGAGCATATGCACTCAACTTCTTTGGTGGACCATGGCGAGGCCTGTTCTGAGTGGAACCTGTCCTGTTAAACCACTGTATGGTCTTGGCCACCATACTGCAGCTCAGTTTCAGGGTCTTGGCAATCTTCCTATAGCTCAGGCCATCTTTATGTAGAGCAACAATTCTTTTTTTCAGATCCTCAGAAAGTTATTTGCCATGAGGTGCCATGTTGAACTTCCAGTGACCAGTATGAGAGAGTGAGAGCGATAACACCAAATTTAACGCACCTGCTCCCCATTCACACCTTGTAACACTAACGAGTCACATGACACCGGGGACGGAAAATGGCTAATTGGGCCCAATTTTGCCCAATTTGGACATTTTTCCTTACTCACTCTTGTTGCCAGCGGTTTAGACATTAATGGCTGTGTGTTGAGTTATTTTGAGGGGACAGCAAATTTACACTGTTTATACAAGCTGTACGCTCACTACTTTACATTGTAGCAAAGTGTAATTTCTTCAGTGTTGTCACATGAAAAGATATAATAAAACTTTTACAAAAATGTGAGTGGTGTACTGTACATATAGCACACAGTGCTGGGTTTTGACTGTGCAACAAAGACTTCACGTCCGAAACAATGCAGGGCAGTGCAATAAGTTGGTCTGAGCAGCGCTCAGCCATTCCACAGGCAGCTCTGTATTCTGTGAATGAATACAAAATTTCCTCTGATTGGCTAAGATGGAGGGGTGAGCTGATGACGTCACACTCAGCCAGTCAGAGGAAGCTTTGTATTCATTCACAGACTATAGAGCTGCCACTTGATAATGTTTCAGGTGTGAGATGGGAAGTCTCACACCCAAAACAAAAACGGATGGGGGTTACAACCCTACTCTATCCAAAATGACAAAAAAGTTTTTCTCTTAGTTCTACTTTAATCAATGTTTGACTTTGTTCCTGTGTATTTAAATTAAAGTCTACATTTAGTCACAAATGAAAAAAATCAGCACAAGGGACCTTACTTACAGTCACTAGGATGTCTGCTGATTGTGCTTGTGGCTCCTCTATTAACTGAAATCCTCCTTCATCGATGCCCCCTTACCGCACCCAAAGATTATGTTACAAAAGGAGCTGATGGTAATAGAACCAATGGAGTTGCACAAGCACTCATTAGGAGTGTCATGAGGGCTCCATCCGTGGCCGGCGACCTGATGATCCTGCCAGTAATCGGCGCCTCAGCATCCCTGGTTCCCGTTCTCGGCTGCCATTGCGCATGCGCGAGCGCGCGCGTGCATGCGCGCGCCCGCAGACGGGGGCGAGCGTGCGCGGACGGGTGCGCGCCTCCATTGGCGCCAATGAGGCTATTTAAACCCTCCTGTGACTGACGGTCCCCGCTGTCTGCTCTACAACGTTCTGTGTTTGAAACCTGATCTGAAGTCTGTTTACCTGTATCTGACCCGGCTATCCTTGACCATCCGCTCTGTCCCTGTGTATCGACCTTGGCTTGTCTTTGACCATCCTCTTGTCTGCTCCATCTGTACCGTGCTGCCAGCCTGTTATCTGACCCGGCCTGCCTGACCATTCCAGAGCCAGCTTACCTGTTATACCAGTCTGCATACAGATCCAAGTCTGCCTGTTGTTCCAGTCTGCATACAGATCCGAGTCTGCCTGTTGTTCCAGTCTGCACACAGATCCAAGTCTGCCTGTTGTTCCAGTCTGCACACAGATACAAGTCGGCCTGTTGTTCCAGTCTGCACACAGATACAAGTCTGCCTGTTGTTCCAGTCTGCATACAGATCCAAGTCTGCCTGTTGTTCCAGTCTGCACACAGATCCAGTCTACCTGTTGTTCCAGTCTGCATACAGATCCAGCTTACCTATTGTTCCAGTCTGCACACAGATCCAGCTTACCTGTTGTTCCAGTCTGCATACAGATCCAAGTCTGCCTGTTGTTCCAGTCTGCACACAGATCCAGCTTACCTGTTGTTCCAGTCTGCATACAGATCCAAGTCTGCCTGTTGTTCCAGTCTGCCTACAGCTACCTACTTACCTCATCCGCTGAGCTTATCCAGGAAGCTCTTGTACCGGTCTGACCATTCCTGCCAGGCACCTGTGCCCCTCCTGACTCCTGGTCCTACTGTCCCATCATCAGGGGACCGGCGAGTGGGAGCCGCAAGGGAGGCCCTTCTCTGCTAATCAGACTCACCAGTACCAGGGAGCGTGACAGTAGCAGACAGCCATGTCTGAGTCTGAGCAGGGGGCCTCTCCTATGGAAGGACTGTGCCAACACCTGGCAGGACTGACCGAGGCGGTAAAGAATCTCCAGCAGGGATACACCCGGTTGGAAGAACGGGTGCTGGCTCTACCACCAACAGCCCCATCTAGGGGAAGTCCGGGACCATCGGTGATAATGCTCCCTCCAGAGCCCCGGGTACCAATCCCTGAGAGATTCTCGGGTGCCCGCAACCTCTTTCGGGACTTCCGTAACTCCTGTGAACTGTTCTTTGCACTACAGCCACGTACTTTTTCCCTGGAAGCCACCAAGGTGGGCTTCGTGATCTCCTTACTCTCCGGAGACCCGCGGACCTGGGCCCACCGCCTCCTAGAGCAGAAGGACCCCGCACTGGCCGGTCTTAATTCATTTTTTGACACTATGGCCCAACTCTATGAAGACCCCCAACTCGCTGCCACCGCAGAGACCACTCTGCGCGCCCTCCAGCAGGGGCAAAGGCCTGTGGAAGACTATGTCGCGGACTTTAGGCGCTGGGGTGCGGATACCCAGTGGAACGACGCGGCTCTGCGTCACCAGTTCCGCCTAGGACTTTCTGAGGCACTAAAAGATGAGCTGGCGAGAGTTGGGGTACCCCAGACCCTGGACACTCTGATCAACCTGGTCATCCAGATTGACCGACGACTAAGGGAGCGCAGGTCGGAACGTGCATCCGGTTTCCCTCGTCCTACCTGGATGCTCCCCAAGGCCCCAAGTCACCTGCAGACTGGCTCGGTCCAGCGGTCTGTAACCCTCCCTGATTCCTCCGAGCCCATGCAGTTAGGGCTCTTGAGGCCTTCTCTAACTTCTGAGGAACGGCAACGTCGTCGGGTCAACAACTTGTGCCTCTACTGTGGTGAGCCTGGGCACTACGTAAGGAACTGTCCGGCCAAGGCTCATAAGTGCCCTCTCATGCCTGCTTGCTCTATGGACTCCTCAACCCAGGTATCCTCTCACCTTGCCCTTTCTGTCTTGTTACAGCTTCCGGGAAGAATCCTCCAGGTACCCGCCATTATTGATTCCGGGGCATGCAGCTGTTTCATGGACTCGTCCTTCGCTGCCCAACACCGGATCTCTCTCCAGTCTAAATCCCAGGGACTGTCAGTTTACCTGGCGGATGGCTCCTCCATCCGTTCAGGCCCGGTTACGCAAGAGACCATCCCACTGCCCATGACCATCTCGGACAATCACCAGGAACTTCTTTGCATGGACATTATTTCCTCTCCATTATCCCCTATAATCCTGGGCATGCCGTGGCTGAAGGCCCACAACCCAGTCATCGACTGGACCACTGGGATGGTTTCCTTCTCCTCTCAGTACTGTCAGACGTCTTGCAGACCTCCTAATTCCTCCCAGCTGGCTACTCTGCTAAGTGGGGACTCTGAGATGGACCTCCGTCGGGCTATTCCCCAGGCCTACCACGACTATCTAGATGTCTTCAGCAAACAGGCAGCAGAGGTGCTCCCTCCTCACAGGGCTTATGATTACCCAATTGAACTTTTCCCTGGAGCAGAGATCCCCTTTGGAAGGGTCTTCCCCCTGACAGAAGTGGAGCAAGGCAAGTTGAAGGAGTACATTGAGGAGAACCTCCGAAAAGGCTTCATCCGCCCATCTACCTCTCCTGCGGGCGCGGGCATATTTTTCGTGGAGAAAAAAGATCACACCCTTCGGCCCTGTGTGGACTATAGGGAGCTGAACAACATTACGGTCAAGAACCGTTACCCTCTCCCGTTGGTCCCTGAACTCTTCCAGAGGCTTGGCACGGCCACCATCTTCACGAAACTTGACCTACGGGGGGCTTATAATCTGGTCCGGATTAAAGACGGGGATGAGTGGAAGACGGCCTTTCGGACACGGTATGGGCATTACGAGTATCTCGTGATGCCCTTCGGCCTGTGCAATGCCCCCGCAACCTTTCAATACTTCATTAACGACGTACTTCGGGACTTCCTGGACTTGTTTGCCGTGGTATATCTGGACGATATCTTGATTTTCTCCCCCTCTTTAGAGACCCACCGCAGACACGTCAAGGAGGTCCTGGGACGACTCCGTATCCACGGCCTGTATGCCAAGGCAGAGAAATGCCAGTTTGAACAGGAGAGTATCCCCTTCCTTGGGCTAATCATCTCAAGTACAGGCATCAAGATGGACCCCCAGAAGATTTCTGCCATCTTGGAATGGCCCACTCCGGCAGACAAAAAGGGCATCCAACGGTTCATTGGCTTTGCCAATTTTTACCGTAAGTTTATCAGGGGGTTCTCCGCCATTGTGGCGCCTATCACCCAACTGACCAAACAAGGGACCCGGTTCCGGTGGTCTTCCGAGGCACAGGAGGCCTTTGATGCCCTTAAAACTCTGTTTACCTCGGCACCCATCCTCAGGCACCCGGACTCCTCTCTACCCTTCACCTTGGAGGTCGATGCCTCCGAGATCGCGGTGGGTGCCATTCTGTCCCAGAGACAGGGGGACAAGTCCCTGCTGCACCCGGTCGCCTTCTTCTCCCGCAAGTTGTCCTCGGCCGAGAGGAACTATGATGTGGGCGACCGAGAACTACTGGCGATCAAGGCTGCCCTGGAAGAATGGCGATACCTCCTGGAGGGGGCCTCTCACCCCATTCTAATATTCACCGACCATAAGAATCTGGAATACTTGAAGTCAGCTAAGAGATTGAAACCCAGACAAGCCAGATGGGCACTTTTCTTTTCCCGCTTTACTTTTCATGTGACATACCGGCCCGGATCCAAGAATGTCAAACCCGATGCCCTGTCTAGGATGTACCACAAGCACCAGGAAGAAGATCCCCCTGACACTATTCTGGCCCCAGGAAACTTTCTCCTTCTTCAAGAGGACTTGCTGTCCAAATTCAAACGTGCCTCAGCAGGGCAAAGGCCCACTTCCGAAACCCAGCTACAGGAGAAGGATGGCCTATTCTGGTACGGGGACAAGATCTACACCCCGGAACAGCTCCGGGTAACAACTATGGAGCTGTGCCATGACCACGCCTTGGCCGGTCACTTCGGTGTCGCTAAGACCACCGACTTGGTACAGCGTACCTTCTGGTGGCCTCAACTACGGGCTGACTGTAAAAGATTTGTGGACACTTGCCCCACCTGCATCCGGAACAAGAATCCCAAAACCAGGGCCTGGGGTCTCCTTAAACCCCTGTCTGTCCCAGATCGTCCCTGGAGGATGATCTCCCTAGATTTCATTGTGGAGTTGCCCCCAGCAGAAGGCCACACGACGATCTTTGTGATTGTCGATCGGTTGTCCAAGATGGCTCACTTCATCCCCATGAAGGGCACCCCCTCGGCTCCAGAGACGGCACGGGCCTTTATTACGGAAATTGTCCGCCTTCACGGGGTCCCGGCTAACATCGTCTCGGATCGAGGGGTACAATTCACCTCTCGATTCTGGAGGTCCCTGTGCCAGTCCTTGGATATCGAACTCTCTCTCTCCTCTGCGTACCATCCTCAGTCTAATGGGCAGACGGAGCGGACCAATCAGACCCTAGAGCAGTACCTGCGCTGCTTCTCCTCCTTCGCCCAAGATGACTGGATCTCCCTTCTGCCCCTGGCCGAGTTCGCATATAACAACGCCACCCACTCCGCCACCAAACAGACCCCCTTTTTCGCCAACTATGGGTACCACCCGGCATTTCTGCCTAACTCACTTCCTGACTGCACTGTGCCAGCAGTCCAAGAGCGAATTCAGTTCTTTTTCACCAACAACCAACTTCTTCAGGAGACCATGACTAGGACCCAGGAGTACAACAAAACCGTATTTGACAAAAAGAGACGGGGGGAACTGGTGCTTGTCCCGGGCGAAACTGTATGGCTATCCACCTCTAACCTAAAACTGGCTTGCCCTTCACGGAAACTGGGCCCCAAGTTCTTGGGCCCCTTCCCGGTCAAGAGGAGGATCAACGAGGTGGCTTATGAATTGGAACTTCCAGATTCTTTGAAGATTTACCCGGTCTTCCATGTGTCCTTACTGAAGCCCTCGGTTAGTAACCCTTTCCCCAACCGGAGGGCCATTCCTCCTGATCCGGTCATAGTGAACGGGGAGGAGGAGTTCGAGGTGGAAGCCATCCTTAATGTCAGAAGAAGGCAGAACCAGAACCAGTTCCTAATCAAGTGGAAGGGGTACGGCCCCGAGGAGAACTCCTGGGAGCCCGAGGAGAACATCCACGCTAAGAGTCTAGTCCAATCTTTTAAGAGAGCCCATCCTGAGAAATTTGCCCCGAGGGGCATCCGGAGGCTGCCCCTTAGGGGGGGCAATGTCATGAGGGCTCCATCCGTGGCCGGCGACCTGATGATCCTGCCAGTAATCGGCGCCTCAGCATCCCTGGTTCCCGTTCTCGGCTGCCATTGCGCATGCGCGAGCGCGCGCGTGCACGCGCGCGCCCGCAGACGGGGGCGAGCGTGCGCGGACGGGTGCGCGCCTCCATTGGCGCCAATGAGGCTATTTAAACCCTCCTGTGACTGACGGTCCCCGCTGTCTGCTCTACAACGTTCTGTGTTTGAAACCTGATCTGAAGTCTGTTTACCTGTATCTGACCCGGCTATCCTTGACCATCCGCTCTGTCCCTGTGTATCGACCTTGGCTTGTCTTTGACCATCCTCTTGTCTGCTCCATCTGTACCGTGCTGCCAGCCTGTTATCTGACCCGGCCTGCCTGACCATTCCAGAGCCAGCTTACCTGTTATACCAGTCTGCATACAGATCCAAGTCTGCCTGTTGTTCCAGTCTGCATACAGATCCGAGTCTGCCTGTTGTTCCAGTCTGCACACAGATCCAAGTCTGCCTGTTGTTCCAGTCTGCACACAGATACAAGTCGGCCTGTTGTTCCAGTCTGCACACAGATACAAGTCTGCCTGTTGTTCCAGTCTGCATACAGATCCAAGTCTGCCTGTTGTTCCAGTCTGCACACAGATCCAGTCTACCTGTTGTTCCAGTCTGCATACAGATCCAGCTTACCTGTTGTTCCAGTCTGCACACAGATCCAGCTTACCTGTTGTTCCAGTCTGCATACAGATCCAAGTCTGCCTGTTGTTCCAGTCTGCACACAGATCCAGCTTACCTGTTGTTCCAGTCTGCATACAGATCCAAGTCTGCCTGTTGTTCCAGTCTGCCTACAGCTACCTACTTACCTCATCCGCTGAGCTTATCCAGGAAGCTCTTGTACCGGTCTGACCATTCCTGCCAGGCACCTGTGCCCCTCCTGACTCCTGGTCCTACTGTCCCATCATCAGGGGACCGGCGAGTGGGAGCCGCAAGGGAGGCCCTTCTCTGCTAATCAGACTCACCACTACCAGGGAGCGTGACAAGGAGTGTCCCACTCTGCCTGCCTTTTCTGCCCAACTCCTACATTCATATAAGTCATATTATAGTTTCTATGAATGAAATATAATCTGTGAAATATTATCTGTGAATGGAGGAGGTCCACCTCCTCTATTCAATGAAAGTACAAGAAAATGTGGCTCCAAACAAGAACATCATATTAGGGAATATTTCAAGTCACATATGCATACAACAAACACATGTATGTGTAGTCAACAATTTGGGATTCAGGAGTGGATTGATGGGTGTGTATGAAGAGAAGGGGGGGGCTTTGTGGTTCTCCAGGTGTTTCCTACCTTATCAGAGCCCTATAGAAGGTTAGATTTTTAACCAGGTCCTGCCCGACCTGTAGCACATTAATGGCCTGGCTGGACTCTCCTTCTTCTGGGTGGACATCATATGGGTGGCAACACAGTGCATCACCAATCAGGGTAAAGAGCCAATGGCATTGGCTCTTCACCATGTGATCAGCTGTGTTCAATCACAGCTGATCCCATGTAAACAAATGGTTATTGGCATTTTCTTTTCTCAGCACTGTCACTGTGAGAGGAAAGGAAAGCCGATAATTGGCTATCCTGTGACAGCAAACATTTACACTGATGATCATTGCCCTGATTATCAGTGCAGCCCAATCAGTGTCAATCAGTTTCTATCAGTGCAGCATATCAGTGCCCATCAGTGCCGCCTTATCAGTGCAGCCTCATCAGTGCCTCTTTATCAGTGTCCATAAATGCCCCTCAAAGCAGCTTATGAGTGCCCATCAGTGCAGCCTTAGCTGTGTCTATTAGTGAAGCCTCATCAGTGCCCATTAATGCAGCCTATCAAAGCCCATCAGTGCAGCCTCATCAGTGCCCATCAGTGCAGCCTCATCAGTGCCCATCAGTGCAGCCTTATCAGTGCAGCCTTATCTGTGTCTATCAGTGCAGCCGCATCAGTGTCCAGTAATACAGCCTATCAGTGCACATCAGTGAAGAAGAAAATTACTTATTTGCAAAATTTTATAACAGACACTAAGAACAAGTTTTTTTCTTTTTCAAAATTATTGGTCTTTTTTTCATTTGTTTAGCAAAAAGAAAAAAGACCCAGCGGTGATTAAATACCATTAAAAGAAAGCTCTATCTGTATTAAAAAAATATATTTTTGTATGGGTACATTTTTGCATGACGGTGCAATTGTCATTCAAAATGCGACAACACCGAAAGCTGAAAATTGTCCTGGGCAGGAAGGGGGTGAATGTGCCCAGTAGATAAGTGGTTAAGTAATTATTTTTGTAAGTACCAGTAATTATACTGGTGATTTTCTTGTTAATGAGAAACAAATCTATGGGGTTGATTTCCTAAAGGCAAATAGTCTGGACTTAATAAATGTAGTAAAGATCTACTGACTTCCATCATCCAATCACCATCATCAAAAATGCATTTTTTTAATTTTTTTTATTTTCCTTGCATTTAATTGGGTATTTTTTGTGAAGCTGCACCATTTACTAAGCTCTGGAGCAACTGTACTAATGTACTGTACTCCATTGTGTTGCCTTACTTCTGTGAAATATACCAATAGTTTCTTCTAGGCTCTAGGCATCGTTTGTTCGGGCTACCGATAGCACAAAGATGGCTGGCCATTAATTTGAAATTGATAAGCAAAAAAAGTCTTAAATTAAGAAGCGCGAGCCAGAAGTGTCTCGGAATTGGACAGTGGAATAGATTGAGGAGTAAATTGAATACTTTGGTCGAGAATCTGGACCAATGTATTGGGCAGGTCCACCAGACATGCATTACATATCCGGGGACTTTACAGCCCCTGAAGCATAATAGGGAGTGTGAAGAATGGAGGTGGGCAAGTCTGGTAGGAACCATCGGATGAGGACCTTAATAGCAGATTTTGTAGAAGTTCTATTGATAGAGCAATAAACAGCTGTGGACCAAATTTGTTGCCAATCCACCTCAGATTTGCTGTTTCTAAGATCCTTCTCCCATCTAAAAATGTAGTATAAGATTTAGGTTTGCAGGATGGTGGAATGTCACATTTTCACAAGGTTTTAGGAAGAGACTACAGTATATGATGGCTGATCACAAATCGTGATCAGATCCAAGAATTGCACAACAGACTGGGGTTGTCTCCTTTATGGAATCTAAGGATGATTTTGAATCACATTATCATATTTATATATTACTTATGCAGTTTTCCAGAATAATTTTGTCCCAGTCAGTCCTGTTATACTCACTGTAATTCCTCTATCTGGCTTGTGGTCAAAGTTTCCATCAGATCCCTGAAATAAGGACCCTCCAGATTGTTCTCAGACAGGTCCAATGTCCTCAGTGTCTGGTTATTTTTTATTCCCAATGCCAAGTGGGGGCAGGAACTGTCTGATAGCTCATTATTATACAAACTGTAGAATAAAAGAAAAATGTTACCAGAGGAAAATTAATTTGTCCTTATAGGAATGAATGTACCTAGTCTCTACAAGAATGGAACTCATTTCTCTTCACTGGTAACATTTAGGTTAGGTCACTTTACAAAACTTCAGTAAATATTTTAAAAGATAAAAGGTTATAATAAAGTAGACACACCAATATTGACACACATGTAGGCTTAGTAATTAGCACTTCTGCTTTGCAGCCAGGCCAGGATGCGCTCTGCATGGAGTTTGCATGTTCTACCTGTCCTTACATGGGTTTGTTCCCTCGCTCCAAAGACATACTGGTAGGTTAATTTGGTCCGGACTGTGTATGTGCTGTCCTGGCCCTAGTATGTGTATGAATGCATGTAAGATAGGATCCTTAGATTGTGAGTTCCTTGAAAGCAGTGACTGATATAAATATACATGTAGCACTATCCCCAAAAGGGACGCTGGATTCGTGGGGTCTTTTCCCCACACAGCCAGGCAACAGGAATTTTCACACTCTCTTGCCAGGCTCAATAAAACAGTCCAGGGGATTTGGTTTTGTTTATTTAAAGGGATAAACTTAGATAGGGAATAGGGATACATGAGATGACCATAAATTACAGTGGTGTGAAAAAGTGTTTGCCCCCTTCCTCATTTCCTGTTCCTTTGCATGTTTGTCACACTTAAGTGTTTCGGAACATCAAACCAATTTAAACAATAGTCAAGGACAACACAAGTAAACACAAAATGCAATTTGTAAATGAAGGTGTTTATTATTAAAGGTGAAAAAAAATCCAAACCATCATGGCCCTGTGTGAAAAAGTGATTGCCCCCCTTGTTAAAACATACTATAACTGTGGTTGTCCACACCTGAGTTCAATTTCTCTAGCCACACCCAGGCCTGATTATTGCCACACCTGTTCACAATCAAGGCATCACTTAAATAGGAGCTGCTTGACACAGTAAGGTCCACCAGAAGATCCTTAAAAGCTACACATCATGCCGAGACCCAAAGAAATTCAGGAACAATTGAGAAAGAAAGTAATTGAGATCTATCAGTCTGGAAAGGGTTATAAAGCCATTTCCAAAGCTTTGGGAATCCAGCGAACCACAGTGAGAGCCATTATCCACAAATGGCGAAGACATGGAACAGTGGTGAACCTTCCCAGGAGTGGCCGGCCGCCCAAAATTACCCCAAGAGCGCAGCGACGACTCATCCAAGAGGTCACAAAAGACCCCACAACAACGTCCAAGGAACTGCAGGCCTCACTTGCCTCAGTTAAGGTCAGCGTTCATGCCTCCACCATCAGGAAAAGACTGGGCAAAAATGGCCTGCATGGCAGAGTTCCAAGGAGAAAACCACTGCTGAGCAAAAAGAACATCAAAGCTCGTCTCAATTTCTCCACAACACATCTTGATGATCCCCAAGACTTTTGGGACAACATTCTGTGGACCGATGAGACAAAAGTGGAACTCTTTGGAAGGTGTGTGTCCAAGTATATCTGGCGTAGAAGGAACACTGCATTTCAGAAAAAGAACATTATACCAACAGTAAAATATGGTGGTGGTAGTGTGATGGTCTGGGGCTGTTTTGCTGCTTCAGGACCTGGAAGACTTGCCGTGATAAAAGGAACTATGAATTCTGCTGTCTACCAAGAGATCCTGAAGGAGAATGTCCGACCATCTGTTTGTGTACTCAAGCTGAAACGAACTTGGGTTCTGCAGCAGGACAATGATCCTAAACACACCAGCAAGTCCACCACCGAATGGCTGAAGAAAAACAAAATGAAGACTTTGGAGTGGCCTAGCCAAAGTCCTGACCTAAATCCTATTGAGATGTTGTGGTATGACCTTAAAAAGGCCGTTCATGCTCGAAAACCCTCTAATGTAACTGAATTAGGACAATTCTGTAAAGATGATTGGGCCAAAATTCCTCCAGGACGCTGTAAAAGCCTCATTGCACGTTATCGCAAACGCTTGGTTGCAGTTGTTGCTGCTAAGGGTGGCCCAACCAGTTATTAGGTTTAGGGGGCAATCACTTTTTCACACAGGGCCATGATGGTTTGGATTTTTTTTCACCTTTAATAATAAACACCTTCATTTACAAATTGCATTTTGTGTTTACTTGTGTTGTCCTTGACTATTGTTTAAATTGGTTTGATGTTCCGAAACACTTAAGTGTGACAAACATGCAAAGGAACAGGAAATGAGGGGGGCAAACACTTTTTCACACCACTGTAAGTATTTAAAATTAAGAGATGAGGACCTGCTAATGTCTCTGGCTGCTATGTACTAACTCCATCCGTGCTGCCCACCCAGGGCAAAAAGTTCCAAAACTGAAGTTGCAGGTGCAGCTTTTAGCGGTGTTGCATTGACCCGCAGTAGAGGTTTTGGGGTGAGTATGGCTGCTTTGCGCTGGCTCTAAGCTGTGCCCTGGTCCCAGCCATGTAAAGTATCGTACCTTACTGTCCGCTCTATAGCCTATGTTTAATTGAAGGTACTAACTCAGTCCCTTTAAGTAACTCCTTGAAACACGTATGCTTCTGCACTAGCTTTACTGCTGTACAGGCTGATTCTCATTCCCTGAATGTCTGCAGCTAGCTGAGACTGGACTGGCAAAGGGTGTGAGGCTTCCAGATTCTCCATCTCACTCACGTCCTCTTCTGGTCTTTCTTCTGCCCGAAGGGAAACCCCCCCACTACAGGGGTCCCTCCAGATGACTGGACCCCAGAACCTTCTCCTAGACTGCCAGGTTCCCAAGCATCCAGAGAGACCCACAAGCCAGGGGGAGGCAACAGAGCTACAGCCCCCAAAGCACCGCACATCCCAAAAACAAATAAACCCAAGCTTCTCTGCCCACAGAAGAGCCACACCAAATTCACCCACACCAGCAACCAGGAGGGTGCCACATACAGTATGTGAAGTGTTGTGTAAATTTCTTAAAAAATAAATAAATGTATTGAGATAATGATATCTCCATTCAAAGGCTTACCATAAAATACCACTAATATGACTTGGGCCATAACCTCCTCGGTGCATGAATCAAATCCGCACACAGTGTGAGGATAGAGTCAGCATTGCTAGTAATAAACGGGGTGATTTTTATCTAATATTCTATGTACTCAGGAAGTAGTGAGAAGGGAAAATCCCAGGCACTGAATTGTGGACGTGCAGTAATAGGGAGATCCCAAACTTAAGAGAAGAGAGTCATGTTTGATAATAGGAGGCTCATAAGAAGCTCTGATTGCTCATAACATTGAGATTTCTTCTGTGTGTGACCTCTTATAATCTCATGGAAATCTTAATGGAATATATACGATTTTAGGGGCGGTTGTAGGAAATTACAATTTGTAGCTGACAACAGAGTATGGTAAGATCCAAAATTTTTTGGTCATGCACCAGTAGAATTTTTTCCCTAAATTTTTATTATCAGATCATTTGTTCTATTTTCTAATGGTTAGTGGAGTCAAATCGATGTTCCTTTTCCACCATAGTGATGAGAAAGTTTGAAGGATCAGAATGAAATTCTAACAATAAATGTGTCTTTTGTTCAGGAAAAATTGTACATAATAATACATTGAAATCTGTTTAATAAGTCTGGGATTCCATTCAAGTAGCTCTGGATAAAACGTTAAGGTCTTTCAAATGAAATTAGTCAACTCAATGATGGCAAGAAAGAATGTTCTAATGAAAGTTTTTTATATGAACGTTCAAATAAAAACTACTCAAATATGGCCAACTTTCTCATATGGTGTTTCACTGCCACAACCTTTTTGGATTGAACCACTTTACTATTGGCTATCCATTTCTTGGTCTTTTGTCCTGACTCAAAGCATGCAGAGGAGATAAAGAGAAGTGTTCCAGCTGACACCTCAACCGGCTGTATGGTTAGCAGATAAAAGCAGCCTCAGCTCACTCCATCAAATTCACTCCCCCCAACATGCTTTGCCCCTTCCCTGGGCTTAATCATTAGGGCGGGTTGAAAGG
Organism: Lithobates sylvaticus; assembly: GCA_028564925.1. Taxonomy (NCBI): domain Eukaryota; kingdom Metazoa; phylum Chordata; class Amphibia; order Anura; family Ranidae; genus Lithobates; species Lithobates sylvaticus. The sequence goes on along the minus strand of CM053026.1, from coordinate 765,459,409 downwards.
TGTTGCGGGTGTGGCCTTAGAGTGATCTGAGGCTGTTTTTATCTGCTAACCATACTGCCAGCCAATACATTTTATTTTGCTTGTGTAAATGTAAAAGTCTCCCAGGTTAATAGTGTCCCAATCAGTCCTATTATACTCACGATAATTCCTTTATCTGGCTTGTTGCCAGAGCTGCCATCAGATCCCTGAAATGAGGACCCTCCAGATTGTTCTTAGACAAGTTGAGTTGCTTCAGCGCCTGATTATTTCTTATTCCAGATGCCAGGTGGGGGCAGGAACTGTCTGTTAGGATATTGTTAGCCAAACTGTAGAAGAATAGAACAGAGAAATGTTACCAGATTGAAACAGAGCTCTACCAACTTGAACTTTAATATTAATAGTCTCTCTCTCTCTCTTACATTTCAGCTTAACCAATTACCTTACATACTGTCCAGCCACAGTACAATATTTATTAACCACTTCCCGCCCGGTTAATAGCAAATTGACGTCCAGGAAGTGGTTTCGTTATCCTGACTGGGCGTCATATGACGTCCTTCAGGATAACAGCCGCCGCGCGCCCGTGGGGGCGCGCATCGCGGCGATCGGTGGAGCGGTGTGTCAGTCTGACACACCGCTACACTGATCTCGGTAAAGAGCCTCCGGCTAAGGCTCTTTACCACGTGATCAGCCGTGTCCAATCACGGCTGATCACGATGTACACAGGAAGAGCCGTTGATCGGCTTTTTCTCACTCGCGTCTGATAGACGCGAGTAGAGGAGAGCCGATCGGCGGCTCTCCTGACAGGGGGGGGTATGCGCTGATTGTTTATCAGCGCAGCCCCCCCTCAGATGCCCACACTAGACCACCAGGGAAGCCCCCAATACCACCAGGGAAGCCCCCAGCATGTGGATGGCCAGGTACATCCCCCATGGCCATCCACATGTTAAAAAAAATGCCAAAAATATGCCAATCAGTGCCCACAGATGGGCACTGATTGGCACATCATATTTAATAAAAAAAAAGTTAAAAAAGGGGTGCCCAGCAATGCCACCCATCAGTGTCATCAGTGCCACTCAGCATCCATCAGTGCCCATCCGTGCCCACCCATGCCCACCTATCAGTGCCCATCCATGCCACCTATCAGTGCCACCTATATGTGTGCATCAGTGCCACCCATAAGTACCCGTCAGTGCCGCCTATGAGTGCCCGTCAGTGCCGCCTATGAGTGCCCATCAGTGCCACCTGAGTGCCCATCAGTGCCGCATACCAGTGCCACCTATCAATGCCCATCAGTGCCACCTATCAGTGCCCATCAGTGCCGCTTATCAGTGCCCATCATCAGTGCCACCTCATCGGTGCCCCCTAATTGGTGCCACCTCATCGGTGCCCATCAGTGCCGCCTTATCAGTGCCCATTAGTGCCGCCTTATCAGTGCCCGTCATTGAAGAAGAAAACGCACTTATTTACGAAAAAAATTAACAGTGACAAAGAAAAACTTGTTTTTTTGCAAAATTTTCGGTCTTTTTTTGTTTGTTGCGCAAAAAATAAAAATCGCAGAGGTGATCAAATACCACCAAAAGAAAGCTCTATTTGTTGGAACAAAATGATAAAAAATTTGTTTGGGTACAGAGTAGCATGACCGCGCAATTGTCATTCAAATTGCGATATCGCTGAAAGCTGAAAATTGGCTTGGGCGGGAAGGTGTCTAAGTGTCTGGTATTGAAGTGGTTAATATTGTCTTCTGAAATAATACACTCTGATTTTTTATTTCAGGTTAAAACCTGCCTAATTTTTGCCTCTTACATCATAGCCCCAGGGGTGTCAAACTGGCGGCCCTCTGGCTGTTGCGGAACTACAAGTCCCATCATGCCTCTGCAGGAGTCATGCTTGAACTGTCAGCCTTGAAATGCCTCATGGGACTTGTCGTTTCGCAACAGCTGGAGGGCCGCCAGTTTGACACCTGTGGCCAAATTGCATATATGATGTCCAACCACCGTACAATATTTGTGGCTATTATCTCGCAATTATTAAAAAAAAAAATTTCCCCAAGATAAAACCTACCTTGTTGCTCACTCTTACATTGCAGCCTAACCAAGCTACATCCTGTCCAGCCACTTTAGAATATTTGCAAATTTTGTCTTCTGAAATACATTTTACATTATTTTTCAAGATAACCCCTGCCTTGTCTCTCCCTCTTACATTGTGGCCTTACCAAGCTGTTTACATAATGTCCAACCACTTTACAATATGTATAGTTTGTCTTCTGAAATAATACACTTTAAAGTGGTTGCAAACTTCAGACATTAAATCTGAACAAAGCACATATTTCTATAGTGTTTACTTGCCTCTCTCCAAAGCACTAAGTGTCATTTCTGTCTGCTGCCTCCTTCCTCTGTTATAACCATGACTTACTTCTGACAAGTTTTCTTGACATCAACAGCTAAAAATTGTGACAGAGGAGGAATCTTCAACTGATTGACAGCCTCAGCTCTGTTCCTGTGGACTGTGTGAAGGGGGGGGGTTGTCCCTTCCCTCCAATCAGTTATCAGAGTTTTTTCACAGTTTGTAACTGCAGCTCTCCATCCCCTGCTTTGTGAGTCTGTAAAAATAATTTTCATCTCTGAGTTTTACAAGGATGTACAGGAAAAATGGCTGCAGATAAACAGGTATAACGTGTATAGGAGGATAGGTTTCATCTCTATGTATCACCTGAAGCCAGTCACTTCACGTGGTCTAGGCGAGGGTTTGTAACCAATTTAACTTCTATTTTGGGATAAAACCTGCCTAGTCTTTCCATCTTACATTGTGGCCTTACAAAGCTGCTCACATACTGTGAGGCCACTATACAATATGTGTGACTATTGTCTCTGAAAACATACACTCTAATGTGTTTTTCAAGGTAAAATCTGTCTCATCTCTCCCTCTTATACTTTGGACTAACCAAGCTGCTACCATACTGCCCAACCAGTGTGCAATATTCATGGCCAATGTCTCTTATCTCCATTCCCAGTTGATGCTTTTTACAAGGAAACCGGTCGGTAGGAGAGCTGTCTGTGACCTCACCACACACCAGCATTCAATGTGAATGAATTTTTTTGCTGCTGAGTGTTTTTTTTATATTATCCTTTTGAATGTGCTTGGAAAAGTTGTTATCGTTGCAATAAACTCCTAAAGAATTTACCGCACATGAGTTTCCCTCTGTTTTTTCTCCTTTTATAAAGCCTGAATGGAATCTCTGAGCTCAACTGATAAAAGAAAAAAACGCTTTATTTTTTTGCTAAAACACTCTATGGAAATAGTTGTGTAACAAGACCATGAAAGGCCTGTAGTTCACCATCCAGGAAAACAGCCCCGTGATTGAGGAGAAACACAGGCAGGTTTGCATGCAGATTACTGGAGAGCTGGAGACCAGAAACTAATTCCTTAAATCACTCTTGCGAGAACAACTCCCGTAATTAGAAGTCCATCAGATCTGGTAAGAAGTCATCTGGCTGCTTTTTTTGTGCCCCGCAAGGATCGATTTGCAATAGCTGATATAGCTGTGTAGGATGAATATGATACGGCCACAGAGTCTGTAGGATCACACCGCTGTTTTCATCTCCCCGCTCTGGACTTTTTTCTATATACATTATATATATATATATATATATATATATATATATATATATATATATATATATATATTATATTATATACACACACACATACATATATACATTTTTAGACATAAATCATTTTTTGCATTTTTATCACAATTTTTATAAAATTACATTAATTATCTCAAGGGTGTTTTTACACACACATGTTCACCATTTGTATTTGCACAACTTTTTGTGTTTAGTAATATTGTTTGGATTAAGTATTTAAAGCGGGATTCCACCCTAAAGTGGAACTTCCACTTTTCTGAACCCTACCCCCTCCGGTGTCACATTCCGGGCATAAACTTACACGGGAGTTTACGTCACTTCCTGTCCCGGCACGCTGTCTGCCGGGACACACACGTGTCCCGGCAGACAGCGCAGAAGATTCTCATTGCGCCGCGTGACTCGCGCATACACAGTAGGGAACCGGGAAGTGAAGCCGCAAGCTTCACTTCCTGATACCCTCACCGAGAATGGCACCGGCAACAGCAGAGAGCCGAGCGATTGATCGGCCTCTGCTGCCAACATCGCTGGAACTGGGAGACAGGTAAGTGTCCATTTATTAAAAGTCAGCAGCTGCGGTATTTGTAGCTGCTGGCTTTTAAAAAAAATTTGCAGGTACAATCCCTCTTTAATCTTATAAATTTGCGGCATTTATAGTTTATATTATCACCTTTTAGAGACGAGCCCAGAATTGATTTACTTTTACGATGTCTCTTAGATGATACATTTTTGGGGAAGAATTAGGGGGAGGAAATTAAACAAATGTGGGGTTGTGGTTTTGAAGAGTTTCTGTGCACTCTATTTTGACTTTTTATTAAACTTTTAAGATAGTGCAGTGTGGCACAGCAACAACAACAAAAGGCTCATAAATGTATTATTAAACAGTTTTCCAGTGGCCAATTTTCAAAAAGTTGAGCACTTTATTTATTTTTTTAAATGGTAAATATTTCTATAGCTTTTGCTATGCTCCTTTCATCAGTCAATTCTGGCCTATTTACCCTTGGTAAAAAAAAATCAAGTGTTGCAGCCAGAGCTACCTAAAAAGCCTATATTTTTATGTTGTAATGGATCAGATTTGGGTGCTGCTGCTGTAATTAAGCAAACAAATAATATAAAAGTTAAAAAAGCCAATTACACATCAAAAATATGTGATGCCAGAATATGGTGTGATTGAAGCTGTCCATGAAAATCCTACTGTAACAACATATATAGCTTAAAGGCATCTCCCAAATATGTAATTCAAAGGATTGGTGTTAATCCCACATTGTCCTTAAAGTTGGGTTAAAAGGAAGTCCCTCTTCCTGCTAAACAGTATTTTTTTTCTTGCATTGGTGCCACTGGCAGTGCACAGCTTCCCATGCCCTTTTAACAATCCCTATTAGTAAAGCCTAAGCAGTGCCCAGCTCCTCATGCCCCTTTTAACAATCCCTATTCCCAATGCCTATAAGTATTAAAAATGGCTGGAATAAATTGTACAGATTTGCCCCATAGACTTTAAGAGGGTTCAAATTTACATTTTACGTAGGACTTGACAACCACCCTCTGTGAACCAAACCCAAACTCAGGAACACATGCTTATTGGGGATGAGTATAGTATGCCTGTAAAGTGGTGCAGTTTCCCCAGTGTTTAGAACAGTGCCACAGCAAAATGACATTTCTAAAGGAAAAAAAGTCATTTAAAACCGATCTGTAATGTATTGTCGGGTCCCGGCAATATAGATAAAACTCATTAAAAAAATGACATGCCCCCCCCCCCCCAATCCATTACCATGCCATTTGGGTGAATATTAATATTATATTAAGGGGAACCCCGAACCAAAATTACATGTCCCCTGGGGCAGGACCCAGGTCCCCAAACACTTTTAATAACAATAACTTGCATATAATCCTTTAAAATTAGCACTTCTGATTTTTCATGTCCCATGGACTTTAATGGCGTTCACGTGTTCGACCAAATTTTTTGCTTGTTCGCAAGTTCTGGTGCGAACCCAAACTGGGGGTGTTTGGCTCATCCTTAATGCTTATCCCTACAAGTTATTGTACTTAAGATAATATTAGATTTTAATGAGGTTTTAGGAAAGGAGTGTGATACCATCTATGATTAGGGCGACAGTCTGGAATTTACTCTTTTGAAGAATAAAAACATGAAATCTGTTCAGAATACATTATTGTGCATTAATTTTACTTATGTAATGTGAACGTAAAAGACATCCCAATTATTATTATCTCAGTCAGTTCTTTTATACTCACTATAATTCTTCTATCTGGCTTGTTGTCAGAGCTGCCATGAGATCACAAAAATGAGGACCCTCCAGATTGCTCTCAGACAGGTTCAGTGTTCTCAGTGTCTGGTTATTCCTTATTCCAGATGCCAGGTCAGAACAGGAATTGTCTGTTAGGTGATTATAAGACAAGCTGTAGAAGAAAAGAGGAATGTAACCAAAAGAAAATGAATTTCTCCCCAGGGATAAATGCAACTATTCTCTACATGATACAAAATGCATTTCTCTTCACTGGAATCATTTACAGTTGTGTTTGTAAGTTTACATACCCTGGCAGAATTTATGATTTATTGGCCATTTTTCAGAGAATATGAATGATTACACAAAAACTTTTTTCTTTCATTTATGGTTAGTGTTTGGCTGAAGCCATTTATTATGAATCAACTGTATTTACACTTTTTAAATCATAATGGCAACAGAAACTACCCAAATGACCCTGATCAAAAAAAAGTTTACATACCCCAGTTCTTAATATCGTGTATTGCCCCCTTTGACATCAATGACAGCTTGAAGTCTTTTGTGGTATTTGTGGACAAGGCTCCTTATCTTCTCAGATGGTAAAGCTGCCAATTCCTCTTGGCAAAAAGCCTCCAGTTCCTGTAAATTCTTGGGCTATCTTGCATTAACTCCCCAGAGTGGCTCAATGATATTGAGGTCAGGAGACTGAGATGCCACTCCAGAACCTTCACTTTATTCTGCTGTAACCAATGACAGGTCAACTTGGCCTTGTGTTTCGGCTCATTGTCAGGTTGGAATGTCCAAGTACGTCCCATGTGCAGCTTCCTGGCTGATGAATGCAAATGTTCCTCCAGTATTTGTTGATAACATACTGCATTCCTCTTGCCATGAATTTTCACCAAATTTCCTGTGCCTTTGTAGCTCACACATCCCCAAAACATCAGCGATCCACCTTCGTGTTTAACAGTAGGAATGGTGTATGTTTCATCATATGCCTTGTTGACTCCTCTCCAAATGTAGTGTTTATGGTTGTGGCCAAAAAGCTCAATTTTGGTCTCATCACTTCAAATGACTTTGTGCCAGAAGGTTTGAGATGTGTCTCTGTGCTGTTTGGCGAATTGTAAGCGGGATACTTTGTGGCATTTGCGTAGTAATGGCTTTCTTCTGGCGACTCGACCATGCAGCCATCTTTCTTCAAGTGCCTCCTCATTGTGCATCTTGAAACAGGCACACCACATTTTCAGAGAATCCTGCATTTCACCTGAAGTTATTTGTGGGTTTTCTTTGCATCCCGAACAATTTTCCTGGCAGTTGTGGCTGAAATTTTAGTTGGACTACCTGACCGTGGTTTGGTTTCAACAGAACTCCTCATTTTCCACTTCTTGATTAGAGTTTGAACACTGCTGATTGGCATTTTCAATTCCTTGGATATCTTTTTATATCCCTTTCCTGTTTTATACAGTTCAACTAACTTTTCCCGCAGATCCTTTGACAATTCTTTTGCTTTCCCCATGACTTAGAATCCAGAAACGTCAGTGCAGCACTGGATGAAAGATGCAAGGGTCTGTCAGGAGTCCAGAAACTCATTGACCTTTTATACTCACTCTAATTACAAGCAAACAGATCACAGGTGAGGATGGTTACCTTTAATAGCTATTCAAACCGCTTTGTGTCAACTTGTGTGCATGTTATCAGGCCAAAATCACCAGGGCATGTAAACTTTTGATCAGGGTCATTTGGGTAGTTTCTGTTGCCATTGTGATTTAAAAAGAGTAAACACAGTTTATTGATAATAAATGGCTTCAGCCAAACACTAACCATGAGTGAAAGAAAAGTTTTTGTGTTATCATTCATATTCTCTAAAAAATGGCCAAGAAATCAAAAAATTCTGCCATGGTATGTAAACTTATGAGAACAAATGTATATAAGATCACATTATAAAACCTCAGTATATATACTTTTGTAAGAACAATGTTACAATGTAATAGGGATGAGCTTGGGTTTGGTTTAAACCGGGAAGGCAACTCTTGGTGCCAGGCCAATGAACTCCGGGGTGGAGGATTCCTTGTCCCATAACTGCATGAAGGGATGAAAATTCTCATGACATGATTGACCTAATATGACTGCATAGCCATATTAGGTCAATAATAGACATGTACAATTTGTTTCGGTCCGAATACAAATTTGGACACATTTTTGGTAATTTGGAGGTTTGGGTGTATCCGAATCTCCAAATGAAATAGTAATGAATTTAATTGAAATCCATTTAAATTCGTTTTGTTTATTCGTTTTCTAATGAAGTCCAACTTTCAGAACAATTAGAATTCAGATCGGTCAAAAAACAAATAGAATTTTTGTGTAGAAATAGCTGGCTGTTAAGCAGCGGGCCGGGAAGGCAGTCGCCCATGTCCTTAACAACCATGAGTCATCATCTGTCAGCAGGCTTCCCCACTGACAGATGAATATAAAGATATCGATCTTTATATGATGTATATGATCTTTATATGATATAAAGATATGGATTTAAAGAATGCCGGCAACTGCCTGGCAATAGAAAAATGTTTAAAGAAGCAAGCCATAATTAAAAAAAAAGCGGAGGAAGGAGCTTGTAAATTACATATTCCTCCTTCCCCATTTACCAGCTCCTTCCTTTTCTGAATGGACAGATAAAATAATAAAAAATAAAATAATAAAAACACTGACTGTCCACCCCCCCCCCCCCCCCCAAAAAAAGGAGGCATTGTAAAAAAAATGATATATATGTAAAAAATTTTTTAAAAAATAAAAATGTATGATATACAGTGTAGACAAGATTCACTTCTAGCTATGGCTGGGGGTGGGGGTTTAAAGATGCACGCAGGTAATCAAGATTTGTTTTTATATCTCGCATGTCATTAAGTAATGTGATATATAAAGTCGCTTTGTTTTTGCATATCTCTTCCTTATTGTAACTGAGATACTTCAATAAAAATGTATTGAAAAAAAATAAAAATCACTGACATGACTTGTATTGTGCTATAATCTTCATGTGTATGGTGCATGAATTGTATCAGCAGCTGTAATCGGTATTGATAGAGATTGGATTTAATGGCTTTATCTCATAATCTATTCATCTGTGCTGAGAAGATCTCGAAACTCATAGGCAGTAATGCAGAGAACTTCAGACACTGAATAGTGGATGCTCATGTTAGGTGACAGAAAGTTCATAGGAGACTCTGATTGCTCATTGCAGTAAGATATGATTTCCTGGTTTATAGCCTCCTATAATCTCATTTATTTTACTATTTACAGGACTAAAATGGAATAAAGGGGTTTAATGAACCTGTAGCAAAATACTATTTCATGGCTGATTACAGAGTGTAATTAGATCCAAGGAAGAGACCACAGTCTGGGATTGGCTATTTCTAGGGTACAAAAAGCTTATCTGTTTAGAATACATTATTGTACAATTATTTTTTATATGTGTATTGAAAGTAAAAGGCTATGAGAATAATATTTCAATCAGCCGGTTATACTTACAGTAATTTCTCGATCTGGCTTGTGGTCAGAGCTTCCATCAGAACCCTGAAATGAGGACCCTCCAGATTGTTCTCAGCCAGGTTCAGTGTCTTCAGTGTCTGGTTATTTCTTATCCCACATGCCAGGTCGGGGCAGGAACTGTCTGATAGGTCATTTTTATACAAACTGCAGATGAAAAGAAGAATGTTGCCACTAAGCAAAATATTGAATGGAGAGAGCACAATAATCTGGCAAACAGGAAGTGCAAAGGTATGGCTTAAATAGGAAGTTCGTGGGAGGAGCAAAGGGTTCAAGGTTCAAGATAAACAAGGCACAAAGCAAGGTTGTATAAGGAATCAGGCATGGTACAGTCCAGCATCTCAAGTGGCTCAGCAAGAACAGGAGGATTTCCACCCTAAACAAATTGCAAAGCAGAATAACGATGTAGTAGATAAAACTTGTTATTTAAAGGTCAGGCAAGGTACCAGGAAAGTAAGTCCAACTCAATATAGACAAGCATAAACAGCAGTTACAATAAGTATTAGCAAAGCAGATGTCATTTTTAGAAATGCATAACAGATTGGTGTTTTGAAAAAAGATTGAAGTCAGTGGTTTCCGAAAATTTTAGTCATGCACAGAAAAAGGTCCGTTAAAGGTATGCCGGACCTTCAGAGCGCATGCACCAGTGACATTTACTGGCTGCATGCAGGGTGAATATCTTCTAAATGGGGCTTTATTATAGGCTTACCTGTAGGTAAAAATGACCAAGCAGGGTTTACTACCGCTTTAAAGCAGAAAATGGCACTTAAAGTGTTACTAAACCTAAAAACGTTTTTTACCTTAATGCATTGTTTGCATTAGGGTAAAAAACGTTTTCAACTGCCCTGTGCTCTCTTCCCCTGTGTGAAGAGTAAGAAAGGGGAGAAGAGATCAGCGCCACATCTATTCTTCCCTTACTTTCTTTTCACACAGCATTCGAGAAGCAGCAGGAGACATTGGCTCTTGCTGCTGTCAATCAAATGCAGTGAAGAGGAAGTGGGGGGCAGGCCTAAGTCCCACTGTTTGATTGCCGATTGCGCAGGCCACGTTTCTGACCAAAGCAAATGGCTGGCTTTGGTGGACATAAATAGAAGAGGAGGAGCCAAGATCGCCACCGGGGACCCCAGAAGAGGATGACCGGGCAACTTTGTGCAATACCACTGCACAGAGCAGGCAAGTATAACATGTTTGAGATATATATATATATATATATATATATATATATATATATATATATATATATATATATATATATAGTGTATTATACTGCGTATGTGGTATATACTCACAGTAATTCTTCGATATGGCTTGTTGTCAAAGCTGTCATCAGAGCACTGAAATGAGAACCCTCCAGATTGTTCCAGGACAGGTCCAGTGTCCTCAGTGTATGGTTATTTCGTATTCCAGATGCCAGGTGGGGGCAGGAACTGTCTGTCAGGTAATTGTTAGACAAACTGTAGAAAAAGCAATTTAATTAGGTGGAGTTCATTTCTCTTTACTAGAATAATTTATGTTAGGTCACTTGATAAAACTCCAGTAAATATAATTTTATAGGAAAAATGTTATAATGGAGTGGACACACCGATATTGTCATCCATATGTACAGGCGGTGATATCTCTATAAACAAGATTATCAAAAAATATCGCCGACATACTCTCACATGCTCTCTAACAGAACTAACTTCTTCAAAGCAGACCTCTAAGAGGATGTGGACATACAGCTTGAGCGGGGGTCCCACACTGGAAACAGCTCCAAACCAGCTTAAATCTGGAACAGTCTCTAGCAAACAGCAACCGTCTCTCCAGGATCTCTCTCAGGCCTTTACTCACTGTATCCCTGTATACATGGATGCCTCCCTCCAGTATCAGCCAGACTATAGTAACCGCCCCCCCCCCCCCCCCAGCTCTCTCTGAGCTGGGACTGCATTGAACATACCTCCCAACTGTCCCAGATTCGCTGGGATTGTCCCGGGACTTGATGCAAGTCCCAGCGAATTAAGGCTTTGTCCCAGTGTGGAGCCAAGTGCTGGAACAAGTTCCAGCACTTGGCTCCAGTGGCTTTCCCGTGAGCATGCATCAGTGCTGGCACCAGCAACACCAGCAACACCCACCCTGTCCCGCATGCCTCAAGCATAGCTGTGTAAATGTGACAGGCAGCCGGGAGTGAGAGATGCCGGCTGCCCTACATACACATTGGCTTGCGGCTGAACCCACCTCCTCGGCTGTGATGCTTTCCTGCACACAGACAGGAGAGGAAGGCAGGGAGGAATCATGCCAGGGGCGGATTGGGTGGCAATTGGCCCCTGGCCGCTCTGATGCCCGGAAGAGCCCGGCGCTCTGTGAGTTGACAGCCTTTCTTCTCCTTCTCATGCTGGATGCCGGCTGGCGTTATGTGATGAGAGGGAGGACAGGTAAGGGGACGCTAATGATGGGGGACACTGATGGTGGGGGGCACTGATGGTGGGGGACACCGATGTTTAGCGACACTGATTGTAGAAGACACTGATGGCTGGACAAATGAGGGGGACACTGATGACAGGAGACAGACGAGGGGGAGACTGATGCATACATCCCAACTGTCCCCTGCTGACCTCTGTACCCTGTCCTACTGCTGACCCCTGTACCTTGCGCTATTGACCCCCTGTCTTTCGTCCTGTTGACCCCTGTATCCTGCCCTAATGACCCCGTCCTCCATCCTGCTGACCCCTGTACCCTGCCCTATTGACCCCCCCGTATTCTGTCCTGCTGACCCCTGTACCCTGCCCTACTGACCCCCTGTCCTCCATCCTGCTGACCCCTGTACCCTGCTCTATTGACCCCCTGTCTTCCATCATGATAACCCCTGTACCCTGCCCTATTGACCCCCTGTCCTCCGCCCTGCTGACCCTTGTACCCTGCCCTACTGACTCATGTACTCTCTCCTGCTGACCCCTGTAACCTTCCCTACTGACACCAAATCTTTCATCCTGCTGACTCCTTTACACTGCCCTATTGACCCCCTATCCTCTGTCCTGCTGATACCTGTCCTCTACCCTTTGTGACCAATCTTCTCTGCCCTGTATACCCTTCTCTGCCATTCTGATTCCGGTCCTTCACTCTGCTGACCCCTATCATCTGCCCTAATAACCCCTGCTCTCCACCCAGCTGACCCCTGTCTGGGTTTTGTTTAACCACACTCCTTAAGCCCCTCCCAGTGTTAAGAGTTTGGCCACACCCACATTTTGCCATGGCACGCGTAGCCACGGCGCTAATCTCTCCCTCCCTCAAGTGTCCCTCATTCTCAAGTTCAAAAGTTGGGAGGTGTGGCATTGAACCATTTGCAGGCTCCACTGGATTTCCCAGGAGGCCAGACAGCCCCTCCAGGCTGGGTCTCTCTCCATCAGGCCAAGGGCCCTGCTGTTTTAGGTCCCAAGCTATTTATATATACCCCTGCCCCCTGCTGGTCACCCTCCTGACCAGGGATTGGCTGAGACAGCATAAATATTTGTGCTGCCCATTTGATTACTCCACAAGTATCTTCCCGAACCTCCCAGAGAGTTATGGAATGCAGGGAGGAGCAATCAAACTTGTAGCTTGTGAAATTCAGAACAGTCAAAAGCAATCAACCTGCTCCTCAGGCTACAAAGGAGCCAAACTAGATTTGCCTAAACCTACTAGCACCTAACTAGGAGGGTGCTACAATATTACAAGCATTTTGCCCCTTTGTGTACGTGCAACTGCAGGGTTGGGAAGGCCAGGGTGGCAGCTGATTGGGCCAGAACTAACAGCTTTCTGCTAGGTTCAGAGTGAATCCAAACTCATCCTTAGTAGGAACCAAACTTTGTTTGTGGGCAGGTGCCTACTTTTGGGATGCATACTACCTCATGTTGCTAAATTGCCCTGTGTTTCTAATAAAGCATATTTTAGTGAGTTCTTGTCTAGTAGGCTGCCCAGAAGTTAGGAAGGGGTTAAGGCTGCCAACTCTTGGTTGTTCATGGCTCTGCCCCCTTATGGTGGGCTATAAATACAAGGGGAGGCAACCTAGGGTCTTTGGGTCATGGATGGGAAAGTACAAGGATGACTGCAGCCACTACTCTTTTGGGAGGCTCTCCCATGGTGGGTACCCAATTGGGGTAGCAGAGATGGCTTTATGGACTTTTGCTGAAAGGATTTTACATTTGGAAGTGGTATGATCTGGGGTTAGGAATAGCTAGTATAAACTTGGGTGCTATAGCTGCCAGCCATCGGGAGAACAGTGTGATTTAGCAGGGATGACAGAGAGCTCTGGTAGTGAGGGGGTTTCTGAGTTTAACCCCCCTCCCTAGAGATCAGTGCCACATACATGGGACCAACATCGCAACACGGAACATCTATGTATCTAACCTGTATGTCATAGAAGAGAGGAAGAGAGAGGATCCTCAGGAATACAGAAGCTCAGAAGCATCTAGAGATGTACACTGACTGGCCACTTTATTAGGTACAACTGTTCAATTGCTTGGTAGCACAAATTGCCAATCATATGGCAGCAACTCAATGCATTTAGACATCTAGACGTGGTGAGGAGGACTTACTGAAGTTCAAACCGAGCATCAGAATGGGGAACACAGGGAATTTAAGTGACTTTGAACGTGGCATGGTTGTTGGTGCCAGACGGGCTGGTTTGAGTATTTAAAAAACTGCTGATCTACAATACTGGAATTTTCACACACAATCATTTCTAGGGTTTACAGAGAATGTTCCGAAATAGAGAAAATATTCAGCGAGCAGCAGTTGTATGGACGAAAATGCCAAATAACCACTCGTTACAACCAAAGTATGCAGAATACCATCTCTGAACGCATAACACATCGAACCTTGAAGCAGATGGGCTACAGCAGCAGAAGACCACATCGGGTGCCACTCCTATCAGCTAAAGACAGGACACTGAGGCTACGATTCGCACAGGATCACCAAAATTGGACAATAGAAGATTGGAAAAACATTGCCTGGTCTGATGAGTCTCGATTTCAGCTACAGCATTCAAATGGTGGGGGTCAGAATTTGGTGTAAACAGCATGAAAGCATAGATCCATCCTGCCCTGTATCACCGGTTTAGGCTGGTGGTGGTGGTGTAATGGTGTGGGGGATATTTTCTTGGCACACTTTGGGCCCCTTAGTACCAATTTTGGCATTGTTTAAATGCCATAGCCTACCTGAGTATTGTTGCTGACCATGTCCATCCCTTTATGACTACAGTGTCCCCATCTTCTGATGGCTCCTTTTAGCAGTATAACACACCATGTCACAAAGCTCCAATCATCTCACCACTGGTCTCTTGAACATGACAATATCCACTGTACTCCAATGGCCTCCATAGTTTAATGCCACGTACACACGATCGGAATTTCGGCCAGCAAAAGACCGATGAGAGCTTTTCATCAGAAAATGCGACCGTGTGTAAGCTCCATCGGACTTTTGCTGGCTGAATTTCGGCCAGCAAAAGATTGAGAGCAGGTTCTCAATTTTTCAGTCGGAAAAAGTTTGAAATTCCGATCGTCTGTAGCAATTCCGACGCGCAAAATTCCTACGCATGCTCGGAAACAATTCGACGCATGCTCGGAAGCATTGAACTCAATTTTCTCGGCTCGTCGTAGTGTTGTACGTCACCGCGTTCTTGCCGGTCGAAAGTTCAGCAAACCTTTGTGTGACCGTGTGTATGCAAGCAAAGCTTGAGTGGAATTCCGTCGGAAAAACCATCCAACATTTTTCTGACGGAAAATCCGCTCGTGTGTACGCGGCATAACAGATCCCAATCCAATAGAGAACCTTTGGGATGTGGTGGGAGATTGGCATCATGGATGTGCAGCCAACAAATCTCCAGCAACAGCATGATGTTATGTCAATATGGACCAAAATCTCTGAGGAATGTTTCCAACACCTTGTTGAATCTATGCCCCCCCCCCCCCACAGTTAGTAACACGCCTCTAGGTACACTTAACCCCTACACTGCCACTTAGTGGTTAACCCCTTCACTGCCAGTGTCCTTTACACAGGAATCAGTGCATTTAACCACTTCATTACCCACGTATAGTCATATGACGCCCACAAGGTGGATCTGCCATCCTGGGTGGGCGTCATATGACGTCCTCCCATTCCCGGCCGTCGAGGGGGTGTGCGCGCCGTCGTCGCTCGGGACACCGTGCACGTGCGCGGCAGCCGTGATGTTGCCGGGCACCCGCAGATCCACGTCCTGTCAGTGGAGAGACTGATGGTGTGTTCCCAGTACAGAAGAACAACGATCGGTCTCCTCCCCTAGTGAGTCTCCTCCCCCTACAGTTAGAATCACTCCCAGGGAACATACATTAAGCCCTGCAGCACCCCCTAGTGTTAACCCCTTCCCTGCCAGTCACATTTACACAGTAATCAGTGCAATTTTATAGCAACAATCGCTGTGTAAATGTGTCCGCCGCAATGTCACACTCGCGAAAAAAATCGCAGATCGCAGCCATTACTAGTAAAAAAAAAAAATGCAATAAATCTATCCCCTATTTTGTAGACGCTATAACTTTTAACCAACTTTTAACCAATTAATATACGCTTATTGCAATTTTTTACCAAAAATATGTAGAAGAATACATATCGGCCTAAACTGACTAAAAATGTATTCTTTTTTTTTTTTTTAAATTGGATATTTATTATAGCAAAAAGTTAAAAATATTGTGTTTTTTTCAAAATTGTTGCTCTTCTTTTGTTTATAGCGCAAAAAAAAATAAAAACCGCAGAGGTGATCAAATACCAGCAAAAGAAAGCTCTGTTTGTGGGGAAAAAAGGACGTCAATTTTGTTTGGGTGCAACCTCGCACAACCGCGCAATTCTCAGTTAAAGCGACACAGTGCCGAAACGCAAAAAGTGCTCTGGTAAGGAAGGGGGTAAAATCCTCTGGGGCTGAAGTGGTTAAATAGCACTGATTGCTGTATAAATGACAATGGTCCCAAAAATGGGTCAAAAATGTCCGATGTGTCCGCCATAATGTCGCACTCACAATAAAAAATCGCTGATCGCCGCCATTACTAGTAAAAAAAAAATATTAATAAAAATGCTATAAAACAATCCCCTATTTTGTAAACGCTATAACTTCTGTGCAAACCAATCAATAATCGCTTATTGTGATAATTTTTTTACCAAAAATATGTAGAAGAATACGTATCGGCCTAAACTGAGTAAAAAATATGTTTTTTTTTATATATTTTTGGGGGATATTTATTATAGCAAAAAGTAAAAAATAATGCGTTTTTTTTTTCAAATATGTCGCTCTTTTTTTGTTTATAGCACAAAAAATAAAAACCGCAGGGGCGATCAAATACCACCAAAAGAAAGCTCTATTTGTGGGGGAAAAAGGACGTTGCACGACCGCGCAATTGTCAGTTAAAGCGATGCAGTGCCTAATCGCAAAAAGTGGTCTGATCTTAAGCCAGCAAAATGGTTCGGTCTGAAAGTGGTTAACAAAACAATGTGATTAGTCATATTTACCTCAGGCACTTGATGGTATGTAGAGCTATTTTGTTTGGGTGCAACGTCGCACAACTGCGCAATTGTCAGTTAAAGCAACGCAGTTCCGAATTGCAAAAAGTGGTTTGGTCTTAAGCCAGCAAAATGGTCCGGTCTGAAAGTGGTTAACAAAACAATGTGATTAGTCATATTTACCTCAGGCACTTGATGGTATGTAGAGCTGGTACAAGTTTCTTCAATCCTTCACCCTGAATATTACATGACGCTATATATACTTCTTCTGTCTCTCTGCAGGATTGAATGATAAAAGACAACACTGAGCAGTCCAGAGGGCTGAGGGGGACACCAAACAAGTCAACTTTCTTTGACCTGAAACATTGTTCCACCAGAGCCTTATTCCTGCTCTCATGGAGACAGTAGAAGGCATTAATAAGTTCTCTCTTGTCTCGTGCAGACTTCTCAGGTCGTTGTTCTGCAATTTTCTCTTGGATCCAAGTGATGATATGTCTGGCAGCCTAAGTAGACAATTCTCCCACGTGAGACTTTAACATTGATCTAGTAGAAGAGTCTGAGAGACCGCAGAGGAAACAGAAAAATATCTCAGCACGGCCATCATTGAAATGTCTTGCCCCAGCAAAGGTTTCCTGTAATTTGTCAGCATCATAGTTCATAAAATACACCAAAGCAGCAAAAAACTCCTGAAGAGTGAGATGCAAGAAGGTGTAGTCCACCTCGGGGTGGTGACCAGATTCCACCATGAAACATGAAAAGAGATGCTTATCGTTTCTCACATTGAATGAGTCCAGGTGACGCTCATCAAATACAGTCATGTGATTTATGACTCCATGTTCTGCCAGCCAACCCATAGATGTCAGCAGTTCCCGGGTAGTGCCACCGTCATCTTTATTCTGGCTGTGATTGGCCAGAATGTTGGAGACAAAGGTCACAAAAAGTTGCGTCACTGTTTTAGGCAATGATGCCATCAGCTGATCTGTGTTTGTTGGTTGGGCTCTGAAGCACATGGACAACACCGTACAGATGATCCAGCAGTATGATGGGATGTAACAGAAAGTGTACAGTGTGTCGTTCTCCTGCACATAATCAAAAGCCTTTTCTGACACGTCATCATTTCCAAAGAAATTTTTAAAGAAGACCAGTCTGTCTCCATGGAGAAATCCCATGATCTCCGTTATTCTCTGGAAAACGCCAGTATCAATGGACGCCAGTCTGGTTGGGCGGCTAGTTATTAGTACAGAGCAACCTTTAAGTAGACTCTGCCTTGCCAAACTGACTACATTCTCTCCAAAATTGCCTCTCTGTTTGGGATTGGACAGTTTACTTAATCTGAAATCCATTTGGAGAATACTTTCATCTAGGCCAGGGGTCTCCAAACTGCGGCCCGAGGGCCAGATGTGGCCCTTTGCTAGCCTTTATGCGGCCCTTGGGGGCACAACTCCTTCCACTGATATGAGGCACTATTCCTCTCACTGACACCAACAATGGGGCACTATATCTTCCACCGATACCAATGATGGAATAATATTCCTCCTACTAATAGGGGGAATACTCCTCCTATTGACCACCAACCCTGACACCATACTTATTCTCACTGATGCTGGGCCCGTGACATTTTCTGCCCCTGCTGGGTACAATCCGGCCCTCCTAAAGTCTGAAGGACAATAAAGTGGCCCTTTTTTTGAAAAGTTTGGAGACCCCTGATCTAGGCCATCAAATATAAACATAAGTCTCTCGGGATATTGCAAAATATTTCCAATTTGGCTCTCCAGATATGGATATTGATAGAGAATTATCTCCTCCAAGCTGACCTCTCCCAGTCTATTAAGGTCCCGGAATCGGAAGAAGAAGACAAAGGCAAATCTCTGGTAGTGTTTTCCGGTCACCCAGTCATAGACAAACTTCTGCATCAGTGTGGTCTTCCCTATTCCTGGAACTCCGCTCACCATTACTGCATGTGGTACACATTGGGACTGGTGGTTCCATCGGAACAGCTTGTTGGGGGAAATGTGTTCCAGTTGAGATTTTGCCTCCTTCAAACATTCCTCGTGTTTTACCCCAGTTTTTATTAGCTCATTCTGCGGACGCTGCCTGAACTGATCGGTGGAGACTACAATCAGGTTCACATAACGCTCATTGATCAGGAACCCTTGTGGTTCCATGGTAGTTCCCGGTGGTCTATGCTCCACTAGAATCTCAGTCTTTGCCATCAGATGTTGTTTGTGCTTTTCCTGAATATCTGCGAATATAATGTAAATCATTTTTGACACTTGAAATTTAAATAAAAACAGAGAATGTGATGTTTAACACTAATATTTGTCACAATCCAGCCATGAATGAATTTAAGTCTAAATCATACAACACTAATGCCCCGTACACACGGTCGGATATTCCGATGGAAAAAGTCCGATCGGATTATGTTGTCGGAAAATCCGATCATGTGTGGGATCTAGCGGGCTTGAGAGCAGGATCTAAAATTTTCCGACAACAAAATCCGATCTGACTTTTTCCGATCGTGTGTAGAGAATTCCGACGCACAAAGTGCCACGCATGCTCAGAAGAAATTTGGAGACGAAAGCTATTGGCTACTGCCCTGTACGTAGTCCCGTCGTACGTTTTGTACGTCACCTCACTCGGAATGATCGGATTTTCCAACAACTTTGTCCGACCGTGTGTATGCAACACAAGTGTCGGACAAAATCCATCGGATTTTGTGGTCGGAATGTCCGACCGTGTGTACGGGGCATTATAGGAATAAGCCAAATGTATTTGGCTTTGGTGTGGCTGGTTCGACGGACAGCCAAAATGAATTTAGGTCACTTGGAGCCATATGTTAAAAATCAGTTCTGGCCAAGTTCTAGGCTAATAGGCAAGGAATTGTCAAACAAATTACATGGGAGGCTTTGGGGAACATGTACCAAAGCAAAAACAATTTGGTAGAGAGCAGCAATTTTAATAATGGTTAAATGTCAACATTAAAAATAATAAATGTCTTTAAATACCATGCCTCATGGATGCCTTTCACCTGCTGTGAAGTGGTGCATCTGTATTATGTGCAAAACACCAACCTTTACAAAGATAGAGAAATGCTGTTTAAATTGCCAGTAACTGAGCTTTGGATGTGGATTCCCATCATATATACCAGTGGTTCTCAACCCTGTCCACAAGTACCCCCAACAGGCCATGTTTTGGGAATTTCTCTTAGCTGTCCAAAATACCAAACATTTGACTCTGATTTAAAGCACATGTGCTAGATAGAGGAAAACCTGAAAACATGGCCTGTTGGGGGTACTTGAGGACAGGGTTGAGAACCACTGATATATACCAGACCTTTATCCTAGATGAGGGTCTGCCATAGATGTCAACTGGGTAAATCCAATCAAATTTAAAACATGTCATGTCTATATTTGGTCAATGACATCACCTGGGAGACCCCACCCCTTTGTTAGCTGACATCCGCAGAAGCTGTCATTCTCAGGCAAGAAGTTTCAGGAGAGGATGTGGATGTGGAATTCCCTTCCACAGGCGGTGATCTCAGCGGGGGGGCATTGATAGTTTCAAGATAGTATTAGATAAGCACCTGAACCACCGCAACATACAGGGATATACAATGTAATACTGACATATAATCACACACATAGGTTGGACTTGATGGACTTGTGTCTTTTTTCAACCTCACCAACTACTATGTAGGATCATGTCAGTGGTTGCCATTTATTTGGCAGGTCGGTGGGTATCCTTTCCCATTAAACGGCATGAATCTGCATCACTGGACCATATGATTGATGGTGGCCTTACATTGTGGGGAATATTTTTTCCTTTTTTGTTTTTCAAATAAAAAGTTCTAAATCAAAAAGTCTAACTCTAAATTGACTGATCAGGGTCTAGAAGCTCTCATTAAAGTGGGCAGTACAAATGAAGTGCAAAAATTCCAACACCACCACCAAGAAAGGGGACCACACAGTCTCCAAAATGTCAGTGAAAGGTGATGGTGTAGGATGGGTTTTTGCCCATGTGTTTTTTACCTGTTATGTCAGGAGTTAGTGAGTGTCCGAATTCATCCATCAAAATCTGCTCAACCAGGTGCTCACCTGTAGAGAGAAATATAAGATGAAGGGTCATGTAAGATTAAAGCTGACCTTTTACAGTACATCAAACCACACCAAACTACACATTAGAATTAGGTCCAAATATTTATGGCATACATCTTTAGCTATGTTATATTTAACAAAATTAGGAGTGAGAGTGAGGGTCATGCATCTACCTCCGACAACTCCACTTGGCCACTCTAGGCGACACTTACAGTGGTGTGAAAAAGTGTTTGCCCCCTTCCTCATTTCCTGTTCCTTTGCATGTTTGTCACACTTAAGTGTTTCGGAACATCAAACCAATTTAAACAATAGTCAAGGACAACACAAGTAAACACAAAATGCAATTTGTAAATGAAGGTGTTTATTATTAAAGGTGAAAAAAAATCCAAACCATCATGGCCCTGTGTGAAAAAGTGATTGCCCCCTAAACCTAATAACTGGTTGGGCCACCCTTAGCAGCAACAACTGCAACCAAGCGTTTGCGATAATGTGCAATGAGGCTTTTACAGCGTCCTGGAGGAATTTTGGCCCACTCATCTTTGCAGAATTGTCCTAATTCAGTTACATTAGAGGGTTTTCGAGCATGAACGGCCTTTTTAAGGTCATACCACAACATCTCCATAGGATTCAGGTCAGGACTTTGGCTAGGCCACTCCAAAGTCTTCATTTTGTTTTTCTTCAGCCATTCGGTGGTGGACTTGCTGGTGTGTTTAGGATCATTGTCCTGCTGCAGAACCCAAGTTCGTTTCAGCTTGAGTACACGAACAGATGGTCGGACATTCTCCTTCAGGATCTCTTGGTAGACAGCAGAATTCATAGTTCCTTTTATCACGGCAAGTCTTCCAGGTCCTGAAGCAGCAAAACAGCCCCAGACCATCACACTACCACCACCATATTTTACTGTTGGTATAATGTTCTTTTTCTGAAATGCAGTGTTCCTTCTACGCCAGATATACTTGGACACACACCTTCCAAAGAGTTCCACTTTTGTCTCATCGGTCCACAGAATGTTGTCCCAAAAGTCTTGGGGATCATCAAGATGTGTTGTGGAGAAATTGAGACGAGCTTTGATGTTCTTTTTGCTCAGCAGTGGTTTTCTCCTTGGAACTCTGCCATGCAGGCCATTTTTGCCCAGTCTTTTCCTGATGGTGGAGGCATGAACGCTGACCTTAACTGAGGCAAGTGAGGCCTGCAGTTCCTTGGACGTTGTTGTGGGGTCTTTTGTGACCTCTTGGATGAGTCGTCGCTGCGCTCTTGGGGTAATTTTGGGCGGCCGGCCACTCCTGGGAAGGTTCACCACTGTTCCATGTCTTCGCCATTTGTGGATAATGGTTCTCACTGTGGTTCGCTGGATTCCCAAAGCTTTGGAAATGGCTTTATAACCCTTTCCAGACTGATAGATCTCAATTACTTTCTTTCTCAATTGTTCCTGAATTTCTTTGGGTCTCGGCATGATGTGTAGCTTTTAAGGATCTTCTGGTGGACCTTACTGTGTCAAGCAGCTCCTATTTAAGTGATGCCTTGATTGTGAACAGGTGTGGCAATAATCAGGCCTGGGTGTGGCTAGAGAAATTGAACTCAGGTGTGGACAACCACAGTTATAGTATGTTTTAACAAGGGGGGCAATCACTTTTTCACACAGGGCCATGATGGTTTGGATTTTTTTTCACCTTTAATAATAAACACCTTCATTTACAAATTGCATTTTGTGTTTACTTGTGTTGTCCTTGACTATTGTTTAAATTGGTTTGATGTTCCGAAACACTTAAGTGTGACAAACATGCAAAGGAACAGGAAATGAGGAAGGGGGCAAACACTTTTTCACACCACTGTACATCCTTGTTGCCGGGCAATGAGGACATGCCCACTCCACGCTGATTGGTCAGACATGGTAAACCCATGCTGAGCATCCCCTTTTTTGGTCAGCAGGTCACTCCATCTGCCTAGCCTTCCTCCTCTGCCGGATTGGCCAGTGGCTACACGCCCTTGCCCATGGCTGTCTTGGTCTAATTGGCTGCACATTTCTGGTGCCAGATTTAGGGCATCACAAGCCCAATGCTTTGGCCTTGTGATAGCGTTTGACACCAAGCTCCCTCCCTGTCTTGCCCTACCTGCTGTGTTACCTGTCATTTGGATTCCTTGTTGTAAACCCCTGACTTCTACCCGGACTACTCAGCCATTTTGGATTGCCACCTGAACTTGACCTCGTATTATGCCTGTCCTCTACCAGCCTTGACCTCAGAACTGTCAACTGGATTTTTCTTGACCAGTACCTGCCCTGACCCCAGACCTACTGAGTTATACTTGCCTGCTATCTGCTTTGACATGGGAACCATTTACTGGAGTACTTTTGCCCACTACCTACCCTGACCTTGGAACAGTTTACTGGAATATGTTTGCCTGCTACCTGTCCTAACCTTTGACTGTTCCAGGATTACACTACCAGCTGCTGTCTTCAGTCTGACCCCCTGTGAGACCACAGGTACCCTTCCTTGTCTCAGTTGCTCAGTCCCAGTGCCATCTAGCCAAGAACTGTAACATCCTGTACTAAGACCTGGGTGCACCCAAGTACAGGTAGGCCTGTATAGCCTCTGATGCAGCCTGCTGGTGCTGGTAAAACTTGTCAGGCCGTTCATTATCTGGGCCACCATTAGCCTCATGGATCGATAAGTATTGACCTTTTATCTTTTGCATGTGCACCAAAGACTTTTATTTGTTTGCAATGTTCTTTCATTATATTTGGGCTGAATTACTTTCAGATATCGGAGTGGAGCGAGTGCTTTTCATCCTTATGCATGGCTACCTTTGTTTGGATTACTCCGCACACATCGATTTGAGTAGAGTTGCTAGATGGATGTACGGAACTTAACCTGAGTGAACAATGCCCTATCTTTGGTATTAGAGAAATGGTGTCCCATCGTTGGCACCTGTGGGAGGAATAGTGCCCACTGATGGTGTCAGTGGGAGGAATAGTGCCTATTATTGGTTTCAGTGGGAGGAATAGTGCCCCATCATTCCTACCAAAGGAATAAAACAGTGCCCCATCGTTGGTGTCAGCGGAAGGAATTATGTCCTGTTAATGTCAGTGGGAGGAACAGTGCCCTAATGGCTGGATAGATGTTTTTCATATTTTGACTGCATATAGGTTACTCAGAGTCATATGACTGATCTGAATGTCCTGACCAGGGCCGCCAATAAGGGGGGGGCCTGGACAACAGGCGAACTGGTGCAGCGGAACAGGACAATTACAAAAAAATGCACTGTGTCTGTGTCTCTCCCTCCAGCAGCTGAAAGCTGGTTTCTCCCCCTCTCCCTCCCGCAGGATTTAAGATGCTGGAAGGAGAGACACAGACACACAGTGCATTGATCTGTACATGTCCTCCCGTTTCACCTCACCGATTCCCCTCTGTGTGCCTGGGCCCCCACAGTGCCACCGACTTTTCTCTACTGCTGGCTGCTGCGGGCGCGCAGGCAGATGCACGGTATTAACCACTTGCTAACCAGCCGCCGCAGTTGTACTGTGGCAGAATGGCACGGCTGGGCGAAGTGACCTTTATGTTACGTCGCTTCGCCCTATGGCCACTAGGGGCGCGCGCGCCCGCTGCACGCCCCCCAAGCCGATGCGAGTGCCCAGCGGTCACGATGACCGCCAGGCTCCCGCGATCGCTGCTGACACGCGGTTTCCGGTTCTCTGAGAGGAGAAGTGACAGATCGTCTGTTCATACAGAGTATGAACAGTGATCTATCTCTTCCCCTACACAGTAGACATGTGTGATTAGTTTCGTACGAATTGAAAATTCATACAAATTTCCGTAAATTCGTAACATTCGGGAGGTTCTGAAATACGAATTGCTATGCTTCGAATTTTGTACAAAATATGAAAAAATCGTTTAATGGAAACGTGACTGGTGTTTTGTTGACCAATCAGAGGTTTTCTTCTGCTGCTGAGTGAGGGTTGGGAAAATTACCTTTTTTAATATGGGAGTGGGAGACTGGTACTGGTAGTCGATGGGAGATTCAGAATCGGACAAAATAAGAATTTTCGTTAATTACGATTATTCGTTATGATGAAGTTAAAAAACCCAGGAAGTCATCACAGCACAGGGATGGTGGGAGCCCCTCATAATGATAAATTCATCATAACGAACGTTCTTAATTGTTACGAAAAGTTAACGAGCCTGCCGAAAATTAAATACGAATGGCTAATACGGAACGGAACAAATTTATTGACGGCGCACATGTCTACTACACAGTCCCCATCCCCCCTTCAGTTAGAAACACAAACAGGGAACACAATTAACCCCTTGATCGCCCCCTAGTGTTAACCCCTTCACTTCCAGAGACATTTTTACAGTAATCAATGCATTTTTATAGCACTGATCGCTGTATTAATGCCAATGGTACTAAAATAGTGTCAAAATTGTCCGATGTGCCTGAAGTGTCCGCCATAATGTCACAGTCCCGATAAAAAAGATTGCCGCCATTACTAGTAAAAAAAAAAAAATGAATAATAAAAATGCCATAAAAACTATCCCCTATTTTGTAGACGCTATAACTTTTGTGCAAACCAATCAATATACGCTTATTACAATTTTTTTTACCAAAAATATGTAGAAGAATACATAATCGGCCTAAACTGAGGAAAAAAAAAATAGTTTTTTTTTATATATTTTTGGGGATATTTATTATAGCAAAAAGTAAAAAATATTGTTGTTTTTTAAAATTGTCGCTCTTTTTTTGTTTATAGCGCAAAAAATAAAAAACGCAGAGGTGATCAAATACCACCAAAAGAAAGCTCTATTTGTCGGGAAAAAAGGATGTAAATTTTGTTTGGGTGCAATGTCGCACAACCGCACAATTGTCAGTTAAAGCGGCGCAGTGCCAAATCGCAAAAAGTGCTCTGGTCAGGAAGGGGGTAAAATCTTCCGGGGCTGAAGTGGTTAATAATTGAAAATAAAATGGATATAAAAAACAATGTAGTAATCGATAGTAAATAAATGTAAGAGGGTAATTAATGAACAAAAAGTCCCAGTAAAGTGAGGATGAGTGTGGATACAAGGCACCAGCGGCAGCTCCCTTGAGAAATGAGCATATGAGGTGAAGATATCCTTGATCTCTATAGGGTCACTGTAAGGTCCAGAGCTGTATCCATAGGAGCGTTCCAGCGTGCTGCAGCGGGTGGATCGGCAGGGCGATGGATAGTACCAGCCTGATTCCTGCTTGTCGGCATGCGCACCAGCGTAGAACGGACTCGGAGGAGCCCGTGAACCGAAAGTGACGAATGGACGCCCGACAAGGAGGAATCAGGCTGGTCCTGTCCATCGCCCTGCCGATCCACCCGCTGCAGCACGCTGGAACGCTCCTATGGATACAGCTCTGGACCTTACAGTGACCCTATAGAGATCACGGATATCTTCACCTCATATGCTCATATCTCACCAATGTCGTGTGAGTAGCCAATTGGTTTTGAATAAATTGTTCCTGATATACTGCACTTGGTTTGGCGCACCTTGTTTCCTCTTTACCCTTTCAATATTGAGTTGGCCCACCCTTTGTGGCTATAACAGCTTCAACTCTTCTGGGAAGGCCGTCCACAAGGTTTAGGAGTGTGTCTATGGGAATGTTTGACCATTCTTCCAGAAGAGCATTTGTGAGGTCAGGCTCTGAGGTTTGATTAGAAGGCCTGGCTCACAGTCTCCGCTCTAATTCATCCCAAAGGTGTTTTGTTGGGTTGCGGTCAGGACCAGCCAAGTTCCTCCACCCCAAACTCGCTCATCCATGTCTTTAGGGACCTTGCTTTGTGCACTGGTCCAAATCATTTGGTGGAGGGGGGATTATGTGGGGTTGTCTTTCAGGGGTTGGGCTTGGCCCCTTAGTTCCTGTGAAGGCATCAAGACATTTTGGACAATTTCATGCTCCCAACTTCGTGGGAACAGTTTGGGGACAGCCCCTTCCTGTTCCAACATGACTGCGCACCGGTGCACAAAGCAAGGTCCATAAAGACATGGATGAGCCAGTTTGGGGTGGAGGAACTTGACTGGACGGACCTCAACCCGATACCAACCCATGTCTTTAAGGTCCTTGCTTTGTGGACTGGTGCGCACAGGCCCGGATTTACTCCCTTTGCCGCCCCAAGGCCGGGTCCTTCAATGCCGCCCCCCCCCCCCCCCCACCCACACACACACACACACACCACCATTCTCGTCCTTTATGCAATCATAGTACAGGAGATGGTCAGAGACTGTAGTTATGATACAAGAGACTGTCAGAGACTGCAGACAAAGTACAGGAGATGGTCAGAGACGGCAGTTCCTATGGACATTAGTAGATAATGGCCGATGGGCCCTCTCAACTGACCCAGCGATACAGCAACGGTTCCTCTGATCAGGAGTCTGCTCATGCTGAATTTCCCATGGCGACTGCGCTGGGTAGCACCCAGATCTGTATTCCTGCAATGACTACGTTCCATTCTCCGCCAGGGATGGCACTAGCCTGTGTGGCTTTCTCTCTGGTGGCGCAGGGCAGCGGGGTTCTCTCTCTCCCTCCATTAGTACAGACCCCCAGGACAGACCCCCCTCCATTAGTACAGACCCCCCTCCATTAGTACAGACCCCCCTCCATTAGTACAGACCCCCCCTGGAAAACCCCCCTTCCATTAGTACAGACCCCCCCAGAACCCCCCCTCCATTAGTACAGATCCCCCCAGGACAAACCACCCCCCTCCAATAGTACAGACCCCCCCCCCCAGGACAAACCACCCCCCTCCAATAGTACTGACCCCCCCAGGACAAACCACCCCCCTCCAATAGTACTGACCCCCCCAGGACAAACCACCCCCCTCCAATAGAACTGACCCCCCCCAGGACAAACCACCCCCTCCAATAGAACTGACCCCCCCAGGACAAACCCACCCCCCTCCAATAGAACTGACCCCCCCAGGACAAACCACCCCCCTCCAATAGAACTGACCCCCCCCAGGACAAACCACCCCCCTCCAATAGAACTGACCCCCCCAGGACAAACCACCCCCCTCCAATAGAACTGACCCCCCCAGGACAAACCACCCCCTCCAATAGAACTGACCCCCCCAGGATAAACCACCCCCCTCCAATAGAACTGACCCCCCCAGGACAAACCACCCCCCTCCAATAGTACAGACCCCCACAGGACAGACCCCCCTCCACTAATACAGACCCCCCCTCCATTATTACAGACCCCCCAGGAGAGACCCCCCCCCCTCCAATATGGTACATAAAGACACCCGGGCGGCAGCTGGAGAGAAGAGGACAATGTGCAGCTGCGCCGCCCGGGTGGAGAGCAGTTGTTCAAGGCAAGGCATGCAGGAGAGAGACACAGAGAGGAGGAATCGTGACAGGCAGGGACCGCCCCGCGACATCACTCCGCGGCTGCCGCTGGTCACGCTCCACACAGTGACCAGCCGCTCCGCCTCCGCTCTCATCCCCGGCTGCTCTCCTTCTCTGACAGGAGGAGGGAGCGGGGAGGAGCTTGACCGGGAAACACAGCGGCGGAGAGAGTCGCCTCTGCCTGCAAACGAACAACATGAGGAGGAGGGAAGGGAGCACTCTGGCGCTTCAGCGCCCCCACCTCTCTGGCGCTCGGGAGCACTGCACCCCCGAGCAGCCTAGGATCAGCCCTTAATGCGGCGCCGCCCCTGCCCCACTGCCGCCCCGAGGCCTGGCCTCGGTGGCCTTGTGGAAAATCCGGCCCTGGGTGCGCAGTCATGTTGGGACAGGAAGGGGCCATCCCCAAATTGTTCCCACAAAGTTGGGAGCATGAAATTGTCCAAAATGTCTTGGTATGCTGACGCCTTAAGAGTTCCCTTCACTGGAACTAAAGGGGCCGAGCCCAACCCCTGAAAAAACCCTGAAAAACAACCCCACACCTTAATCCCCCCTCCACCAAATGATTTGGACCGGCGTACAAAGAAAGGTCCATAAAGACTTGGATGAGCAAGTTTGGGGTGAAGGAACCTGACTGGCCTGCACAGAGTTCTGACCTCAACCGAATAGAACACCTCTGGGATGAATTAGAGTGGAGGCTGTGAGCCAGACCTTCTCGTCCAACATCAGTGCCTGACCTCCCAAATGCGCTTCTGGAAGAATGGTCAAACATTCCCATAGACACACTCCTAAACCTTGTGGACAGCCTTCCCAGAAGAGATGAACCTGTTATAGCTGCAAAGGGTGGGCCAACTCAATATTGAAAGGGTAAAGAGGGTTAGGGTTCTGCCTGATCATGTGTACAGTGAGGTACACATGACAGGCCTAGAACCAGGCCTGGTTGGACGTTTTGGGTATCAGCATTCCCCCGGAGCCAATCAGTGGGTGCGTTTGGCCCCGCTGAGGAGTCTGGGGAAGGGTACTTAAGAGGTTGGAGTCACGTGTTCGGGGTTCGTTAGGCCAGAGCTGCCTGTTCCTGAGTCTGGACCGGGGTAGCCCTGCGAGGGGTTCCAGGACCGGGATCGTGTGTTCCGTTTGAGTAATCCCATTAGACCCGCTTGGTCTGGGGCAAAGATCCATCTGTTCCCAAGTCTCGGAAACGGCTGGTCCGAGGCGCAGTAACTGAGGGAGGATTCAAGGTGTCCGGGTGCGCTTTCAATTGGAGGGGCACCGCAGCTCGTGTAGGCGACCGGGGGAGGACTCTTCGGAGGAGGGCCAACAAGCTGGCATCCCAAGAAGTGCCTGGTTGCTGGGCTGTCAAGGACACTAACGGATCCACAGTTTCGCAGTACTGCCAAGGAGACAGAGAACGTTCCAGGTACTGAGGAAAGGCTCCTGTTCACTCTTAAGCCCCATACACACGGTCGGACTTTTTCATGGATTCTGTCCGATCGGACAATGTTGTTGAAAAATCAGACCGTGTGTATGCACCATCGGACAGTGTTCGTCGGTTTCTCCGACGGACAAAGTCTTATCTCCTGCTGGATAGATTTGCCGTCAACACGGTCCGATCACACCAAATCCGATCGTGTGTACGGTTGTCCGACGGACAAAGTGCTACGCATGCTCAGATCACATTACAAGACCAAAGCTATTGGCTACTAGCCTCTACGTAGTCCCGTCATAGGCAACAAACGTCACCACGTTCAGAATGATCGGATTTTCCGACAACTTTGTCCGACCGTGTGTACGCAAAACCAACATCGGACAAAGTATGATGGACAGGACCCGACGGACCTGGTCGGAGCGTGTGTATGGGGCTTTAGTTGCAACTACATTCAAGGTCAGAGACTTTGCAAGTTCTGTATTCAAGTGCTGACCGCCGTAATCTCTGGCTAGAGATTTGTTCAGCTTTGAAGCGCCCAGCTGCGAGTGGCTACTCTCTGGGTTTGCATTAGAGACTTCCTAATACTCAGCAGTTCAGGGTGCCTGAGTTTCTTCACCCTTACCCTCTGTTCCCATATGAGACTGTGTTTGTTGGATGTTACCCCTGCAAATAAAAACCTTTCTAAAAGGTGTCAGCGTCCAAAGTCGTTGGGTACTAACCCTGGGAACCCCCTAGACCTGGAGGAACAAGCCAGGCGGAGGTAACCGGTAAGCCCAAAAGTCACGGCTGCCCCATCGAGGGTTATGGCCGATACAACAATAAAACCTGGAAGCTGATTGGTTACTATGCAGAGATGCCCCAGGTTTTGCATTCACCGGTTTTAGTTAACCCTCCCCAAGGAGTCTCCAAAGTTTCTAAACAAAGGGCCAGTTTATTGTCCTTCAGACTTTAGGGGGGTCGGAAGTGTTGCCAGAGATAGTAGAAAATGCCCCGGTGTCAGCGGAAGTAAACAATGTCTAATGCCGCGTACACACGAGCGGACTTTTCGACGGACTATGTCCGACTGTCTTCCTGATGGACTTTCGGCGGCGTTCCGATGGACTTTCCGAACGAAGGGACTTGGCTACACACTATCACACCAAAGTCCGATGACGTACAACCGGACTAGAATAAGGAAGATCATAGCCAGTAGCCAATGGCTGCCCTAGCGTCGGTTTTCGTCCGTCGGACTAACATACAGATGAGCGGATTTTTCGACCGGACTCGAGTCCATTGGGAAGATTTGAAACATGTTTTAAATCTAAAGTCCGCCTGATTTTTAGACAGCAAAGGTCCGATGAAGCCCACACATGATCGAATTGTCCGGCAGACTAGTCCGTCGAAAAGTCTGCTCATGTGTACGCGGCATTAGTCTTATGCCCCGTACACACGGTCGGAAATTCTGATGGAAAATGTCCGATCGTACCATGTTGTCGGAAAATCCGCCCGTGTGTGGGCTCCATCTGACTTTTTCCGTCGGAAAAAAATTGAGATCCTGCTCTCAAATTTTCCGACAACAAAATCCGATCGGACTTTTTCCGATCGTGTGTAGGGAATTCCGACGGACAAAGTGCTGAGATTACATGCTCAGATCACATTACAAGACCAAAGCTATTGGCTACTAGCCTCTACGTAGTTCCGTCGTACGCAACGAACGTCACCACTTTCGGAAACGATCGGATTTTCCGACAACTTTGTCCGACCGTGTGTATGCAACACCAGTGTCGGACAAAATCCGTCGGGAAAAATCCGACGGATTTTGTGTACGGGGGCTTAGTTTTCAGTGGGAACAAACAAATTACATAGCACCCCATTGTTGGTTTCAGTGGGTGGAATAGTGGCCTGGCATTGGTGTTAGTGAAAGTTATAGTGCCCCATCATTGGTATCAGTGGGAGTTATAGTGCCCCATCATTGGTATCAGTGGGAGGAATAGTACCCCATCGTTGGTATCAGTGGGAGGAATAGTGCCCCATCATTGGTATCAGTGGGAGGAATAGTGCCCCATCATTGGTATCAGTGGGAAGAATAGTACCCCATCATTGGTATCAGTGGGAGGAATAGTGCCCCATCATTGGTATTAGTGGGAGGAATAGTGCCCCATCATTGGTATCAGTGGGAGGAATAGTGCCCCATCATTGGTAACAGTGGAAGGAATAGTGCCCCATCATTGGTTACAGTGGAAGGAATAGTGCCCCATCATTGATATCAGTGGGAGGAATAGTGCCCCATCATTGGTAACAGTGGAAGGAATAGTGCCCCATCATTGGTAACAGTGGAAGGAATAGTGCCCCATCATTGGTATCAGTGGGAGGAATAGTGCCTCATCATTTTTGTCAGTGGGAAGAATAGTGCCCCATCTTTGGTATCAGTGGGAGGAATAGTGCCTCATCATTTTTGTCAGTGGGAAGAATAGTGCCCCATCTTTGGTATAGGTGAGAGACAGAAATAGTGCCTCATCATGGGGGGGGGGGGGGGGGGGGGGCAAGAAATTTGGTTCATTTTCAGGGATTTCCTCTCACTTCCTGTTTGGCTATGGGGCAGGAAGTGAAGGGAAATCTCCCTAATGGGACACAGACACAAAAACAAATCTGACAGGGGTTCTAACCTTCCCTTACTCTATCCTATAGTTCCATTTTAGTATTGTTAGGCACGAGGGCCGCTTCACACCACAAAAACACACCCAGATCAGTTCCAGATGCATTTCTGCATGCGTGTTTTTGATGCATTCCAGATGCTTTTTTTTCTTTCTTGTTTCCTGTTTTTTTTCCCTGTACTGGGGCCTGGTGCATTGTGGGTGCGTTTTTGATACCTTCCAGTGCATTCTGGTGCGTTTTACCGCGTTCCAGTACAGTCCAGTGCAGGAAAAATGCAGCAGGTTCTACTCTTTTTTTTTTCTGGAACTGGAACGCCTTGGTATGAACTATGCCGGTGGAAACCATATAACCTACTTTACAAAACGCACTTGACTGCGAACCAGCCCTATATTTAACCCCTTGATCACCCTAGATGTTACCCCCTTACCAGCCAGTGTCATTAATACAGTGACAGTGCATATTATTATCACTGATCACTGTATTAGTGTCACTGGTCAGTCAGTATCCCCCCCCCCCCCAGCGTCAGATAGTGTCAGATTACCCGCCGCACTATCGCAGTCCCACTGTAAGTCGCTGATCAGCACTAGTCATATGACGTCCTTGGCTTCCCAGCGTTGTAGGGGGCTCGCGCACCACGTCACTCGGGAGCCGATGCGCGTGCCCGGCGGGCCGCCATGTCCGCCGAGCACCCACAATTGCCGGTCACAGAGTAGGAACGTGGATCTGTGTGTGTAAACAGACGCATCCACATCCTGTCAGGGGAGAGGAGACCAATCGTGTGTTTCTAGTATATAGGAACAACGATCAGTCTCTTCCCCTAGTCACCTAGTCAGTCTCCTCCCCTCTACAGTTAGAATCACTCCCTAGAGAACACAGTTAACCCCTTGATCGCCCCCCTAGTGTTAACCCCTTCCCTGACAGTTACATTTACACAGTAATCAGTGCATTTTTATAACACTGATCACTGTATAAATGTGAATGGTCCCAAAATAGTGTCAAAAGTGTCCGATGTGTCCACCGCAATGTCGCAGTCCCGATTAAAAATCTCAGACCGCCGCCATTACTAGTAAAAAAAAACTTTTGCGCAAACCAATCAATATATACGCTTATTGCGATTTTTATTTTTTTTAACCAAAAATATGTAGAAGAATACATATCGGCCTAAACTTTTTTTTGTTTTTTTTTTTAAATTGGGGATATTTATTATAGCAAAAAGTAAAAAAAATATTGTGTGTTTTTTTTTCCAAAATTGTCGCCCTTTTTTTTTTGTTTATAGCGCAACAAATAAAAACCGCAGAGTTGATCAAATACCACCAAAAGAAAGCTCTATTTGTGGGGGGGAAAAAAATCATCAAAATTTCATTCGGATAGAACGTATGTCGCACGACCGCGCAATTGTCATTCAAAATGTTACAGTGTTGAACACTGAAAATTGGCCTGGGCAGGAAGGGGGTGAAAATGCCCTGTATGGAAGGGGTTAATATCAGAAATTAGAAGATCTTTGTGTTTTTTTTTCCCAAAAAATTACAAAAAACCCAATAGTATAAAATAAAAAAAATTAATAAATAATTAAAAAAACTAAGTGCACCCCCCCCCCCCCCCCCCCCATTCACACAGGTGAGGTATCACTACAAATGTCAGATCATGGGCAGTAATTATAGCACCAGACCTCCTCTGTAAATCTAAAGTGGTGACCTGTAAAGGCTTTTAAAGTGTCACCTATAGATAGTTTGGGCGTTCTTTTTTTTTTTTTGGGCGTAATTTTCTAGCAGAAAAAAAAACGAATTATTACAGGTAAACAAAAAAAAATTAAGGACCGCTCCCCAATTGGCTTCTGTTTGTGAAATCACCCGCTGGGATTCTTTGGTTGCGTCATTGACCAAATTTGGTCAAAACCACGTTTGGTCAACAGAAGCCAAGGATCTGCTATTTTGCAGCGGTGGTGCGAGATCCTCCGGAGGTGGTGGGTTTAGTGTTGCCACCTGTCCAGGATTCACCTGGACAGTCCGGGCTTTGAATTATGTGTCCAGGTTTCAGTCCACCAGAAACCCGGACACATTATTCAGACTAGGCTGTGGCTCCCCAAGTAGCCAAGATAGTCAGTCACACACAGTCGCTGTCTGGGGGCAGGCTTGGCATCACTGAAGCCAGAAAGAGCAATTTGGCCACACCCACTGTTCACCGCATTACTACTCTCCATGGGGCACCCAAAGATATCCCAGGTCTTTTATAATCCTATAGTGCTTACTGCAAAAAAAAAAATATTGCACTGTGCCACTTAACCACCTTCCGACCGGCGCACATGATGTACGTCAGCAGAATGGCACAGACAGACATAAGGGCGTACAGGTACGTACATCCCTTTAAAAATGCCATCTCTTTTTTTCTTTTCCCCCCCCTTTCTTTTTTTGTCTCCCCCCCCTTTCTTTTTTTTTTTGCATTGAAAATGGTCCTCCATAGCAGTACCTGGCTTCCCATACAGTCCCCGCCCCCCCCCCCCCCCCCCCCCAAAAAAAAACTCTTCCCACACCCTGTGTGCCTTCTATGTAACAGCCACCAGAGGGCAACCCATTTGTTTTCCTTTCTTTTTTTTGTCTCCCACCCCTCACCCCCCCCTTTCTTTTTTTTGTCTTTCTTTCCCCCTTTCTTTTCTTGGCTCCCCCCCTTTCTTTCTTTTTTGTCTTTTAGTTTTTTCCTTTCTTTTTTTTCCCCTTTCTTTTCTTGGCTCCCCCCCCCCCTTTCTTTCTTTTTTGTCTTTCAGTTTTTTTTTTTATCTTTTTTTGTCTTTTTTCCTCCCTTTCTTTTCTTGGCTCCCCCCCCCCCCCTTTCTTTCTTTTTTGTCTTTCAGTTTTTTCCTTTCTTTTTTTTCCCCCTTTCTTTTCTTGGCTCCCCCCCCCCCTTCCCCTTTCTTTCTTTTTTGTCTCTCAGTTTTTTCTTTTCTTTTTTTGGGCTTTTTTTTTCCTTTTCTTTTTTTTATCCCCCCCCCCCCTTTCTTTTTTTGTATTGAAAATGGTCCTCCATATCAGTACCTGGCTTCCTATACAGTTTCCCCTCCCAAAAAAAGAACTGGGTCCCACACCCTGTGTGCATTCTAAGTAACGACCACCAGAGGGCACCCCAGTGCTGAGAATATATTTCAGGCAATGTATACATTTGCATGAGAATCAGCTGAAGCAGATAGACACAGAGCTCTCAGGAGTGCTGATACAAATAGCAATGTATTCAGTTACTCTCCAGCCTTCTGGGAGGTTGTAACTGAATTATTGACGAAAGCAATAAAAACTTTCCATTTGCACAATAAGGCCCCTGGTGGTGAATAGGAAGAGGTTGTAGGGGTTAGGGGCAGGTTTACTGCGGCGGGAAGAGGAGGCGGGGGTCGGGATCCCTGGGTGGAGGAGACATTTGGGTGATTATCCTACATAGCAGGCTGGAGGTTCTACTTATATTAATTCATTTATTTATCATAAGTACTTTATATATATATATATATATAGCACCATCAATTTACTCAGTGATTTACATACATATTGACAGTCCTTGCCCTAAAGAGCTTACAATCTAATTAGGGACACTTTGCTGCTATACTTACATTTGTATAATTTATTATATCATAATTCGATAGGTTTTTATTTTTTTAATTTTATTTTATGTTCCCGTATATTTATCTGTTACATTGTTGATATTCGCTGATCTTTAGTAGAGTTTGCAAAAAGATAAACGTCTTATTTTAAAGTTTATCTTACACCAAAATATAGATATATATATTTATTTTTTTGATTAGCGTGCAGAAGGGTTTGTTTAAACATTTATTTATTTATTTATATATTTATTTAATTTCAAAGATCTGTGACCCCTGTGGGAACATTTTCTTTAACTACTTGACCTCTGGAAGGTGGTCCTCATGCCCCGGGCATATTTAGCTATTCAGTAGGCATGTACAATTCACTTTCGTAACGAATCTAAATTCGGACAAATTTTGCATCTTTCACACATTCGGATGCATCTGAATGTCCGAAAGAAAAAATAAAAAAAAAAAGAATTTCAACCAATACGAAAGAAATGATAGTGAAAATAACGAATTAATTCAACATGAATTTTTGTTCATTCTTTAACCGCTTCCCGACCGCCTCACGCCGATATACGTCGGCAGAATGGCACGGCTAGGCAAAACCACGTATAGGTACGTGGTCCTTTAAGAGCCCAGCCGTGGGTCGCGCTTGCGCCGCTGGCGGCGCGCTCGCAACCCGGTCGGGAGCTCCGTGACCACAGCCGCGGGACCAGCGGACCCGATCGCCGCTGGTGTCCCGCGATCGGGTCACAGAGCTGAAGAACGGGGAGAGGTCTGTGTAAACAAACCTCTTCCCGTGCTTCCTACACTGCCTGTCACTGATCGGCTGTTCCCTGTCATCGGGAAAAGCCGATCAGTGACGTCAGACGTCAGCCCCGCCCCCTAATGTAAAAAAAAAAAACACATCACACACCATAACCCCTCCCCGCCCCCTAGTGGTTAACTCCTTCACTGCCAGTGTCATTTATACAGGAATCAATGCATTTAAATAGCACTTATTTCTGTATAAATGACCATGGTCCCAAAAATGTGTCAAAAATGTCCGATGTGTCCGCCATAATGTCGCAGTCACAATAAAAATCGCTGATCGCCGCCATTACTAGTAAAAAAAAATAAATAAATAATAAACATGCTATAAAACTATCCCCTATTTTGTAGACGCTATAACTTTTGCGCAAACAAATCAATAATCGCTAATTACGATTTTTTTTACCAAAAATATGTAGAAGAATACGTATCGGCCTAAACTGAGGAAAAAATAAATGTTTTTTTTATATATTTTTTTTTATTTATTATAGAAAAAAGTAAAAAATCTTGAATTTTTTTCAAAATTGTCGCTCTATTTTTGTTTATAGCGCAAAAAATAAAAACCGCAGGGGCGATCAAATACCACCAAAAGAAAGCTCTATTTGTGGGAAAAAAAGGACGCCAATTTTGTTTTGGAGCCACGTCACACGACCGCGCAATTGTCAGTTAAAGCGACGCAGTGCCGAAACGCAAAAAGGGGCCTGGTCCTTTGGCTGCCAATTGGTCCGGGGCTGAAGTGGTTAATGGATTCAATAACGACTTTCCAAACTACGAATCGTTATCACGGACATATATACATCCATAAATATAGAATCGATATGCATACAAAACAAATCGATTCAGTATAACGAATTTTCGACAGTCTACAGCAGGGGGTCTCAAACTGGAGGCCCTCAAGCTGTTGTGGAACTACAAGTCCCATCATGCCTCTGCCTGAGGGAGTCATGCTTGTAACTGTCAGCCTTGCAATGCCTCATGGGACTTGTAGTTTTTGCAACAGCTGGACGGCCGCCAGTTTGGGACCCCCTGCTCTACAGGAATAACGAATTATCCGAAAACGAAATTAACGTAAACAGAACGAATATAACAGAACGCAATGATTGTATTTTACGAATGAAAACGAAACTAAACAAAATTTTTCCTTGTGCACAAGTCTACTACTCAGCACCGTGCTACTGAAATTATATCATTTTTTTTCTCACACAGATATTTTTTGCAATACGACACTTCATTAATTTAACTGAGAAATTGCGCGGTCGTGCAAAGCTGTACCCAAATAAAATAAAATATATGTTTTTTTTCCCCCCACAAATAGAGCTTTTTTTTGTGGCATATGATCACCTCTGTGTTTTTTATTTTTTGAGCTATAAACTAAAAAAAGACCGACAATTAAAAAAAAAAAAAAAAACAATATTTTTTACTTTCTGCTATAAGGCTTGACTCACACTAATGCGTTTTTTGATGCATTTTGCAGAAGTGCATGGAAATTTTTTAACATGGGTTCCTATGGAACATGTTCACATCAATGCATTTTTGTGCCTCTGCGTTTTTGGATAGGGGTCGGGGACTTTTTTTCATGCAAAATGCAGCGTGTGTAATAGAAGTCAATGTGTTTACCGCGTTTTTACCGCGATTTTGCTGCGATTTGCGTTTTTTTTTCATTTTTTAACACTGTATATAGCTGGTTGCTAAGCAACCACTGTGTAAAAAAAAATGCCTAATGCGAAACGCGGCAAAATCGCGGAAAAAACGCATGTCCAAAAACGCGGCAAGCATCGCAAAAAAGCACTGCAAAAACGCTCAAAAGCAAAATGCATAGATGTGAATCGAGCCTCGCACTAGTGCGTTTTTTGATGCATTTTACAGAAATGCAGGGAAATTTTTTAACATGGGTTCCTATTTTTCACATCAATGCATTTTTGTGCCTCTGCATTTTTGGAAAGGGTCGGGGGCTTTTTTCATGCAAAATGCATGTAATAGAAGTCAATGGACCCGCATCCAAAAAGCAAGTACCGCGTTTTTACTGCGTTTTTACCGCAATTTTGCTGAGATTTGCGTATTTTTTTTTCTTTTTTAATTTTTTTTTTACACTGTATATAGCAGGTTGCTAAGCAACCACAGTGTAAAAAAAAAAAAAAAAACGCAAAACACGGCAAAATCGTGGCAAAATCGCAGTAAAAACGCGTGACCAAAAACGCAGCAAGCACCGCAAAAAGCACTGCGAAAATGTTCAAAAGCAACATGCATAGATGTGAATCGAGCCTAAGGCATATCCAATAAAAAAAATTCAAAAAAAATCTAATTTCTTCATGAATTTAGACTAATATGTATTCTGCTACATATTTTTGGTAAAAAAAATAAAAAATCTCAATAAGCGAATATTGATTGGTTTGCGCAAAAGTTATAACATCTACAAAACTATGATATATATATATATATATTATATATATATACAGTGGTGTGAAAAAGTGTTTGCCCCCTTCCTCATTTCCTGTTCCTTTGCATGTTTGTCACACTTAAGTGTTTCGGAACATCAAACCAATTTAAACAATAGTCAAGGACAACACAAGTAAACACAAAATGCAATTTGTAAATGAAGGTGTTTATTATTAAAAGTGAAAAAAAATCCAAACCATCATGGCCCTGTGTGAAAAAGTGATTGCCCCCTAAACCTAATAACTGGTTGGGCCACCCTTAGCAGCAACAACTGCAACCAAGCGTTTGCGATAACGTGCAATGAGGCTTTTACAGCGTCCTGGAGGAATTTTGGCCCACTCATCTTTGCAGAATTGTCCTAATTCAGTTACATTAGAGGGTTTTCGAGCATGAACGGCCTTTTTAAGGTCATACCACAACATCTCAATAGGATTCAGGTCAGGACTTTGGCTAGGCCACTCCAAAGTCTTCATTTTGTTTTTCTTCAGCCATTCGGTGGTGGACTTGCTGGTGTGTTTAGGATCATTGTCCTGCTGCAGAACCCAAGTTCGTTTCAGCTTGAGTACACGAACAGATGGTCGGACATTCTCCTTCAGGATCTCTTGGTAGACAGCAGAATTCATAGTTCCTTTTATCACGGCAAGTCTTCCAGGTCCTGAAGCAGCAAAACAGCCCCAGACCATCACACTACCACCACCATATTTTACTGTTGGTATAATGTTCTTTTTCTGAAATGCAGTGTTCCTTCTACGCCAGATATACTTGGACACACACCTTCCAAAGAGTTCCACTTTTGTCTCATCGGTCCACAGAATGTTGTCCCAAAAGTCTTGGGGATCATCAAGATGTGTTGTGGAGAAATTGAGACGAGCTTTGATGTTCTTTTTGCTCAGCAGTGGTTTTCTCCTTGGAACTCTGCCATGCAGGCCATTTTTGCCCAGTCTTTTCCTGATGGTGGAGGCATGAACGCTGACCTTAACTGAGGCAAGTGAGGCCTGCAGTTCCTTGGACGTTGTTGTGGGGTCTTTTGTGACCTCTTGGATGAGTCGTCGCTGCGCTCTTGGGGTAATTTTGGGCGGCCGGCCACTCCTGGGAAGGTTCACCACTGTTCCATGTCTTCGCCATTTGTGGATAATGGCTCTCACTGTGGTTCGCTGGATTCCCAAAGCTTTGGAAATGGCTTTATAACCCTTTCCAGACTGATAGATCTCAATTACTTTCTTTCTCAATTGTTCCTGAATTTCTTTGGGTCTCGGCATGATGTGTAGCTTTTAATGATCTTCTGGTGGACCTTACTGTGTCAAGCAGCTCCTATTTAAGTGATGCCTTGATTGTGAACAGGTGTGGCAATAATCAGGCCTGGGTGTGGCTAGAGAAATTGAACTCAGGTGTGGACAACCACAGTTATAGTATGTTTTAACAAGGGGGGCAATCACTTTTTCACACAGGGCCATGATGGTTTGGATTTTTTTTCCCCTTTAATAATAAACACCTTCATTTACAAATTGCATTTTGTGTTTACTTGTGTTGTCCTTGACTATTGTTTAAATTGGTTTGATGTTCCGAAACACTTAAGTGTGACAAACATGCAAAGGAACAGGAAATGAGGAAGGGGGCAAACACTTTTTCACACCACTGTAATATAATATAATATAATATATATTATTTTTATTTTTTTTACTAGTAATGG
Organism: Lithobates sylvaticus; assembly: GCA_028564925.1. Classification (NCBI taxonomy): domain Eukaryota; kingdom Metazoa; phylum Chordata; class Amphibia; order Anura; family Ranidae; genus Lithobates; species Lithobates sylvaticus. Next base: position 765,418,514 of record CM053026.1, on the reverse strand, counting down.
TGGCGATCGGCGACTTATAGCGGGACTGCGAGACACTAGTCAGACACCCACTCACACTTTTGACACTTTTTGGTGACCAGTGACACTAATACAGTGATCGGTGCTAAAAAATATGCACTGCCACTGTACTAATGACACTGGCTGGGAAGGGATTAACATCAGTGGCAATCAAAAGTGTTAAATGTGTGCCTAACCAGTGTTTTTATACAGTGGGGGGAGGTGCTTTTACTAGGGGAAGGCATGGATCGGTGCCCCACACATGATCCATGCCTTTTCCTAATGACAGAACGGCAATCTGCCTTGTTTACATAGGCAGACCGCCGTTCTCCCGCTGTACTAAAGGATTGGCGGGTGTCAGCGGACATCAAGTCCATGGTACCAGCCGATCAGCTCCTGCTGTGTATATTCACGTACTGATCCGGCGCAGCAGTGCCACTTTGCCGCCGTAAATGTAAGTTATACAGTCGGCAAGAGGTTCACCACTTAAGGACCGAGCCTCTTTCTGAGATTTGTTGTTTACAAGTTAAAAACAGTTATTTTTTTTTTTTGCTAGAAAATGACTTAGAACCCCCAAACATTATACATTTTTTTTTCTAACACCTCAGAGAATAAAATGGCGATCGTTACAATACTTTCTGTCACACCGTATTTCGACAGCAGTCTTCCAAGCGCACTTTTTTTGGAAAAAAATACACTTTTTTGAATTAAAAAAATAAGAAAACAGTAAAGTTAGCCCAATTTTTTTTATATTGTGAAAGATAATGTTACGCCGAGTAAATTGATACCCAACATGTCATGCTTCAAAATGCACCCGCTAGTTGAATGGCAACAAACTATTACCCTTAAAAATCTTCATAGGCAACGTTTAAAAAATTCTGCAGGTTGCATGTTTTGCGTTACAGAGGAGGTCTAGGGCTAGAATTATTGCTCTCGCTCTAACGATCGCGGCGATACCTCACATGTGTAGGTTGAACACCGTTTTCATATGCGGGCGCTACTTACGTATGCGTACGCTTCTGCACGCGAGCTCGTCTGGACGGGGCGCATTTAACTGCCTGAGATCCGCGCTATAGCCAAATGACGGCTACAGCGCGGATCTATTGTGTCGGGACGATGTCTATTGACGTCGTACCGGACACGAGCTGCCTGCCCGCCCCCTGAAGGGTGCGCGCGGCGCGCTCTGTGATCAGCGAGTCTGTGAGACTCGCTGGATCACAGATCCGAGTAAGGGATCGATCCCGACCCCTTACCACGTGATCAGCTGTCAGCCAATGACAGCTGATCATGTGATCTTAACAGAGCCGGTAATCGGCTTTTTTTCCTCCTCGTGCTGACAGCGCGAGTAGAAAAAAAAAAAGCCGATCACCGGAGGCAGTGAGAGGGACATCAGTCCCTCTCACTGTAATGTGCCCGATCCACTGTGCCCACCTTTGCCCCTATTAAAGTGCCTTCTACCAGTGCCCACACTGCCATCTCTCAGTGCCCACAGTGCAATCTCTCAGTGCCCACAGTGCCATCTCTCAGTGCCCACAGTGCCATCTCTCAGTGCCCACAGTGCCAGTGCTGCACATCAGTGTCACCTGCCAGTGCTCATCTGTGTCACCTACCAGTGCTCATCTGTGTCACCTACCAGTGCTCATCTGTGTCACCTACCAGTGCCCATCAGTGCCACCTATCAGTGCCCATCAGTGTCATCTATCAGTGCCCATCAGTGTCATCCATCAGTGCCACCCATCAGTGCCACCCATCCGTGCCACCCATCCGTGCCACCCATCCGTGCCCATCAGTGCCATCTTTGCTGTCCCCATCAGTACCGACTTATCTGTCCCCACCAGTGCAGCCTATCAGTGCCCACCAGTGCAGCCTATCAGTGCCCACCTGTGCCGCCTCATCAGCGCACATCAATGAAGCAGAAAAATTACCTGTTTGCAAAATTTTATAACAAACTATTAACCACTTGCCGACCGCCCCATGTAGATATACGTCGGCAGAATGGCACGTACAGGCAGAACCACGTACCTGTACGTGCCATTCTTTAGGCGGTTGGGGGGTCCGATCGGACCCCCCTCCGCCGGCGGGGACGGTCGGCATCGCTTCAGGAGCGATCCGGGACGAGGGGACGGCCAGTGGTTTCTGGCCACCCCCTCGCGATCGCTCCTGGCGAATGAAAAGCTTCCCCTTCCTGTCTATTGTATAGACAGGAAGGCGGAAGTGATGTCACGCTCGGTGCGCCGGTCTATGTGACCGGAGACGCCGAGCGGCGAACATGTTAAGGTCAGTGCACAACACTACACTGACACCAGTACAGTTAGGCACACAAAACACCCCCCTGTCACCCCCTGATCACCCCCCAGATCACCCCCTCCCCCCCCCCAGTCACAGTGTCACTAATTGCAGTGATCATTTATTTACTGATCACTGCATTTAGTGTCAGTGTGACTGTAATAACTGTCAGGGCAGTTAGTTTTAGGTCCTAGGTAGCCCCCTACCCCCCCCTAATAAAGGTTTAACCCCCTGATTGCCCCTAGTTAACCCCTTCACCCCCTTTTGCCAGTGTCACTAAGCGATCGTTTTTCTGATCGCTGCATTGTGTCGCTAGGTAACCATTTTTTTTTTTATTTTAACCGCCATGTTTTATATAGGTTCATAAATAGTTTTATAGGTCAGGTACCCCCATATTACAACCTAAATAAAGGTTTTAACCCCCTGATTGCCCCTAGAGTTAACCCTTTCACCAGTAATCACCGTATAACTGTCACTGGTGACGCTGGTTAGCCAGTTAGTTATTTCGTTATTTAGGTTCCCCGTCAGGTTTTTATATAGCGTCAGGTACCCCCATATATTACCTAATAAAGGTTTAACCCCCTGATTGCCCCTAGTTAACCCTTTCACCCCCTTTTGCCAGTGTCACTAAGCGATCGTTTTTCTGATCGCTGCATTAGTGTCGCTAGGTAACCAGTTTTTTTTTAGGTTAACCGCCATGTTTATATAGGTTCATAAATAGGTTTATAGGTCAGGTACCCCCATATTACAACCTAAATAAAGGTTTTAACCCCCTGATTGCCCCTAGAGTTAACCCTTTCACCAGTGATCACCGTATAAAATGTCACTGGTGACGCTGGTTAGCCAGTTAGTTATTTCGTTATTTAGGTTCCCCGTCAGGTTTTTATATAGCGTCAGGTACCCCCATATATTACCTAATAAAGGTTTAACCCCCTGATTGCCCCTAGTTAACCCTTTCACCCCCTTTTGCCAGTGTCACTAAGCGATCGTTTTTCTGATCCCTGCATTAGTGTCGCTAGGTAACCAGTTTTTTTTTGTATTACTGTTACGGGTGACGCTGGTTAGTTAGCTTGTTTTTTATACTGTCAGGGCACCCGCCATTTATTACCCAATAACGGTTTAACCCCCTGATCGCCCGGCGGGTGATATCAATTAGGTTTTAGGGTCAAATAAGGTCTGCGTCGCCCCAGGTTAGTGCCAGTACCGCAAACACCCACGCGCAAAGCATACACCTCCCTTAGTGGTATAGTATCTGAACAGATCAATATCTGATCTGATCAGATCTATACTAGCGTCCCAGCAGTTTAGGGTTCCAAAAAAACGCATTGTTAGCGGGATCAGCCCAGATACCTGCTAGCACCTGCGTTTTCCCCCTCCGCCCAGCCCAGCCCACCCAAGTGCAGTATCGATCGATCACTGTCACTTACAAAACACTAAGCACACATAACTGCAGTGTTCGCAGAGTCAGGCCTGATCCCTGCGATCGCTAACATTTTTTTTGTGGTAGCGTTTTGATTCAGTCGCTAACAGTCAGGAGCTTTTTTACCTGTGAATCTCAAAAAAATAAAAAAAACAAAAATAGTTGTCGTTTTATTGTTCTCTCTCTCTCTCTATTGTTGCTCTTTTTTTACTCCATTCTATTCTGCAATGTTTTATTATGTTTTATCATGTTTTATCATGCTTGCTTTTCAGGTATGTAATTTTGTTTACTGTGTTTTAGTGTTAAGCATTTTTTTGTTTTCAGGTGCGCCATTCAGTTGCAGTGCGGATTTATTTATCTTGACAGCAACAGCGTTTGCTCCCACGATACATAAAGCCGCGACTCCAACGCTGTAGGAGGTGATTTCACCACCACAGTTAAAAAAAAGAGCATATGTGCCGAAGCATGGGGGCAGCAGGGGGGGCGGAGGAGCGATTGGCTCCTAATGCCACGTACATACGGTCGAAATTCCGACCGTGTGTACACGGCATAACTTTTGCGGGAGGATGCCCCCATGCATCGGCATATATAAATGGTGCATGTATGCCCATCATTAGAAGTGGGTGGATGAAGGGAGGTATTCTAATGGTGGGCATACCCACCAATCAATCTCTTTTTTTCGTTCAGCCAAGAGGCTGCATGAAAAAAAAAAAGATTACAATATATGTCCAGTATGTTGCTGGACTTTGAATGGTTATACCAGAATGATGCCTGCAGGTTTAGGTATCATCTTGGTATCATTCTTTTCAGCCAGTGATCGGCTTTCATGTAAAAGCAATTCTAGCGGGTAATTAGCCTCTAGACTGCTTTTACAAGCAGTAGGAGGGAATGTCCCCCCTCCCGGATATAAACCGCGCCATTGGGAAATTGGGAAAGCATTTTATCACACCAATCTTGGTGTGGTCAGATGCTTTGAGGGCAGAGGAAAGATCTAGCGTCTAATAGACCCCAATTTTTTTCAAAAAAAGAGTACCTGTCACTGCCTATTGCTATCATAGGGGATATTTACATTCCCTGATATAACAATAAAAATCATAACAAATAAAAAAAATGGAAGGAACAGTTTAAAAATATAATAAAAAAGCTAAATAAAAAAAAAAAAAACAAAAAAAAAAAAAAAAAAGCACCCCTGCCCCCCCTTCTCTTGCGCAAAGGCGTACACAAGCGTTGGTCTGGCGTCATATGTAAACAGCAATTGCAGCATGCATGTGAGGTATCACCGCGAAGGTCAGATCGAGGGCAGTAATTTTAGCAGTAGACCTCCTCCGTGAATCTAATGTGGTATCATGTAAAGGCTTTTAAAGGCTTTTAAAAATGTATGTAGTTTGTCGCCACTGCGTGTTTGTGCGCAATTTTAAAGCATGTCGTGTTTGGTATCCATGTACTCGGCCTAAGATCATATTTTTTATTTCATCAAAAATTTGAGCAATATAGTGTGTTTTAGTGCATTAAAATAAAAAAAAGTGTATTTTTTCCACAAAAAATGCGTTTGAAAAATCGCTGCGCAAATACTGTGTGGAAAAAAAAAATGCAACACCCACCATTTTAATCTGTAGGGCCTTTGCTTTAACAATATATATAGTGTTTGGGGGTTCAACGTAATTTTCTTGCAAAAAAAAAATATGTTTTCATGTAAACAAAAAGTGTCAGAAAGGGCTTTATCTTCAAGTGGTTAGAAGAGTGGGTGACGTGTGACATAGGCTTCTAAATGTTGTGCATAAAATGCCAGGACAGTTCAAACCCCCCCCAAATGACCCCATTTTGGAAAGTAGACACCCCAAGCTATTTGCTGAGAGCAATGTTGAGCCCATTAAATTTTTTTTTTTTTTGTCCCAAGAGATTGAATAATGAAAAAAAAAAAAATATATATATTTTTTTTACAAAAAGTTGTCACTAAATGATATATTGCTCAAACATGTCATGGGCATATGTGGAAATACACCCCAAAATACATTCTGTTGCTTCTCCTGAGTACGGGGATACCACATGTGTGGGACTTTTTGGGAGCCTAGCTGCGTACGGAACCCCAAAAACCAAGCACCGCCTTCAGGCTTTCTAAGGGAGTAATTTTTTTATTTCACTTCTCACTGCCAATCACAGTTTCGGAGGCCATGGAATGCCCAGATGGCATAAAACCCCCCAAAATGACCCCATTTTGGAAAGTAGACACCCCAAGCTATTTGCTGAGAGGTATTGTGAGTATTTTGCAGATGTCGCTTTTTGTCACAAAGTTTTGAAAATTGAAAAAAGAAAAAAAAAAAAATTTTTTTCTTTACTTTCTTCATTTTCAAAAACAAATGAGAGCTGTAAAATACTCACCATGCCTCTCAACAAATAGCTTGGGGTGTCTACTTTCCAAAATGGGGTCATTTGGGGGGGTTTTGTGCTATTTTGGCATTTTATGGCCTTCGAAACTGTGATAGGTAGTGAGGAGTGAAATCAAAAATTTGCACCCTTAGAAATCCTGAAGGCGGTGCTTGGGTTTCGGGGCCCCGTACGCGGCTAGGCTCCCAAAAAGTCCCACACATGTGGTATCCCCATACTCAGGAGAAGCAGCAAAATGTATTTTGGGGTGCAATTCCACATATAACTATGGCATGTGTGAGCAATATATAATTTAGTGACAACTTTTTGAAGAAAAAAAAAATTATTTTTTATTTTTGTCTTTATTCAATCACTTGGGACTAAAAAAAAAAAATATTCAATGGGCTCAACATGCCTCTCAGCAAATAGCTTGGGGTGTCTACTTTCCAAAATGGGGTCATTTGGGGGGGTTTTGTACTTCTCTGCCATTTTAGCACCTCAAGAAATGAAATAGGCAGTCATAAATTAAAAGCGGTGTAAATTCCAGAAAATGTACTCTAGTTTGTAGACGCTATAACTTTTGCGCAAACCAATAAATATACGCTTATTGGCATTTTTTTTACTAAAGACATGTGGCTGAATACATTTTGGCCCAAATGTTTGACTAAAATTGAGTTTATTAGATTTTTTTTATAACAAAAAGTAGAAAATCTCTTTTTTTTTCAAAATTTTCGCTCTTTTTCCGTTTATATCGCAAAAAAATAAAAATCACAGAGGCAATCAAATACCATCAAAAGAAAGCTCTATTTGTGGGAAGAAAAGGACGCAAATTTCGTTTCGTTACAAAATTGCATGACCGCACAATTACCAGTTAAAGTAGTGCAGTGCGAAATTGAAAAAAGACCTCTGGTCCTTAAGCTGACAATTGGTCCGGGGCTGAAGTGGTTAAACATGATTTTTTTTTTTTTTTAATTTTCCATCTTTTTTTGTTTGTTTAGCAAAAAATAAAAACCCTCAGCTGTGATTAAATACCACCAAAAGAAAGCTCTATGTGTGGGGAAAAAATGGTAAAAATGTAATTTGGGTACAGTGTTGTATGACCGTGCAATTGTCATTCCAAGTGCGTCAGCGCCAAAAGCTGAAAATTGGTCTGGTCACGAGGGGGGTTTAAGTGCAAAATAATCAGGTGGTTAAAAAAAAAAAAATGTTCTTATTTATTTTACCTTTTATTTTTTATTTTTACACTGTTTTTAAAAAAAATAAAATTCACTTTTATTCCTATTACAAGGAATGTAAACATCCCTTGTGATAGAAAAAAAACATGACAGGACCTCTTAAATATGAGATCTGGGGGGCCAAAAAGACCTCAGATCTCATATTTACACTAAAATGCAATAAAAAAAAAAAAATTGTCATTTAAAATTTTTTTTTTTTTTAAAATGGCCCTTTAAGAGCTATGGGCAGGAGTGAAGTATTGACATCACTTCCGCCCTGCAGTGTCATGGAGACGGGTGGGGGGCAATCTTCCCCCTCACTCATCTCCATGCCTAATGCCTGATTCACACCTATGGCATTTTTAGTGCTTTTTGCATTTTGCAAAAAGCCGGAGGGCTTTCACACTGGAGCGGTGCGCTAGCAGGACGGTGAAAAAAGTCCTGCTAGCAGCATCTTTGGAGCGGTATAGGAGCCGTGTGTTCACCGCTCCTATACCGCTCCTACCCATAGATTTCAATGGGACACCGCGGTAATACAGCCGCAAAGCGCCGCTACGGCGGCGCTTTGCGGGGGATTTTAACCCTTATTCGGCCGCTAGCAGGGGTTAAAACCGCACCGCTAGCGGCCGAATCCCGCGGGTAAAACGACGGTAAAGCAGCGCTAAATATAGCGCTGCTTTACCGTCGCCACGGCTCCCGCCCCAGTGTGAAAGGGGCCTTAGAGTTAGCTTTAGGGTTGGTGTTAGGATTACTCTTTTCCTTAATATATAACGTCACAGGCGAACAAAGAGCCATTTTGTTTGGCACAAGATGAAAAAAGCTAAGTCTCTCTAACCCCAACCCACTCTCTGCTTTCTAAGGTAGGTAACCACTGGCACCAGGTAAGGAGCATTTTTCCCACTGATCACCAATGTAAGGAACATTCTTCCCACTGATCACCAATGTAAGGGACATTCTTCCCACTGATCACCAATGTAAGGAACATTCTTCCCACTGATCACCAATGTAAGGGACATTCTTCCCACTGATCACCAATGTAAGGAACATTCTTCCCACTGATCACCAATGTAAGGAACATTCTTCCCACTGATCACCAATGTAAGGAACATTCTTCCCACTGATCACCAATGTAAGGGACATTCTTCTCACTGATCACCAATGTAAGGAACATTCTTCTCACTGATCACCAATGTAAGGAACATTCTTCCCACTGATCACCAATGTAAGGGACATTCTTCTCACTGATCACCAATGTAAGGAACACTCTTCCCACTGATCACCAATGTAAGGAACATTCTTCCCACTGATCACCAATGTAAGGAACATTCTTCTCACTGATCACCAATGTAAGGGACATTCTTCTCACTGATCACCAATGTAAGGAACATTCTTCCCACTGATCACCAATGTAAGGAACATTCTTCCCACTGATCACCAATGTAAGGAACATTCTTCCCACTGATCACCAATGTAAGAGGCATTCGTCTCACTGATCACCAATGTAAGGAGCATTCTTCTCACTGATCACCAATGTAAGGAACATTCTTCCCACTGATCACCAATGTAAGGAGCATTCTTCTCACTGATCACCAATGTAAGGGACATTCTTCCCACTGATCACCAATGTAAGGGACATTCTTCTCACTGATCACCAATGTAAGGAACATTCTTCCCACTGATCACCAATGTAAGGGACATTCTTCTCACTGATCACCAATGTAAGGGACATTCTTCCCACTGATCACCAATGTAAGGAACATTCTTCCCACTGATCACCAATGTAAGGAACATTCTTCCCACTGATCACCAATGTAAGGAACATTCTTCCCACTGATCACCAATGTAAGGAACATTCTTCTCACTGATCACCAATGTAAGGAACATTCTTCTCACTGATCACCAATGTAAGGGACATTCTTCTCACTGATCACCAATGTAAGGGACATTCTTCCCACTGATCACCAATGTAAGGAACATTCTTCCCACTGATCACCAATGTAAGAGGCATTCGTCTCACTGATCACCAATGTAAGGAACATTCTTCCCACTGATCACCAATGTAAGAGGCATTCGTCTCACTGATCACCAATGTAAGGAGCATTCTTCTCACTGATCACCAATGTAAGGAGCATTCTTCCCACTGATCACCAATGTAAGGGACATTCTTCCCACTGATCACCAATGTAAGGGACATTCTTCTCACTGATCACCAATGTAAGGAACATTCTTCCCACTGATCACCAATGTAAGGGACATTCTTCTCACTGATCACCAATGTAAGGGACATTCTTCCCACTGATCACCAATGTAAGGAACATTCTTCCCACTGATCACCAATGTAAGGAACATTCTTCCCACTGATCACCAATGTAAGGAACATTCTTCCCACTGATCACCAATGTAAGGAACATTCTTCTCACTGATCACCAATGTAAGGAAAATTCTTCTCACTGATCACCAATGTAAGGGACATTCTTCTCACTGATCACCAATGTAAGGGACATTCTTCCCACTGATCACCAATGTAAGGAACATTCTAACCACTGATCACCAATGTAAGGAACATTCTCCCCACTGATCACCAATGTAAGGAGCATTCTTTCTATTGACAACCAATGTATGAGGCATTCTTTCCACTGATCACTAGTGTAAGGGACATTCTTCCTACTGACCACCAATTTAAGAGGTATTCTTTTCAATGATCAGCAACGTAAGAGGCATTCTTCCCACTGACCCCCAATGTAAGGAGCATCTACACCAAAACCCATGTAACATGCCTTGATTTCCATTGACCACCCATTAAGTGTGGCTATTCCACTGTGACCTATAGATATATGCCTTTTTAGAAAAGGTTCCGTGAGACATGAAAATTATTTCAAAGATTCCTCCATTACAAAAAGGTTGAGAAAGACCGTTATAAACCCTCACAAGATCAACATGTAAATAAAGAACTGAGGATGACATTTAGAGACACATTGCTATGGCTTGTGTAGCCTCAGCAGCATTCAGTATTAGGGTTTATTTAGGTATTTAGGTGGAGCTCCACTTTAACCTGCCTACGTGGCTGGCGCGGTCTAAAGGCGATCGCTTGATTGAGCTCTGCAGATTTCTTCATTGCATCCATATGCAGCGCTGTGTAAGGAACTGCCAGCAAATTCCAGTGCAGCTCTCCGAGACCCCGCAGGTTCTGGCTCCCTCTCTCAATGTGAAATTCATCCAGTGAAAGAGACTTATTGTCCAGCAAGTGACACGTCCAAAAAAAGAAAGAGAGAGGGGAGCCGGGAGTGTGAAGAGCGAGTCTCAGCCAGCAAGGCCAGCTAAACAAATATGGCATTGACTGCCGAAGGGGGTCAGCGAGAAGTCTGGCTCCGACTGTCACTTTGGAGAGCTACAAAACAGCCTTCGCTTTTCCACTCGGCTATTTTTGGGCCCTCGTTAGCGGTTCCTTCAACCTTTGACCGCGGCTAATCCAAAACAACCAGCGCACTGACCGCATCTTCCCCCAAGCTTCTAGCTAGACCATTCGTCTCTCTGTACATACAGAAAGAGGAATCACTTTTGTTTCCACTGGATACTCTAATGCCGCGTACACACGGTCGGAATTTCCGAAAAGAAAAAGTCCGATGGGAGCTTTTGGTCGGATATTCCGACCGGGTGTATGCCCCATTTCCGACGGACTTAGATAGAGAACATGTTCTAAATTTTTTCCCTCGGAAATGCCGATGGAGGTTATCCCGTTGGCAAGTCCGACCGTGTGTACGCGGCATAAAACTGGTTGATCCGAACACTTTAATGTTACAATCGGCTTAGATTTTTTTTTTTTAATGCCGCGTACACATGATCGGAATTCTCGTCGGAAAAAACTCTGACGGTTTTTCCGACGGAATTCCGCTCAAGCTGTGTTGCCTACACACGGTCACACCAAATTCCGACGGTCCATAACACAGCGGCATAAAACACTTTCGACAGCACTATAAAAGGGAAGTTTAATGCTTCCGAGCATGCGTCGAATTGTTTCCGAGCATGCGTTGGAATTTTGCGTGTCGGAATTGAATACACACAATCGGAAAATCCGATAGAAAGGTTTTCCGTCGGAAAAATTGAGAACAGGTTCTCAATCCAAAGTCCGTCGGAAATTCCAACAAAAAAAGACCATTGGGCATACACACGGTCGGAAAATCAGATGAAAAGCTCCCATCGGACTGTTTCCATCGGAAATTCCGACCGTGTGTACGCGGCATTAGAGTCATTCTACTCAAAAGCCTTATTGGAGGTACAGGTGGAGCCTAGTGGGCTCAGTTGGCATTTACTGTATCTTTGCTACTCCAAAAGTGAGATTTCCTGAACCAAAATACCGGCTAGGGATTAATGACAAATTTTGGAGAAAGTAACAACCTTACAAGTTTTATCTTTGATGAAATTGTATCCAAACTGGCTTCTAATCTTGCTGTGTGGATTGCTTGAGCAAAATGTGCCTGGAAATATATATAAGGAATATATACCCCCCCCTTTTTTTTTTCCATTTAACTTATTTGTCTGAGTATTGATTTATATTTTTCCTAGACATGTTTGAATCCACTTAGTGTTGACTGGCTCACTACCACTACCTACCTACCTATCCACTAATGATACCTAAACATCCATATAGAAGACATTTTTAGCCTCTTTCCTCCTGCTGGTGGTCCCTCTAGTGATATAAAGATCTATATAGAGGAATCAGGACCTCCTTCCTCCTGTTGGTGACCCCTCTAGTGATACACATTTGTTATTTTTTTCTTTCTTTATTTTTTATATTTAATTTTATTTTTTTAACATTTAATTGTTGAATATATAAAATATATAAAAACACACACGCAAATACATACATGTGCACTGTCTCTATAACTTGTTTGTGCTGATATTTATTTCTCTTCTTTTTCAGCTTTTTTTTTTTTTTTTAAAGTTAAAAAATTCCCTCAATTAAAAAAGTACCAAAGTTCAGATTTACCAATCTTGAACAAAATAACTTCAGAATCCTTCTTCATAACCTGGGGGGAAAAAAATCACAACCATTAGAATAATATATACAGTATCTCACAAAAGTGAGTACACCCCTCACATTTTTGTAAATATTTTCTTCTATCTTTTCATGTGGCAACACTGAAGAAATGACACTTGTCTACAATGTAAAGTAGTGAGTGTACAGCTTGTATAACAGTGTAAATTTGCTGTCCCAACACACAGCCATTAATGTCTAAACCGCTGGAAACAAAAGTGAGTACACCCCTAAGTGAAAATGTCCAAATTGGGCCCAAAGTCTCAATATTTTGTGTGGCCCCCATTATTTTCCAGCACTGCCTTAACCCTCTTGGGCATGGAGTTCACCAGAGCTTCACAGGTTGGCACTGGAGTCCTCTTCCCCTCCTCCATGACGACATCACGGAGCTGGTGGATGATAGAGACCTTGCGCTCCTCCACCTTCCGTTTGAGGCTCAATTGGGTTTAGGTCTGGAGACATGCTTGGCCAGTCCATCACCTTTACCCTCAGCTTCTTTAGCAAGGCAGTGATCATCTTGGAGGTGTATTTGGGGTCGTTATCATGTTGGAATACTGCCCTGCGGCCCAGTCTCTGAAGGGAGGGGATCATGCTCTGCTTCAGTATGTCACAGTACATATTGGCATTCATGGTTCCCTCAATGAACTGCATCTCCCCAGTGCCGGCAGCACTCATGCAGCCCCAGATGTTTCTAGGGGTTCATTGAGCAATAAGCAATTTTTGCCTCTTAGATAAGTAACCATTGACACCATTGTTCGTTTTAGCTATATGGGAGAGGGCTTTCTTGCCACTGACCTCAAATGTATGGAGCATTTTTCCCACCGACCTTCCTGCTAATATACCATGAGCTGCAGATATATACTGTAGTGATTATTAGCTGGGGTTCCATGAGACTGGAAAGTTATTTTAAGGGTTCCTCAATGTAATCTCTTGGCGCCGAGCATACACAAATATGCGGCCCTACAGGACTGTTCTTTTTCCAATGGAGCCACATATTTGTGTATCTGTCTTTGTGTTAGGAAAGCTCTGCATGGTACGCTTCAAGCACAGGGACCAGGGTCTCAATGACAGCCCCGTACTAATGTTTGGAAGCTGTAATTCCCAATTCCGGGCCACCTGATTGTTTTAATAGCCTCTGATTGGCTATCATAGTGATCAGTCCCTGTGAAGCCCACCCCCCATGTTTTCTCCCTCTGAGTGGAGGAGAGAGATACATATTATCCCTCTCTCTCCTTGCAGAGAGAAACAACTGTATGTAAAAAAAAAAAAAAATATATAATAATAATGATAAATAAATAAAATACAAAAAATACCCGGATCAAACCCTCAGTGCCAGGGATAGTGTTTGGGTCAAGGTCAGTATTTATTTTTTTTCCACCCAGGATTTTTCTTTTCGTGTCGGTGCTAGTGTGTTTTAGGAACGATTAAAAAAATTAAAAAATGCGCACTATTGTTTCTGGGCTCTACTTCGGGTACAAACCACAACTAACATACACTGCGATTGTCAGGAGCAGGAGAATTTATTTTGGGTTGTTCTTAGGTGGTAGGTTATGGTAGTAGCAAGAAATGTACAGCTAAATGTAATAATAAATTTTTTTTTTTTACTATTTACAGACAGTTTTCCTATGATAATAAATAATAAAAAAAGAGAAATACCGTATTTATCGGCGTATAACATGCACTTTTTTCCCCTTAAAATCGGGGGTAAATTGTGGGTGCGTGTTATATGCCGATCCCCTGCCAATCCCCGCTGTCTGGAGCCCCGCCAACATTTACCGAGCCGAGTGTACTGTGTACTCGGCTCCGCTCGCAGTCACACCCAGTCCCGCCTCCCTAGCCTTTATGTCTTGCCATTGGCCCGGTTTAGTGTCCATCACAGGAGCCGGGCCAAGGGGCGGGACGGGGACGTTACTGACGAGTACACTCGGCTCGGTCTATGTCGGCAGCGGCGGGAGGAGCCGAAGATCTCGGCAGTGGTGGCGGGAGGAGCCGAAGATCTTGGTGGCGGCATTGGGAGGAGTCGAAGATCTCAGCGGCGGCGGGAGGAGCCGAAGATCTCAGCGGCGGCGGTAAATTTAAAACTAAACCATGCTGCACTTTTGGGGAAGGCTGCAGTTGGACAGTGGAAGGCTGCAGGGGGACAGTGGAAGCCTGCATTAATGGGCACTTAAATGTAAGTTTTTTTTCCTTAAACTTCCCTCCTAAAAGTTTTTTTCCTTAAACTTCCCTCCTAAACTTGGGGTGAGTGTTATTCGTCGGCGTGTGTTATACGCCAATAAATACGGTATCCATTACCATTTACCACTAAATGAAAGTCCAATTTGTCCTGAAAAAAATGTGGTATAATCCCCCTGGATGCACAAAGTATTTGTGATGATATGTACACATGTCAAAGTTGCAAAATTGTGCTGAGGCATTAATATTTTTTTTACCCTTAGGTGCGAACGGGTTTTAAAAAAGTTGAACGATCGGACATTCCGACAACAAAATCCACTGTTTTTTTTCCGACGCATGTTGACTCAAACTTGTCTTGCATACACACGGTCGCACAAAGTTGTCAGAAATTCCGATCGTCAAGAACGCGGTGACCTACAACACGTATGACGGGACCATAAAGAGGAAGTTCAATAGCCAGTAGCCAATAGCTTCTGTCTCGTAATTTTCTCTGAGCATGCGTGGCACTTTGTGCGTCGGATTTGTCTACACACGATCGGAATTTACGCAATTGGATTTTGTTGTCGGAAAATTTTAGATCCAGCTCTCAAACTTTGTGTGTCAGAAATTCCGATGGAAAAAGTCCGATGGAGCCCACACACGGTCGGAATTTCCGACAACAAGCTCCGATCGCACATTTTCCGTCAGAAGGTCCGACCGTATGTACAGGGCATAAGGCTGGTGTAGGGACTGGGTAAGACCTCAGCCATTTTTTTTATCAGTGTCACATTTGGAAGATTTGCTTTCACTTCCTCTACCAGAGACAGAGCAGGAAGTATAAGACAAAAAAAAAAAATACCGTATTTATCCTTAAAATCGGGGGAAAGTCGTGGGTGCGTGTTATACGCCGATACCCCCAAAAAAAGTGCCCAAAAAAATCAAACGGCGCTGAAAAACAGCGACCACCGCTGAAAAAAACGAGCGCCACCGAAAAAAAACAAGCGCCGCCGAAAAAGACCGATCTGTCTGTTCAGCTCCGCTCGCAGTCCCGCCTCCCTTCCGAAACAGCAGGGAGGCGGGACTGCGAGCGGAGCCGAACAGACGGCTCGGGCTTTTCCGCCGGAGCTCGGTCTTTTCCGGCCGTGCGGTCTTTCTAGGCAGCAATTTTAAATGTGGGAAAGATGCAAATGACGCTGGCAAGCTGCAGATCACACTGGGCAAGCTGCAAATGACGCTTAAATGTAAGTGTTTTTGTTCCCTAAACTTCCCTCCTAAAACTTTTTTTCCTTTAAAATGCCCTCCTAAACTTGGGGTGCGTGTTATACGCCGGTGCGTGCATGACAAAGCTTTTTTCTTTCCATAATATATTAAAAAACTATTTTGAGTGGCTTTAAAGCACTGGGATTTAAGGCTTAATCTACACCGCAATGAGTTTATAACTGCCCACTGTCAGGGATAGGAAATAGACATGTGCAATTCGTTTAGTTCCGAATTTGTTTAACGAATTTTGACAAATTCGCTAATTCCGAATTTCTGAATTTTTCAATTTCCGAAATTTTCTAATTTACGAATTTCAAAATTTACGAAATTACGAATTTCTGAAATCTCCGAAATTACGAATTTCTGAAATCTCCGAAATTACGAATTTCTGAAATCTCCGAAATTACTTATTTCCGAATTTTTAATTTTCGGAATTCCGAATTTTCGGATTTCCGAATTTTTGCATTTTCGAATTTCGCATTTTCGAATTTCCAAACTCCGAATTTCGGATTTTCGGAATTCCGAATTTTCGGAATTCGGAAATTATAAAACGTGAAAATTCGAAAATCTGAAAAAAAGAAAGAAAATCTGTTTAATTCTAAATAATAACTAACTATTAAATTATAGGTATTGGAATTCCCTTTCAAATTTGTCTGTTAGTGAACGTAACGAGTACGAATTTATCCGAAGTTACAAATTATCTGAAATAACAATTTATTATAGAATGTCATCTGTCTCCCAGTGTCTGATTTAATCGAGGAGCGCTCTAGCAGAGCACACTTGGATTGAATTGAGACCAGTGGTAAAAACGGTCAGTGTGAAAACCTTCTCATGGGATTTGAGACGTGTTCTCTGTGTTTGTGGCGGTTTGTTGATTTGTAGGTATCAAGCGCAATGCGCTGGGCTTCTTGCCTTCTAATGACTATGCACATTAGAGAAGTGAAGTACGAGAGAAACATATTATATCTCTCTTGCAGACTTTGCTATCCCCTTTTGGATACATATATGTTTTTATTATACTCATACCGTATATTGACAACAGCAGTAGCAATGTCCCCTCCGCTTGTCTCAAGCATGTAAGAACAAGTAGAATGATCTTACTAGATACTGTTTACTTTGAACAGTAGTGAGTAGGCTCCATGCTGATTAAGATGGGGCGTGTGCACTCCCCCCCCCCTTCCCTTCCTGTGAGTGCCCTCCCCTTTATTGTTTGTCATTTCCTGTGATGTAATTTTGTATTGAGGAAGCGATTGGCTGTTGGGTCCATGAGTTTCTGTGCTATCATATCCTTATTTGGTCATATCCTGTGTTGAGGTCACATGCTGTCTGTGGCTTCCTGTTTGCGTGTGAATAAAAAGCCAGGGGTCTCTCTGCCCGGGAGAGCTGATGAAGGAACGATGGAGCTGAGATGGTGGTGATGTATGTTTACTTGGGAACAGGGGAGACATGGGTTATTTAGGGATGCATTATACCCTTGTGGTGAAGGGGTGCGTGTTAGCGCAGGTGAGATTGGTTATGTATAGCCAATCTCTCCACCACACTTCCTAGTGTCTCCCTTCCAGTCAGCTCTTCAGGACCTCTGGGTCTCAGCCTCTCTCTCTCTCTAGGCCCCTGGGTCGACCACCCAGGGCCGCACGACCTCCTCCATGGAGGAGAGGGCAGCCGCCCCCTCCCTCATGGGCTCTGTTCACTGGCTCAAATAACCCCGAGCACATGTATTCTGGCTTTATATACAGTATGCGAACATGCAATGCAGCACTTTCTCTCTGCCAATTGCCAGGGCTGTGACAAAGCCTGTGCACTCATCGGGTCCCCTCCCACTGCCCAATATGTCTCCCTATTGGACCAGTGGGGGACAGTCAGAACAAGCTGTGCTGCACCTAAGTACAATGAGCAGACCTAACCAATAGATCCTGCTCCCTGGTAGGCAGAGAGCACGCATCTTTCTGATAAGCAGAAAAAACAAAAACTATACTCTCTTCTAGCACCTACCTAGGAGGGTGCTACACTAAAATAGAAGGAACCCTGGTTGAGAAAGGCTTCCCTACACTATCGAGGACTTTTTAAAAATGGTTTTACAAACACTGAACTCAGTTAAATAAATAAATATGACATCCTAGTTATAGCAAAAAAAAGAGAGTCCCGGAGCAGAAGGAGAGAAAAGCATTGGCGTAGGGACTGCATGACAGGTGTGGACAGCACAGTCATGCTTGTGGAGAGAAAAAGTTGTCCCCTTTAAGAAAAGGGGAGGGGCCGAAGCAGGGGAGGCGCTTGGTTAGGAAGTTAGGAAGAAGAAAGGTGAGTGAGGTCATCAGTGAGCGACGGGGGAGAAGATTCCCACCCACCCTCCCGAGTATGGCCAATTATAATAGGGGCCTTAAGGACAGCCCGGGCAGTGGTTGGGTCTTTGGAGGAAGAGAATATGGTAGTTATATGCATATATAATGTGGTTGGTACCCATCTGTGGTATGGGGATAACATGGTTGGTACCCATCTGTGGGATGGGGGTTAACATGGTTGGTACCCATCTGTGGGATGGGGGTTAACATGGTTGGTACTCATCTGTGGGATGGGGTTAACATAGTTGGTACCCATCTGTGGGATGGGGATTATCAGGTACCTTCCGGTTAACGAGGGGTTAACCAGGAAGGGGTTAAAGGGAGGTCACTGCGAAAGTTGAGTACTGTCTCCGGGTCTGGGGGCTCGCGACCGGAGGCCTAAAGTTTAAAGAAGTTTGGTACAGTGACCAGTGGGGTGGGGTTCCCCGAGAAGACCCCAAAAGTACATAAAGTTGGTTAAGAGTTATTTAAAATGTTTTTTATTTAATTTTAAGGTAATTGTTAATAAAAGGCCGTCAAGGCCATTTACTCCAAAATCTTGTCATGTCATTTGTGAGGGGATTTGGAGGGGTTAGATATTATGTTTAATGGATGGCTTAAGGGACTGTGGGTTAGGTCCTTCACATGTCAAGCAGTTTTTGCAGCACTATTCAAATTAAAGCCAAAGCTGTCCCACACACTAATTTCTCGCCACCACTAGATGTCCTCAGTCGAGTTGAATGACTGCCAGTGTCATTTAACCCCCTTTTCCTCTGAGCTCAGGATGCCATGGACCCGCCCCCTAGGAGAGACGTCATCACACCAGTCTGGACCCAAAGTACTAATGCACTGAATGGTGCCTAGGCAAAAAAATAAATTACAAATGTAACAGTACGTGAAACGTAGCTTCCAAAAGTTTTCTTCTATGGATGATTCTTTAAAAATGTCTCTTAAGAGCTACAGATCTAAACTAACGAGAGCTCGGCAGCTGTGACTACAACTACCTATAGACGTATGCTGGGTGAGACGGGTATATGATTGCCCAGCATCCTGTCCTAAGAGCTTCAGTTCCTGCAAAATAAAGATGAAATTCTCCAAAGTAAATGGAGTGTGCAGCGTGATCCTGGACGGCTGATTGTGAACCTGTGTTTCTGGGAAGGCTCTGGTTCCGCTCAAGGTTACGCTTCAACGAGCCAAATATTATCAGATTAAATATTGAGCTTCTTAATTGAATATTGGAGATTTACAGGGTGTTTTTAGGTAAATCCTGGATGTCAAACTGAAGTCCCTATAATCTCTCCAAACACATCTGAATTTTTATGGTTTTGTAACTGGCCCAAGAGGCCCAAGATAGAGAGGGTGTAGGAGGTCTACGAGGATCTTCTGACACAGTAGATAAATACAGCTTGTTCCTGTTTCTGGTGTCTACTTGGCAAGAGGTCATTGTACTTGAAGAACTTTTACCCACAGGTTTTTTTTTATTAGGTTGAATCTAGGGCTTGAGGAGCACCGTGTCTGTGTCTTTTATAGAGACCATTGCTAAGGCATACAAGGACATGAAGTGCACTCCTCCATAGCTCCCCAAACCTGCCCAAAGGTTACCTTCTAAAATGCATTTATAGTTGTATTGCTGGGGCTCAGTCAGGCAGTCAGGCTGGGCCCTTCCCTCACCATCCATAATGGTCAATGACCTCCTTGCCCTCAATGGGCTGACAATCTAAGGCAGGGGTCTCAAACTGGCGGCCCTCCAGCTGTTGCGAAACTACAAGTCCCATGAGGCATTGCAAGGCTGACAGTTGCAAGCATGACTCCCACAGGCAGAGGCATGGTGGGACTTCTAGTTTCGCAACAGCTGGAGGGCCGCCAGTTTGAGACCCCTGATCTAAGGTCCCTATATCACATGCATATACAGGGGGTCCCCGAGTTACGAACTCGTTAGGGACTGCCCGCCTGTTCTGAAGTCGGAAATGTTCGTAAGTCGGCCGCGCATGCGCAGACCGACAAATACGGACATTTCCGGACATTTCCGATGTTCCGCCTAATGGCGTTCTGCGCATGCGCGGCAAATTACGGACATTTCCGAAGTTTGCCGGCATTTTCCGAGGCTCCGTATGGCCGCGCATGCGCAGAACAGCCGGAATACGGAGGAAAATGGCGGAGGGTCCCCGCAGCGCCCCGTTCGTAAGTAGGGGATGTTGGTAGGTCGGGCGTTCGTAAGTCGGGGACCCCCTGTACACACATATTAGGGCCAGTTTAGTAAGGAGCAAGTTAACCTATCCAGCAGGTCTTTGTGGTGTGGAAGGAAACTGGAGTACCGGGAGGAAAAACCACACAAGCAAGGGGAGAACATTCAATTCCTTGCAGGTAGTGTCCCAGTTATCTAACACAAGGATTACTAAAGAATGTTCCCAAAGGAAAACTTTAACGGTTTTAGCTAATTTTATTTACATGTTCTTTATAAAACATTTAAAGAAGTCGCTGTTAGTTAACCTACCAGCATGTCTTTGGAGTGTACAAGGGAACTGGAATACCCACAAGATCATGCAAACACAGGAATAAGAAGTAGACTCAATGCAGGTAGTGTCTTATTTGGGACACTAGTACAAACTCTATTCAGATAGTGTCCAAGTTGGGACACTAGTGCGAACTTCATTCAGGTAGTGTCCTAATTAGGACACTAGTGTAAATTTGAATCAAGTAGAGTCCTACTTGGGACACTAGTACATACACCATGCAGGAAAAGTCTCAGTTGGGAAAACTGCCTCACACAACAGTTACTATAGAATATTCCTAAAGGAAAAATATAATAGTTCCAGCTCCTTCCATTTAAAGGAGTCAAAGTAGTCAAAAGTTTAAAGCTAGTTAACCTATCAGCATTGTGTGCAAGGGAACGGGAGTACATAGAAAAAAATCACACAAATACAGATAGAGCATGCAAACTCAATGCTGGTAGTGTCCCAGTTGGGACACTGGTGCAAATTCCATTCAAGTAATGTCCCAGTTGGGACACTAGCAGTGACGACGGGTGCTAAATATTTTGGGGGGTGCGGTAAAATAATGCTAGACGCCCCTCCTCCGGGGAGACGGATGGAAGGCCCCCGCGGGAGACAGACAGTGGACGGGAAGGCAGCACTCGCCGCAAGCACCCACCCCCGACGTTAGATGGATTGACCTTAGGAGGCAGGGGGAAGGAAGAGCCGGGCCGTTGCTTCTCCTCCCAGCTGAACAGGAAGTCTGTCCTGACTGAGACCTGATTAGCCAGGGAGTCCTAGGTCCTTAGGTAGTCTCAGGACCAGCTTACTGATTGGCCGGGAGGAGAATCAGTAAGACAATAGCGAATATTAATTAGTTAATGTCACACAACTGGGTGGGCTCGGGGCGCAGTGCTCTGAGCCCCGAGCCCACCCTTTTTTTGAAGCCACGTGCTTCTAAAAAAATAAACCCCATTGAAATCCATGCATCCGGCGCCCTACATGTCAATTAAGAGCCGGACACATTGGATTAAGGGGGCTGCACCCCTGCGCTCCATATGGATGGGCCGCCACTGGACACTAGTACAAACTCTGTACAGAAAAAGTCCCAGTTTGAGACATTGCCTCACACAAGGATTACTATAGAATGTTCTAAAGGAAAACTATCACGGTTCTAGCTAATTTCATAAAAATTTTCTTTAGAAAGTGTATACTACTTTTAAAGTAGTTGCTGTTACTTAACCTACCAGCATGTCTTTGGAGTGTGCAAGGGAACTGGAATACCCGGAAGAGAGTCACACAAACACAGGAAGAACCTGCAAACTCCATGCTGGTAGTGTCCCAGTTGGGACACTTGTGCAAATGTTATTCAAGTAGTGCCTTAGTTGGGACACTAGTGCAAACTCTGTGCAGGTAGTATTCCAGTAGGGACACCAGTGCATTCAGGTAGTGATTCAGTAGGGACACTAGTGCAAATTCCATTCAAGTAGTATGCCAGTTGGGACACTAGTACAAACGCCATGCAGGAAAAGTCCCAGTTGGGAGATTTCCTCACACAAGGATTACTATAGAATGTTCCTAATGGAAAACTGTAATGACTCTAGCTCCTTTCATTTTCATTTGTCTTTATAAGGTTTAAAGTAGTCTCTGTTAGTTAACCTACCAGCATTTCTTTGGAATGTGCAAGGGAACTGGAATGCCTAGAGGAAAATCACACAAATACAAATAAAGCATGCAAACTTCATGCTGGTAGTGTCCCAGTTGGGACACTAGTGCAAACTCTATACAGGTAATGTCCCAGTTGGGAAACTGCATCAGACAAGAATTACTATAGAATGTGCCTAAAGAGAACAATAATGGTTTTAGCTCACTTCATTCTAAGGTTCTTTATACAGTTTAAAGTAATTGCTCCTGATTCAGACTTTTAGAGTAAAGTCTCCTTGTTGTAGGAGAACAATGGCCCCAGTTACGTGCCCTCAGGACTGCCAGCATCGGCATCTTGGAAGGAGAGCAGGAAAAATAGATAAATATGAATGCAACACCAAAGAATCTAAATTTCAGTAAGTATTTACTCCATCAAACCTATCCAAAACAAGACGTCAACACTTTTTTAGGGTCCAGGCTCTACCCCCCCCCCCCCACCCCACCGCTTCATCAGGGCTCTAAATGATGTGTACGGTTAAAGAAAGGAGGCATTCTACACCATCAAATTGTAGGTAGGAGAAGTCTGTTTTCTCCACTGCAGGTGGTGCTCAGTGGCAGAGAAGAGGGGGTGGAAGTCAAGAGGAACATGGTTCCTCTATGGTTTCCTGGGTCACTTGGGCAGCGATCCGGTTGGATGCTGACAGCCCATGTGACTCTGGCGACCATCTTGGGTCAACAGTGAACTTTCGCAGTTCCTCTGGCTTGGAACTCCAGGATAAAGAACCTTAAACTTCAGGGAACCAAAACCCAGATCACACCAGGCAATGTAGTCTTTGGAAGCAGGGAGACTTAGTGGGTCCCTTAAGAGGATTAAAGCCTTGTACAGCTATTGAGCATAACGAATACCGAATGCAGAGGCGGCAGGGATGACCAGTTGAGTGTAGCTGTAGGAACCTGGAATCAGACTGTGTGATTACAATGAGGTTTATTAATGCATACAACACCTTTCCAACACCAACAGACCATAAGAAAAGCAAGAGTGAAAAATGAGCATGACAGTAAAGCAAAACAAAGCCAACAACCAAACTATATACACCAAACACTTGTATACAAGTGTAGGTTAGTTCAGAGTCCTAGACCTAGTACCTTGGCGTGGGGGGACAAGTTGATAGTTGAGCCGTTGATATTGACAGAGAAATCAGGGGAAGTGCCACCTGAGGGAGGAAATATCATGAGCTCGGTTTTGGATAGGTTGAGTTTGAGGAAGTGATGTGACATCCAGGCTGATATGTCTGCTAGTAAGTTGGTGATGCGTGAGGAGACAGATGGAGAGAGCTGGGGGGTGGAGAGATATATTTGGGTGTCATCAGCGTAGAGATAATATTTAAAGCTATGGGAGGCAATCAACTGACCCAGGGAGGAGGTGTAGATTGAGAAAAGGAGAGGTCCATGAACAGAACCTTGGGGGACCCCGACAGAGAAAGGAAGAGGAGAGGAGGAAGTATAGTTGTAAGTGACACTGAAGGAGCGGTGGGATAGGTAGGATGAGAACCAGCGAAGTGTACAGTCCTGGAGACCAAAGGAGTAGAGTTTATTGTGGAGGAGGGGGTGGTCCACTGTGTCAAAGGCAGCAGAGAGATCCAGGAGAAGTAGTACAGAATAGCGTCCGCTGGTTTTAGCCATTAGTAGGTCATTTGAGAGTTTAAGGAGAGCAGTTTCCATGGAGTGTTGAGGGTAAAATCGGACTGAAGGGGATCAAGAAGTTTATTCGTGGTCAGATGGTCGCTCAGTCGGTTGTAGACCAGTCTTTCAAGAAGTTTGGAGGAGAAGGCGAGTAAGGAGATGGGAGGTAGATACTACTAAAATCTTGTTCTCCAAGGTACCGAAACCCCATGGGGATCCAGCCAACATAGTTTGTGAGAGCAGGGAGACTGATGCCGCGTACACACGATCGGAATTCTCGTCGGAAAAGCCTTGCATGGTTTTTCCGACGGAATTCCGCTCAAGCTTGTGTTGCCTACACACAGTCACACCAAATTCCGACCATCAAGAATGCGGTGACGTACAACACTACAACGAGCCGTGAAAATGAAGTTCAATGCTTCTGAGCAAGAGTCATTTTACGCGTTGGAATTGCCACAGACGATCGGAATTTGCGATAGAAACTTTTTCCGTCTGAAAAATTGAGAACATGCTCTCAATCTTTTGATGGCCGAAATTCCGCCAGCAAAATTCCGATGGAGCCTACACACGGTCGCATTTTCCGTCGAAAAGCTCTCATCGGTCCTTTGCTGGCCGAAATTCCAACCACGTGTACGCAGCATTAGTGGGTCTTTGAACAGGATTACAACTTAATCCAGCTATTGAGGCCAACAACATGTTTGGGGCATCCTGATTCATTCATCGAAGCCTTATCGCTATGTGGGCTTGAGACATTCATAATATAAGCTTCTATAGACATGTGCACTGCCAAAAAATTTGTTCATTTTAGTTTTCGTTTCATTCGTTTTTTTTATTTTTTTCGTTTTTTGGGTCATTCGTTATGATCGCAATTCGTACATTCGTACATTCATGAATGCGTACATTCGTAAATTCGTACATTCGTAAATGAGAAAATTCTTATTCGTAAATTCGTACATTCGTAATTTAGAAATTTCGTAAATTTGGAAATGAGAAAATCCGAAAATCCGAAAATCTGAAAAAGTAACTATTAAATTACCTATAGGTATTGTAATTTCCTTTCAAATTTGAAAGTTAGTGAACGTAACAAATACAAATTTATCCAAAGTTACGTCTTATCCGAAATAACGAATGCCGCATGTAAACAAATGGAAGGGAACTAATTAATAACAAATAATAATAATAAAAGTTTTTATTATTATTATTGTTATTTATTATTATTAATTCATTCCATTCCATTCGTTTAGATACGGCATTCGTTATTTCGGATAATTCGTAACTTGGGATAAATTTGTATTTGTTACATTCACTTTCAAATTTGAAAGGAAATTACAATACCTATAATTTAATAGTTACGTTATTATTAGGTAATTATTATTTCATATTTCCGAATGTGCAAATGTACGAATTTACGAATGTGATAATGTACGAATTTACGAATGTACAAATTTACACATTTTTTAATATTCAAATTTACGAATATTCTGAAAAATGTGTTAAACGGGTTTTCGTTAATTCAGATATTTCCGAATTAACGAATTTGTCGAAATTCGTTAAAAAACGAATTCGAAACGAATTGCACATGTCCACTAGTTATAAAAATATCCATTCTTGCCACCAATAACTGTGGTACCATGGTGCACTTTGACTTCAAAAGTTTCTTTAGACTACATGAAGGTGCCCCCAGTGATGTAAGTAACTCAGTTAAAATAAACGGAGTTACTTAACGCAGTTACTTTAGAGGGTAACGAGTAATCTAACTGATTACTCTTCCCCTCATGGTAACTCAGTCCCCATTACTTGGGCGGCGTTACCCCAATTACATCTACTGCCCGGGAGGCCCGCCGTGGCCGCTCTGCCTGGCCGTTCGTTCCGCCGCGGGGAGGGGGGCTTTCACCCGCTGAGCTGAGAAGAGGCTTAGACTCAGAGAGACTGTCTGGATCGCCCCCACCCCACCCCGCCTATCCAGGGAGCGAGAATGTAGGGAGGCGGGGCAGACACTGAAAAATGTAGTCAGCTGACCAGCTGACACCTATTGAGTGAAGGGGAGGGTCTCTCTCTCTCCCCATGAGGAAAGGCATCCCTGGAGGCATTCAAGTAAGTGACTGTCTGACGATTCGAATTGCAGTGCAATCGATCCATCTCAAGTCCTCCACCACCTCTGCTTCTTACTGATCCCATCCCTACCCACCCACCATCACTTCTACAACAGAGGTGATGGGGGGGATAGGGTAGGGATGAGAATGAGATCAGTGTTGGTGGTGGATGGGATCAGTAAGAGGCAGAGGTGGTGGTGGGAGAGGATGGCACCACCACCGCTGCCACCTCCCCAAGTACCATCGCTGCCTGCCACCCCCTTAAGTACACCACCACTGCCACCCCCCCAATTACCACCACTGCCACCCCTCAAGTACCACCGCTGCCACCCCCCCAATTACCACCGCTGCCACCCCTGTCACAGTTACTTTGCTGAGTAACTAATTACTTTTCCAATGTAGTAACCAAGTTACTAATGCAATTACTTTTTGTGAGAAGTAATTTGTAACTTAACTAATTACTTTTTTAAAGTAGGATCACCAACACTGGGTGCCCCTACCATGAAAAACCCAGTTCATTGTGTTTGCCTCACAAACCAAAACGACATTGTCCTCTCCTTTTATGATGGGTAGATTTTATCAACCCCTATGACCAGTTTGTTCTGTATCTTCCTTTAACAGGTTCACTTCAACCTGAAAACACTTACAGTGGTGTGAAAAAGTGTTTGCCCCCTTCCTCATTTCCTGTTCCTTTGCATGTTTGTCACACTTAAGTGTTTCGGAACATCAAACCAATTTAAACAATAGTCAAGGACAACACAAGTAAACACAAAATGCAATTTGTAAATGAAGGTGTTTATTATTTAAGGTGAAAAAAAATCCAAACCATCATGGCCCTGTGTGAAAAAGTGATTGCCCCCTAAACCTAATAACTGGTTGGGCCACCCTTAGCAGCAACAACTGCAACCAAGCGTTTGCGATAACGTGCAATGAGGCTTTTACAGCGTCCTGGAGGAATTTTGGCCCACTCATCTTTGCAGAATTGTCCTAATTCAGTTACATTAGAGGGTTTTCGAGCATGAACGGCCTTTTTAAGGTCATACCACAACATCTCAATAGGATTCAGGTCAGGACTTTGGCTAGGCCACTCCAAAGTCTTCATTTTGTTTTTCTTCAGCCATTCGGTGGTGGACTTGCTGGTGTGTTTAGGATCATTGTCCTGCTGCAGAACCCAAGTTCGTTTCAGCTTGAGTACACGAACAGATGGTCGGACATTCTCCTTCAGGATCTCTTGGTAGACAGCAGAATTCATAGTTCCTTTTATCACGGCAAGTCTTACAGGTCCTGAAGCAGCAAAACAGCCCCAGACCATCACACTACCACCACCATATTTTACTGTTGGTATAATGTTCTTTTTCTGAAATGCAGTGTTCCTTCTACGCCAGATATACTTGGACACACACCTTCCAAAGAGTTCAACTTTTGTCTCATCGGTCCACAGAATGTTGTCCCAAAAGTCTTGGGGATCATCAAGATGTGTTGTGGAGAAATTGAGACGAGCTTTGATGTTCTTTTTGCTCAGCAGTGGTTTTCTCCTTGGAACTCTGCCATGCAGGCCATTTTTGCCCAGTCTTTTCCTGATGGTGGAGGCATGAACGCTGACCTTAACTGAGGCAAGTGAGGCCTGCAGTTCCTTGGACGTTGTTGTGGGGTCTTTTGTGACCTCTTGGATGAGTCGTCGCTGCGCTCTTGGGGTAATTTTGGGCGGCCGGCCACTCCTGGGAAGGTTCACCACTGTTCCATGTCTTCGCCATTTGTGGATAATGGCCCTCACTGTGGTTCACTGGATTCCCAAAGCTTTGGAAATGGCTTTATAACCCTTTCCAGACTGATAGATCTCAATTACTTTCTTTCTCAATTGTTCCTGAATTTCTTTGGGTCTCGGCATGATGTGTAGCTTTTAAGGATCTTCTGGTGGACCTTACTGTGTCAAGCAGCTCCTATTTAAGTGATGCCTTGATTGTGAACAGGTGTGGCAATAATCAGGCCTGGGTGTGGCTAGAGAAATTGAACTCAGGTGTGGACAACCACAGTTATAGTATGTTTTAACAAGGGGGGCAATCACTTTTTCACACAGGGCCATGATGGTTTGGATTTTTTTTCACCTTTAATAATAAACACCTTCATTTACAAATTGCATTTTGTGTTTACTTGTGTTGTCCTTGACTATTGTTTAAATTGGTTTGATGTTCCGAAACACTTAAGTGTGACAAACATGCAAAGGAACAGGAAATGAGGAAGGGGGCAAACACTTTTTCACACCACTGTATATTTTGATGAACTAACCCCATGGCTCTCTCAATGTTGATGTTCCCCAAACTATGTGCCACTTCGTCATCCTACAGGAAGCTTTGACACCGGCCAAGCCTCAGATGGTAGAAAGTCACTGCGTGCAGAGCACCAAGTTCCCGCAGAGCCTTGTTAATAAGCTAAACGGGAGTTAAGTATGAAAGATTTTCCACCTGGGTGCATTTTATGTGCCTTTAAAGTTTTACTATTGAAAATGTGTTCTTAGGATTTGGAAAATATATCGTTTGTCAAGCCTGGCCTCTTTTATAGAGCACTGGCACCCTCGCCCACTGCCTGTCAATGCGGAGAAGAATAATATCGTTAATAGCGCCCGAAAGAATCTCGCCGCCTCCAATAACGTAGCGGGGGCCCGTATTTTTACACCTGTTCCGCAAAAAAAAAAGTGAGACTTTGATAAATGGATCGTTGCTGCTAGTGCTGCCGGGCCGGCAAGCAGAAAAAAAAACTCAATTTGTTTCACTTGGCCGGCACGCTCGGCCTCTCTCCTTGTAACAAAAATATATAATTTGGGGCCCCAGCAGGCCGTCCTTGTTCCTTTCTTGTCAAACACACGCAGGTATGTTTAATCAGCGCGCTCAGATGGAGCTGCACAAAGTCGGCCCTGTGCGGAGAGTTCAATTTCCTGTTGTGTCTTAATCTGTAATTAAAGCATGCCATGGAATGAGATGCCAACAGGATGTCCCCTCCTTTACCCTCCAGATGTTTCACAGAATCAGCAAACCGGCCAGGGCAGTAATAATTCAGCCATAAATCATGCTGTGTTTTTATGCATAATTTGGGTGTTTGTGCTGCTCCCCACAGGATGTG
Organism: Lithobates sylvaticus; assembly: GCA_028564925.1. Lineage (NCBI taxonomy): Eukaryota > Metazoa > Chordata > Amphibia > Anura > Ranidae > Lithobates > Lithobates sylvaticus. Next base: position 765,389,458 of record CM053026.1, on the reverse strand, counting down.
GCAGTGCACCCAGGGTGGGGCAAGAATGGTCCCTCTATGGGCAAAAGAATGAGCCACACTGAGCCGACTGTGAAGATGGTTGTGTCCAACTCCAGGCAGCCTCAAAGGTGCCCCTGTTAGGATCCGTTCATGCCAAAGCCGCCGTCAAGGTCACCTTCAATGGTCAGTTTTTCATTTTAATTTCCAACTATTTTTTTTTCTGCGGATGAATACAAGAATATTTAAATATTTCCCACCACCTATTCACAAGCTTATAAGTTGATATGATCAACATTGAACCCTAGTTTGCTGCAGTCCAAGCCCATCTCTTTAAGGTATATTTGCCATATCAGCAATCTGGCACAACTCCTTGGCCTTAGCCAATTGTTTCCTCAAGCAGATGTTGCACCGCCAACTGCCTTCTGAAAAAGGAAGGGTTTTAAAAGACAAGTAGGTATGACCTATATTAAATCCTAGTTTGCTGCAGTCCAGGCTCATGCCTTTAAGGTGTGCTTTCAATATCAGCAATCTGGCACAACTTCATGGCCTTGGCCATTGGTTTCCTTAAGTAGACGGTATCACCGCAAACTGCCTTGCAAAAAAAGGAAGGGTTGTAAAAGACAAGAAGATATGACCCATATTGAACTTTAGTGTGTTGCAGTCCAAGTCCATCGACTTAAGGTATACTTGCCATATCTGCAATCTGGCGCAACTCCTTGGCCTTAGCCATTGGTTTCTTCGAGCAGACAGTAGCACCGCCAATTGCCTTGCAAAAAAGGAAGGGCTGAAAAAGATAAGTAGATATGACCCATATTGAACCCTAGGTTGCTGCAGTCTAATGCCGCATACACACGATCAGAAATTCCGCCAGCAAGACCGATGTGAGCTTTTGGTCGGAAAATGCGACCGTGTGTAGGCTCCATTGAACTTTTGCTGGCGGAATTTTGGCCAGCAAAAGATTGAGAGCATTCTCAATTTTTCAGACGGAAAAAGTTTCTATCTGAAATTTCGATCGTCTGTGGCAATTCGGACGCGCAAAATTCCGACGCATGCTCGGAAACAATTTGACGCACGCTCGGAAGCATTAAACTTCATTTTCGCTGCTCATCGTAGTGTTGTACGTCACTGCATTCTTGACGGTCGGAATTTGGTGTGACCGTGTGTAGGCAACACAAGCTTGAGTGGAATTCCGTCGGAAAAAACATCCAAGGCTTTTCCGAGGAGAATTCCGATCGTGTGTACGCGGCATAAGCCTGCCATATCAGCGATCTGGCACAACTCCTTGGCCTTAGCCATTGGTTTCTTTGAGCAGACAGTAGCACCGCCAATCGCCTTGCAAAAAAGGAAGGGCTGAAAAAGATAAGTAGATATGACCCATATTGAACCCTAGGTTGCTGCAGTCTAAGCCCATCTTGTTAGGGTAAACTTGCCATATCAGCAATCTGGCACAACTCCTTGGCCTTGACCATTGGTTTCCTCAAGCAGATGGTATCACAGATAACTGCCTTGCAAAAAAGAAAGGGTTGTAAAAGACAAGTAGATATGACCCATATTAAACCCCAGTTTGGTGCAGTCCAAGCCCATCTCTTAAAGGTAAACTTGCCATATCAGCAATCTGGCACAACTCCTTGGTCTTAGCCATCATTGGTTTCCTCGAGCAGGAGATAGCACCATCAACCGCCTTGCAAAAAATACAAGTTGTAAAAGACAAATATTGAACCGCCGTTTGCTGCAGTCCAAGCCCACCTCTTTCAGGTAAACTTGGCATATCAGCAATCTGGCACAACTCCTTAGCCATTGGTTTCCTCGAGCAGATGGTATCACAGATAACTACCTTGCAAAAAAGAAAGGTTTGTAAAAGACAAGAATATATGACCCATATTAAACCCTAGTTTGCTGCAGTCTAAGCCCATCTTGTTAGGGTAACCTCACCTTGCCATACCAGGGATCTGGCACAACTCCTTGGCCTTCAACATTGGTTTCCTCAAGCAGATGGTATCACCGCTAACTGCCTTGCAAAAAAGAAAGGGTTGTAAAAGACAAGTAGATATGACCCATACTAAACCCCAGTTTGGTGCAGTCCAAGCCCATCTCTTAAAGGTAAACTTGCCATATCAGCAATCTGGCACAACGCCTTGGTCTTGGCTATCATTGGTTTCCTCAGGCAGGAGATAGCACCATCAACCGCCTTGCAAAGAAGATAAGTTGTAAAAGACAAATGGATATGCCCCATATTGAACCCGAGTTTGCTGCAGTCTAAGCCCATCTCGTTAGGGTAAACTTGCCATATCAGCAATCTGGCACAACTCCTTGGCCTTGACCATTGGTTTCCTCGAGCAGATGGTATCACAGCTAACTGCCTTGCAAAAAAGAAAGGGTTGTAAAAGACAAGTAGATATGACCCATATTAAACCCCAGTTTGCTGCAGTCCAAGCCCACCTCTTAAAGGTAAACTTGCCATATCAGCAATCTGGCACAACTCCTTGGTCTTAGCCATCATTGGTTTCCTCAAGCAGGAGATAGCACCATCAACCGCCTTGCAAAATAGATACGTTGTAAAAGACAAATATTGAACCCTATTTTGCTGCAGTCCAAGCCTATCTCTTTAAGGTAAACTTGGCATATCAGCAATCTGGCACAACTCCTTGGTCTTAGCCATCATTGGTTTCCTCGAGCAAGAGATAGCACCATCGACCGCCTTGCAAAAAAGATAAGTTGTAAAAGACAAATATTGAACCGTAGTTTGGTGCAGTCCAAGCCCATCTCTTTAATGTAAACTTGGCATATCAGCAATCTGGCACAACTCCTTAGCCATTGGTTTCCTCGAGCAGATGGTATCACAGCTAACTACCTTGCAAAAAAGAAAGGTTTGTAAAAGACAAGAATATATGACCCATATTAAACCCTAGTTTGCTGCAGTCTAAGCCCATCTCGTTAGGGTAACCTAACCTTGCCATATCAGGGATCTGGCACAACTCCTTGGCCTTCAACATTGGTTTCCTCAAGCATATGGTATCACCGCTAACTGCCTTGCAAAAAAGAAAGGGTTGTAAAAGACAAGTAGATATGACCCATATTAAACCCCAGTTTGGTGCAGTCCAAGCCCATCTCTTAAAGGTAAACTTGCCATATCAGCAATCTGGCACAACGCCTTGGTCTTAGCCATCATTGGTTTCCTCAGGCAGGAGATAGCACCATCAACCGCCTTGCAAAGAAGATAAGTTGTAAAAGACAAATGGATATGCCCCATATTGAACCCGAGTTTGCTGCAGTCTAAGCCCATCTCGTTAGGGTAAACTTGCCATATCAGCAATCTGGCACAACTCCTTGGCCTTGACCATTGGTTTCCTCGAGCAGATGGTATCACCGCTAACTGCCTTGCAAAAAAAGAAAGGGTTGTAAAAGACAAGAAGATATGACCCATATTAAACCCTAGTTTGCTGCAGTCTAAGCCCATCTCGTTAGGGTAACCTAAACTTGCCATATCAGGGATGTGGCACAACTCCTTGGCCTTCAACATTGGTTTCCTCGAGCAGATAGTATCACCGCTAACTGCCTTGCAAAAAAGAAAGGGTTGTAAAAGACAAGTAGATATTTGGTGTGACCATGTGTAGGCAACACAAGCTTGAGTGGAATTCCATCGGAAAAAACATCCAGGGCTTTTCCGAGGAGAATTCCGATCGTGTGTACGCGGCATAAGCCCATCTCGTTAGGGTAAACCTGCCATATCAGCGATCTGGCACAACTCCTTGGCCTTAGCCATTGGTTTCTTTGAGCAGACAGTAGCACCGCCAATCGCCTTGCAAAAAAGGAAGGGCTGAAAAAGATAAGTAGATATGACCCATATTGAACCCTAGGTTGCTGCAGTCTAAGCCCATCTCGTTAGGGTAAACTTGCCATATCAGGGATCTGGCACAACTCCTTGGCCTTCAACACTGGTTTCCTCAAGCAGATGGTATCACCGCTAACTGCCTTGCAAAAAAGAAAGGGTTGTAAAAGAGAAGTAGATATGACCCATATTAAACCCCAGTTTGGTGCAGTCCAAGCCCATCTTTTAAAGGTAAACTTGCCATATCAGCAATCTGGCACAACTCCTTGGCCATTGGTTTCCTCGAGCAGACGGTAGCACTGCCAACCACCTTGTGAAAAAGGAAGTGTTGTAAAAGACAAGTAGATATGACCCATATTGAATCCTAGCTTTCTTCAGTTCAAACCCATCTCTTAAAGGTAGACTTGCCATATCAGCAATCTGACACAACTTCTTGGCCTTGACCATTGGTTTCTTTGAGCAGACGGTATCACCGCTAACTGCACTGCAAAAATAGAAGGGGTTGTAAAAGATATGTAGAGTTCACCCATATCGAGCCCTAATTTGCCGCTGTCCAAGTCCATCCCTTTAGGGTATACTTGCCATATCAGCAATATGGCACAACATTGGCCTTGGCCATTGGTTTCCTCGAGCAGACGGTATCACCGCCAACTGCCATGCAAAAAAGGTACAGTTGCAACAAAACAAGAGAGTAATCGCATGGGGGTGGAAACACAAAGGCTGACTTGGCTTATCCTACCACGAATAGCATTTTTGCAGCGTGCATTTGAGGTTTGCTACACCAATACGGCAAACAATGGTGCAGCCCCAACAAAATTAGCCATATCTTGTGTGATATCTTCTATGATCGTGAGTGCCACCTAGTGGCCATAATGGCCTTTTTCCTGATTGATTACCTCTTTTACGCTATAAACAAAAATAGAGCGACAATTTTGAAAAAAATGCAATATTTTTTACTTTTTGCTATAATAAATATCCCCAAAAAATATATAAAAAAATTATTTTTTCCCTCAGTTTAGGCCGATACGTATTCTTCTACATATTTTTGGTAAAAAAAATCGCAATTAGCGATTATTGATTGGTTTGCGCAAAAGTTATAGCGTTTACAAAATTGGGGATAGTTTTATAGCACTTTTATTAATATTTTTTTTTTTTTACTAGTAATGGCGGCGATCAGCGATTTTTATTGTGACTGCGACATTATGGCGGACACATCGGACATTTTTGACACATTTTTGGGACCATTGTCATTTATACAGAAATCAATGCTATTTAAATGCACTGATTCCTGTGTAAATGACACTGGCAGTGAAGGAGTTAACCACTAGGGGGCAGGGAGGCGGTTAAGTGTGTGTGTTTATTTTTTTTTTACTGTAGGGGGCGTCTGGCGTCACTGATCGTCTTTCCCTATGACAGGGAATAGCCGATCAGTGTCAGTCGCGCTAGGAAGCACGGGGAGAGGTTTGTTTACACAGACCTCTCCTCGTTCTTCAGCTCTGTGACCTGATCGCAGGACACCAGCGGCGATCGGGTCCGCTGGTCCCGCGGCCGCGGTCACGGAGCTCAGGACCGGGTCGCGAGTGCGCCACCGGCAGCGCGCGGCCGACCCACGGCTGGGCTCTTAAAGGGCCACGTACAGGTACTTGGTTGTGCCCAGCCGTGCCATTCTGCCGACGTATATCGGCGTGAGGCGGTCCTTAAGCGGTTAATGACCAGGTTAATGACCAGGCCATTGTTTGCGATTCGCGCAGTGTGTCGCTTTAACTGACAATTGCACGGTCGTGCGATGCTGTACCCAAACATAATTGATGTCCCCCCCCCCCCACAAATAGAGCTTTCTTTTGGTAGTATTTGCTCATTTTTTTTTTTTTGCGCTATAAATAAAAAAAAATAAAAAAATATGTATTCTTCTACATATTTTTGCTGGAACTCCCAATTACAATCTCATCATTTATCCTAATTGCACTCATTGACTCTTTTGGACTTTGGTGAGTTACCGACGCCTCGTTCTAAGGTAAGTATTTCATAATGAGCTAGTATGCAGTGCATACTAGCCCATTATGCCTTTTCCCTTACATTTATGTATATAAAAAAAAAAAAAAAAAAGTATCAGCGGGTTTACTCCCGCTTTGATGAAAAGGTGAAGCTTTGCTGAAAAAAAAGTGCTGTTTCTATATATTGTGATTAGGGATGCACTGATACCATTTTTTTTACAATGAGTATGAATACCGATACTTTTTTTTTTAGTACTCACCGATACCAATTACCGATACCTACCGCAACGTTTTGTTTCCACTTCCACGCTCTCAGCAATGGTACAAAGCATTGGAAAGTTATTTACAAATTAAATAAATAGATTTTTGTTTTTAATTTTGCTCTTTTTCAATGAGAAATGTGTAAATATATGTTAATATATTAGGGCTGTTACTGATTAAAATGTTCGTGTTCGATTAATCGTTTTTTTTTTAAATTGATTAATCAACTAATTTCGATTAATTATAACGCACATACAGATCCAACTACTTTTAGCTGATCTCCTTGCATTGCAACTCTGCATTAGTCAGTGGTAAATGTGGTATACACTATATACTGTACAATCACCTGACACTAGTTTAGTTTCCACAATCCATGACTTAACTTCACAGTTCACACAAATCCGTTTTAAATTTAAACTGTAGCACTGACGTAAGTCATTTTTTGTCCACAGTAGCGTGGCAATCCCTCCACCTCCGGTCTAACTAATCACTCTCACCTTATGGCATGGAGCCCTGTGCAAACAGGTGGTCATGCAAGCGGGTATCAAAAGGGTTAACACGGACCATAAACTTCTCTCACGTCTCCTTCGACTTCGATCATCTCCACGATCTCAGCAAGGACGCAGGTCATGGGTAGAAGGAAAAGATCTAAGTGCTCACCACTTAAGTATAAGATTTAATTTTTGTGTTCAAACACAAACTACTCACATAAAGATGATAAAAACACAGCACGTAAAGCCAACAATCATGTTAGTTCCGTAGGGCAGCAGCGGGTGACGTTGCGCGTTACATTCAATCACCGGACTCCTCCCCCCTTACCTTCGTTAGCAGACGGAGGCACTTGGGGAAGGGGGAAGTCCGGTGACGTCAACGTCCGTGATGTCACCGGAACTCCCTGAAGACCCGGAAGCCGACGGAGAGGTGAGTACCGATCAAAAGAATTTTGATCGGTCAAAAAAATTAATGTTTAATCGAGGAATTAATTTTAATTTCCACAGCCCTATAATATATATATATGCAAAAATATTCACTAACAAAGCAAACAAAAAAAAAAAGTTTTTATTGTTTATCGTTTATAAAGAAGACGTGAACAAAAAAAAAAAGAAAGCAGAAAAATAACAATTAAATGGAGGAGAATAGGGAGTTAACTAAGGCTGATTAGAGTAAATTAAGGATTAATAAGGGGTTAAACAGTGGAACATTTGTTAATCTGCAGATGAAGAAACAGAAAGATACAAAAAAGAAACAATGTTTCTTTTTATTTTAGTGTTTCAGCTGCTGAGCAATGTTGTTAATAAACATTGCCGGCTGTTTTTTTTTTTGTTTTCACGGCTCCAATTACCAGATTTCTTTAACACTTTAGCTGTCAACAGGGGAGACCCACTGACAGTTCAAAAAACCAGAGCCTGAAAGTATCGTTTTCTGGTATCGGCAGGGGCGGACTGACCATTCGGCCACTCGGGCACTTCCCGAGGGCCCCGGGCCACTAGGGGGCCCCATCAGGGTTGCCAGCCTCAGTAAAACCAGGGACAGTATGTAAAAATCTGTGTTTTTTTTTACATCTGTCTCTGAAATGTCTCTTACCGACATCCTTTTGGTCTAAAAATCCAGAGATTATAGCTGTCCCACCTCTCCAGTACCTTCTCAGCCAATAGAAACATGTCTGTGTGTACTGTGTGATTGTATACTGTGTGTGTGTGTGTATACTGTGTGGCCCCATAATCTCTGATTGTCTGGGGGCCCCATAATCTCCTATTGCCCGGGGGGCCCCATGAGTTGTCAGTCCGCCCTTGGGTATCGGTGCATTTGCACGAGTACCGATACTTGTGCAAATACTCGGTATCGGCACCGATACCAGTATCGGTGCCACCCTAATTGTGACGTCAGAATTTTATCAATGAAGATTTGCAATGTGGTTGAAAGGTCCAGTTTAAGGGGTATATTTCTATTACTACGTTGCCCCTGTTGATGACCACTAGGTCAAAACTTTTCACATTGCCCTTTACTGTTTTTAGCTTGTATCTTTATAACTGGACTATTTTTAATTTGCTCCTTTATTGTGAGACTTTTTATTCCAATAAAACGATATTGGTTAATTTGCACCATATGGAGCATTTTTTTCCTGTTTCTCACACTATGTCCCACTACTTGTGATCTCGGATGAGCCGGAAGTACAGTTTCCTGCTGTGTACCACCCATCTAGATGATATATTGTGCGTTTACTGGATGATCCATCGTGTGTCCACTCCTGGAAGTTTTGGTGATACCCTAAGGCTGCGTGTCCATATCCACAAGGCGTATCCATAGGACCCGCAACCACCTTCCAACATCCAAAGGGAGAAAAACACACAAGCGCTGTTGACTCACTGCCGTACGGTATGTGCGTCCATCTCATCCGGTAAGAAGTAGACATGTGCACAATAGAAAAATGTGTTTATTTTCATTTCGTTTCTCTTGTTTCCGTTGATTCGTAACGATTCGTAATTTCGTAAGTCGTCGGTGTTCGTATTCGTAGCGATTCGTATTTTCGTAAGAGTTATTTTTTCGTTGATTCGTTTTTCCGTTAGTTTAATTTTCGTTTATTCTAAATTCGGACGCATTCGTATTTTCGTAGATTTAGTTACATTCGTACTTTCGTTAGATTGATTTTATTCGTACTTTCGTAACATTGTTTTCGTAGATTCGTAATCGGAGCATAATTCATAATGTTATGTAATGTGTATGCTATTATTACATTGTAAGAGACACGGAAAATTAGGAATCGAAAAAAAAAGTTACGAATGTACGAATTTTTTTGTTCAATCCATTCGAAGCACGTTAAGCAGCGCCATTGTAAGAGACACGGAAAATTACGAATCGGAAAAAAAAAAGCTACGAATGTACGAATTTTTTTGTTCAATACATTCGAAGCACGTTAAGCAGCGCCATTGTAAGAGACACGAAAAATTACGAATCGAAAAAAAAATATAAAAAAAAAGTTAGGAATGTACAAATTTTTTCGTTCAATCCATTCGAAGCACGTTAAGCAGCGCCATTGTAAGGGACACGGAAAATTACCAATTCAACAAAAAAAAAAAGTTACGAATGTACGAATTTTTTCGTTCATTTTGATTTTCGTTGTTCCTGTTTTCGTTTTTCGGATTTTCTTCTTTCGTAGTTTTGTTGTTTCTAATTTGGTTATTTCGGATTTTCGTTGTTTTTCGTATTCGTTTGATTCGAACATTCGTTAAAATTTTTAGCGAATCGTTCGTTCATTCGTACGATAATGAATGAACGAATATAACGAATTTTAACGAAAAAAAAAAAAAAACGGAACGAATTGCACATGTCTAGTAAGAAGTACCTTATCAAGATTTAGTTACATTCGTACTTTGTAAGATTGATTTATTCGTACTTTCCTAACATTGTTTTCGTAGATTCGTAATCGGAGCACAATTCATAATGTTATGTAATGTGTATGCTATTATTACATTTTAAGAGACACGAAAAATTACGAATCGAAAAAAATAAAAAAAAAAAGTTACGAATGTACGAATTTTTACGTTCAATCCATTCGAAGCACGTTAAGCAGCGCCATTGTAAGAGACACGGAAAATTACGAATCGCAAAAAAAAAAAAAAAGTTACGAATGTACAAATTTTTTCGTTCAATCCATTCGAAGCACGTTAAGCAGCGCCATTGTAAGGGACACGGAAAATTGCGAATCGGAAAAAAATAAAAAAAAAGTTACGAATGTACGAATTTTTTCGTTCAATCCATTCGAAGCACGTTAAGCAGCGCCATTGTAAGAGACACGGAAAATTACGAAAAAAAAAAAAAAAAAAGTTACGAATGTATGAATTTTTTCGTTCAATCCATTCGAAGCACGTTAAGCAGCGCCATTGTAAGAGACACGGAAAATTACGAAAAAAAAAAAAAAAGTTACGAATGTACGAATTTTTTCGTTCAATCCATTCGAAGCACGTTAAGCAGCGCCATTGTAAGGGACACGGAAAATTACCAATTCAACAAAAAAAAAAGTTACGAATGTACGAATTTTTTCGTTCATTTTGATTGTCGTTGTTCCTGTTTTCGTTTTTCGGATTTTCTTCTTTCGTAGTTTTGTTGTTTCTAATTTGGTTATTTCGGATTTTCGTTGTTTTTCGGATTCGTTCGATTCGAACGATTCGTTATTCGTTAAAAATTTTAGCGAATCGTTCGTTCATTCGTACGATAACGAATGAACGAATATAACGAATTTTAAGGAAAAACAAAAAAAAAATAAACGAATTGCACATGTCTAGTAAGAAGTACCTTATCAAGTATCAATATTTCCCTTGGATCGCATTCATATATTTTGGTGTATGCAGTACCTCTACAATACCAGTTTCACCCACGTTTGGAAAAAGAAATTTCCATCCATCTACCTCAATAGTTCATCATGAATAAGAGAGACTTTTTCATCACTAGTGTTATCACTATTTATTATATTTTAGCACTGTTGCACATATTTCTTTTTGTACTTTTATATTTTTTACATTTATATATTTATATTTTTACTGCATTTTTGCACAATTTTCAGTGTTTTAGTGCTTCACATATTGTTTCCGTGTATTTCTATTAAAAAAAAAAAAAAAAAAACTGTAGAGCTACTTATCTTGTGAAACTAAATATACATTTTTGTTCTGTGTAAATGGGGGGCAAAAAATGAGTGTCACTAAGCTATATTTGCCCCAGTTTGAATGTTATTCTGAATACAGAATATGAGGCGAATCCAGAACATACTGTATTATGGCCACTAGATGGAGCTGGAGATCATAGTAAATAAGTATTCCTTTTTTTTTTATGATCATTAGCACCATCTAGTGGCCATAAAGCGGTATGTTCCTGGTTCACTCCATTCTGTATGAATGAAATATATTCAACCTGGAGAAAAAATAGCCTATTGACATTAGCTTTTGCCCCATTCACAAGGAACAAATGTACAAGCCGTTTTAGGGGGTGAATAGTTCTGCGATTCTTTTTTAAATACACCCTTCCTAAGGGAAAGTGTTTCATATTTATGAAAAATTTTGATTTTTTTTTTTTTTTCGGAGGCTGTAGAGCAGGGGTCTCAAACTGGCGACCCTCCAGCTGTTGCAAAACTACAAGTCCCATCGTGCCTCTGCATTTGGGAGTCATGCTTGTAACTGTCAGCCTTGCAATGCCTCATTGGGGCTTGTAGTTCTGCAACAGCTGGAGGGCCGCCAGCTTGAGACCCCCTGCTGTAGAGACACCCTAGACTCCTCTGGCATGTGAAGGGTTAAGCGAAAGGCTCCAGCAGACGATTCCTCTTCATAAGGGCCCCTCTCATCTGTAATAAGTGTTTTTTTGGAGCTCTCTCGTGACTCACTGGCCCCGGCCAATATTAATGTTCCCATTCACTCCAGTTCTGTATTGAAGAAGAAGAAAAAAAAGAATAAAATAACGACATCTGGATGAGATTTGGCACATTTTACGGAAACGCACGGCCAGAAATTTTTATTGCCAGAGAAAAAACACCAAACCCGACATCGGCGGCTTCGGGGGACGAAAACAATGGAAAATGAAGCGGAATTGTTCCTTCTTGCTGATGGATTGATTGGGGGGGGGGGGGGGGGGGGAATTGCGTAACGCGGCGGCAAAAAAAAAAAAATAAATGATGTTTGTTCCAGAACTGACACAGAATAACGACAGAAAGAGGGAAAAATCCCAAAAATGTGATTATTACGTCTGGAATACAGAGTGGATGGTGGAAGGAGATGAGTGGGGCAATCATGGGGTCCTGGTTGGCGCTAGACATGTGCAATTCGTTTCGTTTTTTTTTTCGTTTTTCGTTATATTCGTTCATTCGTTATCGTACGAATGAACGAACGATTCGCTAAAAATTTTAACGAAAAACAACGAAAATTTGAAATAACCAAATTAGAAACAACGAAACTACGAAAGAAGAAAATCCGAAAGACGAAAACAGGAACAACGAAAATCAAAATGAACGAAAAAATTCGTACATTCGTAACTTATTTTTTTTTGTTGAATTGGTAATTTTCCGTGTCTCTTACAATGGCGCTGCTTAACGTGCTTCGAATGGATTGAACGAAAAAATTCGTACATTCGTAACTTTTTTTTTGGATTCGTAATTTTCCGTGTCTCTTACAATGTAATAATAGCATACACATTACATAACATGATGAATTATGCTCCGATTACGAATCTACGAAAACAATGTTAAGAAAGTACAAATAAATCAATCTAACGAAAGTACGAATGTAACTAAATCTACGAAAATAGGAATGCGTCCGAATTTCGAATAAACGAAAATTAAAGTAACGGAAAAAACGAATCAACGAAAAAAATAACTCTTACGAAAATACGAATCATTACAAATACGAACACCGGCGACTTACGAATTTACAAATCGTTACGAATCAGCGGAAACGAAAAAAACTAAACGAAAATAAACTAATTTTTTTGTTGTGCACATGTCTAGTTGGCGCTCTACATGATTAGTGGCGGTACGGGTTGGAGGTCGGCTTTATGGCTTAACCATGTCAAGACCAAGCCTTTGCTGGCACTTTTTAAATCAGTATTTTTCGCTAGAAAACAACGTATAACCCCCAAACATTATATATATATATATATATATTTTTAGAAGAGACCCTAGGGAATAAAATGGCGATCGTTGGTAGTTTTTTTACCTTTATGCGGTATTTGTGCAGCGGTTTTTCAAACGCAATTGTTTTGGAAAAAATACACTTTAACTCCTTCAGATCCAAGCTTTTCACCGAATGACGGCTACAGCGCGGATCGACTTTGCCGGGAGGCCGTCAATAGATGCCCTTTGCACGCTCCCCGCGCGCCCCCTGCAGGGCACGTGCGGCATGCGCTGTGATCACCGAGTTACAGAGACTCGGGTGATCACAGATCCCGGCCCCTTACCACGTGATCAGCTGTCAGCCAATGACAGCTGATCAGGTGATGTAAACAGAAGATCGGTAATCGTTTTTTTTTTTTTCTCCTCCAAGCTGATAGTGTGAGGAGAAAAAAAAAAGCCGATCACCGGCTTCAGTGTAAGGGACATCGGTCCCGAAGAGGAAGAGGTGAAGCCGCATCATCTGTGCCCACCAATACTGCCTTCCAGTGCGACCTGCCAGTGCCCACACAGTGCCACGAATCAGTGCTTATTTGCCAGCAGTCAGTGCCACCTATCAATGCCCACGAGTGCCACCTATCAATGTCCACCAGTGGTGCCAATCAGTGCCTCATCTGTGCCACCCAGCAGTGCTGCCTATCAGTGTCGCCGATCAGTGCCCATCACTACCACCTATCAGTGCCAGCTATCAGTGCCACCTATTAGTGCCCTTCAATGCCTATTAGTGCCCATCAGTGCTGCCTATTAGTGCCTATCAGTGACACCTATTAGTGCCCTTCAATTCCACCTATCAATGCCCTTCAGTGCTGCCCATCAGTGCTACCTATTAGTGCCACCCATCAGCGCCACCTCTCAGTGCCCACCAGTGCTACCTCATCAGTGCCCACCAGTGCCACATATTAGTGCCCATCAGTGCTTACCGGTGCCCATCAGTGCTTACCACATATTAGTGCCCATCAGTGCTGCCTATTAGTGCCTATCAGTGCCACCTATTAGTGCCCTTCAATTCCACCTATCAATGCCCTTCAGTGCTGCCCATCAGTGCTACCCATCAGTGCCACCCATCAGTGCCACCTCTCAGTGCCCACCAGTGCTACCTCATCTGTCCATAAAGAGGACCTGCCATTCTTATTTCTATTACGGGGGATGTTTACATTCCTTGTAATAGGAATAAAAGTGATAAAAGGGTCAGTGCAAAAATAAAACATAAAATATATAATAAAAAAATAAAGCACTCCATCCCTCCATAATCGCACGCAGGCGCGAACGCATACGTAAGTCGCGCACTAAATGGTATTCGCACCACACATGGGAGGTATCACCACGAACGTTAGAACGAGAGCAATAATTCTAGCATTGGATCTCATCTGTGACTCTAAACAGGTTTTAAGTGTCGCCTATGGAACTTTTTAAGTACCGTCGTTTATGGGCATTCCACAAGTGTGACATGTTTGGTATCTATTTACTCGGTGCCACCAGTGCCGCCTATTAGTGCCCATCAATGCCGCCTATTAATGCCCCTCAGTGCAGCCTCATCAGTGTACATCAATGAAGGAGAAAATTAACTGTTTGCAAAATGTATTAACAAAATATAAAACGGTTTTGTATTTTTAAATTTTTTTTTAAATTTCGGTCTTTTTTAATTTTTTTAACAAAAAATAAAAACGCAGAGGTGATCAAATACCACCAAAAGAAAGCTCTATTGGTGGGAAAAAAATGATAAAAATTTCAAGTGTTTTATGACCGCGCAATTGTCGTTCAAAGAGTGACAGCGCTAAAAGCTGAAAATTTGTCTGGGCAGGAGGGGGGTTTAGGTGCCCAGTAAGCAAGTGGTTAATGACTTAAAAAAAAAAAAAAGTACAATATCTAGCCCCATTTCTCGATAACTATGAAAGATGATGTTACGCCGAGTAAATAGATACCAAACATGTCACACTTGTGGAAAGGCGATAAACTTGAAAAGCTCCATAGGCGACACTTAAAACCTGTTTAGAGTCACAGATGAGGTCCAATGCTAGAATTATTGCTCTCGTTCTAACGTTCGTGGCGATACCTCCCATGTGTGGTGCGAATACCGTTTAGTGCGCGACTTACATATGCGTTCGCGCCTGCGTGCGATTATGGAGGGATGGGGTGCTTTATTTTTTTATTATATATTTTATGTTTTATTTTTGCACTGACCCTTTTATCACTTTTATTCCTATTACAAGGAGGACCTTGTAGGTCCTCTTTATGGAGAGATCTGGCATCAAAAAGACCTTAAATCTCTTTAAGAAAGAGGTCCATATCCCCTTCTGTGTCCTCTTTCAGCCAATCACAATCTGTCCAGCATACATATTGGCTCATCCAAAACAGCTGCCCCTAGGGTTGAAGACACTCCGTAG
Source organism: Lithobates sylvaticus (assembly GCA_028564925.1). Lineage (NCBI taxonomy): Eukaryota > Metazoa > Chordata > Amphibia > Anura > Ranidae > Lithobates > Lithobates sylvaticus. Next base: position 765,374,362 of record CM053026.1, on the reverse strand, counting down.
CCAAACAGTGTTTATGGTCTTCCCCTAAATGGTCACTGCAGCTCAGCTTTGAAGGCAATTCATTACCCTTCCTCACAGGTGAGAAGCAAAGCTTCCAAAGAGGGAAAAATGTTTATAACCACTGAAAACCTGGTTACCTTTGTTGGGAGGTCCAGAGGGACAATGGAGTAGATGACTGGGGAAGTTAAGGATTGGCTGCTAAAGTTGTGTTTTTTCTGTGTCATACTTCCATTGCTGGACAGTTTCTGCAGACGGATGCCCCCGAACATCACCAGCTGTGCACCGCCATAAGGGCCCCAACACAAGCCAGCAGGAATAACTATCCTAATGCCGCGTACACACGGTCGGAATTCTCCTCGGAAAAAGCTCTGATGGTTTTCCCGTCGGAATTTTACATGCACAACGCACAAGCACCACATTTTTTTGCTTACCCCGATCACCACGGATGAAACCAAAAATTTCATCAAGAGCCTCCGAGACAGCACATCGCCAAATGACATCATCCCCACAAAACTCTTGAAAGAATGCTCCGACATTCTGGCCCCCGCTATTACACACCTAGAAATCAGTCGTTCGAAGAAGGGTTGGTTCCTAATTCCCTCAAGCAAGGCATCGTCTAACCACTGCTAAAGAAACCCAACCTCGACCCCGAAGATCCGAACAATCGCAGACCGGTAACAAGCCTGCACACCATTTCCAAGATTATGGAGAAAGCAGTAGTACAACAGCTTCAACTTCACCTGGACACACACAAGCTCTTGGACCCGCTACAATCAGGTTTCCGACCAGGTCATGGCACAGAAACGGCACTGCTGAAAATATGGGATGACGCCCTAGAAGCAGCGGATGATGGAGAATCGTGTCTTCTGGTACTGCTGGATCTTAGTGCGGCGTTCGACACAGTGGACCACAACACTCTTCTCACCGACTCAAGGAAGTGGCAGGAGTTACAGATGGAGATCTGCCATAGTTTGCTTCCTTCTTGGGAAACCGGTCACAGATAGACATATGCAATTCGTTTAGTTCCTAATTCGTTTTTTAACGAATTTTGACAAATTCGTTAATTCTGAATTTCCGAATTTTTCAATTTCCGAAAAATTTTGAATTTCCGAATATCCAAATTCCAAAATTTGCGAGATGACGAATTTCCGAAATTTGCGAGATGACGAATTTCCGAAATTTCCGAAATTACGAATTTCCGAATTACCGAATTTCGAATTTTCGAATTTTCGGATTTCCGAATTTTGAATTTTCGGATTTTCGGATTTCCGAATTTCAGAATTTTCGAATTTCGAATTTTTGATTTTCCGAAATTCCGAATTTCCGAAAAAGCAAAAAACGGATGAAACGAAAACGAAAATGAACACATTTTTTGTCTGTGCACATGTCTAGTCACAGACAGTGAAACTAGGAGCCTTCACTTCGGAAACCCGGGCAATTACCTATGGAGTCCCTCAAGGATCACCATTGTCACCAGTACTGTTCAACATTTACATCCGGCCACTCTTCAAAATTATTAGCAAATCGGATCTGTGCTTCCACTCATACGCGGACGACACTCAACTGTATTTCCGGATCACCGGACAAAAAGACCAATACCAGGAACTAGGAAAATGTCTCACATTGATAGATGACTGGATGACCACTAGCTCCCTCAAACTTAATGGATCGAAAACAGAACTACTGCTCCTCGACGCAAACCAAAGGAAAAAGACGAAGACCCCTTGGACACCACCGACCATCCTTGGCCAGACCATCATCCCAAGCACAAAAGCCAAAAGCCTCAGAGTAATCTTTGATTCAGAGATGACCATGGAGGCACAAATAGGATCAGTAATCAGCGGATCCCACCATCTCCTCCGCATGCTGCGCAGACTTATCCCATTCATCCCGGGAAAAGGAAAAAGCGGTAGTAGTAGGAACTATCATCAACTCGTGTCTCGACTACGCAAACTCCCTCTACATAGGATTACCGGATTACCAGATTGCGCGCCTTCAAATCGTCCAAAACACGGCAGCGAGATTAGTCACCAGAAAGAAACCCTGGGAATCCATCTCTCCATCCCTAAGGTCCCTTCATTGGCTGACGATAAAAGACAGGATCACATTCAAGACCCTCTGCCTCACCCACAAATGTACACAAGGAAACGCTCCTCAATACCTGTGTGAGAAAATAGAAAAATACATAACAAATCGCAGCCTTCGATCGACAAACCAAAACCGCCTTCTCATCCCCAAAGCTCGATACAAATCGAAGGGAGAACGAAGATTCGCAGTACAGGGACCTCGGCTATGGAATGCTCTACCAAAAAAATATATATATTGGGCAAGGTAAGGTAGAAATACGTTTAGTCTATCGCATCCCAAAATTGAATAGATAAATATAACAGTAGGCTATAGTGTGCATGAACACTAGCCAGTACCCCTGGGGGATGCTTGGAGTGGAGATAGACACTAGAGAGGTGTATGCTCTTAATAAAGTGAAATGATTTATTAAAGAAAAATTGTACAAATATATAAATGCTGAATAGAATTCAGTATGTTTGCATACATAATAGGGTAGGCTTGTACAGTTTTAACACGTCAACAGCATAAACATACAAACACGTTGTGACAATTAAGAACTTGCTTGATACATGAGAAATAAGGATGATGCCAACATGTTTCGGACTTTGGTCCTTTGTCAAGGCAACTAGATATCCTTTAGATTCACATCTAAATGTGTGTAAGAATCATAGGGTTAGTACATATAAATTGAGGCAGATAATACAGTCATTTAAACCATTGCTATGTACAACCAGTATAATGCATGAAAATTTGTATGGAAGTAAGACAGGTACTCACATGAAATGCCAATATTCATATTTGCCACAGAGGAAACCACTAGTCGTGGTGTAGAGAGGTACAAACACATGAGTGTTATAAAAACATAAGAGAGGTGGCCACTGATGGTGGAGAGCTTGCTAGGAAAGCCTCAGCAGGTTACAAGGTCCAATACAGGGCCTGAGCAAAAAAGCCCAAGTGCTGTAACAGGCAAATAGCGAAGCCAGGCAGTGTATAGCTGAAAAATAGAGTATAAATATGAGAATAGTAAGGTAGAAATAATGGAGGTGCATAAGCAGCCCCATGTGGCAAAGCGCTGTTGTTACCTGGATAGAGATCGCTTAAGATGAAGGATCAGTCAGCTCTGGATCATCAGCAGCATGTGCTGAGGCCATCTGATGTGTGAGTATATATGTACTTATATAATAACAATCAGCTGGGTAGAGGTGTGGGGTTTTGAGCTGAAGGGTCTGCTGATTGGCTAATTTTGCCTGTGAGGAGAAGGCGCCTAGAGCGCCATAGGTGTATCTCCAATGAGGACCTCTGACGGGGCGGCGCCGGGCGTGAGCGCGTCATCACGGCGGGGTCACGTCCGGCGTCGTGACGTCACCGACGCGGGAAAGGCCGCTGACTGCCTGATGCGCTCCAAGGTGGAGTGCAAACAGGAAGTGGACCGACGGAATGGTCCGTGATACAGCGGAGAGTTGGCGCATGCGCAAAGGGAAAGCTGCGCATGCTTGCCAAGTCTTACCCGCGCCGGGTAACCAAGTAGAGGAAACGCAAGCTATTGTGTCTAAGATTAAACAGCAATCTTGAGTAGGGATCTTTGAAATGGACAATGAATATTTGGGATGGTCATGTGTTATACCCAGAAGAGAAATGTAGTATATGGCATGCAACGTTGAATAGAGTGGGCACATCAAAGATTACAACAAATATTGCAATAAAGATATATTACAGAGATTATGGTTTTTGTGGGTGCTGGGATGTGGGAAATAAAATCAGAGATCTAGTTCACAGACTCCGGTTTCAAAACCATCAAGATAGGGCTTAAAGTTGAAGGCCTCGTTGAGGCCAGGAGGTGAGGTAGCGTTAAGATGGAAAATCCATCGAAGTTCGCTTTGTAGTAGCGCTTTTTTATAGTCACCACCTCGGGCAGGGGGTGGGATATGATCTAGGGCTTTAAATGAGATTTTAGGGATGGCGTCTTGATGGACAAAGTTGCAGTGTCGCCCCAGAGGTAAGTCTGGGTCTCTCTGGTTGGCACTGCTGATATGGCCATAAATTCGCTTCCAAAAGGGTAGTTTGGTCTTGCCCACATAGAAGCACCCACATTCACATTCAAGTAGATAAACAATGCCGACTGAGCGGCAATTGACATAGTGTTTGGGAAAAAAATGTTGACCATTGGGTAGAACATTGTGTATGTTTGATTTGGATAAATATTTGCAATAATTGCAATTGCCACATGGAAATGTGCCCTTTAGTTGCTTCTGGGATTTATTACTACTTTTGTATTCACTGGTAATAAGTTTGTCAAACTTATTACCAGTGAATACAAAAGTAGTAATAAATCCCAGAAGCAACTAAAGGGCACATTTCCATGTGGCAATTGCAATTATTGCAAATATTTATCCAAATCAAACATACACAATGTTCTACCCAATGGTCAACATTTTTTTCCCAAACACTATGTCAATTGCCGCTCAGTCGGCATTGTTTATCTACTTGAATGTGAATGTGGGTGCTTCTATGTGGGCAAGACCAAACTACCCTTTTGGAAGCGAATTTATGGCCATATCAGCAGTGCCAACCAGAGAGACCCAGACTTACCTCTGGGGCGACACTGCAACTTTGTCCATCAAGATGCCATCCCTAAAATCTCATTTAAAGCCCTAGATCAGGGGTGCCCAACCCGTGGCCCGCGGCGCCATCCGAGGTGGCCCGCCACGTCTTGCCCTGAGATGGCGGGTCGGGAAGCCCTGATCGCGGGTACCCGACCCGCCATCTCCGAGCATCAGCTAGAACGGAGCCGCCGCTAAAGGAAGCAGAGCCGATGCTTCCTGTATAGCGCCGGCTCCTTCACAGGCGGAGTGATAGCAAATGTACTCCGCCTGTGACAGGAATGTGTACTGCAGCTGCATGCTTCCTGCGATCTCACAGCAGCCAGCAGTGCCAGAGCCAGCAGTGCCAGTACCCATCAGCAGTACCAGCCAGAAGTACCAGTACCCACTGCCAGTACCAGCCAGCAGTACCAGTACCAGCCAGCAGTACCAGTCACCAGTACCCACCAGCAGTACCAGCCAGAAGTACCCGTACCCACCAGCAGTACCAGCCAGCAGTACCTGCCAGCAGTACCAGTACCCGCCAGCAGTACCAGTACCCACCAGCAGTACCCAGCACCAGTACCAGCCAGCAGTACCAGTGCCCACCACCAGTACTAGCCACCAGTACCCGCCAGCAGTACCAGTACCCGCCAGCAGTATCAGTACCTGCCAGCAGTACCAGCCAGCAGTACCGGTACCCACCAGCAGTACTAGCCACCAGTACCAGTCACCAGTACCAGTACCCACCAGCAGTACCAGTCACCAGTACCCACCAGCAGTACCAGTACCCACCAACAGTACCAGCCAGCAGTACCAGTGCCCACCACCAGTACCAGCCAGCAGTACCAGTGCCCACCACCAGTACTAGCCCCCAGTACCCGCCAGCAGTACCAGTACCCGTCAGCAGTATCAGTACCAGCCAGCAGTACCAGCCACCAGTACCAGTCACCAGTACCCGCCAGCAGTACCAGTACCAGCCAGCAGTACCAGTCACCAGTACCCGCCAGCAGTATCAGTACCCGCCACCAGTACCAGTACCCATCAGCAGTACTAGCCACCAGTACCAGTCACCAGTATCAGTACCCGCCAGCAGTATCAGTACCCACCAGCAGTACCAGTACCCACCAGCAGTACCAGTACCCACCAGCAGTACCAGTACCCGCCAGCAGTATCAGTACCAGCCACCAGTACCAGTCACCAGTACCAGCCAGCAGTACCAGTCACCAGTACCCGCCAGCAGTATCAGTACCCGCTACCAGTACCAGTACCCATCAGCAGTACTAGCCACCAGTACCAGTCACCAGTATCAGTACCCACCAGCAGTACCAGTACCCACCAGCAGTACCCGCCACCATTACCAGTACCCACCAGCAGTACCAGCCACCAGTACCAGTACCCACCAGCAGTAACCACCAGCAATACCAGTACCAGCCAGCAGTATCAGTACAAGTACCAGCCAGCAGTACCAGTACCCACCAGCAGTACCAACCACCAGTACTAGCCACCAGTTCCAGCCACCAGTACCAGTACCAGCCAGCAGTACCAGTACCCACCAGCAGCACCAACCACCAGTTCCAGTCACCAGTACCAGCCAGCAGTACCAGTACCCGCCAGCAGTACCCACCAGCAGCACCAGTACCCACCAGCAGCACCAGTACCCACCAGCAGCACCAGTACCCACCAGCAGTACAAGTAGCAGCAAGCAGTTTCATCCAGCAGTACCAGTACCAGCCAGCAGTACCAGTACCCACGAGCAGTACCAACCACCAGTCCCAGTCACCAGTACCAGTCAGCAGTACCAGTACTAGTCAGCAGTACCAGTACCAGTCAGCAGTACCAGTACCAGTCAGCAGTACCAGTACCAGTCAGCAGTACCAGCCAGCAGTACCAGTACCAGCCAGCAGTACCAGTACCCACCAGCAGCACCAGCAGCACCAGTACCCACCAGCACCTGCCAGCAGTACCAGTAGCTGCAAGCAGTTTCAGCCACCAGTACCCGCCAGCAGTACCAGTACCCGCCAGCAGTACCAGTACCAGTCAGCAGTACCAGCAGGCAGTACCGAACAGCAGTACCAGCCAGCAGTACCAGCCCTGAAGGACAGCCAGCAGCAGCCACCAGTTATAACCACCTGGGGGAACAGCAGCAACCAGCTGCAGGAATCCTGAGGAAGAAGTGAAGATTGAGGTCAGTTGAGGAGCAGGTAAACCGCTGTGTATCAGTGGGAAAGCAGCCTTAGTCCCCTTTCACACGATCAGTCCGATTGGGTCCGCCTGAAAAACAGACAGGCAGAACCGATCAGACCCTCCATTCACCTCTATAGAGTGGCAGATGTAAACAGACGCCTATCTGCAATCCGATCTGCTTAAAAAACAGAAGGGGATCTGTCCCCTTCTGTCTGGGCAGATAGGAGGGCCCTTAGGGTAGAGCGGGCTGCATCTGTGTCTGCTCTACATATGCAGAATGGACACAGACCTGCCATCCGCCCGCTACGCTCATTGTGGCCCGCGACCGGTTACCAAGTCGCTAAAGTGGCCCTCGCTCCTCAAAAGGTTGGGCACCCCTGCCCTAGATCATATCCCACCCCCTGCCCGAGGTGGTGACTATAACAAAGCGCTACTACAAAGCGAACTTCGATGGATTTTCCATCTTAACGCTACCTCACCTCCTGGCCTCAACGAGGCCTTCAACTTTAAGCCCTATCTTGATGGTTTTGAAACCGGAGTCTGTGAACTAGATCTCTGATTTTATTTCCCACATCCCAGCACCCACAAAAACCTTAATCTCTGTAATATATCTTTATTGCAATATTTGTTGTAATCTTTGATGTGCCCACTCTATTCAACGTTGCATGCCATATACTACATTTCTCTTCTGGGTATAACACATGACCATCCCAAATATTCATTGTCCATTTCAAAGATCCCTACTCAAGATTGCTGTTTAATCTTAGACACAATAGCTTGCGTTTCCTCTACTTGGTTACCCGGCGCGGGTAAGACTTGGCAAGCATGCGCAGCTTTCCCTTTGCGCATGTGCCAACTCTCCGCTGTATCACGGACCATTCCGTCGGTCCACTTCCTGTTTGCACTCCACCTTGGAGCGCATCAGGCCATCAGCGGGCTTTCCCGCGTCGGTGACGTCACGACGCCGGACGTGACCCCGCCGTGATGACGCGCTCACGCCCGGCGCCGCCCCGTCAGAGGTCCTCATTGGAGATACACCTATGGCGCTCTAGGCGCCTTCTCCTCACAGGCAAAATTAGCCAATCAGCAGACCCTTCAGCTCAAAACCCCACACCTCTACCCAGCTGATTGTTATTATATAAGTACATATATACTCACACATCAGATGGCCTCAGCACATGCTGCTGATGATCCAGAGCTGACTGATCCTTCATCTTAAGCGATCTCTATCCAGGTAACAACAGCGCTTTGCCACATGGGGCTGCTTATGCACCTCCATTATTTCTACCTTACTATTCTCATATTTATACTCTATTTTTCAGCTATACACTGCCTGGCTTCGCTATTTGCCTGTTACAGCACTTGGGCTTTTTTGCTCAGGCCCTGTATTGGACCTTGTAACCTGCTGAGGCTTTCCTAGCAAGCTCTCCACCATCAGTGGCCACCTCTCTTATGTTTTTATAACACTCATGTGTTTGTACCTCTCTACACCACGACTAGTGGTTTCCTCTGTGGCAAATATGAATATTGGCATTTCATGTGAGTACCTGTCTTACTTCCATACAAATTTTCATGCATTATACTGGTTGTACATAGCAATGGTTTAAATGACTGTATTATCTGCCTCAATTTATATGTACTAACCCTATGATTCTTACACACATTTAGATGTGAATCTAAAGGATATCTAGTTGCCTTGACAAAGGACCAAAGTCCGAAACATGTTGGCATCATCCTTATTTCTCATGTATCAAGCAAGTTCTTAATTGTCACAACGTGTTTGTATGTTTATGCTGTTGACGTGTTAAAACTGTACAAGCCTACCCTATTATGTATGCAAACATACTGAATTCTATTCAGCATTTATATATTTGTACAATTTTTCTTTAATAAATCATTTCACTTTATTAAGAGCATACACCTCTCTAGTGTCTATCTCCACTCCAAGCATCCCCCAGGGGTACTGGCTAGTGTTCATGCACACTATAGCCTACTGTTATATTTATCCATGCTCTACCAAACAACATCCGCATGGAAGAAAACCATCAGGCATTCAGGAAAAAACTCAAGACCCACCTCTTCTAAACATGGCATGACAACAAGAGCAGTCAAGCGCCTTGAGGCGATTCAGTTCGCATTTGTAGCGCTATACAAATCATTCATTCATTCAATTCCGACGGAATTTCGCTCAAACTGTCTTGCCTACACACGGTCACACCAAATTCCGACGGTCAATAGGTGGTGTCATAACGGATCACATGTGCAGCACTGTGGCAGTTGAAGATTAAACAGAGGCAAAGATGGCAGCTTCCTTGGCTGAAAACGATAGGGGGGTTTACTTCCACTTTAATAAATTAAATAATAATTTAAAAACTGCATCTTGTATTTACTCGGGTTATCTTTGTGTAATATTAAATTTTTTTTGATTGTCTGAATCATTTAAGTGTGATATATATGCAAAAAAAAAAAAAGAGGTTTGTTAGAGAACCTAAGTGAACAAACAGTATCATGAAGGCCGAGAAACACATCAGACAGGTCAGAGATAAAGTAATGGAGAAGTTTAACTGCTTCATATGATGCCCTCCAGGGAGCGCAGCGTGCGCCATGTCACTGGGCACCCGATGCGCGTGCCTGTCGGCTGCGATGTCCGCCGGGCACCCGCGATTGCCCGGTAACACAGCAGGACCTGTCAGAGGAGAGGAGACCGATGGTGTGTTCTCAGTACAGAGGAACACCGATCGGTCTCCTTCCCTTGTGAGTCCCCTCCCCCCACAGTTAGAATCATTCCCAGGGAACATATTAACCCCTACAGCACCCCCTAGTGTTAACCCCTTCCCTGCCAGTCACATTTTATACAGTAATCAATGCATTTGTATAGATCTGATAGCTGTATAAATGTGAATGGTTCCAAAAATGTGTCAAAAGTGTCCGATGTGTCCGCCGCAATATCGCAGTCACGATAAAAATCGCAGATCGCCGCCATTACTAATTAAAAAAAAAATTACAAAAATGCTATAAATCTATCCTCTATTTTGTAGGCGCTATAACTTTTGTGCAAACCAATCTATATACGCTTATTGCGATTTTTTTTTTTTTACCAAAAATATGTAGAAGAATACGTATCGGCCTAAACTGAGGAAAAAATATTTTTTTTATATATTTTTTTGGGGATATTTAGTATAGCAAAAAGTAAAAAATAAAGTTTTTTTTTTAAAACTTGTCACTCTTCTTTTGTTTATAGCGCAAAAAATAAAAACCGCGTGGGAAATGAAATACCACCAAAAAAAAAGCTCTATTTGTGGAGACAAAATGATAACAATTTCATCTGGGTACAGTGTTGTGTGACCGCGCAATTGTCATTCAAAGTGTGACAGCGCTGAAAGCTAAAAAATGGCCTGGGCAGGAAGGGGGTGAAAATGCCCAGTACTGAGATGGTTAAAGCAGGGTTAGGTTATAAAAAAAATCTCCCAAGCTTTGAACATCTCACGGAGCTCTGTCCAATCCATCATCCGAAAATGGAAAGAGTATGGCACAACCGCAAACCTACCAAGACATGGCCGTCCACCTAAACTGACCGGGCCGGGCAAGGAGAACATTCATCAGAGAAGAGCCAAGAGGTCCATGGTAACTCTGGAGGAGCTGCAGAGATCCACAGCTCAGGTGGGAGAATCTGTCCACAGGACAACTATTAGTCGTGTTCTCCACAAATCTGCCCTTTATGGCAAGAAGAAAGACATTAACCGCTTCCCGACCGCAGATATACTGCGGCAGAATGGCACGGGCAGGCAAAATCACGTACGGGTACGTGGCCCTTTAATTGCCTGCCTGTGGGCACGCTCGCGACCCGGTCGGGAGCTCCGTGACCCCGGCCGCGGGACCAGCAGTGGACCCGGTCGCCGCTGGTGTCCCGCGATCGGGTCACAGAGCTGAAGAACGGGGGGCGATCAATGACGTCAGACGTCAGCCCCGCCCCCTAATGTAAAAAACCACACACACACGTCACAGCCCATAACCCCTCCCCTCCCCCTAGTGGTTAACTCATTCACTGCATGTGTCATTTATACAGGAATCAATGCATTTAAATAGCACAGCACTGATTGCTGTATAAATGACAATGGTCCCAAAAATGTCCGATGTGTCCACCATAATGTCGCAGTCACAATAAAAATCGCTGATCGCCGCCATTACTAGTAAAAAAAAAATATTAATAAAAATGCTATAAAACTATCCCCTATTTTGTAAACGCTATAACTTTTGCGCAAACAAATCAATAATCGCTAATTGCGATTTTTTTTTACCAAAAAATGTAGAAGAATACGTATCGGCCTAAACTGAGGAAAAAAATGTTTTTTTTTATATATTTTTTGGGGGATATTTATTATAGCAAAAAGCAAAAAATATTGCATTGTTTTCAAAATTGTCGCTCTATTTTTGTTTATAGCGCAAAAAATAAAAACCGCAGGGGCGATCAAATACCACCAAAAGAAGCCTCTATTTGTGAGAAAAAAAGGATGCAAATTTTGTTTGGGAGCCACGTCGCACGACCGCGCAATTGTCAGTTAAAGCGACGCAGTGCCGAATCGCAAAAAGTGCTCTTGTCCTTTGGCTGCAAATTGGTCCGGGGCGGAAGTGGTTAAATACCATCGAAAGAAAGCTCTATTTGTATGAAAAAAATGATTAAAATGTCAAGTACAGTGTTGCATGACTGTGCAATTGTCATTTAAAATGCGACAGCGTTGAAAGTCAGGCAGGAAGGAGGGGAAAGCGTCCGGTGTTGAAGTGGTTAAAGAAAAAGAATGGTTTACCCAATCCTGCAGAAAAAAACTTTCACCATCCACCATCTCCAGTAAATCGCCTCCAGCAAAGAGACTCCTGATCCTCCTGACCCCAAAATAGATAGAAGGTCAAAAAAACATTTTGAGAAGACTTTGATGATGTGCACAGACTGCTGTGCTGGATCACTGGTCTCCGCCCCCAAAAGAGGAATTTTTTACATAGTTACATAGTAGGTGAGGTCGAAAAAAGACACAAGTCCATCAAATCAAACCTATGTGTGTGATTATATGTCAGTATTACATTGTATATCCCTGTATGTTGTGGTCGTTCAGGTACTTATCTAATAGTTTCTTAAAACTATTGATGCCCCCCGCTGAGACCACCGCCTGTGGAAGGGAATTCCACATCCTTGCTGCTCTTACAGTAAAGAACCCTCTACGTAGCACAATAACTGCATTTGATGGGCACAGTGGCTGCGTTTGATGGCACAGTGGCTGTGTTTGGGCACAGTGGCTGCGTTTGATGGCACAGTGGCTGCAATTGATGGGCACAGTGGCTGTGTTTGATGGGCACAGCAAGGCTGCCCTTGATGGGCACAGTGGCTGCAATTGATGGGCACAGTGGTTGCAATTGATGGGCACAATGGCTGCAATTGATGGGCACAGTGGCTGCTATTGATGGGATTTTTTGCAGAATTTTTCAGTTTGTTTGCGTCCCCCCCAAAAATTTTGAGCAACATACGCCACTCCTGCCTTGTATCACCGGTTCAGGCTGGTGGTGGTGTAATGGTGTGAGGGATATTTTCTTGGCACACTTTGTGCCCCTTAATACCAATTGAGCATTATTTAAACCCCACAGCCTACCTGGGTATTGTTGCTGACCATGTCCATCCCTTTATGACTACAGTGTCCCCATCTTCTGATGGCTCCTTCCAGCAGGACAATGCACCATGTCACAAAGCTCCAATCATCTCACCACTGGACAATGAGGTCCCTGTACTCCAATGGCCTCCACACTCACCAGATCTCATCCAATGGCCTCCACACTCACCAGATCTCATCCAATGGTCTCCACACTCACCAGATCTCATCCAATAGAGACACTCACCAGATCTCCATCCAATAGAACACCTTTTGGGATGCAGTGAAACGGGAGAGTCACATCATGGATGTGCAGCCGACCAAAATGCAGCAACTGTGTGATGTTATCATGTCACTATGGAGCAAAATCTCTGAGGAACGTTTCCAAACACCTTGTTGGATCTATACCATGGAGAATGAAGGCAGAATGGGGTTCCAACCCACTACTAGCAAGGTGTACCTAATAAAGTGGCTGCGCATCCTCACTGGTCCCTACTGTCTCCTGGGACCTGTGTGTCACCCAGAAGACAGTGGGGGAAGACAGAGTAGGTGCCGGAAGTGGCTTAGGTCTCTGCGGTGATCTATGCCAGGAAGTGGGAGCAAATACCTGTATTATGCCCCGTACACACGGTCGAAATTCCGACCACAAAATCCGTCTGATTTTTTCCGACGGATTTTGTCCGACACTAGTGTTGCATACACACGGTCGGACAAAGTTGTCGGAAAATCCGATCATTCTGAACGTGGTGACATTTGTTGCCTACGACGGGACTACGTAGAGGCTAGTAGCCAATAGCTTTGGTCTTGTAATGTGACCTGAGAATGCGTGGCACTTTGTCCGTCGGAATTCGCTACACGCGATCGGAAAAAGTCCGATAGGACTTTGTTGTCGTAAAATTTGAGAGCAGGATCTCAAACTTTTTCCGTCGGAAATTCCGACGTAAAAAGTCAGATGGAGCCTACACACGGTCGGAATTTCCGACAACATGGTCCGATAGGACATTTTCCATCGGAAAATCCGACCGCGTGTACGGGGCATAAGACAGGTATCTGCTCCCTCCTCCCCCCTGAAAGGTGCCAAATGTGACACCTGGGGGGCGGGGGGAGGATTCCAAAAAGTGGAAGTTCTATTTTTGGGTGGAACTCCGCTTTAATGCATAAAATGCATTACGGTGATAAACCATGAGGGTTTACAATCCCTTTAAATGTGTCCCTAGGGAGTGCTTACTAACTGTGTGGGGGGAGGTGCTTTAACTGTGGGAAGACAGAGATCTGCGTTCCTGCTTAGCAGAAACTCAGGATCTCTGTCTTCCCTTGTCACAGAACGCCAATCTGCCTAGTTTACATAGGCAAGCCTTCACAGTTCTGGAACAGCATCCTATGGACAGATGAGACCAAGATCAACTTGTACCAGAGTGATGGGAAGAGAAGAGTATGGAGAAGGAATGGAACTGCTCATGATCCAAAGCACCTCATCAGTGAAGCATGGTGGTGGTAGTGTCATGGCGTGGGCATGTATGGCTGCCAATGGAACTGGTTCTCTGTATTTATTGATGATGTGACTGCTGACAAAAGCAGCAGGATGAATTCTGAAGTGTTTCGGGGAATATTATCTGCTTATATTCAGAAAAATGCTTCAGAACTCATTGGACGGAGCTTCACAGTGCAGATGGACAATGACCCGATGCATACTGCGAAAGCAACCAAAGAGTTTTTTAAGGGAAAGAAGTGGAATGTTATGCAATGGCCAAGTCAATCACCTGACCTGAATCCGATTGAGCATGCATTTCACTTGCTGAAGACAAAACTGAAGGGAAAATGCCCCAAGAACAAGCAGGAGCTGAAGACAGTTGCAGTAGAGGCCTGGCAGAGCATCACCGGGGATGAAACCCAACGTCTGGTGATGTCTCTGGTGGCGTCTGGTGATGTCTATGCATTCCAGACTTCAGGCTGTAATTGACTGAAAAGGATGTGCAACCAAGTATTAAAAAGTGAAAGTTTGATGGATGATTGTTAATCTGTCCCATTACTTTTGGTCCCTTAAAAAGTGTGAGGCACATATACAAACTGTTGTAATTCCTACACCGTTCACCTGATTTGGATGTAAATACCCTCAAATTAAAGCTGAAAGTCTGCACATCTTGGGTTTGTTTCATTTCAAATCCATTGTGGTGGTGTATAAAGCTGAAAAGATTAGAATTGTGTCAATGTCCCAATATTTATGGACCTGACTGTATTTCTCGCACAGCATATGCATACCGCAAATTACACCCCAAAACACATTCTACTACTCCTCCTAAGTATGGCGATACCACATGTGTGAGACTTTTACACAGCCTGGCCACATACAGAGGCCCAACATCCAGGGAGCACCTTCAGGCGTTCTTGTAGCATAAATTACATATATCATTTCTAGACTACTTCTTACACTTTTGAAGGCCCTGGAGAACCAGGACAATGGAAAAAGCCCAAAAATTACCCAATTTTGGAAAGCAAACACCCCAACGTATAATAATTAAGGCATAATGAGTCTTTTGAACATGTCATTTTGTTTCCACAAATTTTTGGAAAATGTGGAAAGAAAATGAAAACGCATTTTCTTTACACAAAGTTGTCCATTTATATAATATTTCTAACACATAGCATGTACATACCAAAAATTACACCCTAAAATATATTCTGCTTCTCCTCCCAAGTATAACGATACCACATGTGGGAGACTTTTAAACTGCCTGGCCACATACAGAGACCCAACATGCAGGGAGCGCCATCAGGTGTTCTAGGGGCATACATTTCAAATCTAATTTGACTACCTATTACACTTTTGTGAGGCACTGTAGTGGCATGGATGGGCATTGGCTGAGTATGGATGGGGTGGCTGAGTATGGATGGGATGGCTGAGCATGGCTGAGTATGGATGGCATGGCTGAGTATGGATGAGATGGCTGAGTATGGATGGGATGGCTGAACATGGATGAGTATGGATGGGATGGCTGAACATGGATGAGTATGGATGGCATAGCTCATGTAAGGGGATCTCTGATGGGGACACTGATGTAAGAGGGGCCGCTGATGAGGACACTGATGTAAGAAGGATCTCTGATGGGGACACTGATATAAGAAGGATCTCTGATGGGGACACTGATGTAAGAAGGATCTCTGATGGGGACACTGATGTAAGGGGATCTCATGGGGACACTGATGTAAGGGGATCTCATGGGGACACTGATGTAAGAGGGTCTCTGATGAGGACACTGATGTAAGAAGGGTGTCTGATAAGGACACTGATGTAAGAAGGGTCTCTGATGGGGACACATTGATGTAAGAAGTGTCTCTGATGGGGACACTGATGTAAGGGGGTCTCTGATGGGGACACTGATGTTAGAAGTGTCTCTGATGGGGACAGTGATGTAAGAAGGTTCTCTGATGAGGACACACTGATGAAAGAAGGGTCTCTGATGAGGACACTAATGTAAGGGGTCTCTGATGAGAACACTGATGTAAGAAGGGTCTCTGATGCGGAACTGATGTAAGAAGGGTCTCTGATGGGGACACTGATGTCAGAAGTGTCTTTGATGAGGACACTGATGTAAGAAGGGTCTCTGAAGGGGACACTGGTGTAAGAAGGGTCTCTGATGAGGACACTTATGTAAGGGGATCTCATGGGGACACTGATGTAAGAGGGTCTCTGATAAGGACACTGATATAAGAAGGGTGTCTGATAAGGACACTGATGTAAGAAGGGTCTCTAATGGGGACACATTGATGTAAGAAGGGTCTCTGATGGGGACACTGAGGTTAGAAGGGTCTCTGATGGGGACACTGAGGTTAGAAGGGTCTCTGATGGGGACACTGATGTAAGAAGGTTCTCTGATGAGGACACACTGATGTAAGAAGGGTCTCTGATGAGGACACACTGATGTAAGAAGGGTCTCTAAAGAGGACACTAATGTACGGGGTCTCTGATGATAACACTGATGTAAGAAGGTTCTCTGATAAGGACACTGATGTAAGAAGGGTCTCTGATGAGGAACTGATGTAAGAAGGGTCTCTGATGAGGACACTGATGTCAGAAGTGTCTTTGATGAGGACACTGATGTAAGAAGGGTCTCTGAAGGGGACACTGGTGTAAGAAGGATCTCTGAAGGGGACACTGGCGTAAGAAGGGTCTCTGATGAGGACACTGATGTAAGAAGTGTCTCTGATGGGGACACTGATGTAAGAAGGGTCTCTGATGGGGACACTGATGTAAGAAGGTTCTCTGATGGAGACACTGATGTAAGGGGTCTCTGATGGGGACACTGATGTAAGAAGGGTCTCTGATGAGGACACTGATGTAAGAAGGTCCTCTGATGGGGACACTGATGTAAGAAGGGTCTCTGATGAGGACACTGATGTAAGAAGGGTCTCTGACGGGGACACTGATGTAAAAAGGGTCTCTGATGAGGACACTAATGTAAGAAGGGTCTCTGGTGGGGACACTGATGTAAGAAGGGTCTCTGATGGGGACACTGATGTAAAAAGGGTCTCTGATGGGGACACTGATGTAAGAAGGGTCTCTGATGAGGACACTGATGTAAGAAGGGTCTCTGATGGGGACACTGATGTAAGAAGGGTCTCTGATGAGGACACTGATGTAAGAAGGGTCTCTGATGAGGACACTGATGTAAGAGGGTCTCTGATGGGGACACTGATGTAAGAAGGGTCTCTGATGAGGACACTGATGTAAGAAGGGTCTCTGACGAGGACACTGATGTAAGGGGGTCTCTGATGAGGACACTGATGTAAGAAGGTTCTCTGATGGGGACACTGATGTAAGGGGTCTCTGATGGGGACACTGATGTAAGAAGGGTCTCTGATGGGGACACTGATGTAAGAAGGGTCTCTGATGGGGACACTGATGTCAGAATGGTCTCTGATGGGGACACTGATGTAAGAAGGGTCTCTGATGAGGACACTGATGTAAGAAGGGTCTCTGATGAGGACACTGATGTAAGAAGGGTCTCTGATGGGGACACTGATGTAAGAGGGGTCTCTGATGGGGACACTGATGTAAGGGGGTCTCTGATGAGGACACTGATGTAAGAAGGTTCTCTGATGGGGACACTGATGTAAGGGGTCTCTGATGGGGACACTGATGTAAGAAGGGTCTCTGATGGGGACACTGATGTAAGAAGGGTCTCTGATGGGGGCACTGATGTCAGAATGGTCTCTGATGGGGACACTGATGTAACAAGGGTCTCTGATGAGGACACTGATGTAAGAAGGGTCTCTGATGAGGACACTGATGTAAGAAGGGTCTCTGATGGGGACACTGATGTAAGAGGGGTCTCTGATGGGGACACTGATGTAAGGGGGTCTCTGATGAGGACACTGATGTAAGAAGGTTCTCTGATGGGGACACTGATGTAAGGGGTCTCTGATGGGGACACTGATGTAAGAAGGGTCTCTGATGGGGACACTGATGTAAGGGGTCTCTCTGGGGACACTGATCTCTCTACATCCCAGATATCCCCCAGCACTCTGATCTCTCTACATCCCAGATATCCCCCCAGTTCTCTGATGAGGACACTGATGTAAAAGGAGGTGCTTTTTGGTCAAACAACATCAGCATTTTTCCCCTAAAAACACAAGTTTTACCAGCACTTTACTTGTCTTGTTTGCTTTTTGCTGTTTGCTGTTTATTCTTTTTGTTAACATTGAAGAGACAATAAAAGTCTCCAACCTCATTCTACCCCCTGAGCTTCTCACCTTGTATTACTCTGGTATAGTACAGATAATACAACATGTAGAGTATTCCGAGGACAAGCACATACAGGTTCCTCATAGCTGGAGGGGCCAAGTGTCATCTCAGGTCTAGTGAGCGGTGGGATCAGTTTGATAGGAAAGGTGAACAACGACAATTTACTATTTATATTTTCAGTGCGGTCACATTACTCACCCAATAATTAGACTCTCCAATACATTTTAAAGAGAACCTGTCAGAAAAGTGCCAGAAAAGGCCTGGTCTTCAACTAAAGGACAATTTTTTTTTATATTTTTTAAGCTTTGGATAGAGTGGAGAGGGATTAGAACCCCTGTCAGTTTTTATTGCTGTCTTTGTCCCTGATAGGAACTATCACCTTTCTATTTTCTACTTTCTATACTTTAACACCAAAAAGAGAAGAAAAATCTTTTTTTTATTTTTGGTTGTCCCCAGAACAGGAATTGAGGGGAAATCTGTTAATGGGGACACTAGTATTGGTTGGTGACAACCAGAGATTTCCTTACTTTGGAGGGATTTCCTCTCATTCGCTGCTTTGGCTGTGGGACAGGAAGTGAAGGGAAATCTCCCCAATTTTATACAGATGGAAAAAAATCTGTATGATCCTCTCTAAGGGCCATAGAAGGGGCCAATCTCAGCTGGTTCAGCAGGGATTGGCCAAGATTTGAACCATCTATGGGCAGTCTGATGGTACCCAAGTCGATCGACCAACTTGGGTACCACCAGTCTGTTGGATTTTCCATGCGGTTAGTAGTGCCGGCTTGTGCCAGTGCCAGGACAAGGTCACCTAGAGCCTAGAGTGACCGTGCCAAACTGCAACACCCCCCCCCCCCCCCCCCAAGATGTATGAGCATAAATCCCCCCAGTACAAATCCACCCCCCTGCTTAAATCCCTCCTACCAGCACAAATCTTTGCCCCCATCCCCCAAATCCCCTCATTACAAATGCCCCTCCCAAAAAGAGCCACCCCCTCCTAGCACAAATATTCCACCCCCAAACTTCCACTCAGAGTAAACACATCCTCTCCCCTCCAATCAAACCCCCCCCCCTCCTAGCACAAATCCACCCCCCAAATTTCCCCTCCTATCACAACCCCCCCTCTTCACCATATTACCTCTTCTAGCACAAACCCCGCCCCCCCCATGCCCCCTCCCAACACAAATCTCCTTAAATCACCATTCATAGCCATACTTACCCATTGCCGAACCCCCACCCCCCCCCCCCCCAATTTCCCAACAAATTCCCCCTCCTCAATCTCCCTGCAGCGCCCCTCCATCTCACAAGGGAACACAGTGCCCAGGGCAGCCGCCCCTCCTGCTCACCCCTTGTCTCTTCCCTGGCTGGTGCTCCATTTCTTTTTGGGCGGCATGGTAAAACCGACAGCCACAAACCCGACAGCCACAACTCCCACTGGTCGGTAGGTCGACCCGGTCATCAGTCCACCAGCTCTGCACTTACCCCATCTAGGTCGCATTCAGCGCTTCCTCCTCATGGCTTTACCCTGCTTCTCCTCCTCCTCGGCTTCACTGCGTCTTCTCGTCCTCCTTGGCGGCCAATACAAACCGCTTCTACTCTCGGCTAATCGGGTCTCGGAACCCGCTTCCTGACTGGCCCCTAGGAGGAGAATCAGGAGGACAATAGCGAATATTAATTCATTATTGTCACACAACTGGGTGGGCTCAGGGTACAGTGCTCTGCGCCCCGAGCCTACCCTTTTTTTAAGCCAATTAGAGCCTCGGACTTTAATCACGTGCTTCTAGAATAAAAAAAACCCCATTGGAATCCATGTGTCCGGTGCCCTGCATGTAGATTGGGGCCAGACGCATGGAACGGGGGGGCGGCCCCCCCTGCGTCTCGTATGGACGAACCTCCACTGGTGGCTTAGGCTATAGCCGCTAGTAATAATCACTGTGTGTTCTCCTCGCCGATACATCTCCCTGTGTCCCCCCTTCCAGGAGAACACAATGACTCTGTAGGACAACACAGATTGTGTTGATGGGGGAATTGAGTGATTTTTTTTTTCCTGCGACCAAAACAAAATTTCTCCATCTGTGGGCGCCTTTAGATTTGCAGTTCAGGTGTGTAGGGGGCATTAAAAACATGCAGTTGAGACATGTTTTTAGCTGCCCCCCCCCCCCCTCAGCTGCCCCTCTGTAGGCTGCAATGAAAGTGAGCTGGGGGGATCACAAGCCACAGTTGCATTTCTTTGTGCATGCAGCAAAAATTATGCCCCCCCCCCCCCCCGCGCTGCAATCGGCAGTCAGTACCGCTGCCAAACATGACCCACTCAAGCGAATGGGACCTGCAGCAACACGCCTGGTTGCACTGCGTTGATGCAGCATTTACAACGTTAAAACATATCCCCTCTTCACTGCCTGTCAAATGACTCTGAAGAGTGAGCTGAATGTGGATTGCTTTTCAGAGGAGCAGCAATTTAGCCACATATCTGATCTAGAAATACCACTTTTTTTTAGGACCGAGTACCGATACATTTTTTCAAGTACTCACCAATACCGATTACTGATACTTTTTTTTATGTCATGTAGCACTGATGGGCACTGATAGGTGGCACTGATGAGGCGTGTCAGTATTTTTTTTATTTATATTTTTTTACAATATTTTTATTTTATTTTTTTACAATTTATTTTTATTTTATTATTTTATAATTTTTTTTTTAGTAGCACTGATGGGCACTGATAGGTGGCACTGATGAGGTGTGTCAGTAGTTTTTTATTTTATTTATTTTTTACAATTTTTATTTTTTTTTACAATTTTTTTTATTTTTATAATTTTTTTATACAATTTTTTTTTTTTTTACTATTTTTTTACTATTTTTTTTTATTTTTTGTAAATTTTTTACAATGCTTGGAGTGGACAATGTCAGTGTTTTTTTTTTTTTTACAATTATTGTTTTTACAATTTCACTTATAAATATTTATTTATTACAATTTTTCCTTATTTTTTATTTTTTAATTAACCCTATACAGGGAGATCGGTGCTTGTAACGGCCCCCACCGCCGTACCAATCATCCCTGACTGCCAATGTATCGAATTAGGCATTGGAGCATACAAGAACTCGTGCAAATGCTCGGTATCGGCACCGAAACCGATACTAGTATCGGTATCGGTGCAACCCTAAGCTAAACCTCTATCCAAAAATGAAAAAAAAATGTTTTCGTTATTTTGGAAATTCGGATGTATCCTACCCCCGCCCCCCCCCCCCATTGAATTATATGGGATGCGATTCGTCATGTGACTAGGAAGTCCCACGTCGCATGGCAAGTCACATCAGTGTGAACCAGGGCTAATCGCTCGGTGCACAGAACAGCAGCGGGGGGGGGGGGTTTGTCGCACATTTCATAAACACGTGTAAAAGTCACACACTTATATAGACATGCGTTTTAACCCCTTCAATACAGGACACTTTCCCCACCCCCTTCCTGCCCAGGACAATTTTCAGCTTTCAGCGCTGTCACACTTTGAATGACAATTGCGCGGTCATACAACACTGTACTCATATGACATTTGTATCATTTTTTTCCCACAAATAGAGCTTTTCTTTGGTGGTATTTAATCACCTCTGGGGTTTTTTTATTTTTTGCTGAACAAATGAAAAAAAGACAGAAAATGTTGAAAAAAGTTTTTCTTAGTTTCTGTTATAAAATCTTCTAAATGTGTAATTTTTCTCCTTCACTGATGGGCACTGATAGGTGGCACTGATGGGCACTGATGAGGAGGCACTGATGAGGCTGCACTGATAGGTGGCACTGATAGGCAGCACTGATGGGCACAGATAGACGGTACTGATGGGCACAGATAGACGGTACTGATGGGCACAGATAGGCAGCACTGATGGGAACAGATAGGCGGCACTGATGGGCACTGATAGGCGGCACTGATAGGTGGTACTGATGGGCACTGATAGGTGGCACTTATAGGCACTAATAGTGGGCACTCATGGGCACAGATAGGCGGCACTGATGGGCTTAGATAGGCAGCATTGATGGGAACAGATAGGTGGCACTGATGGACACTGATAGGCGGCACTGATGGGCACTGATGGGGAGGCACTGATAGCCGGCACTGATGGGTACTGGTGAGGAGGCACTGATAGACGGCACTGATTGGCACTGATAGGTGGCACTGATGAGGAGGCACTGATAGGCGGCACTGATAGGCACTGATAGGTGCCACTGATGGGCATTGATGAGGAGGCACTGATAGGTGCCACTGATGGGCACTCATGGGCACAGATAGGCGGCACTGATGGGCTTAGATAGGCAGCACTGATGGGAACAGATAGGTGGCACTGATGGTCACCGATAGGTGCCACTGATGGGCACTGATAGGTGCCACTGATGGGCATTGATGAGGAGGCACTGATAGGCAGTACTGATGGGCACTGATGAGGAGGCACTGATAGGTGCCACTGATGGGCACTGATAGGTGGCACTGATGGGCACTCATTGGTGCCACTAATTGGCACTGATGAGGAAACACTGATAGGTGGCACTGATGGGCACTGATAGGTGGCACTGATGGGCACTGATAGGCAGCACTGATAACCGGCAAATCCTGTTCACACTGTGATTAGCTGTGATTGAACACAGCTGGTCACATGGTAAATAGCTGCTGCAATTGGCTCTTTTACCCCGATTTGCGATCATCTGTGTCCCAAGGACACACCGATCACCGATCAGTGTTGATGCGCCCAGGAAGCGCAATCACACAGGACGGTCATGTACGCCCTCCCGCCATGTGAGCCCTCGCTGTCGCCATCGTTTGGCTATAGCGCAAGCGGGGAAATGGTTAAGAAACGCACAAGAAACGCCCGTTTTAGCTTGCCTTGTTATTCATTGTCAATGGTGCCCCAGACATGATGCACGTTTTTCACGCATTGAACACGGAAAAAAACATGTGGTTAAAACAACATACAAATCTCGATGGTACGTGAGTGACTTTGGCAGACTTGTGGCACGTAGGGCCGTCCATTAAGATGTCTTATGCACGTGGAGCAAAAAATGAGCACAAACACACAAAAAACGCGTCACAATGATTTTGCACGTGTTCGCAAAAAACGTAAAATGGGAATGCAGCCTTCTTTCTACTTCTGAGTTTTTGGGACTGAGAGACTTCAATGGCAATGCATGAAAAAAAAACGCGTGAATACGCAGATGCAAAGTCGCTCTCATGCACTACGTAAGGAACATGTGCTCACTATGGTGGAGATATAATATAACTAGAGCGCTCAGAATCCAGTGCAGCTGCGCACGGCAGCCAATCAGCTTCTAGCTTCAGCTTGTTCAGTTACGCTTTGACAATAAAACCTGGAAGCTGATTGGTTTCTATGCAGAGCTGCACCGGATCTTGCACTCTCCAGTTTTAACTTGTTCAGATCCGCGCTATAGCCGAATGATGGCTACGGCACAGATCTGCTTTGCCGGGAGGTCGTCAATAGATGTCCTCCCGTTTGCACGCTGGCCAGGCCCCCTGAAAGGTGTGCGGCATGCGCGCTGTGATCACCCGAGTCAATGAGACTCGGGGGATCACAGATTGGAGTAAGTCGCTCCCGGCCCCTTACCATGTGATCAGCTGTCAGCCAATGACAGCTGATCACGTGATGTAAACAGAAGATCGGTAATCGGTTTTATTTTCTTCTCGCGCTAACCAGTGTGAGGAGAGAAAAAAGCCGATCGCCGGCTTCTGTTGAAGGAACATCGGT
Source organism: Lithobates sylvaticus (assembly GCA_028564925.1). Taxonomy (NCBI): domain Eukaryota; kingdom Metazoa; phylum Chordata; class Amphibia; order Anura; family Ranidae; genus Lithobates; species Lithobates sylvaticus. Next base: position 765,350,407 of record CM053026.1, on the reverse strand, counting down.
CCTGAAGAGGAAGAGGTGAAGCCGCCCCTCATATATGTGCCCACTAGTACCGCCTGCCAGTTCCACAAATCAGTGCCCACAGTGCCCACCAATCAGTGCCCACCAATAAGTGCCCACAGATCAGTGCCCGCCAGTACATAAGTGCCAGCAATCAGTGCCACCTATCAATGCCCACGAGTGCCACCTATTAATGCCCACCAGTGGTGCCAATCAGTACCTCATCAGTGCCCCCTAGTAGTGCTGCCTATCAGTGTCACCTACCAGTGCCGATCAGTGCCCATCACTACCACCCATCAGTGCCGATCACTGACACCTATCAGTGCCAGCAATCAGTGCCACCTATCAGTGCCACCTATTAGTGCCCTTCAGTGCCACCTATCAATGCCCATCAGTGCCAACCATCAGTGCCACCTCTCAGTGCCCACCAATGCCACAAATCAGTGCCCATCAGTGCCGCCCATCAGTGCCAACCATCAGTGCCACCTCTCAGTGCCCACCAATGCCACCAATTAGTGCCCACCAGTGCCACCTCATCAGTGCCACCTTATCAGTGCCCATCAGTGCCCATTAGTGCAGCCTTTATCAGCGTACATCAATGAAGGAGAAAAATTACCTGTTTGCAAAATTTAATAACAAAATATAAAACGGTTTTGTATTTTTTTTTTTTTTAAATTCGGTCTTTTTAATTTGTTTAACAAAAAATAAAAAAACGCAGAGATGATCAAATACCACCAAAAGAAAGCTCTATTTGTGGGGAAAAAATGATAAAAATTTCATTTGGGTACAGTGTTGTATGACCGCGCAATTGTCATTCAAAGGGTGACAGCGCTAAAAGCTGAAAATTGGTCTGGGCAGGAAGGGGGGTTTAGGTGCCGGTAAGCAAGTGGTTAATAAATGACCGTCTATGATTGCAATCCTTTCGTACAATCATGTCCTTTCTTTTAGTTCCGCCTGGAAATTCCAATCTTATCAGAAGCGTGGGCACATACTTAGCAATCATCGATAGATTGGGATATTGGTGGCGGGGGAAGTCCCGGTAAGGTGAGCAGAGAGTGTGAAGTTAGGATGGGGGTGGGGGGGGCATTGTGTGTTGGGGAGGGGGGGGGGAGGGGGAGTGCAGTGCTGAGTGGTGAGTCACTGGCAGCACTCATGGAAGGATCAGCAGCCCCTCTACAGGAAGATCCCCCCTCCTAACCCAACTCCACACCACCAGTCCCGGGAGGAGAGCACCGGCCTGGGCTCAACACGCTACACGGGACTGAACACATGAAGGACACGGTTCTTTATTCAACCTTACCAACTATGTAACTATGTAACTATGTAGACTGGCTGACGCTTCTCCTCCGGACGTTGCTGCTCCGCTCTACAGCTGTTGCTGGAACTCGGATACAAAGTAACTGCTACACGGTCCAGGCCACACGTCCCATACGGGGAGACTGAAGAGACCCTCGTATGTACAGGGACTCCCCGAGCAGGACACGGCGGAGAGAGAGACAGATAGTCAACAAAGAAGTACGAGAGACGTCTTTCCACAACCAAAACACAAGAGACTTCAAAGGACAGATCCTTTTTATAGAGGAGAACGTCCCTCGTAAATAGATACAACGAGTGGAAAGAGACCTCCATACGCGGACTTTGGTGGAAAGAGACCCTCACACTCCAAGAGAGAGTCCCATAACATTGACGTCTGGAGAAGAGAGAGAACCAGAGCCCCCCCCCCCATACAGAAACACCTGGATAGAACAATCAACAGAAGAGACACCCCCCCATACACCAACCTCCAGAAAGGAGACAGACCCTCGTATAAAAGCACCTGGACAGAGACCCTTATACAGAGACACCCCAACAGAGGAGAAAGCCAGAGTTCCAGAGAGGAGAAAGACCCTCATACATCAATATCAAGAGAGAAAGAGACCCTCAGACAACAATATCCAGAGAAGAGAGAGAGACCCTCATACATCAATATCAAGAAAGAAGAGAGAACGAGACCCATATACAGCAATATCCAGAGGAGAGAGAAAGAGACCCTCATACATCAATATCAAGAAAGAAGAGAGAAAGAGACCCTCACACTTCGATATCCAGAGAATAGAGAGAGAGACCCTCATACGTCAATATCAAGAAAGAAGAAAGAGACCCTCATACAACAATATCCAGAGAAGAGAGAGAGACTCTCATACATCAATATCCAGAGAAGAGAGAGAGACCCTCATACATTAATATCAAAAAAGAAGAGAGAAAGAGACCCTCGTACTCCGATATCCAGAGAAGACCCTCATACACAACACCTGGAAAGAGACCTTCATACCGAGATACCTTAACAGAACGAAGATCCCTATACACTATATTCCAGAAAAGAGAGAGGCCCTCATACCCAGATCTCTGGAGAGGAGGAAACCTCCATACACAGATATTTGGGGAGACCCCCATCTACAGCCCCGCAGAGGAGACCCCCCATACGGGAGATCCCCACCATGGATATTATAGCTGGATGACCCCCGGGAAGAGACTAAGGTAACACTTTGGATATCCCTTCTATCAGACATGCTGCAGATCACTGTTGTCCTCTGTGTGTATATGCTCACCTTTTATCACAGATTTATACTCACTACGTGTACACAGATCTATAGATATGACAATCAGAGTATTATTTCCTATACATTGTAGAAAGGTGTGGAGTATTAATAGCATTTTGCTGGTTAGTTGTTGCAGCTGCAAGTCTGGCATGGAAGTTCTTGGTGGGGTGACTGACAGTATTGACAACAAGATAAAAATAAACTGTGTTCCCAGTCATCTCTGACCTCTAATCCATCCCTAGTGGGTAACCTGACCCCAACACTTATACCCCCCCTTCCTAATCCTTAACACCCAATCCTTCCCCTTCCTAATGCCAAACACTCAATCCTCCCCTTCCTTAACCCTAACACCTAACCCCCCTCCTCTACCTATACCCTAACACCTAATCCCCCTCCTCTACCTATACCCTAACACCTAATCCCCTCCTCTACCTATACCCTAACACCTAATCCCCTCCTCTACCTATACCCTAACACCTAATCCCCCTCCTCTAGCTATACCCTAACACCTAATCCCCTCCTCTACCTATACCCTAACACCTAATCCCCCTCCTCTACCTATACCCTAACACCTAATCCCCTCCTCTACCTATACCCTAACACCTAATCCCCTCCTCTACCTATACCCTAACACCTAATCCCCCTCCTCTACCTATACCCTAACACCTAACCCCCGCCTCTACCTATACCCTAACACCCAATCCTCTCCTCTACCTATACCCTAACACCTAATCCCCCTCCTCTAGCTATACCCTAACACCTAATCCCCTCCTCTACCTATACCCTAACACCTAATCCCCCTCCTCTACCTATACCCTAACACCTAACCCCCCGCCTCTACCTATACCCTAACACCCAATCCCCTCCTCTACCTATACCCTAACACCTAATCCCCCTTCTCTACCTATACCCTAACACCTAATCCCCCTCCTCTACCTATACCCTAACACCTAATCCCCCTCCTCTACCTATACCCTAACACCTAACCCCCGCCTCTACCTATACCCTAACACCTAATCCCCTCCTCTACCTATACCCTAACACCTAATCCCCCTCCTCTAGCTATACCCTAACACCTAATCCCCCTTCTCTACCTATACCCTAACACCTAATCCCCTCCTCTACCTATACCCTAACACCTAATCCCCCTCCTCTACCTATACCCTAACACCTAACCCCCCGCCTCTACCTATACCCTAACACTGAATCCCCCTCCTCTACCTATACCCTAACACCTAACCCCCGCCTCTACCTATACCCTAACACCCAATCCCCTCCTCTACCTATACCCTAACACCTAATCCCCTCCTCTACCTATACCCTAACACCCAATCCTCTCCTCTACCTATACCCTAACACCTAATCCCCCTCCTCTACCTATACCCTAACACCTAACCCCCCTCCTCTACCTATACCCTAACACCTAATCCCCCTCCTCTACCTATACCCTAACACCTAATCCCCTCCTCTACCTATACCCTAACACCTAATCCCCCTCCTCTACCTATACCCTAACACCTAATCCCCCTTCTCTACCTATACCCTAACACCTAATCCCCTCCTCTACCTATACCCTAACACCTAATCCCCTCCTCTACCTATACCCTAACACCTAATCCCCTCCTCTACCTATACCCTAACACCTAATCCCCCTCCTCTACCTATACCCTAACACCTAACCCCCGCCTCTACCTATACCCTAACACCCAATCCCCTCCTCTACCTATACCCTAACACCTAATCCCCCTTCTCTACCTATACCCTAACACCTAATCCCCTCCTCTACCTATACCCTAACACCTAATCCCCTCCTCTACCTATACCCTAACACCTAATCCCCCTCCTCTACCTATACCCTAACACCTAACCCCCGCCTCTACCTATACCCTAACACCTAATCCCCTCCTCTACCTATACCCTAACACCTAATCCCCCTCCTCTAGCTATACCCTAACACCTAATCCCCCTTCTCTACCTATACCCTAACACCTAATCCCCTCCTCTACCTATACCCTAACACCTAATCCCCTCCTCTACCTATACCCTAACACCTAATCCCCCTCCTCTACCTATACCCTAACACCTAACCCCCCGCCTCTACCTATACCCTAACACTGAATCCCCCTCCTCTACCTATACCCTAACACCTAACCCCCGCCTCTACCTATACCCTAACACCCAATCCTCTCCTCTACCTATACCCTAACACCTAATCCCCTCCTCTACCTATACCCTAACACCCAATCCTCTCCTCTACCTATACCCTAACACCTAATCCCCCTCCTCTACCTATACCCTAACACCTAACCCCCCTCCTCTACCTATACCCTAACACCTAATCCCCCTCCTCTACCTATACCCTAACACCTAATCCCCCTCCTCTACCTATACCCTAACACCTAATCCCCCTCCTCTACCTATACCCTAACACCTAATCCCCCTTCTCTACCTATACCCTAACACCTAATCCCCTCCTCTACCTATACCCTAACACCTAATCCCCTCCTCTACCTATACCCTAACACCTAATCCCCCTCCTCTACCTATACCCTAACACCTAACCCCCCGCCTCTACCTATACCCTAACACTGAATCCCCCTCCTCTACCTATACCCTAACACCTAACCCCCGCCTCTACCTATACCCTAACACCCAATCCTCTCCTCTACCTATACCCTAACACCTAATCCCCTCCTCTACCTATACCCTAACACCCAATCCCCCTCCTCTACCTATACCCTAACACCTAATCCCCCTCCTCTACCTATACCCTAACACCTAACCCCCCTCCTCTACCTATACCCTAACACCTAATCCCCTCCTCTACCTATACCCTAACACCTAATCCCCTCCTCTACCTATACCCTAACACCTAATCCCCCTCCTCTAGCTATACCCTAACACCTAATCCCCCTCCTCTACCTATACCCTAACACCTAATCCCCTCCTCTACCTATACCCTAACACCTAATCCCCCTCCTCTACCTATACCCTAACACCTAATCCCCTCCTCTACCTATACCCTAACACCTAATCCCCCTCCTCTACCTATACCCTAACACCTAACCCCCTCCTCTACCTATACCCTAACACCCAATCCCCTCCTCTACCTATACCCTAACACCTAATCCCCCTTCTCTACCTATACCCTAACACCTAATCCCCTCCTCTACCTATACCCTAACACCTAATCCCCTCCTCTACCTATACCCTAACACCTAATCCCCCTCCTCTACCTATACCCTAACACCTAACCCCCGCCTCTACCTATACCCTAACACCTAATCCCCTCCTCTACCTATACCCTAACACCTAATCCCCCTCCTCTACCTATACCCTAACACCTAATCCCCCTCCTCTACCTATACCCTAACACCTAATCCCCTCCTCTACCTATACCCTAACACCTAATCCCCTCCTCTACCTATACCCTAACACCTAATCCCCCTCCTCTACCTATACCCTAACACCTAACCCCCCTCCTCTACCTATACCCTAACACTGAATCCCCCTCCTCTACCTATACCCTAACACCTAACCCCCGCCTCTACCTATACCCTAACACCCAATCCTCTCCTCTACCTATACCCTAACACCTAATCCCCTCCTCTACCTATACCCTAACACCCAATCCTCTCCTCTACCTATACCCTAACACCAAATCCCCTCCTCTACCTATACCCTAACACCTAACCCCCCTCCTCTACCTATACCCTAACACCTAATCCCCTCCTCTACCTATACCCTAACACCTAATCCCCTCCTCTACCTATACCCTAACACCTAATCCCCTCCTCTACCTATACCCTAACACCCAATCCCCTCCTCTCTATACCCTAACACCCAATCCCCTCCTCTCTATACCCTAACACCTAACACTTCTCCACTGATGGGTTCAATCCAGCATCTCACATACTTTCCTGTGTTTTCTATGTGTCCTGGTTGAATCTCAATACTTTGATGTGGTTTTCACTTGTTGCTGGTGTTCACCATGTAGTTGTAGGTGACCAGGCAGTAGGATAAAGGTAATGGGGGCTTGTTGCAACAAGACAGATGGAGGACACTCTGTGGCACAAGTGCAACCTGGTGATTTCCAGCATGAAGGATAGAATAATTAAAGTCCATAGGGCACAGAAAGGTGACTTGCCGTATTATTTTTACCAGCACGCTGGCCCTTTAACACATTTAAGGTGACTACTTACTACATTTTCAGTTTATTCCAGAGTCGCGGGTTCATTCATAAATGAAAAAAACTCTCATAGTCCATGCTTCATTTAGAAGAAGAACCCTAATTGGTTGCTATGAGCTTTAGGTTTTTTTTTTTTCAGTTTTTGTGCCTTATCCCTACAGTGTGTGTATTAGAGGAGGAGGACTGGAGGGGGCCTCAAAGCAATTCCTCACCATCCCTGACATCAGGGCTTTTTTTTGTCAGCAGGAACTTGGGGGGAACGCAGTTTCTTGCACCTCCAGCATTGAATGCATGTAATGGTAAGAGGCGCTGAAGTGTGCTAGATGGTCTATTGATTTTAGCTGCTGGGAGATCTGTTGTTGCTGGTGGGGGAATGTATTGTTACTGGGGGGGGGGGGGGGGGGGGGGGGGGGTGGCATTTTTGCTAGGAGGTGAGAGGTCTGTTGTTGATGGCTGGTGGACAAATTCTCTTGGGGTGTATTTTTGCTGGGGAGTATTTTGTTGCAATGGGGGTTTGTTGTTGCTGGGGTGAGTCTATTGTTGGTGGTGGTCTATTGTTACTGGGGTGGATCTATTGCTGCTGGCGGACAAATGCTCTCAGGGGTATATTTTTGCTGGGTTGGATCTATTGTTGCTGGTGGTCTGTTGAGGCTGGGGTGGATCTATTTCTGCTGGTGGACAAATCATTTTGGGGGTATATTTTTGCTGGGTTGGATCTATTGTTGCTGGTGGTCTGTTGAGGCTGGGGTGGATCTATTTCTGCTGGTGGACAAATGCTCTTGGGGGTAGATTTTTGCTGCGTTGGATCTATTGTTGCTGGGGTGGATCTATTGCTGCTGGCGGACAAATTCTCTTGGGGTGTATTTTTACTGGGATGGGTCTATTGTTGGTGGTGGTCTATTGTTGCTGGGGTGGATCTATTGCTGCTGGCAGACAAATGCTCTCGGGGTAGATTTTTGCTGGGTTGGATCTATTGTTGCTGGGGTGGATCTATTGCTGCTGGCGGACAAATCCTCTTGGGGTGTATTTTTGCTGGGGTGGGTCTATTGTTGGTGGTGGTCTATTGTTGCTGGGGTGGATCTATTACTGCTGGCAGACAAATGCTCTCGAGGGTAGATTTTGTCTGGGTTGGATCTATTGTTGCTGGGGTGGATCTATTGCTGCTGGTGGACAAATCCTCTCGGGGTGTATATTTGCTGGGGTGGGTCTATTGTTGGTGGTGGTCTATTGTTGTTGGGGTGGATCTATTGCTACTGGGGGACAAATCCTCTCAGGGGTGTATTTTTGATGGGGTGGATCTATTGTTGTTGGGGGTCTATTGTTGTTGGGGTGGATATATTGCTGCTGGCGGACAAATCCTCTCGGGGTATATTTTTGCTGGGGTGGATCTAATGTTGTTGGGGGTCTATTGTTGCTGGGGTGGATATATAGCTGCTGGCGGACAAATCCTCTTGGGGTATATTTTTGCTGGGGTGGATCTAATGTTGTTGGGGGTCTATTGTTGCTGGGTGGATCTATTGCTGCTGGCGGACAAATCCTCTTGGGGTGTATTTTTTGCTGGGGTGGATCTATTGTTGTTGGGGGGACTATTGTTGGTGGGTGGTCTATTTTTGTTAGGGGTTCCATGGTTGCTGGGGGTATTTTGTTGCGGGGGGAGGGTGTTTTTTGCTGGGGGGAGGGCTATTGTTGTTGGCTACAGGTGATATATTTTATTAATTTTCTTGTTATCATTAACAAATTCAATACAAAGTAACACAAAATGGTACTTGATTCTGTATTCTCTAAATGGGGCAATACTGGGAGATAGGGAAGGGGGTGGAACCAAGGAACAGTGCTTGGAGGTGTGTAGTGGGTGGAACCAAGGAACGGTGCTTGGAGGTGGGTAGGGGGTGGAACCAAGGAACAGTGCTCGGAGGTGGGTAGGGGGTGGAATCGAGGAACGCTGCTCAGAGGTGGGTAGGGGGTGGAGACAAGGGACAGTGCTCAGAGGTGGGTAGGGGTGGAACCAAGGAACGGTGCTCGGAGGTGGGTAGGGGGTGGAACCAAGGAACGGTGCTCAGAGGTGGGTAGGGGGTGGAACCAAGGAACGGTGCTCAGAGGTGGGTAGGGGGTGGAACCAGGGAACGGTGCTCGGAGGTGGGTAGGGGGTGGAATCGAGGAACGCTGCTCAGAGGTGGGTAGGGGGTGGAGACAAGGGACAGTGCTCACAGGTGGGTAGGGGTGGAACCAAGGAACGGTGCTCGGAGGTGGGTAGGGGGTGGAACCAAGGAACGCTGCTCAGAGGTGGGTAGGGGGTGGAACCAGGGAACGGTGCTCGGAGGTGGGTAGGGGTGGAGCCAAGGAACAGTGCTTGGAGGTGGGTAGGGGGTGGAATCAAGGAACGGTGCTCGGAGGTGGGTAGGGGATGGAACTAAGGAATGGTGCTTGGAGGTGGGTAGGGGGTGGAACCTAGAAACGGTGCTCGGAGGTGGGTAGGTGGTGGAATCAAGGAACGGTGCTCGGAGGTGGGTAGGTGGTGGAATCAAGGAACGGTACTCGGAGGTGGGTAAGGGGTGGAATCGAGGAACGCTGCTCAGAGGCTGGTAGGGGGAGGAGACAAGGGACAGTTCTCAGAGGTGGGTAGGGGTGGAACCAAGGAACGATGCTCGGAGGTGGGTAGGGGGTGGAATCGAGGAACGCTGCTCGGAGGTTGGTAGGGGTGGAGACAAGGGACAGTGCTCAGAGGTGGGTAGGGGGTGGAACCAAGGAACGGTGTTTGGAGGTGGGTAAATGGTGGAATTGAGGAACGCTGCTCAGAGGTGGGTAGGGGGTGGAGACAAGGGACAGTGCTCAGAGGTGGGTAGGGGGTGGAACCAAGGAACGATGCTCAGAAGTGAGTAGGGAGTGGAATCGAGGAACGCTGCTCGGAGGTTGGTAGGGGTGGAGACAAGGGGCAGTGCTCAGAGGTGGGTAGGGGGTGGAACCTAGGAACGGTACTCTGAGGTGGATAGGGGGTGTAATCAAGGAACGCTGCTCAGAGGTGGGTAGGGGGTGGAGACAAGGGGTGACTCAGGAGGGAGTACCTGCACCTATTCTCTGAGAAAAAGAAGCCCTGCCTGCCATTATCCCACACCACTTTTCCTGATGTCTACATAGGCTTGGTGCTTCTGTTGTCACACCTATAGTGAGTCACTAATAATGATGTAAAGATATATTGCAGACTGCAGGGGGCAAGCTAGAGGCAACCTGCTTTTCTGGAGGTTGATTTACTACTATATGGTGAATGGCCTAAGTAGCCTGTGTTTTGAATATGTGTCAGACAGGGTTTGCATTCTCATAAAAAGAAGGCACGGGCAGCTGGGCATTGCCATGGGGGACATGTGCCAATGCAAAAAAAAGGTTTTAAAAAATACTGTATAGGGGGTAATTTCCAGTTGTCCCTACTCTTGCCGTTGCGCCGTTGCCAAAACTGTCTATCAAGCTCCTATTAACATACACAATATTGTCAAAAGTATTGAGACGCCTGCCAACGCCCGTTAGCATTTATCTTGTTTTACATTTATGTAGCCAATAAAGATGATTAACAGGAGTTACCGAATGGCCGGCTTCATTTCTGTGTTGAACTTGGATAGGGTGAGGGAACATGGGATACCTCAACAAACTGAAGTAATTGGATAAATTGAGGACTCCTTAGCTTTCTGGCAGTACTGTACAAAAGGAATGTCCCACATGATCTCTATGCTGATGGAGACTCGTACTCCTTCTAGAGATTAAAACCCACACAGTCATTAATTCTCCAGCACTGGGGTCCTTTTCTCACAAAGCTTCAGGATCATCGGTTGCCTCCTGCCAAGGCTCTTCCTAGTGAGGGAGATGTAGACTCACACCACTGCAGGACAGTTGGACTCTTTCCCACCAACTTCCTCTTGACTCTCTCCAATGAGCTACCTCCTGATCCAACTTGATCCCTGGACCTGGATCTGCGAAAATGCCCTCCAACTAAGCCAAGCTGGAACCTTGGTGTCTTCCTGGCTCCTTCTAGTGTATAAGATATAAGCCCTCTGCACAGGAGTCTCCTCCAGCAGGACTAGACCCAGGAACATCTCATCTACTGTCTCCGATTATTTATGGGCTCTCTCACCCACTACTGGGCACATCTCTCCAGGGATTGGCTGGAGTCCCATAAATATTCTTCTTCCCATTATGGTTCTAGAACAGCCTTTTTCAACCAGGGTGCCACCTGAGGTCCTCGGGGGTGCCGCAGCATCCTGGTAGAAAAAAGCTGTCATATGAGTCCGAACTCCCGATCTCCAGCCGAACTGTATTTCGGCAAAGTGAATGCACTCAACCAAGTGAAAGCAAAGGGAGGGGGAGTGTGTGCTGTGCTCTCTGCCTCCCCCTACAGTGCAGTACCCAGCTGTGAGTGAAGGTTGTTGTGCATAGTATTGAAATAATGTGCTGGAAGCTTCTTCGTATACAGCAATACGGCTTTACTTTGATGGATGATATCTTTATCATGGAACAGGAAGAGAACACAAACAAGTGCATATAACACAATAAGGAATGTACTTCCTCTAATTACATTACCATAGAATGCACACTATAACACTACAGTGCCACCTGCTGGATAGATAGGTATAATGCATACACCATAGAGTTCACAGTATAGAAAGCTACTTTGCATTACTTGCTGTTGTACTTACAACACCCCTTCTCAACAGCATGTGCTTTGTCAAATTATATTCAGTTTCTTCAGGATATAACTATGACATTCCTTCAACAAAGGCTTGGTGAGTGCATTGGCAGCCATCTCCTCTGATGGGCAGTATTGAATGTCAGAAACACCTTGCTCTTGATTGTCCCTACATTACCATAGAGTGCACACTATAACACTACAGTGCCACCTGCTGGATAGATAGGTATAATGCATACACCATATAGTTCAAAGTATAGAAAGCTACTTTGCATTACTTGCTGTTGTACTTCCAACACCCCTTCTCAACAGCATGTGCTTTGTCAAATTATATTCAGTTAATTCTGGATATAACAACTTTCTGTTGTACTTCCAACAAAGGGAACTGTACTGCAATGTTTTAAAAGGCTGTGTATATATGTGTGTGTGTGTATGTGTGTTTGTATGTGTGTGTTTTATGTGTATATGTGTGTGTTGGTTTTTATATCTGTTTGTATCTGTTTATGTGTTTTTTTTATATCTGTGTGTATGTTAATTTTAATCCTGACCCCTATTCCTTTACCATCAGAACTGCTTTTTAGCATGTTGTGTACACCAAATTCTGACCCGACCATCTAAATGTTGCATCTGAAATCGAGACTCATCAGACCAGGCAACGTTATTCCAATCTTCTATTGTCCAGTTTTGGTGATCCTGTGTGAATTGTAGCCTCAGTTTCCTGTTCTTAGCTGACAGGAGTGGCACCCAGTCTAGTTTTCTGCTGCTGTAGCCGATCTGCTTCAGGGTTCGATGTGTTGTGTGTTCAGAGATGGTATTCTGCATACCTTGGATGTAACGAGTGGTTATTTGAGTAATGCCCCGTACACACGAGCGGATTTTCCATCAGAAAATTCTTGAATGGCTTTTCCGACGGAATTCCGCTCAAGCTTGGCTTGCATACACACAGTCACACAAAAGTTTGCTGAACTTTCGACCGTCAAGAGCGCAGTGGCGTACAACACTACGACGAGCCGAGAAAATGAAGTTCAATGCTTCCGGCATGCGTCGAATTGTTTCCGAGCATGCGTAGGAATTTTGCGTGTTGGAATTGCTACAGACGATCGGAATTTCCGATTGGAACTTTTTCCGACCGAAAAATAGAGAACCTGCTCTTAGTCTTTTGCTGGCTGGAATTCGGGCAGCAAAAGTCCGATGGAGCATACACACGGTCGCATTTTCCGACCAAAAGCTCTCATCGGTCTTTTGCTGGCCGAATTTCCGATCGTGTGTAATCAGCATTAGAGTCGTCTTTCTATTGTTTGGAACCAGTCTGCCCATTCTCCTCTGATCTCTGACATCAACAAGCCATTTTCCTCCACACAACTGCCGCTCACTGGATATTTTCTCTTTTTCCCACCATTCTCTGAAATACTCAGACCAGCCCGTCTGGCACCAACAACCATGCCACGTTCAAAGTCACTTAAATCCCCTTTTCTTCCCCAAATACGGGGCCCCCTAATTCGGGTCGGAAAATGTCATTCTCTGCTGCAGAAAAGTGCTTGACATTTTCCGAACCGACTTTGGGGCCCCGTATATCAGGGCCACTTGGTACTAGGAACCCTGAATTTGGTATGCAAGCCCAGTGGAACTAGCACAACATATCCAAAGATGGGGTTCCTAGCACCAAGTGGTCCCGAGATACAGGGCCCCCTAATTCGGGTCGGAAAATGTCATTCTCTGCTGCAGAAAAGTGCTTGACATTTTCCGAACCGACTTTGGGGCCCCCGTATCTCGGGGGCCACTTGGTGCTAGGAACCCCAAATTCGGTATGCAAACCCAGTGGTATGCAAATCCAATTATGGGGTTCCTAGCACCAAGTAGCCCCGAGATACGGGGCCCCAAAGTCGGTCAACTGTGTCCATCTGCAGCAATGTCATTTAGGGACCCTTTGGGTCCAGAGACCCCAAATTTTGGCTGCAGCTATGGGGCATTACATAGTTAGTTAGGTTGAAAAAAGACACAAGTCCATCCAGTTCAACCACAAATAAAAAAAAAATAATATCATACACTCCCATATACCCCATTCTATACCCACAGTTGATCCAGAGGAAGGCAAAAAACCCCAGCAGAGCATGCTCCAATTTTCTAAAGCAGGGGAAAAAATCCCTTCCTGATCCCCCGAGAGGCAATCGGATTTTCCCCGGATCAACTTTACCTATAAATGTCAGTACCCAGTTATATTATGTACATTTAGGAAAGTATCCAGGCCTTTCTTAAAGCAATCTACTGAGTTGGCCAGAACCACCTTTTGCAGGGAGTCTATTCCACATTTTCACAGCTCTTACTGTGAAGAAACCTTTCCGTATTTGGAGATGAAATCTCTTTTCCTCTAGACGTAAAGAGCGACCCCTTGTCCTCTGTGTTGACCGTAAAGTGAATAACTCAACACCAAGTTCACTATATGGACCCCTTATATATTTGTACATGTTGATCATATCCCCCCTTATTCTCCTCTTCTCAAGAGTGAATAAATTCAGTTCCTCTAATCTTTCCTCATAGCTGAGCTCCTCCATGCCTCTTATCAGTTTGGTTGTCCTTCTCTGCACTTTCTCCAGTTCCCCGATATCCTTTTTTGAGAACTGGTGCCCAAAACTGAACTGCATATTCCAGATGAGGTCTTACTAATGATTTGAACAGGGGGGCAAAATGATATCTCTCATTGAGGAACCCTTAACTACCGAGTTTAAAGTTCGGGGGACCTATGGCTGCAAATGGGCACAGTGAGGCTGCAAATGGGCACAGTGAGGCTGCAAATGGGCACAGTGAGGCTGCAAATGGGCACAGTGAGGCATGCAAATGGGCACAGTGAGGCATGCAAATGGACACAGTGAGGCTGCAAATGGGCACAGTGAGGCTGCAAATGGGCATTGTTGACCCTCTTTTCCACTAATGCCCCGTACACACCGTCGGAAATTCCGACCAAAAATCCGTCAGATTTTTTTTCCGACGGATTTTGTCCGACACTGGTGTGGCATACACACGGTCGGACAAAGTTGTCGGAAAATCCGATCATTCTAATCGTGGTGACGTTCGTTGCGTACGACGGGACTACGTAGAGGCTAGTAGCCAATAGCTTTGGTCTTGTAATGTGACCTGAGCATGCGTGGCACTTTGTCCGTCGGAATACTATACACACGATCGGAAAAAGTCAGATCGGATTTTGTTGTCGGAAAATTTGAGAGGAGGATCTCAAATTTTTCCGTCTGAAAAGGTCAGATGGAGCCCACACTAGACATGTGCACAACAAAAAAATGTGTTTATTTTCGTTTAGTTTTTTTCGTTTCCGTTGATTCGTAACGATTCGTACATTCATAAGTCGTCGGTGTTCGTATTCGTAAGAGTTATTTTTTCGTTGATTCGTTTTTCCGTTTAATTTTCCTTTATTCGATATTCGGACGCATTCGTATTTATTTGTACATTCGTAACATTCTTAGATTCGTAATCGGAGCATAATTCATAATTTTATGTAATGTGTATGCTATTATTACATTTTAAGAGACACGCAAAATTACGAATCGAAAAAAAAAAAAGTTACGAATGTACAAATTTTTTCGTTCAATCACGTTAAGCAGCGCCATTGTGAGAGACACGGAAAATTACGAATCGAAAAAAAAAAAAAAAAGTTACGAATGTACAAATTTTTTCGTTCAATCCATTCAAAGCGTGTTAAGCAGCGCCATTGTAAGGGACACGGAAAATTACCAATTCAACAAAAAAAAAAAAAGTTACGAATGTACGAATTTTTTCGTTCATTTTCATTTTCGTTGTTCCTGTTTTCGTTTTTCGGATTTTCTTCATTCGTACATTCGTTGTTTCTAATTTGTTTTTTCGGATTTTCGTTATTTTCGGATTCGTTCGATTCGAACGATTCGTTAAAATTTTTAGCGAATCGTTCGTTCATTCATACGAAAACGAATGAACGAAAATAACGAAAAAAAAAGAAAAACGAAAAAAAAAAAGAAACGAATTGCACATGTCTAGCCCACACACGGTCGGATTTTCCGACAACATGGTCCGATCGGACATTTTCCGTCGGAATTTCCGACCGTGTGTAGGGGGCATTACAGTAGCTGCGCATTTCTCACCCTAGGCTTAAACTCGAGTCAATACGTTTTTCCCAGTTTTTTTGTGGTAAAATGAGGTGCCTCGGCTTATATTCGGGTCGGCTTATACTCGAGTATATACGGTAGCGATTTGTGTTACCAAACAATTGAACAGGTGTACCTAATAAAGCGAGTGGTTACCATTTGTAAGTTAGAAGGCCCTCCTGGGTTCAAAAAAACTTTATTTGGAACTTTATTTGGAAACTTAAATTGTTTCACAGAAAGGGAAAAAAAAAAAAAAAAAAAATGGAAGATATTTTTCCAGGCAGCAGGTCTTCAGATACTCAATGCTTTAAATGACCTAAAATAGAAAAATCAGGTCACCATTGAATAAACAGCTTCCAGGAACAATAAAACTCTGAAGGGCCTATAAACAGACATTTGTCCCGTGGGGAAGTAGCACCTTTTTTTTTTTCACTAATGACCCAGAAAAACAACAGTGAGGTCAGCGAGAAATTATACGGAATGACATGTGACTTGATCCGGTCCTGACCCTGCCTGGTCTATTGTCCTACATGGATCACAAAGATCAGCCCAGCTCAGGATCAGAGCTGCCCCCTCCCCCTCCGCACTTTAAATGTCCAAAGAGCCGCGCCACTAAAAAGCAACGCTACTCGTAGAAACTAGACCTGTGCGATTAGTTTGGTACGAATCGTAAATTCGTACGAATTTTTCGAAATTCGTACATTCGTACGAATCCGAATTACGAATTTTCACGAATACGAATTCTGTATGAAATACGAAATTTCGTTTATGAATTTCGGATCCAAATTATCCGAATCCAAACTACCAAATGCCGAATTTCAACGAATATGAAAGAAATTATAGCAGATATAACGAAGGATTCGAATGAATTCGACACTCTACGAATAATAACGAATTATCCGAAAACGTATTAACGTTACATAACACAAGTCTATCGTCTATTGTTCACCAATCACTCAGAGAAAGTACGAAATACGAAATTTCGTATTCGTAAATGAAATTTCGTATTTCGTACGTACCTGAGTGATTGGTGAACAATAGACAACAGACTTGTGTTATGTAACGTTAACCGCTTCCCGACCGCCTCACGCAGATATACTGCGGCAAATTGGCACGGGCAGGCAAAATCACGTACCTGTACGTGGCCCTTTAATTGCCTGCCCGTGGTTCGCGCGCGCGCCGCCAGCGGCGCGCTCGCGACCAGGTCGGGAGCTCCGTGACCACGGCAGCGGGACCAGCGGACCCGATCGCCGCTGGTGTCCCGCGATCGGGTCACGGAGCTGAAGAACGGGGAGAGGTCTGTGTAAACAGACCTCTCCCCGCGCTTCCTACTCTGCCTGCCATTGATCGGCTGTTCCTGGTCATCGGGAAAGCCGATCAATGACGTCAGACGTCAGCCCCGCCCCCTAATGTAAAAAAAACACACACACGTCACAGCCCATAACCCCTCCCCTCCCCCTAGTGGTTAACTCTTTCACTACAACTGTCATTTATACAGGAATCAATGCATTTAAATAGCACTGATTGCTGTATAAATGACAATGGTCCCAAAAATGTGTCAAAAATGTCCGATGTGTCCGCCATAAAGTCGCAGTCACAATAAAAATCGCTGATCGCCGCTATTACTAGTAAAAAAAAAAATATTAATAAAAATGCTATAAAACTATCCCCTATTTTGTAAACGCTATAACTTTTGCGCAAACCAATCAACAATCGCTAATTTCGATTTTTTTTTAACAAAAATATGTAGAAGAATACGTATCGGCCTAAACTGAGGAAAAAAAATGTT
Organism: Lithobates sylvaticus; assembly: GCA_028564925.1. Classification (NCBI taxonomy): domain Eukaryota; kingdom Metazoa; phylum Chordata; class Amphibia; order Anura; family Ranidae; genus Lithobates; species Lithobates sylvaticus. Next base: position 765,333,054 of record CM053026.1, on the reverse strand, counting down.
TTTTTTTATATATTTTTTGGGGATATTTATTATAGCAAAAAGTAAAAAATATTGCATTGTTTTCAAAATTGTCGCTCTATTTTTGTTTATAGCGCAAAAAAATAAAAACCGCAGGGGTGACCAAATACCACCAAAAGAAAGCTCTATTTGTGGGAAAAAAAGGACGCCAATTTTGTTTTGGAGCCACGTCGCACGACCCGCGCAATTGTCAGTTAAAGCGATGCAGTGCCGAATCGCAAAAAGGGGCCTGGTCCTTTGGCTGCAAATTGGTCCGGGGCTGAAGTGGTTAATACGTTTTCGGATAATTCGTTATTATTCGTAGAGTGTAAATTCGTATTTCGGACGAATCAGAATTAAATTTCGTACACGAATTACAAATTACTAATTTTTTTTTTATACGGAACGGAACGAAACAAATTTTTTGACGGCTCCCATGTCTAATAGAAACGTGTCCATGTAAATTTCCCCGATAACGACACAAAATAAAGTCCAAGTGCAAACCAAAAAAAAATAATGTGCAAAATTAAGATCCTTCTTCATAAGTGTTCAATAAAAGCCATCTAAACAGTGAAGGTCCATCACCATTGCAGCGTCCAAACCGCGACACCAACCGCTTCACCCCCTTCCTGACCAGAGCACTTCTTGCGATTTTCACTGCGTCTCTTTAAATGACAATTGCGCGGTCATGCGACTTTGCGCCCAAAACAAATCTGACGTCCTTTTTTTCCCCGCAAGTAGAGCTTTCTTTTGGTGGTATTTGATCACCTCTGCGGTTTTTATTTTTTGCGCTATAAACAAGAAAAGAGCGACCATTTTGAAAAAAATATATATATTTTTTTTTTACTTTTTGCTATAATAAATATCCCCCAAAAATATATATAAAAAATATTTTTTTTCCTCAGTTTAGGCCGATATGTTTTCTTCTACATATTTAAAAAAAATTAAAATAAATTGCAATAAGCGTATATTGATTGGTTTGTGTAAAAGTTATAGCTTCTACAAAATAGGGTATAGTTTAATGGCATTTTTATTATAATTTTTTTTTATTTTTTTTATTTGGGCTGTAAACAAAACAGAGCGGAAATTTTGAAAAAAATAAAAGCAATATTTTTTACTTTTTGCTATAATAAATATCCCCCAAAAATATATAAAAAAGATTTTTTTCCTCAGTTTAGGCCGATATGTATTCTTCTACATATTTTTTGGGAAAAAAAATCACAATAAGCGTATATTGATTGGTTTGCGCAAAAGTTATTGCGTCTACAAAATAGGGATAGATTTATGGCATTTTTATTATTAATCTTTTTTTTTTTTATTAGTAATGGTGGCGATCTGCGATTTTTATTGGGATTGCGACATAATGGAGGACACTTTTGGCGCTATTTTGGGACCATTGTCATTTATACAGCAATCAGTGCTATAAAAATGCACTGATTACTGTGTAAATGACACTGGCAGGAAAGGGGCTAAACACTAGGGGGCGATGAAGGGGTTAAGTGTGTCCTAGGGAGTGATTCTAACTGAGAGGAGGACGGGCTTCAACTCGCAGGACAGAGATCACTGCTCCCAATGACAGGGAGCAGTGATCTCTGTCCTGTCACTAGGCAGAATGGGGAAACACCTTGTTTACATAGGTACTTCCCCCGTTTTGAGACTCCGTGACACGATCGCCGGGACGCCGGTGGACATCGAGTCCACGGGTCCCACAGGCACGGTCATGCAGTATGCGGCGGGTGCGTGCACGCGCCTGCTAGCCCCGCCAATTAAAGGGGACGTACAGGTACACCCATTTGCCCATTTGGCGATTGTTGCAATTTTTTATGTATTTATGTATGTATTTTATGTATTTAAGTAAGCAGCAGTTTTGCAAACGCAATTTTTGGGGGAAAAAATTTACTTTTTTAATTGTAGTTTTGTAATTGTAATTGTAATTTTTGTGTATAATGTGAAAGATGATGTTATGCTGAGTAAATAGATTCCTAATATGTCATGCTTTAAATTTGCGCACACTTAACAAACTACAGTACTTAAAACTCTCCATAGGTGACGATTTAAACGCCTTTACAGACTATACATATTTAGAGTTACAGAGGAGGTCTGGTGCTAGAATTATTGCTCTCGCTCTGACGTTCGCAGAGATACCTCACATGTGTGGTTCGAATACCGTTTACATTTGCGTTCGCTTCTGCGCGCGAGCTCGGAGGGACATGGCGCTTTACATTTTTTTTTTTATTATTATTATTTATTTTATTTTTTATTTTTACACTGTCCTTTTATTAAATTTTTTTATCACTTTTAATCCTATTATAAGAAATATAAACATCCCTTGTAATAGAAATAAGGATGACAGGTCCTCTTTATGGAGAGATCTGGGGTCAAAAAGACCCCAAGTCTCTTCTATAGGCCCCTTTCACACTTGTGCGACTTGTCCTGCCACTTGGGAACGCAAAGTCGCATGACGAGTGGTACCCCATGATTTCCAATGAGTACCATTCATATCTGTGCGACTTCACGTCACACCGACTTCAAAGTAGTCCCTGCACTACTTTGGTCCGACATTGATGTGAGTTGAGGTCCATAGACCTCAAGTTGGCACATGCATTCCCTGGAATCGCTGCAAAATCGCAGCCGCAAAATCACAGTAAAATCACGTGACTTTGTGAAAGGAGCCTTACCTTATAAGTCGACATTGGGCTTCTCCTGCCTCTCCTATGGCTTTGTTCCCCCAGCATCTCTCCCCCTAGCCTCCAGCAGCACTCCCCCCCCCCCCCAGCCTTCAGCGTCTCTCTCTCTCTCTCTCCCCCAGCCTCCAATGGCTCTCTCTCTCTCCCAGCCTGTAGCAACTCTCTCTCCCCCCATCCTCCAACAGCTTTCTCTCCCCCCCAGCCTCCAGCAGCTCTCTCTCCCTCCAGCGGTTCTCTCCCCCCCCCCCCCCCCAGCCTTCAGCGGCTCACTGTCCCCCCAACCTTCAGCGGCTCTCTGCCCCCCAGTCTTCAGCGGCTCTCTCTCCCCCCCCCCCAGCCTTCCTCGGCTTTCTCTCCCCCCAGCCTCCAGCGGCTCTCTCTCCCGCCCAACCTCCAACGGCTCTCTCTCCCCCCCAGCCTCCAGCGGCTCTCTCTCCCCCCAGCCTCCAGCGTCTCTCTCTCCCCCCCAGCCTCCAGTGGCTTTCTCTCCCCCTCCAGCCTCTAGCAGCTCTCTCTCCCTCCAATGTCTCTCTCTCCCCCTAGCCTCCAGCAGCTCTCTCTCTCTCCAATGGCTCTCTCTCTCCCAGCCTCCAGCAGCTCTCTCTCCCCCCAGCCTTCAGCGGCTCTCTCTCCCCCCAGCCTCCAGTGGCTCTCTCTCCCCCCCAGCCTCCAGCAGCTCTTTCTCCCTCCAACGGCTCTCTCTTCCCCAGCCTCCAGCAGCTCTCTCTCCCTCCAATGGCTCTCTCTCCCCCCAGCCTCCAGCAGCTCTCTCTCCCTCCAGCAGCTCTCTCTCCCTCCAGTGGTTCTCTCTCCCCCAACCTCCAGCAGCTCTCTCTCCCCCCAGCCTTCAGTGGCTCTCTCTCCCCCCAGCCTTAAGCGGCTCTCTCTCCCCCAAGCCTCCAGTGGCTCTCTCTCCCTCCAACGGCTCTCTCTCCCCCCAGCCTCCAGCAGCTCTCTCTCCCTCCAACGGCTCTCTCTCCCCCCAGCCTCCAGCAGCGCTCTCTCCCTCCAGCAGCTCTCTCTGCCTCCAGTGGTTCTCTCTCCCCCAGCCTTTAGCGGCTCTCTCTCCCCCCAGCCTTCAGCGGCTCTCTCTCCCCCCAGCCTCCAGCGGTTCTCTCTCCCCCCAGCCTCCAGTGGCTTTCTCTCCCCTCCAGCCTCCAGCAGATCTCTCTCCCCTCCAGCCTCCAGCAGATCTCTCTCCCCCCAGCCTCCAGCGGTTCTCTCTCCCCCAGCCTCCAGTGACTTTCACTCCCCTCCAGCCTCCAGCAGATCTCTCTCCCCAGCCTCCAGCGGTTCTCTCTCCCCCAGCCTCCAGTGACTTTCACTCCCCTCCAGCCTCTAGCAGCTCTCTCTCCCTCCAGCGGTTCTCTCTCCCCCAGCCTTCAGTGGGTCTCTCCCTCTCCCCCAGCCTCCAGCAGCTCTCTCTCCCCACAGCCTTCAGCGGCTCTATCTCCCCCCAGACTCCAGCAGCTCTCTCTCCCCCCAGCCTTCAGCGCCCCCCCCCCCCCCCCCCCCCCAAAACAAGATTTCCCCTCTCTTCCTGTTCTGGTGACAACCCAATGTTTGGGATTTTTTTTTACTCTCTGTGGTAACGGTAAATAGCGAGAGTGAATCTCCCTAATGGAGGTCAGACCACAATAAAAACCAGACAGGGGTTCTAATCCTTCTCTATCCAAAATGGAAAAAAAAAAAAAGTTTTTCCTTCAGTTATAGTTGAAGGTTAGGAGTTTGAGGTTGGTGTTAATAGTTGAGGTTAGTATTTCTCCCGAAGGCAACGTCTGGAATAATCGTTCCCAGATCCGTCTCACACCCAAAGACCAAGACCTGAACCCGGAGCTCTTAAAGGGCCGGGGCGGGTTATATAGATCAGACGCAGGCCGGGAACATTCTAAAAAAGTTATTTTGTTTCTCTTTTGAAATTTTTCCTTTTTTTATTTAATTTTTTTTCTCTGCACCGACTCATGACACATGGGGGGGGATGGTGGACACAAATAGCGCACTGTACCGCGATTATGGCGGCAGACAGAAAAGCCTTTATATAATGAAGAGGGATTCACACAAAAGGACGTGGCAGGTTATCCTCTTACTCAACTCCGATCGCTCTTCCACAATCGCCGGCTCAGGCTTTTAATAGCTGAAGTGCGGATTTAGGAAAAAATGAGAGTCCGTCATTGCAGACGGGGGGTGTGGGGGGGGGGGGGGGGTCCGGCCTGCCCGCCGAGTCGCTGAGGGGCCTATAAGAAAGGGAAAGTTTCCACAGTGAAGGGCGAATGTTCCTGACTGACGGGCGGCTGTGTGCAGCTGCTGGGCCAATAAGGAAAAGCGGCAAAGACCGACTGCAGGCGAGTGTTACCAGGACGCCATTCAACGCATTTGTGTATTCATTTCACCCCCCAGGCCGGTTCTGAATTTTTTTTATGTAATGTAATTTAAAATTTTCATAAAAAAATAAAATAAAAGAATTATCAGAACCCCCAGACATTATTATATATATATATATATATATATATATATATATATGTATAAATAAATAAAAAAAAAAAATATATATATATATATATATATATATATATATATATATAAAAATAAAAATAAATATATATATATATATATATATATATATATATATATATATATATAAATAAAAAAATAATATATATATAAAATATAAAATATATATATATATATATATATATATATATATATATATATATATATATATATATATATATATATTTATATATATATATATATATATATATATATATATATTTTTTTTTATTTATATATATATATATATATATATATATATATATATATTATATATATATATACACACATATATATATGTATATATATATATATATATATATATATATATATATATATATATATATATACGTATAAATAAATAAATTATGTATATATAAAAAAAAAATATATATATATATTTGGGGTGGAGGGAGTCCTGACCTCAACCAGATAGAACACCTTTGGGATGACTTAGAGCAGAGACTGCGAGCCAGGCCTTCTCATCCAACATCAGTGCCTGAACTCACAAATGCACTTCTGGAAGAATGGTCAAACATTCCCATAGACACACTCCTAAACCTTGTGGACGGCCTTCCCAGAAGAGTTGAAGCTGTTATAGCTGCAAAGGGTGGGCCAACTCCATATTGGACGTACGGTTCAATATTGAGGTAAGACTAAGACTGGGATGTCATTAAAGTTCATGTGTGTGTAAAGGCAGGCGTCCCAAAACTTTTGGTAATATAGTGTGCGTGTATATGTGTATATATATATATATATATCATTTTATTTTATTTTTTCATTTATTTATGTGCAATCAGTTTTTCAAACCCAAATTTAAGAAAAAAATTTCAATGTTATTATTTATTTTAAAAATGTCGCTTCTACTGTGCCCTTAATTTTGTTTGTATTATTATTATTTTTATATTATTATTATTTTATTATTATTATTATTTATTTTCTTTTATTTATTTTTATATTTTGCATTTTCTTTTATCAACTTTATTAGTATCACAAGGGGTGAGCAGCATCCCTTGTGGTATGATGGGCCATGACAGGTCCTCTTTATGGAGAGATCAGGGGTCTATTAGACACCACACCTTCAAAGCATCTGATCAAACTGAAATCGGTTTGATCAGATGCTGAACAAGCCGCTTGTCAACAAATAAAGCAAAACTGGAAAGTGACAAAATCCTTGTGGCTTCCGGTTTCTGACGTCACAGAAGAGGGGCAGGAGTTTATGTTACTGATCCGGTTCCCAGGGAATTCGACCGAAACAGTCGCATTGTTACCAGGCTCCCTGATTGGATGGGAGAGTCCAATAAAGGGTGGCGGTGGGAGGGAGGGTGTCTGTACTATGTCTGCAGTCTCTGACCATCTCTTGTATCATGTCTGCAGTCTCTGACCATCTCCTGTAGTATGTCTGCAGTCTCTGCCCAGCTCCTGTACTCTGTCTGCAGTCTCTGACCGTCTCCTGTAATATGTCTGCAGTCTCTGACTGTCTCCTGTAGTATGTCTGCAGTCTCTGACCGTCTCCTGTAATATGTCTGCAGTCTCTGACTGTCTCCTGTAGTATGTCTGCAGTCTCTGATCATCTCCCTGTAGTATGTCTGCAGTCTCTGATCATCTTCTGTAGTATGTCTGCAGTCTCTGACCGTCTCCTGTAGTATGTCTGCAGTCTCTGACTGTCTCCTGTAGTATGTCTGCAGTCTCTGATCATCTCCCTGTAGTATGTCTGCAGTCTCTGATCATCTTCTGTAGTATGTCTGCAGTCTCTGACCGTCTCCTGTAGTATGTCTGCAGTCTCTGACCATCTCTTGTATCATGTCTGCAGTCTCTGACCATCTATTGTATCATCTCTGCAGTCTCTGATCATCTTCTGTAGTATGTCTGCAGTCTCTGACTGTCTCCTGTAGTATGTCTGCAGTCTCTGACTGTCTCCTGTAGTATGTCTGCAGTCTCTGACAGTCTCCTGTAGTATGTCTGCAGTCTCTGGTCATCTCCTGTAGTATGTCTGCAGTCTCTGATCATCTTCTGTAGTATGTCTGCAGTCTCTGACCGTCTCTTGTAGTATGTCTGCAGTCTCTGACCGTCTCTTGTAGTATGTCTGCAGTCTCTGACCGTCTCCTGTAGTATGTCTGCAGTCTCTGACCGTCTCCTGTAGTATGTCTGCAGTCTCTGACCGTCTCCTGTAGTATGTCTGCAGGCTCTGACTGTCTCCTGTAGTATGTCTGCAGTCTCTGACCATCTCCTGTGTCATCTCTGCAGTCTCCGACCATCTCCTGTAGTATATCTGCAGTCTCTGACCATCTCTTGTAGTATGTCTGCCATTTCTGACCATCTCCTGTAGTATGTCTGCAGTCTCTGACCATCTCCTGTAGTATGTCTGCCATTTCTGACCATCTCCTGTAGTATGTCTGCAGTCTCTGACCATCTCCTGTAGTATGTCTGCAGTCTCTGACCGTCTCTTGTATCATGTCTGCAGTCTCTGACCGTCTCCTGTAGTATGTCTGCAGTCTCTGACCGTCTCCTGTAGTATGTCTGCAGTCTCTGACCCTCTCATGTAGTATGTCTGCAGTCTCTGACCCTCTCCTGTAGTATGTTTGCAGTCTCTGACCGTCTCCTGTAGTGTGTCTGCAGTCTCTGACCCTCTCCTGTAGTATGTTTGCAGTCTCTGACCGTCTCCTGTAGTGTGTCTGCAGTCTCGGACAGTCTTCTATACAAGGTACATTCATTGAATATTATATATGTTCTTTCAGTGATGTCTAGGGCCACACTTGTCACTTCTCTAGAATGTATTAATCCTATAAATAAACAGAATCGATGCTTTTCTGAGAATGTAATGAAATGATTGTTGGGTGATTGATGAGTGTATTAGTGAATGGAAGGGTGAGAGAGGAGAAGTAGGAGGATGCTGGTTGTCCACACAGCATGACGATGGAGATTAATAGTGAAATCAAAGATTGACGGTATTGGAGGAGATTGATGAGAATTCCCGGCACTCCGGTGATTATTGATGGAGCGGTTATTATGGGAAGCAATGCTGGTAAATGAGGGATACTATCAATACTCCTCTTCTAGTAAACCCCGGAGACAAGTTACATACACTGTACTGTGTGTATAGGACTCATTCTATAGAGCCCATGTGTACCAGGAGACCTTCCATATCAGAAGTATTCAGGAGAGGAGAGTTATAGAGGAAGGAGCAGAGTCCTCCAGCAGAGCAGAGTATTTCAGGAGAGGAGAGTTAGATAGAGGAAGGAGCAGAGTCCTCCAACAGAGCAGAGTATTTCAGGAGAGGAGAGTTATAGAGGAAGAAGCAGAGTCCTCCAGTGAGCAGAGTATTTCAGGAGAGGAGAGTTATAGAGGAAGGAGCAGAGTCCTCCAGCAGAGCAGAGTATTTCAGGAGAGAAGTTGGATTGAGGAAGGAGCCGAGTCCTCCAGCAGAGCAGAGTCCTCCAGGAGAGGAGAGTATTTCAGGAGAGGAGAGTTATAGAGGAAGGAGAAGAGTCCCCCAGCAGTGCAGAGTATTTCAGGAGAGGAGTTATAGAGGAAGGAGCAGAGTCCTCCAGCAGTGCAGAGTATTTCAGGAGAGGAGAGTTATAGAGGAAGGAGCAGAGTCCTCCAGCAGTGCAGAGTATTTCAGGAGAGGAGAGTTTTAGAGGAAAGAGCAGAGTCCTCCAGCAGAGTAGAGTATTTAAGGAGAGGAGTTGGATAGAGGAAGGAGCAGAGTCCTCCAGCAGAGCAGAGTATTTCAGGAGAGGAGAGTTATAGAGGAAGGAGCAGAGTCCCCCAGCAGAGCAGAGTATTTCAGGAGAGGAGAGTTATAGAGGAAGGAGCAGAGTCCCCCAGCAGAGCAGAGTATTTCAGGAGAGGAGAGTTATAGAGGAAGGAGCAGAGTCCCCCAGCAGAGCAGAGTATTTCAGGAGAGGAGAGTTAGATGGAGGAAGGAGCAGAGTCCCCCAGCAGAGCAGAGTATTTCAGGAGAGGAGAGTTATAGAGGAAGGAGAAGAGTCCCCCAGCAGTGCAGAGTATTTCAGGAGAGGAGAGTTATAGAGGAAGGAGCAGAGTCCTCCAGCAGAGCAGAGTATTTCAGGAGAGGAGAGTTATAGAGGAAGGAGCAGAGTCCTCCAGCTGAGCAGAGTATTTCAGGAGAGGAGAGTTATAGAGGAAGGAGCAGAGTCCTCCAGCAGAGCAGAGTATTTCAGGAGAGGAGAGTTATAGAGGAAGGAGCAGAGACCTCCAGCAGAGCAGAGTATTTCAGGAGAGGAGAGTTATAGAGGAAGGAGCAGAGTCCTCCAGCAGAGCAGAGTATTTCAGGAGAGGAGTTGGATTGAGGAAGGAGCAGAGTCCTCCAGCAGAGCAGAGTCCTCCAGCAGAGTATTTCAGGAGAGGAGAGTTATAGAGGAAGGAGCAGAGTCCTCCAGCAGAGCAGAGTATTTCAGGAGAGGAGAGTTATAGAGGAAGGAGCAGAGACCTCCAGCAGAGCAGAGTATTTCAGGAGAGGAGAGTTATAGAGGAAGGAGCAGAGTCCTCCAGCAGAGCAGAGTATTTCAGGAGAGGAGTTGGATTGAGGAAGGAGCAGAGTCCTCCAGCAGAGCAGAGTCCTCCAGCAGAGTATTTCAGGAGAGGAGAGTTATAGAGGAAGGAGCAGAGTCCTCCAGCAGAGCAGAGTATTTCAGGAGAGGAGAGTTATAGAGGAAGGAGCAGAGACCTCCAGCAGAGCAGAGTATTTCAGGAGAGGAGAGTTATAGAGGAAGGAGCAGAGTCCTCCAGCAGAGCAGAGTATTTCAGGAGAGGAGTTGGATTGAGGAAGGAGCAGAGTCCTCCAGCAGAGCAGAGTATTTCAGGAGAGGAGTTGGATTGAGGAAGGAGCAGAGTCCTCCAGCAGAGCAGAGTATTTCAGGAGAGGAGTTGGATTGAGGAAGGAGCAGAGTCCTCCAGCAGAGCAGAGTCCTCCAGCAGAGTATTTCAGGAGAGGAGAGTTATAGAGGAAGGAGCAGAGTCCTCCAGCAGAGCAGAGTATTTCAGGAGAGGAGAGTTATAGAGGAAGGAGCAGAGACCTCCAGCAGAGCAGAGTATTTCAGGAGAGGAGAGTTATAGAGGAAGGAGCAGAGTCCTCCAGCAGAGCAGAGTATTTCAGGAGAGGAGTTGGATTGAGGAAGGAGCAGAGTCCTCCAGCAGAGCAGAGTATTTCAGGAGAGGAGAGTTATAGAGGAAGGAGCAGAGTCCTCCAGCAGAGCAGAGTATTTCAGGAGAGGAGTTGGATTGAGGAAGGAGCAGAGTCCTCCAGCAGAGCAGAGTATTTCAGGAGAGGAGTTGGATTGAGGAAGGAGCAGAGTCCTCCAGCAGAGCAGAGTCCTCCAGCAGAGCAGAGTCCTCCAGCAGAGTATTTCAGGAGAGGAGAGTTATAGAGAAAGGAGCAGAGTCCTCCAGCAGAGCAGAGTATTTCAGGAGAGGAGAGTTATAGAGGAAGGAGCAGAGTCCTCCAGCAGAGCAGAGTATTTCAGGAGAGGAGAGTTATAGAGGAAGGAGCAGAGTCCTCCAGCAGAGCAGAGTATTTCAGGAGAGGAGAGTTATAGAGGAAGAAGCAGAGTCCTCCAGCAGAGCAGAGTATTTCAGGAGAGGAGTTGGATTGAGGAAGGAGCAGAGTCCTCCAGCAGAGCAGAGTATTTCAGGAGATTAGTTGGATTGAGAAAGGAGCAGAGTCCTCCAGCAGAGCAGAGTATTTCAGGAGAGGAGAGTTATAGAAGAAGGAGCAGAGTCCTCCAGCAGAGCAGAGTATTTCAGGAGAGGAGTTGGATTGAGGAAGGAGCAGAGTCCTCCAGCAGAGCAGAGTATTTCAGGAGAGGAGTTGGATTGAGGAAGGAGCAGAGTCCTCCAGCAGTGCAGAGTATTTCAGGAGAGGAGAGTTATAGAGGAAGGAGCAGAGTCCTCCAGCAGAGCAGAGTATTTCAGGAGAGGAGTTGGATTGAGAAAGGAGCAGAGTCCTCCAGCTCTGCATGCAGGTCTTGGTTATGGACGGGTTATGTCTTCTATTAAGTTATTTAATCCACAGCTGGAAAGCGTTCTCCCTGGACTTAGTGGCCGGTTAGGGTTGTGATTAATGAATGCGTGCAATCAGATCTGGGTCGAGGTGGTGGCGCGGTGCCCATGCGGCGGGAGAGACCCCCTGCTGTGTCAGTTTCCCAGGATCCTTCCAAATATTTAGGGTCTTCCGGGCCCAGGCAGTGGAACAAGCTGTCACTCCCAGCTGGTTTTAGATTTATGAGTTTCCTGGGAATGCAGAAAACATCTTCCAGAAGGACAAACTGTGCTCTCGGCACCGCAGCCAGTTACTACATGGAGTACTCAGCGCGGGGCCCATGGACAGCTGTTCAACTCTCCGCTTCTGGTGAACTACAACGTTACGAGCCCCCTGGCTTACTGTCCATGTCCTACAGACACCGGCATTCACCGTTGTGCTAGAAAAGAACCAAGAGTTGGGGAAAGCGGGCAGGGATGGATTAGTGCCTTGGTATGTTGGTTTTTGGCTTCTGAAAATTGGTGTGGTTATATTGGGCGGGGGGAGTAATGGAGCCAAAAATGTCATCATGCAATTTTTACTGCAGGAGTATTTTTCCACATACCGTTATCAATAAAAAAAAAAGGATAGCGGATCTCAAGTTTTATTAAAAAAAAATTAAAAATTCCACTGGCTTTTGAAAAATAAAAAAAAATACAGTTCTTGTAGCAATACAAGACTCCTCAGGAACTTCACTCCACTTCCGAATGACAGCCAGACTCATTCCATCCCTTTTCTTATGAGACCGAGAAGAAGGGTTTGGGACGTTAAATGAGGCCTTATGACGTGTAAGTCAAAATGCCTCCATCCCCAAGCTGTCATGGACGCCCCCCACCCCAGGGATGCTCCGCCATGAGATGAGCAGGTCTCATAAGAAGATGATATAAACCTGTAAAAAAAAAAAAAAACAGAGCTAAAGTTACCTAAGGGACAGAAGATACAAATATTATGTGACTGCTTAGAAGGGCAAGTAATAAGTAAAACCAAGTTCCCCAAGGGCCAGAGGGTGAAGCCATCAGTGGAATTGTAATGCATATTATGCCATAATGTGAGATAATCAAGTTCAAGATTAAATTTAGCAAATCACATTAGAGTCTATAATAGGTTATTTCATCAGGGCTGGGGAAGAAGGTGATATAAACCTACAAAAAAATGGAGCTAAGTTACCCAAGGGCCAGAAGATAAAAAAATAAAAACGGTCCTATGTAAAATAATCATGGGTTGAAGTTAGAGAAATCAAAACGGAAACATTTTTAGGTGTAGTTGGGAATGCTCAGATAAAAATATATATTAGTGCTTCGGTCTGAACAAGAGGCCACTACAAATGGGCCAGAGGGACGAAAGCAAGCACCCGTTTCCAACAGAACTAAGTTCTCTAAGGGGTAGAGGGTGAAGCCATAATTGGACTAGTATTGCATGTCATGCCATAGCGTGAGATAATCAAGTTATGAATTAAATTTAGCAATTAACATTAGAAACTACAATAGCTTGTTACATCAGGGCTGAGGAGAAAGAATATATCAACCCGCACAAAACAAAACTAAGTTACCCAAGGGCCAGAAGATAAAAAAAAAAAAACTGTTCAAAGTAAAATAATCATGGGTTGAAGTTAGAGAAATCAAAACGGCAACATTTTTATGTGTAGTTGGGAATGCTCAGAAAAAAATAAATATTAGTGCATCAGTCTGTACAAGAGGCCACTACACTTGGGCCAGAGGGACAAAAGCAAGCACCCCCTTTCGAACAGAACTAAGTTCTCTAAGGGGTAGAGGGTGAAGCTATAATTGGACTAGTATTGCATGTCATGCCATAGCGTGAGATATTCAAGTTATGAATTAAATTTAGCAATTAACATTAGAAACTACAGTAGCTTGTTACATCAGGGCTGAGGAGGAAGAGAATATATCAACCCACACAAAAAAAATAAGTTACCCAAGGGCTAGAAGATAAAAAAAAACTGTCCTAAGTAAAATAATCATGGGTTGAAGTTAGAGAAATCAAAGTGTAAACATTTTTAGGTGTATTTGGGAATGCTCAGAAAGAAAAATTATTAGTGCATCGGTCTGTACAAGAGGCCACTACACCTGGGCCAGAGGGACAAAAGAAAGCACCCGTTTCCAACAGAACTAAGTTCTCTAAGGGGTAGAGGGTGAAGCCATAATTGGACTAGTATTGCATGCCATAGCGTGAAATAATCAAGTTATGAATTCAATTTAGCAAATAACATTAGAAACTACAATAGCTTGTTACATCAGGGCTGAGGAGAAAGAGAACATATCAACCCGCACAAAACAAAACTAAGTTACCCAAGGGCCAGAGGGTGAAGTCAATACATGATTTACGTTACTGAAGGGCCAGAGGAAGGAGATATTATCTTGCCCCTCAGGCCACTACATCTGGGCCAGAAGGACAAAAGCAAGCACCCTGTTTATAACAGAACTAAGTTCCCCAAGGGCCAGAGGGTGAAGTCAATACAGGATTTAAGTTACTGAAGATCCAGAGGAAGGAGATATTATCTGGCCCCTCAGACCACTACATCTGGGCCAGAAGGACTAAAGAAAGCACCCTGTTTATAACAGAACTGAGTTCCCCAAGGGCCAGAGGGTAAAGTCAATACAGGATTTAAGTTACTGAAGGGCCAGAGGAAGGAGATATTATCTGGCCGCTTAGGCCACTACATCTGGGCCAGAAGGACTAAAGCAAGCACCCTGTTTATAACAGAACTAAGTTCCCCAAGGGCCAGAGGGTGATGTTAATACAGGATTTAAGTTACTGAAGGGCCAGAGGAGGGAGATATTATCTGGTCGCTCAGGCCACTACATCTGGGCCAGAAGGACTAAAGCCAGCACCCTGTTTATAACAGAACTAAGTTCCCCACGGGCCAGAGGGTGAAGTCAATACAGGATTTAAGTTACTGAAGGGCCAGAGGAAGAAGATATTATCTGGCCGCTCAGGCCACTACATCTGGGCCAGAAGGACTAAAGCAAGTACCCTGTTTATAATAGAACTAAGTTCCCCAAGGGCCAGAGGGTGAAGTCAATACAGGATTTAAGTTACTCAAGGGCCAGAGGAAGGAGATTTTATCTGGCCGCTCAGGCCACTACATCTGGGCCAGAAAGACTAAAGCAAGCACCCTGTTTATAACAGAACTAAGTTCCCCAAGGTCCAGAGGGTGAAGTCAATACAGGATTTAAACTGGTGTTGATACTTATGCTTAAACAATCGAAGCATGGATTGAATTTAGGCAGCTATAATAAGAAACATTTTCTGCTCATAAAGATGCATAGTTTTTCTTCGGGTGAGTATTTTTCATTGTGACAGAGTCCTGGAGAAATGTACCAGTCTCTACAATAGCCAGACCTTCAAGTATGCGGCATGACGCCATGACGCTCCATAATACCCTGCTCTGTATCTGCGCTAAGCTCAGAAAGCCAGAGAAGAAAAGTTTAAATAAACATTTTCTTTCCATTATGAAGAGTTTAATTACTCTCTGAATTTAGTCTGGATGTGGAGAAGCTGGCTGGCTGCTGCTGGTATAATGAATTTGTTTTTATAGTATAGGAACACGATGATTGCGGTGAGGCCCTGCCCCCGTCTCGTGAAACCAAAGATGCAAAATACTCAAATGTTGAATGAAATACTTTGAATATGTACACTTTCCTTTTAAAGCTAAACACCACCTTTTGTAGAGGGGGGATTAAGAAAAAGCCCTCCGAGGTCCATTCTATGCAGGGATTTAAGTGGGTTGTGTTGCTGATCGTTACCTGTTTATGTTTTGTAGATATTAGAGTATAAACCATTCCAGGCTCACTGGTTTCCTGCTTTCAAAAGTAGTACAAATAGGAGGAACTGCCTTTAGGGTAATTATAGGACCACTTTCAGTGAATACTCCCATTGGATGGTCCTTCGAAACAGACTGCAGGGGATGGCCGGTAATAAAAGCAGCCAGACAATTCCAAAAGCAGGAGGAGGAGAAGATTGCAATACAAAAATAAAAATAAACTCTTATTAAATGCAAAATGGCTTGTGCAGATAGTCCCTCCCCCCTACACCAAGGTCACCATGAGAGCTCTCCCTTACTTTAGGGTCTCCATCAGAGTCCCCCTCTACATCAGGTTTCTCCCTTTACATCAGGATCCCCATCAGTCCCCCCTCTACATCAGGGTCCACAGTAGAGCCCCATTTTCATCACGGTTTACATTAGCATCCCCCCTTTATATCTGGATGCCCATCAGAGCTCCATTTACATCCGGCTCCCCATCAGATTCCCCCATACATCAGGCTCCCCATCAGATTCCCCCATACATCAGGCTCCCCATCAGAGTCCCCCGTTACATCAGGCTCCCTATGAGAGTCCCCCCTTACATCAGGCACCCCATCAGAGTCCCCCTTACATCAGGCTCCCGATCAGAGTCCCCCTTACATCAGGCTTCCCATCAGAGTCCCCCTTACACCAGACTCCCTATTAGAGTCCCCCCTTACATCAGACTCCCTATCAGAGTCCCCCCTTACATCAGGCTCCCATTAGATTCCCCCTTACATCAGACTCCCCAGCAGGGTCCCCCCTTACATCAGGCTCCCCACTAGAGTCCCCCCTTACATCAGGCTCCCTATCAGAGTCCCCCTTGCATCCGGGTCCCTATCAGGGTCCCCCCTTACATCAGGCTCCCTACGAGAGTCCCCCCTTACATCAGGCTCCCCATCAGAGTCCCCCCTATACATCAGGCTCCCTACGAGAGTCCCCCTAACATCAGGGTCCCCCCTTGCATCAGGTTCCCCATCAGAGTCCCCCTTACATCAGGATTCCTATCAGTCCCCCCTTACATCAGGCTCCCCATCAGATTCCCCCTTACATCAGGCTCCCCATCAGAGTCCCCCTTACATCAGGCTCCCTATGAGAGTCCCCCCTTACATCAGGCTCCCTATCAGAATCACCCTTACATCAGGCTCCCCATAAGGGTCCCCCTTACATCACGCTCCCCATCAGAGTCCCCTCTTACATCAGGCTCCCCATCAGAGTCACCCCTTACATCACGCTCCCCATCAGAGTTCCCACTTACATTGCGCTCCCCATCAGAGTCCCCCCTCACACCACGCTCCCCATCAGAGTCCCCCCTTACATCCGGCTCCCCATCAGAATCCCCTCTTACATCAGGCTCCCCATCAGAGTCACCCCTTACATCACGCTCCCCATCAGAGTTCCCACTTACATTGCGCTCCCCATCAGAGTTCCCACTTACATCAGGCTCCCCATCAGAGTCCCCCCTCACACCACGCTCCCCATCAGAGTCCCCCCTTACATCCGGCTCCCCATCAGAATCCCCTCTTACATCACGCTCCCCATCAGAGTTCCCACTTACATTGCGCTCCCCATCAGAGTCCCCCCTCACACCACGCTCCCCATCAGAGTCCCCCCTTACATCCGGCTCCCCATCAGAATCCCCTCTTACATCAGGCTCCCCATCAGAGTCACCCCTTACATCACGCTCCCCATCAGAGTTCCCACTTACATTGCGCTCCCCATCAGAGTTCCCACTTACATCAGGCTCCCCATCAGAGTCCCCCCTCACACCACGCTCCCCATCAGAGTCCCCCCTTACATCCGGCTCCCCATCAGAATCCCCTCTTACATCACGCTCCCCATCAGAGTTCCCACTTACATTGCGCTCCCTATCAGAGTTCCCATTTACATCAGGCTCCCCATCAGAGTCCCCCCTCACACCACGCTCCCCATCAGAGTCCCCCCTTACATCAGGCTCCCCACTAGAGTCCCCCCTTACATCAGGCTCCCTATCAGAGTCCCCCTTACATCAGGCTCCCTATCAGGGTCCCCCCTTACATCAGGCTCCCTACGAGAGTCCCCCCTTACATCAGGCTCCCCATCAGAGTCCCCCCTATACATCAGGCTCCCTACGAGAGTCCCCCTTACATCAGGCTCCCCATCAGATTCCCCCTTACATCAGGCTTCCCATAAGTCCCCCCTTACATCAGGCTCCCCATTAGATTCCCCCTTACATCAGGCTCCCTATGAGAGTCCCCCCTTACATCAGGCTCCCTATCAGAATCACCCTTACATCAGGCTCCCCATAAGGGTCCCCCTTACATCACGCTCCCCATCAGAGTCCCCTCTTACATCAGGCTCCCCATCAGAGTCCCCCCTTATACCACGCTCCCCATCAGAGTCCCCCCTTACATCAGGCTCCCTATCAGAATCGCGCTTACATCAGGCTCCCCATCACGGTCCCCCCTTACATCAGGCTCCCCATCAGAATCGCCCTTACATCAGGCTCCCCATAAGGGTACCCCCTTACATCACGCTCCCCATCAGAGTACCCTCTTACATCAGGCTCCCCATCAGAGTCAGCCCTTATATCACGCTCCCCATTAGAGTTCCCACTTACATCAGGCTCCCTATCAGAATCGCCCCTTACATTAGGCTCCCCATCACGGTCTCCCCTTACATCAGGCTCCCTATGAGAGTCCCCCCTTACATCACGCTCACCATCAGAGTCCCCTCTTACATCACGCTCCCCATCAGAGTTCCCACTTACATCAAGCTCCCCATCAGAGTCCCCCCTTACATCAAGCTCCCCACCAGAGTTCCCACTTACATCAAGCTCCCCATCAGAGCCCCATTCATATCAGGGTCTCTATCAGCATCCCACTTTTACATCAAGGTCCCCATCAGAGTTCCTCTCTACATCAGGCCGCCCACCTTTATCCCTCTTTTACTGTATGTCAGGGTCCCCATCAGAGCCCCATTTACATCATGGTCCCCATCAGCATTCCCTTTTACATTAGAGTCCCCATCAAAGTCTCCCCTCTACATCAGGGTCCACATCAGAGCCCCCCCTCCCTTACATCTGAGTCCCCATTTACATCAGGATCCAAATCAGAGGCCTCCTTATATCAGGGTCCTCAATCGGCACCCCCCTTATATCCGGGTCTGCATCGGAGTCCCCCTCCTACATCAGGGCCCCCATAGGCAGCCTCCATTGATCTCAATCCTCACTCAGTGCACATTGAGGATACACCACTGACCCTACCTAAGAGTCAGAGACAATCTTGCAGTGGGCCAGTTGTGCCCTGTGGGCCTTAGTTAGGAGACCCCCTATCTATTTCTATAGACCTGTCCAGTGCATGCAGGCACAGTGCTGCAGAACACTAAGGCTCCATTGAAGTGAAGGGTTTGGATTCATTCCATCTTCCTGCCACAACACACAAGTATTTTTCTGCAGGAAGAGGCACATGTGTGAATTGGACCTTATATTGGACTTATATTTTGTCATTCTTAGTTTCTCTCGCTCCCCTTTTTCCATTTTAACTACATACCTTATTTTATACTGGGTCTCTCTACTTCTCTATGCAAAACAGCAAGATCATGGCTGATGGAAAAGACTGGAAGGATACCTTTTATAAGGCTACCTGAAAACATCACAGCGCCCTGCCATAGTACTCCTCCCAAGAGCCCTGATGCAAGCAGTGGGCTGGCCCTTGGGAAGAGTAATGTAAATATTAAAATGCCTTCATGGGTGGGTGTGAGTGTGGAGTAGTGGGCATTTCTAGGTTGACTATATTGGCATGTAGACCCCCCCCCCCCCACATGTCTCCATGACCCATGGGGGGGGGGGGCGGGGAAAGTCAGGCTGGAGAGGAAAGAACTAGATGATGCTGGGTGTCCTCCAGCCAGGTAATGAGGTGGGGTTCCATCTAGCTGCAGCTTCTAATGCACATTGTGAAAAGCTCACAGTATGCAGCAGTGGCGGCTGAGGCTCAACATTTTTTTTTTGGGGGGGGGGGGGGCACAAACAAACTGAAATAATAAAACATCAATTGCAGCCACTGTGCCCCATCAGACACAGCCACTGTGCCCATAAAACGCAGCCACTGTGCCATCAAACGCAGCCACTGTGCCCATCAAACACAGCCATTGTGCCCCATCAAACACAGCCACTGTGCCCATCAAAAGCAGCCACTGTGCCCATCAAACGCAGCAACTGTGCCCATCAAAAGCAGCCACTGTGCCCATCAAACGCAGCCACTGCGCCCATCAAACGCAGCCACTGTGCCCCATCAAATGCAGTCACTGTGCCCATAAAACGCAGCCAATGTGCCATCAAACGCAGCCACTGTGCCCCATCAAATGCAGCCACTGTGCCCCATCAAATGCAGCCACTGTGCCCCATCAAATTCAGCCACTGTGCCCCATCAAACACAGCCACTGTGCCATCAAAAGCAGCCACTGTGCCCATAAAACGCAGCCACTGTGCCATCAAACGCAGCCACTGTGCTCATCAAACGCAGCCACTGTGCCCCATCAAACGCAGCCACTGTGCCCCATCAAATGCAGCCACTGTGCCCATCAAACG
The DNA here is from genome assembly GCA_028564925.1 of Lithobates sylvaticus. Lineage (NCBI taxonomy): Eukaryota > Metazoa > Chordata > Amphibia > Anura > Ranidae > Lithobates > Lithobates sylvaticus. The sequence goes on along the minus strand of CM053026.1, from coordinate 765,313,408 downwards.
CAGCCACTGTGCCCATCAAATGCAGCCACTGGGCCCATCAAACGCAGCCATTGTGCCCCATCAAATGCAGTCACTGTGCCCCATCAAACGCAGCCAATGTGCCATCAAACGCAGCCACTGTGGCCATCAAACGCAGCCACTATGCCCCATCAAACGCAGCCACTATGCCCCATCAAACGCAGCCACTGTGCCCCATCAAATGCAGCCACTGTGCCATCAAACGCAGCCACTGTGCCCATCAAACGCTGCAACTGTGCCCCATCAAATGCAGCCACTGTGCCATCAAACGCAGCCACTGTGCCCATCAAACGCTGCAACTGTGCCCCATCAAAATGCAGCCACTGTGCTCATCAAACGCAGCCACTGTGCCCCATCAAACGCAGCCACTGTGCCCATCAGACGCAGCCACTGTGCACATCAATTGCTGCCAGTGTGCCCATCAATTGCTGCCAGTGTGCCCATCAATTGCCACTACTGTGCCCCATCAAATGCTGCCAGTGTGCATCACCCAGGAGTTGGGACTTCCCTGTCTCGCAGCGGGTCCCGGTGACGTCCTCCACGTCCACGTTCCTCGATGTCTCCGATACGCTCTATCATTAAATACATTGTATATAAAAGATATATTTTTTCTGTCCGATGTGATTATATGATATCATTTGAGAATATTGAACTAAACTAATAAGGTAAACATGTGGCACACTTGTGTTGCTGTTTTCCATATTTTACTGTAACAAGTGTTTGTTGAATGGCAACAATCCTCGGAAAATGTTGCAATCTTGCTAATTGTAACGATCGGCTCTTCAGAATCACTACACAGATCACACCATTGTTGTAAAAATATCCATGAATTGTGGAGATCATTGCAACCCGTGTCCAGAATGACCTTTGATTGTGGTTATTTCCTGAAATGTTGACCCTTTATTTATTTTTTTTGGTATGCGGCATTTTTCTCTCTCCAGCGGTCTATAAAAGGGTTAACGGTCTCCTTTCACTTTCAAGTTCACGCTCATGAGTCACCGACTCAAATCTATTGCTGGCTTTGTCCCTCGGTGAAAGGACGGCTAGAATGAGACGTTTGATATGGGGGGGGCGATGACTGATCTGAGGGTCCCCGGGAGACCGGGCTGGAATGTGTCACTTCCCCTTTAATGCTCTGCGTTCCATCAGGGGATCTGGGTTATGAAGAAGGGATGAATGATGACTTGTGTAACGTTATGGGACAGTTATGTCACGCCGGGGTCATATACAATTCAGCATCAACCGCAACCCGTCTGGTTGCCCCAGGACCGATATATCCATGAGAAGCGCCATGGCGGGGCTGGATGGCTAATGCCGCGTACACGCGATCAGACTTTCCGGCGGACTTAGCCCCCGTACACACGGTCGGAAATTCCGACCACAAAATCCATCCGACGGATTATGTCCGAAACTGGTGTTGCATACACACGGTCAGACAAAGTTGTCGGAAAATCCGATCATTCCGAACGTGGTGACGTTCGTTGCGTACTACGTAGAGGCTAGTAGCCAATAGCTTTGGTCTCGTAATTTGATCTGAGCATGCGTGGCACTTTGTCCGTCGGGAATTCTCTACACACGATCGGAAAAAGTGCGATAGGATTTTGTTGTCGGAAAATTTGAGAGCAGGATCTCAAATTTTTTCCGGCGGAAATTCCCACGGAAAAAGTCAGATGGAGCCCACACACGGGCAGATTTTTCGACAAACATGGTCCAATCGGACATTTTCTGCATTGATGCACCCCTTTCCCCAGCTATCAAGGCTGCCCCCCTCCTGCTAAAGTACACCATGCAGTCGCCTCTTCTGCCGCTCCTTGGCCCAGTGCTGCCTACCTACATGACCAAAAGGATGTGGATCCCCCTCTAAGGCCCCTTTCACACTGGGGCGTTTTTCAGGCGGTACAGCGCTAAAAATAGCGCCTGTTCACCGCCTGAAAAAATCCGGCCCCTTTAACTCCAGTGTGAAAGCCGGCGGGCTTTCACACTGGAGCGGTGCGCTAGCAGGATGGCAACAAAAAGTCCTGCTAGCAGCATCTTTGGAGCGGTATAGGAGCGGTGTGTTTTCACCGCTCCTATACCGCTCCTTCCCATTGATTTGAATGGGAAACCGCGGTAAAACCGCGGCAATACCGCCGCAAAGCGCCGCTATGGCGGCGCTCTGCGGGGGTCTTTAACCCTTTTTCGGCCGCTCGCAGGGGGTAAAACCGCACCGCGAGTGGCCGAATACCGCGGTTAAAACGACGGTAAAGCAGCGCTAAATATAGCGCTGCTTTACCGTCACCGCGGCTCCCCGCCCCAGTGTGAAAGGGGCCTAAATGATTGAGTTTAGGTGATTCCAGTGAAAGGAACTGATAAATAGTTCACATGCTGCTGAAGGCCAGCTATGTGATTGGATAGGACAGCCTCCTTTCTTACCCCATGGCCGCCCCAACAACGCAGCTAGCAAGGAGAAGGCTGCATTGACGCACCTCTTCCGAGTTATCAAGGCTGCCCCATCCTGCTAAAGTACACAAGGCAGTTGTCTCTTCTTCTGCGCCTTGGCCCAGCGCAACGCCTATACCTATATGACCAAAAGGATGTGGATTCCCCTCTGAATTATGGAGATCAAGTGATTCCAGTTAAGGGAGGCTAGCTATGTGGTCGGATAGGACAGCATCCTTCCTCATCCCATGGCTGTCCCAAGCTAGCAAGGAGATCACTGCATTGACATACCCCTACCCCAGCTATCAAGGCTGCCCCCTCCTGGTAAAGCACACAAATGCTGTTGCCTCTTCTGCTGCTCCTTGGACCAGCATTGCCTATCTATAGGGCAAAAAGGATGTGGATTCCCCTCTAAATGATTGAGATCCAATGATTCCACTTAATGGAAACTAGTAAGTATTTAACCACTTCAGCCCCGGACCAATTGGCAGCCAAAGGACCAGGCCCCTTTTTGCGATTCGGCACTGCGTCGCTTTAACTAACAATTGCGCGGTCGTGCGACGTGGCTCCAAAACAAAATTGGCGTCCTTTTTTTCCCACAAATAGAGCTTTCTTTTGGTGGTATTTGATCGCCCCTGCGGTTTTTATTTTTTGCGCTATAAACAAAAATAGAGCGACAATTTTGAAAAAAATGCAATATTTTTTACTTTTTGCTATAATAAATATCCCCAAAAAATATATAAAAAAACATTTTTTTTCCTCAGTTCAGGCCGATACGTATTCTACATATTTTTGGTAAAAAAAATCGCAATTAGCGATTATTGATTAGTTTGCGCAAAAGTTATAGCGTTTACAAAATAGGGATAGTTTTATAGCATTTTTATTAATATTTTTTTTTTTTTATTAGTAATGGCGGCGATCAGCGATTTTTATTGTGACTGCGACATTTTGGCGGACACATCGGACATTTTTGACACATTTTTGGGACATTTGTCATTTATACAGCAATCACTGCTATTTAAATAGCACTGATTCCTATGTAAATGACAGTTGTAGTTAGGGGGTTAACCACTAGGGGGCGGGGAGGAGTCAGTGTGACGTGTTGTGTTTTTTTTTACAGTAGGGGGGCGTGGCTGTACGTCTGACGTCATTGATCGGCGTTCCCGATGACAGGGAACCGCCGATCACTGACAGTCAGTGTAGGAAGCGCGGGGAGAGGTTTGTTTACATAGACCTCTCCCCGTTCTTCAGCTCCGTAACCCGATCGCGGGATACCAGCGGCGATCGGGTCCGCTGGTCCCGCGGCCGTGGTCACGGAGCTCCCGACCGGGTCGCGCGCGCGCCGCTGGCGGCGCGCGCGCGCCCCCGGGCAGGCAAATTAAAGGGGACGTACAGGTACGTGCTTTTGCCTGCCCGTGCCATTCTGTTGACGTATATCTACAGGAGGCGGTCGGGAAGCGGTTAATTTTAAATAAGAAGTCTCATTTTCTTTTTTAATTACATTTGTTACTTGTTACATCTTCCTACATGCTGCAGAGGACTAGCTATGTGGTCGGATAGGACAGCCTCCTTTCTCACCCCATGGCTGGCCAATCCCAACCATGCAGCCAGCAAGGAGATGGTTGCATTCAGGGGTCAAGTCCTGGGGAAAAAAGTGTGGGAACTCCCACCCAAGATCCACTCGGCCACCAAAAAATGATCCGCTCATATATATCAATTTAAAAGTGGTATTTTTCATCCAATTTTCGTATTATGTGTATGAAGCTTAACTGTTAGTACATAAAAAAAAACAATCCTCAATAAACATAAATACGGTAATTCTCTGAATAATCAGCATTCGTACAATTGTGCTTCCATGCAAATGTGAACATCATGTTCTGATCTTTATTGGGGAATGTTATTTTGTATTTTGAGTGTTTATGTGGTGAGTTTACACTTTTCATTGAACAGAGTTTGGATAACACAGGGTTAAACGGAAAGGTGATAAATGAAGTGCACATTATCTGGACAGAATGCTTGGGGAGATAGTGATGTGTTCCTGCTTAGGAGATGTATGTTAGCTTGGGGGGGGGGGGGGGCTGCAAACTCTGCAGGGCTCCAACACACACTCGCTGCTATTCCAACCCTTCACATATTTCCACATAAACTTCCCTCCTGGCATTAAACTTTGCCAGGTATTGTGCTCAGCTTACCACCCCAAACTGATGTCCCTCCCTCAGCTCACCTCTCTCCCTGCATGTCCTGTGAGCACAATAGCTGTGCTCCTCCTCTGGGTTCTCTCATCATATGGCACTGAAGATAGAGGAGGGGGGGATTCAGCGGGACACACAGAGCAAGTATGCAGGAGACTGGGGGGGGGGGGGTGAGGAGACAGAAAATCAGGAGGGGCCGGTGGGGAGTAGCGCATCACGAGAGGTCTGACTAAATACAATATCTTAGCAGCAGGGACCTGATCTACCCATCAGCTAGCTGTGATTGACAGGTAGATCGAAGCGGAAGCTGTCATGGGGCCCCCTACTGCAATGCCTGAATGGTCAGGTGTGCGGCACTTACTATTGTGTCGGCAGCTGCTGGTGTAGCACCTGCCACACAGCTCGCATACTTCAAAGTCTTGCAGGACGCAACTGCTAATGGGAATTAAGTCCCTGTTGTGGAAAAAGTACAGGAACTCCGTTCCCATGCGTTCCCGCAGGACTTGAGCCCTGGTTGCATTGATGCATTGGGAGCATGCGGTGAGTGAATTCTCAGCACAGAAAGCTCTGACGCCCATGGAAGCATATGTGCGGAGTGTGGGTGTTACAACGTGCGTCACATGAGCACCAAGAGGTTAAAGGGTCATCTGAAGTAGATGGTGACCCTGGATGATGCCTGAAGAAAGATGGATGAAAGACTGACTCATCATTTACCATGCTTCACCTAACATGAAGAGTATATGTGATGAAAAGGCCACTTTGAGGATCTGTTGGAAGATGGGGTGCCTAAGGGTAGTTGGATGGTGCCTACGCTACTGCCCATGACCATTTTCTGTTAAGTATACCTATGAAGTGATGGGTTCACTTTAATAACTGCACTGGTGTGTTAGTATGATGTACTGATATTGCAGAACAAGGTTGTGGGCTGGCAGGTGCTGTGCCCCTCTAGGGGTCTGGCAGAGTGCAGGGGGGCTGATGAATGGATTTCACCCGCCTGGGACACCAATCGTGGGAAGACACTGCGGGGTGTAGAATCCTGTCTCTGCCCTTAGTCACAGGCTCTGTGCTGACATTCATGCCTTTACATGGAGAGCGGAGCCGGTGTCTCCTGCCCCTACATGGACACGGGATTCGGGACTGGTTAGACTAAGTGGGATTTATCATTACAAACACTGGAGGCCTCTCATACCTGTGCACTGGCTTTATATATACAGATAGTAGATAGAGCCTCTACCCAGGGACGGATAACCCTTCCTGTGCCATGGCAGGTGTAGCACTGGGCTGGGGAGGGAAGGGAGATGCTGCCTCTTATAGTTTCTTTGTGCTCTGACAAGAGGTACACTAACCAACTGGACCCTCTTATCTCCACACTCTGTAGTAGAGACCCCTGTTATCTCTGCTCTCTGTAGTACAGGACCCCTGTTATCTCTGCTCTCTGTAGTACAGGGCCCCTGTTATCTCTGCACTCTGTAGTACAGGGCCCCTGTTATCTCTGCACTGTGTAATACAGGACCCCTGTTATCTCTGCTCTCTGTAGTACAGGACCCTTGTTATCTCTGCTCTCTGTATTACAGGACCCTTGTTATCTCTGCTCTCTGTAGCACAGGACCCTTGTTATCTCTGCTCTCTGTAGTACAGAACCCTTGTTATCTCTGCTCTCTGTAGTACAGGACCCTTGTTATCTCTGCTCTCTGTAGTACAGGACCCCAGTTATCTCTGCTCTCTGTAGTACAGGACCCCGGTTATCTCTGCACTCTGTAGTACAGGACCCTTGTTATCTCTGCTCTCTGTAGTACAGGACCCCAGTTATCTCTGCTCTCTGTAGTACAGGACCCCGGTTATCTCTGCTCTCTGTAGTACAGGACCCCGGTTAGCTCTGCACTCTGTAGTACATCTCTCCTTGTGATCTCTTTTTCTGTAGAGCAGCTCCTCTCTTATCTCTAATGTTTCTAGTGCAGCTGCTCCTGTGATTTCTGCTCCCTGTAGTACAGGACCCCCTGTGATCTCTGCTCCCTGTAGTGCAGGGCCCCCTGTGATCTCTGCTCCCTGTAGTACAGGGCCCCCTGTGATCTCTGCTCCCTGTAGTGCAGGGCCCCCTGTAATTTCTGCTCCCTGTAGTACAGGACCCCCTGTGATGTCTGCTCCCTGTAGTGCAGGGCCCCCTGTGATGTCTGCTCCCTGTAGTACTGGACCCTTGTTATCTCTGCTCCCTGTAGTGCAGGGCCCCCTGTGATCTCTGCTCCCTGTAGTACAGGACCCCTGTTATCTCTGCTCCCTGTAGTGCAGGGCCCCCTGTGATCTCTGCTCCCTGTAGTACAGGACCCCTGTTATCTCTGCACTCTGTAGTGCAACTTCCCTTGTGATCTCTGCTCTTTGTTGTGCCGGGTCTCTCTGATCTCGGAGTTCTCCTTTAGCCAGGTGACAGAGTGTTTTATGTGCCAGTAAATCTGTCAGCTGTGGAATTCATTGTAAGTGTTGTGCAGAGGGTGACAGCTGCTCTTCTCTTTCTAAACAGCAGATAGATCAACCAACAAATAATCCTGACATTCCACAGGAGACGCCATGGAGAGGCCTTCAAACAAAGGCAGGTTCCATTCATCCACTCCGGAGTATAAATAACATGGCCTGCAGGAGAAAGGAGCAGCAATTTCCAGCAAGGCGGCCATTCTATGGGATAGAACCCTCTATGGTCTTCTAGTGCTGGGCTACAGCGCATGGTGCAGCTACCGTACATTGGCGCTGGCCGATGATGGATTGATGGCAGCTCAGGAAGGGAGGTCCTCTTTGTACACCCAGCACGGACATTGTTTTCTAGCATTCATCACATCCGCTGTTTCTTAATACTCTCATTTAGGAAATTCCTGTTTAATTAGTATTGAGACATATTTATCTGACCCCCGGACAGGCAGGCTTGTCAACATAAAGGCGCCGTCCGCGAACTCAGCAAATCGCCATCCAATTCACCCAATGAGATGAAAGATGGTCTTGTTTTGTTACATCTATAAAGTCTTTGATACACGCCGGTGTTGTAGGAAAGATAAGGGTCAGCCAGAAAGCAACTGACCATCCCAAATCCAGCCTGTTTTTCTTTTTTATAAACAAGGTATAATGGGAGGGTAAAGCCAGGGCTCAAGTCCTGCGGGAACGCATTGGGAAAGGAGTTCCTGTACTTTTTCCACAACAGGAACTCAGTTCCCTTTAGCAGCCGTGTCCTGCAAGACTTTGAAGTACGCAAGCTGTGTGGCAGGTGCTACACCAGCAGCCGCCGACACAGCTCGCAATAGTAAGTGCTGTACACCTGACCATTCAGGCATTGCCAGTAGGGGGCCCCATGACAGCTTCCGCTTCGATCTACCTGTCAATCACAGCTAGCTGACAGGTAGATCAGGTCCCTGCTGCTAAGAGATTGTATCTGAATAAATCTCTGTTTTTGGTATTGTTGATATTAATATTACTATTGGTATTTGTTTTCCTTGTTTGGTAAATGTTCTCTCGCTTTCGATCAAAATGGCACGTCTTCAAAAAATTTGACTTCTTTCTCATATTCAACAAGAAGTATTACTAGAAGATTTAAAAGAACCATGTGTACCATATGACCAAATCTTTGTGGACATCTTGCCATCACGCCTATGCCAAATGGGCAAAAGTATGCAGTGCCCCCTCCAAATGATGGAGTTCAGGTGTCTCCTGTGAAGGGTACTGTTAATACTACATCATACAAAGACAATTGTGCTCTTCCAGGGGCGGACTGACAACTCATGGGGCCCCCGGGCAATAGGAGATTATGGGGCCCCCAGGCAATATGAGATTATGGGGCCCCCAGGCAATATGAGATTATGGGGCCCCCAGGCAATAGGAGATTATGGGGCACCCAAGCAATAGGAGATTATGGGGGCCCCCAGGCAATCAGAGATTATGGGGCCACACAGTGCAATCAAACACAGTGCCGGGGCAAGGTCACATAGAGCCCAGGGGCGAACATGCCAAACTGCGCCCCCCCCTCCCCCAAAAAGTATGAACATTATGTGCCAGCAAATCCCACCCAACAAACAAAAAAAATGGGCACTAATCTGCATTATTATCTTCTAAGCTTAAGTGTCCCCTCCTCCCAGTACAAATGCACCCCCCCTGCTGAAACCCTTCCTTGAGGCACAAATCTCCACACCCTCCATCCCCCAAATCCCCCCAGTACAAATGCCCCCCCCCCCCAAAAAAATTAAAAAAAAATCACCCTTCACCCTCCTAGCACCCCCCCAATCATCCCTACTAGCACTAACCCCACCCCCAAAAAAATGTCCTCCTAGCAGAAATCCCCTTCCCCCTCTACCATATCACCTCTTCTAGCACAAACCCCCAAATCGACCCTCCTAGCACAAATCCTCTTCTCCTATGCCCCACCCAATACAAATACCCCTGTATCACCACCCCTAGCACACACACACACACAAAATGTCCTCTCCTAGGACAATTCTTACCATTTGCTGCCTCCCAAATTTTTATAACCAACACACATCCCCTCCCCCCTCAATCTCCTCACGGTGCCCCCCACTCCATTTGTTACCGCAGTGCCCAGGGCAGCCGCCCCTCCTGCCCACCCCTTGTCCCGGCCCTGATCAAACAGTATACACATTCATGTACATACAATATACACAGACATGTTTCTATTGGCTGAGAAGGTACTGGAGACTGGAGAGGTGGGGCAGCTATAATCTCTGGATTTTTAGACCAAAAGGATGTCGGTAAGGGATATTTCAGAGACAGATGTAAAAAAAAACACAGATTTTTACATATTGTCCTTGGTTTTTACTGAGGCTGGCAACCCTGATGGGGCCCCCAAGTGGACCGGGGCCCTCAGGCAGTGCCCGAGTGGCCGAATGGTTAGTCCACCCCTGTGCTCTTCCAACCTTGTGGTAACAGTTTGGTGAAGACCCTTTTCTGTTCCAGGCTGACTGTGGCACTGTGTATAAAGCCATCTAAACATGGTTTGACCAGTTTGGTGTGGAGGATCTCGAGTGGCCTTCATATAGCCCAGACTATAACCGTTCTGAACACCTTTGCTTCATTAAAGCGGAGGTTCACACAAAAATGGAACCTCCGCTTTTCCGTACCCTCCCCCCCCTCCAGTGTCACATTTGGCACCTCTCAGGGGGGTGCAGATACCTGTATAATACAGGTATTTGCACCCACTTCCGGGAATAGACTCCCGTGGTAGTCACGCCTTTTCACTTCCTGATTCCCTCACCAAGGATGGCGGCGACAGCTGCCGAGAGGCAAGAGATTGATCGGCTTCGGCTGCTGATATCGCAGGACCCTGGGACAGGTAAGAGTCCATTTATTAAAAGTCAGCAGCTGCAGTATTTGTAGCTGCTGGCTTTTAATATTATTATTTTTAGGTGGACCTCCTCTTTAAGACATGTTTTTGACCAGTTTGGTGTTGAGGATCTTGAATGGCCTGCACAGAGCCCTGACCTCAAACCTACTGAACACCTTTGTTCCATAAAGACTTGGTTTGATCAGTTTGGTGTGGAGGACCTCAGGTTGTCTGCACAGAGCCCAGACCTCAACTCTACTGAACACCTTTGCTCCATAGAGACATGGTTTGACCAGTTTGTTGTGGAGGAACTGAAATGCCCTGACCTCAAACCGACTGAACACCTTTGTTTCATAAAGACATGGTGGGACCAGTTCGGTGTGGAGGATCTCAGGTTGCCTGCACAGAGCCCAGACCTCAACCCTACAGAACACCCCTGGTCCATAAATATATTTTTGGACCAGTTTAGTGTGGAGGAACTTGAGTGGCCTGCACAGAGCCCTGACCTCAACCCTACTGAACACCTTTGCTCCATAAAGACATGGTGGGACCAGTTTGGTTTGGAGGAACTCAAGTGGCATTCACAGAGCCCTGATTTCAACCCTACTAAAAACCTTTGGGATGAACTGGAAGTTCGATGGTGAGCCAGGTCTTCTCATCTAACATCAGAACCTGACTTCACAAATGGGCAAAGGTTCCCACAGACTCTAACTCCAAAATCTTGTGGAAAGTCTTTCTAGAGGAGTGGAAGTTGTAGTCTGGAGTAACTGAAATGATCTACATAGACCTCAAGCCTTCTGAAGACCTTAGTTTCATAAAACATGGTGGGACCAATTTGATGCAAAGGAACTTGAGTGGCCTTCACAGAGCTCTGACTTCAACCTTACTAATAAACACCTTTGGGATGAACTGAAATGATGACAGTGAGCCAGGCCTTCTTATCCAACATCGGTACCTGATTCCCACAGTCACCCTCTGAAATCTCATGGAAAGCCTTTCTAGAAGAGTGGAAGCTGCTACAGCTGCAAATAGAGAATAGAGGACACTAGTGTTCTGTGGATGGAGAGGGGCACTGATGTCTTGTGAAGGGAGAGGGAGGCATTGGAGCCCCGTGGAAGGAGAGGTGGGCACTGGTGCTCTATTAAGGTGGAGGGGCACTGATGCTCTGTGGATGGAGAAGTGGCCTTCACAGAGCCCTGACTTCAACCCTACTAAAAACCTTTGGGATGAACTGGAAGTTCGATGGTGAGCCAGGTCTTCTCATCTAACATCAGAACCTGACTTCAAAAATGGGCAAAGGTTCCCACAGACTCTAACTCCAAAATCTTGTGGAAAGTCTTTCTAGAAGAGTGGAAGTTGTAGTCTGGAGGAACTGAAATGATCTACATAGAGTCCTGACCTCAAGCCTTCTGAAGACCTTAGTTTCATAAAACATGGTGGGACCAATTTGATGCAAAGGAACTTAAGTGGCCTTCACAGAGCAACTTCAACCTTACTAATAATTACCTTTGGGATAAACTGAAATTATGACAGTGAGCCAGGTCTTCTTATGCAAGTCCTGACCTCAAGCCTACTGAACACCTTTGTTTAATAAAGACATGGTGGGACCAGTTTGGTTTGGAGGAACTCAAGTGACCTTTACAGAGCCCTGACTTCAACCCTACTAAAAACCTTTGGGATGAACTGGAAGTTCGATGGTGTGCCAGGTCTTCTCATCCAACATAAGAACCTGACCTCACAAATGGGCAAAGGTTTCCACAGACTCTAACTCCGAAATCTTGTGTAAAGTCTTTCCAGAAGAATGGAAGTTGTGATCTGGAGGAACTGAAATGATCTGCATAGAGTCCTGACCTCAAGCCTTCTGAAGACCTTAGTTTCATAAAACATGGTGGGACAAATTTGATGCAAAGGAACTTGAGTGGCCTTCACAGAGCTCTGACTTCAACCTTACTAATAAACACCTTTGGGATAAACTGAAATTATGACAGTGAGCCAGGTCTTCTTATCCAACATCGGTACCTGATTCCCACAGTCACCCTCCGAAATCTCATGGAAAGCCTTTCTAGAAGAGTGGAAGCGGCTACAGTTGCAAATAGAGAAAACTTCGTATTAAAGGGCATGGTTTTGGAATAGGATGTGAACAAGCTAAAATAGGTGTGATGGTGGGGTAACCACAAACTTTTGGTAGAAAAGTCCAATCTTTTCTGGTCCTCTTTTAAATCCTTCCCTACTTTTTTTTAAAAGAAATACAGTTTGGATTAGTTCTGAATGACTGCAAAGCCGGACTGAAGGGTTGATTATTTTATTTGGCTGACGTCTTGCTTGAACATCTGCTCCGGGCTGAGGAAATCACATTTTCATACTTTCTTCAAACGCCTTGATATGGCCTCTCCTAACCAACATCTTACAAATAACAAATACTAATACTTTTGCTATCTAAAACATAGAATGCCAGTCGGTGGGATTCTGGCTTATTTACCCCCCCCCCCCCCCGTTTCAGTCAACTGGTTGGACACTGAATCCGGTTTTCCGATAAGGATCTGGTCAGGATTATCCCTCACAGGTGATACGATCCCAGAGCCGCCTGTAGAAGCGAAGAGGTAGGATTAGCGTTATCCCCTGTGACGGCAGGTGGGATCTTGCATGTGCGCTGAGGTCTTTATGGTTCTTAGTATAGTAGTATTTAACCACCCCGGGTGATTTCTCTTAATCCCCCCCCCCCCCCCCACTTTTGTTTGTTTCATGTTTCGATGTCTCAGCTCCACACAAAATGCCTTTTAACATATGTAACCTACCCTAACACATAATCCTAACATATAATATATTTGTTTTTTTTTAGGACAGATGGAACTTTTCTTTATGAGCAGATATCATATAATACTGTATATTTATTTCAGGATATCTTTAATGTGCCGGGTAACACATAATTAACTGTAAAGAGGTGTATGCCACCTCCACAATCGCTGCCTCTTCTATTTTAACTTTAAATAAAAGCAGCGGCGGCTGGTGCTCAACGACAGGCTGCCACTGTGCCCATCAAATGTGTTCGCTTTCCTAACACAAGGTACCAGTGCCGCCTCTCCATCCACAGAGCATCAGTGCCCCCTCTCATCCATAAGGAACCAGTGCACCCTCTTCATCCACATAGCACCAGTGCTCCTCTTCCCTCCACAAAGCTCCTCCACAAAGGACTGGTGCCCCCCTCTACATACCCAAAGCACCAGTTCCCTCCTCCTTCCTACACAAGGTACCAGTGCCCCCTCTCCATCCACAGAGCATCAGTGCCCCCCCCCCCCCCCAAGCTCCACCGAGCATCAGTGCCCACCTCTCCTTCCACAGGGTACCAGTGCCCTCCCTCTACATCCCCAGATAATCAGTGGCCCCCTCTCCATACATAAGGAACCAGTGCCCCCTCTCCATCCACAGAGCACCAATGCTCCTCTTCCTTCCACAAAGCACCAGTGCCCCCTCTACCTACTCAAGCCACCAGTTCCCTCCTCCCTACACAAGGTGCCAGTGCCCCCTCTCCATCCACAGAGCATCAGTGCCCCTCCACCTCCATAGAGCACCAGTGCCCACCTCTCCTTCCACGGGGCTCCAATGCCTCCCTCTCCCTTCACAAGACATCAGTGCCCCTCTCCATCCACAGAGCACTAGTGTCCTCCCTCTACCTCCACAAAGCATCTCTATCCAAAGGAACCAGTGCTCCTCTTCCCTCCACAAAGCACCAGTGCCCCTCTTCCTTCCACAAAGGACCGGTGCCCCCCTCTACATACCCAAAGCACCAGTTCCCTCCTCCTTCCTACACAAGGTACCAGTGCCCCCTCTCCATCCACAGAGCATCAGTGCCCCCCAGCTCCACAGAGTACCAGTGCCCTCCTCTCTTTCCACAGGGTACCGGTACCCCGCTCTTCCTCCATAGAGCATCAGCGCCCCTCTCCCTCTACAGGGTACTAGTGCCTTTCCTCCCCCCACAAAATACGGGGCACCCCCAACATTGCACCAATGTCACCCCTCTCCCACCCCTTATTTTTTCAGAAAATCTTCAGGTCAATCATGTGACATAAGGTCCATTTCTACTTCAGATCTTCTCCCAGGACTGGGTGGTCTAGTGCCCCCTCTCCATCTACAAGATACCAGTGCCCTCCCTCAGAGTACCAGTGCCCTTCTCTCCTTCCAAAGAGTTTCAGTGCCCCCCTGCTCCATCCACAGAGCACCAATGTTGCCCCTTTCCCATCCCTTATCTTTTCCAAATATCTGCAGGTCAGTCATGTGACATAAGGTCAACTTCTTCTTCAGATCTTCTCCCAGACTGGGTGGTCCAGTGCCCCCTCTCCATCCACAGAGCATCAGTGACCCCCCACCTCCACAGAGTACCAGTGGCCACCTCTCCTTCCACAGGGTACCAGTGACCCCCCTCTACCTCCACAAAACACCAGTGCCCTCCTCTCCTTCCACAGAGTTCCAGTGCCCCCTCTCTATCCACATAGCACCACTGCCCCCTCCTCACCTCAACAGAGTACCAATGCCCTCCTCTCCTTCCACAGGGTACCAGTATCCTGCACTTCCTCCACAGAGCATCAGTTCCCCTCTCCCTCTGCGAGTGCCTCTCCTCTCCCTCCACAAAATACAGGGTACCCCCTCCCCCCCCTACACTGCACTAATGTTGCCCCTCTGCCACCCCTTATCTTTTCCAAATATCTTTAGGTTAGTCATGTGACATAAGGTCCACTTCTTCTTCAGAACTTCTCCCAGACTGGGTGGTCCAGTGCCCCCTCTACCCCCACAGAGCACCAGTGCCCTTATCTCCTTCCACAGAGCACCAGTGCCCCCCCCCCCCCGCTCCATCCACAGAGCACCAATGTTGCCCCGTCGTGGTATGTCTTTTCAGCGACATACCTGGATACTCCCTCCAGTCAAGTTCCTCCACCCCAAACTCGCTCATCCATGTCTTTATGGACCTTGCTTTGTGCACTGGTCCAAACCATTTGGTGGAGGGGGGATTATGGTGTGGGGTTGTTTTTCAGGGGTTGGGCTTGGCCACTTAGTCTGTGATCTAACATTGATTCCTTGTGAATCACGTCACCGATCCTTCATCGGTGTATTGAGTGCCTTGTCGTACCCAACAGGTCATATATTATTAATAAACTGACACCTAAGATGAGCTGACCTCTTCATATTGCAAGTGGTTTTCATCCATGCAAGATATCACATATGTGATTGAGTGTCGGAATGTACTCAGATTGCATGCTGCTGACAGCATGATTCATGGGAAAACGAGAATACGAGGACAGGCCCTATAACAGATGAACCGATGACATAGTAGAAAATAATTAACTACACCTTATGGCCACTCAACAGGAGATTATGTCATAGCTGTATACACTATATTACCAAAAGTATTGGGATGCCTGCCTTTAAACGCACATGAAATTTAATGGCATCCCAGTCTTAGTCCGTAGGGTTCAATATTGAGTTGGCCCACTCTTTGCAGCTATAAAAGCTTCAACTCTTCTGGAAGGCCGTCCACAAGGTTTAGGAGTGTGTCTATAAGAATGTTTTGACCATTCTTCCAGAAGGGCATTTGTGAGGTCAGGCACTGATGTTGGCCGAGGTCTGGCTCACAGTCTCCACTCTAATTCATCCCAAAGGTGTTCTATCAGGTTGAGGTCATTCAAGTTCCTCCACCCCAAGCTCGTTCATCCATACCTTAAGAGTTCCCTCTCTTTATTGACCTTGCTTTGTGCACTGGTCCAAATCATTTGGTGGAGGGGCGATTATGGTGTGGGGTTGTTTTTCAGGGGTTGGGCTTGGCCCCTTAGTTCTAGTGAAGGGAACTCTTAAGGCGTCAGAATACCAAGACATTTTGGACAATTTCATGCTCCCAACTTTGTGGGAACAGTTTGGGGATGACCCCTTCCTGTCAAGACTGCACACCAGTGCACAAAGCAAGGTCCATAAAGACATGGATGAGCGAGTTAGGGGTGGAGGAACTTGACTGGCCTGTACAGAGTCATGACCTCAACCCGATAGAACAGTGATTTCCAAACTGTGGCCCGGGGGGGGGCCAGATGCAGTCCTTTGCTTGCCTTTATCTGGCCCTTGGGACACTTTTTCTCCAACTGACATTAATGATGGAAACTGTCCCTCCCACTGACACCATTAATGGGGCACTGTTCCGCCCACTCATATAAAGAATGAGGCACTGTTCCTCCAACTAAACCCAATGATGGAGCATTGTTTGCTCCCACCGATGCCGGGGCATTTTCTACTTTTACTGGCCACAGTCCGCCCCCCCCCCCCCCCCTCCCGAAAGCCTGAAGGACAAAGCACAGTAAACTGGCCCTTTTTTTAGAAAGTTTGGATTCCCCCTGCGATAGAACACCCTTGGGGTGAATTAGAGCGGATGCCATGTCTTCCTGTCCACATCAGTAACTGACCTCACAAACCTTGTGGACAGACTCTCCAGAAGAGTTGAAGCTGTTATAGCTGCAAAGGGTGGGCCAACTCAATATTAAACCCTACGGACTAAGACTGGGATGCCTTTTAAAGTGTACAGTGGTGTGAAAAAGTGTTTGCCCCCTTCCTCATTTCCTGTTCCTTTGCATGTTTGTCACACTTAAGTGTTTCGGAACATCAAACCAATTTAAACAATAGTCAAGGACAACACAAGTAAACACAAAATGCAATTTGTAAATGAAGGTGTTTATTATTAAAGGTGAAAAAAAATCCAAACCATCATGGCCCTGTGTGAAAAAGTGATTGCCCCCCTTGTTAAAACATACTATAACTGTGGTTGTCCACACCTGAGTTCAATTTCTCTAGCCACACCCAGGCCTGATTATTGCCACACCTGTTCACAATCAAGGCATCACTTAAATAGGAGCTGCTTGACACAGTAAGGTCCACCAGAAGATCCTTAAAAGCTACACATCATGCCGAGACCCAAAGAAATTCAGGAACAATTGAGAAAGAAAGTAATTGAGATCTATCAGTCTGGAAAGGGTTATAAAGCCATTTCCAAAACTTTGGGAATCCAGCGAACCACAGTGAGAGCCATTATCCACAAATGGCGAAGACATGGAACAGTGGTGAACCTTCCCAGGAGTGGCCGGCCGCCCAAAATTACCCCAAGAGCGCAGAGACGACTCATCCAAGAGGTCACAAAAGACCCCACAACAACGTCCAAGGAACTGCAGGCCTCACTTGCCTCAGTTTAAGGTCAGCGTTCATGCCTCCACCATCAGGAAAAGACTGGGCAAAAATGGCCTGCATGGCAGAGTTCCAAGGAGAAAACCACTGCTGAGCAAAAAGAACATCAAAGCTCGTCTCAATTTCTCCACAACACATCTTGATGATCCCCAAGACTTTTGGGACAACATTCTGTGGACCGATGAGACAAAAGTGGAACTCTTTGGAAGGTGTGTGTCCAAGTATATCTGGCGTAGAAGGAACACTGCATTTCAGAAAAAGAACATTATACCAACAGTAAAATATGGTGGTGGTAGTGTGATGGTCTGGGGCTGTTTTGCTGCTTCAGGACCTGGAAGACTTGCCGTGATAAAAGGAACTATGAATTCTGCTGTCTACCAAGAGATCCTGAAGGAGAATGTCCGACCATCTGTTCGTGTACTCAAGCTGAAACGAACTTGGGTTCTGCAGCAGGACAATGATCCTAAACACACCAGCAAGTCCACCACCGAATGGCTGAAGAAAAACAAAATGAAGACTTTGGAGTGGCCTAGCCAAAGTCCAGACCTGAATCCTATTGAGATGTTGTGGTATGACCTTAAAAAGGCCGTTCATGCTCGAAAACCCTCTAATGTAACTGAATTAGGACAATTCTGCAAAGATGAGTGGGCCAAAATTCCTCCAGGACGCTGTAAAAGCCTCATTGCACGTTATCGCAAACGCTTGGTTGCAGTTGTTGCTGCTAAGGGTGGCCCAACCAGTTATTAGGTTTAGGGGGCAATCACTTTTTCACACAGGGCCATGATGGTTTGGATTTTTTTTCACCTTTAATAATAAACACCTTCATTTACAAATTGCATTTTGTGTTTACTTGTGTTGTCCTTGACTATTGTTTAAATTGGTTTGATGTTTCCGAAACACTTAAGTGTGACAAACATGCAAAGGAACAGGAAATGAGGAAGGGGGCAAACACTTTTTCACACCACTGTATATGCAACGACATGAAACTGTTATGCCCCGTACACACGGTCGGAAAATCCGACCACAAAATCCATCGGATTTTTTCAGACGGATTTAGTCCGACGCTAATGTTGCATACACACGGTCGGACAAAGTTGTCGGAAAATCCGATCATCCTGAACGTGGTGACGTTCGTTGCGTACGATGGGACTACGTAGAGGCTAGTAGCCAATAGCTTTGGTCTTGTAATGTGATCTGAGCATGCGTGGCACTTTGTCCGTCGGAATTCGCTACACACGATCGGAAAAAGTCCGATAGGACTTTGTTGTCGGAAAATTTGAGAGCAGGAGAAAAAACTTTGTCCGTCGGAAAATCCGATGGAAAATGTCCGATGGAGCCCACACACGGTCGGAATTTCCGACAACATTGTCCGATAGGACATTTTCCGTCGGACAATCCGACCGTGTGTATGGGGCTTTACAATAAATAAAATAGACTGTAGTCCACAGGGGTACTTGGACACTGTATGCTACCTAAACAACTGCTAAACCTGAAATACGAAGCTGTCAGAGCTGTATGGAGTCCAGAGAGAGGGTTGTGTTGCTCTGTGTACTGGATAGTACTGGTATCCTCTCTCGTTTTTGGGCACAGGCTGGAATTTTCCAATGTATTTAAGCTTTGATAATCTGGACTTTTATTAACTCTTAGTACATAACACTTAATCCGGGTGACGGTTGGCGGTTGGCGCACCGGCTTGTTGTTAGCGGACTTTGAACACCAGATTTATACTCTCTGCTGTGTGTTGTAATGAGTATCTTGGTAAACACAATGCATTGGTAATCTTTTAATAACCCCCTGCTTTGTTTTTTCTCTTCCATCTCTTTGGAGTTTTTATTGCTTGGCTCATATGTCTGCTTTTATTGCCAGTCTGTCCGCCCCAATCACTTCCTCTTATCGTGATAATGGTAATGATACAACGTAACAGTTGGAGTATGGGCGAGCTGCAGAAAGACAATGTAGTCTGTTGTAGGAGTTCCACGGAAGGTTGGTTGGTGAAACGCTCTATCCATTGACATGCAGCATGTTCATTCTCAGTTTGTCGTATCTTACAAACATGGGGCCTGTGTTCCTCGGGCAGTCACACAGTCTTATGGATAGTGTAGGGAAGGGTTAGAAAAACTTATTTTTATTGGAGCCTGTGTCCTTTTTGGGGAGATTTCCCTTCAAATCCCATTGAGGGGACACAACAGGAAATGAAAGGAAATCTATATGAAAATATAGCTTAAGCTGGCCCTACACAGAGCAAATTTGGGCTGGTTCCTGATGAAATGTGCTGTTTGGGTGGCCTACTGCTGTACTTACCTATGCCCCCAAGCCTCCTAGTGTCACCATTGCATTCCAGTGTCATGCAATGTACCCTATGTACCCCCATTCCTCCTGGTGTCACCAATGCACCCCAGTGTCACCAAATAGCCCTGTGCACCCTGTTCTTCCTAGTGTCACCACTGCACCCCAAGCCCTATGCTCCCCATTCCACCTAGTGCCACCAATGTACCCAGGGTCATCCAATAGCCCTATGTACCCACATTCCTCCTGGTGTCACCAGTGCCCCCCATTTCATCCAATAGCCCTATGCAGCCTGTTCTTCCTAGTGCCACCACTGCACCCCAGGCTCATCCAATAGTCCTATGCACCCCATTCCACCTAGTGTCACCAATGCACCCCGGGGTCATCCAATAGCTCTATGTACACCCATTCCTCCTGGTGTCACCAGTGCCCCCCATTGTCATCCAATAGCCCTATGTACACCCATTCCTCCTGGTGTCACCAGTGCCCCCCATTGTCATCCAATAGCCCTATGCAGCCTGTTCTTCCTAGTGCCACCACTGCACCCCAGGCTCATCTGATAGCCCTATGCACCCCATTCCTCCCAGTGTTATCAATGCACCCCATGGTCATCCAATAGCCCTACTGTATTTTCTGGCGTATAAGACTACCTTTTACACCGAAATTACACAGCCAAAAGTGGGGGTCGTCTTATACTCCGGGTGAAGAAGCCGCCAGATGAATATCAGTCCGCCGGGCGCTCTGTAAAATTGTAATATGTATACAGTATGCGCCGCTCAGCCAATCCCGATGGGCGATGCACTCTGATGAATACAGAGCCTGCTAAGCCTGCTTGGATTGGGTAACAACCTCTGCCAATCCGAGCAGGCTACATGAGTTAGAGCGGCGCGGGCTGATGTCACAGCCTCTGCCAATCCGAGCAGGCTTTGTATCCATTAACAGATTAGTAAAATACAATGCCTGCCATGATTGGCTCAGCGGTGCACACTGTCTGCACACTGTATTCTGAAGTGTACCTGGCGCTTCTGTACTAACACAGCATCATATACTGTGTGCACTTGGTGCTCTACATATTAACAAAGCATTGTGTACTGCACATCCAGCTCCAGATCTCCCCTAAAATACAGGTATGATTTATGGTGCTTTGGAGGAGAGGATTCATTGTTGCTGCCTACCAATTGTGGGATCTCTGGTACTTGTAGTTCACCAGTTTCGTTTTTTTGATGTTAAGTCTGATGTTTTTTTTTTTGTTTCTGATGGTTTTTTTGTAAATGGTGTTGCCTCGGAAGGGGGGTAGTCTTATATGGCGAGTATAGCCCAAAACCTAAGTTTTCACTGGAAAAATAGGGGGTCGTCTTATACACCCAGTCGTCTTATACGCCGGCAAATACGGTATATGTCTCCATTTCTCCTAGTGCCACCACTGCACCCAGGGTCATCCAATAGCTCTAAGCACCCCATTCCTCCTAATGTCACCAAGGCACCCCGGGGTCATCCAATAGCCCTATGTGCCCCCATTCCTCCTGGTGTCACCAGTGCCCCCTAGTGTCATCCAATAGCTCTATGCATTCCATTCCTCCTGGTGTCACAAATGCACCCCGGTGTCATCCAATAGCCCTATGAACCCTGTTCTTCCTAGTGCCACCACTGCACCCCAAGGTCATCCAATAGCCCTATGCTCCCCATTTATCCTAGTGTTACCAATGCACTCCAGGGTCATCCAATAGCCTTATATGTCCCCATTTCTCCTAGTGCCACCATTGCACCCCAGGGTCATCCAATAGTCCTATGAACCCCATTCCTCCTAGTGTCGCTAATGCACCCTGGGGTCATCCAATAGCCCTATGTGCCCCCATTCCTCCTGGTGTCACCAGTGCCCCCCAGTGTCATCCAATAGCATTATGCACTCCATTCCTCCTAGTGTCACCAATGCACCCCAGATTCATCCAATAGCCCTATGTTCCCCCATTCCTCCTGGTATCACCAGTGCCCCCCAGTGTCATTCAATAGCTCTATGCACTCCATTCCTCCTGGTGCCACCACTGCACCCCAAGGTCATCCAATAGCCCTATGCACCCCATTCCTCCTAGTGTTATCAATGCACCCCAGGGTCATCCAATAGCCTTATATACCCCCCCCCCCCATTCCCCCTAGTGCCCTCACTGCACCCCAGGGTCATTTAATAGTCCTATGTATCCCATTCCTCCTGGTGTCACTAGTGCACCCCAGTGTTATCCAATAGCCCTATGCAACCTATTCCTCCTAGTGCCATTAATGTACCCCAGGGTCATGCAATAGCCCTAGACGGCCCCTCTTTCTCTTAATGTCACCAGTGCACCCCAGTGACATACAATATGCCCTATGTGCCCCCAAGCCTCCTAGTACCACCAATGCACTCCAGTGACATCCAATGTGCCATATGTGCCCCCAGGCCTCCTAATGCCACCAATGCACCCCAGTGACATCCAATATCTCTATGCACTCCGTTCTTCCTGGTGTCTCCAATTCACCCCCTGTTATCATATAGCCCTATGCAACCCAGGCCTCCTAGTGCCACCACTACACCCCAGCATCATCCAACAGCCCTATCTGCTTCCATTTCTCTTAGTGCCACCACTGCACCCCAAGGTAATCCAATAGTCCTATGCAACCCATTCATCCTAATGTCACCAAAGTACCCTAGGGTCATCCAAAAGCCTTAGGCACCCCTGTTTATCCTAATGTCACCAGTGCCCCCCAGGGTCATCTAATGTGCTTCATGTGCCCCCATGCCTCCAAGTGCCACCAGTGTACCCCAGGGTCATCCAATAGCCCTATGCGCCCCTTGTTCCTTATAGTGCCACCTGTGCATCTCACTGTCTTTCAATGTGCCCTATCTAATTCATTGCCTCCTAGTGTCACCAGTGTACCCCAGAACCTACAACAGGCATAGGCATTGGGGGGGGGGGAATTAAAAAACAAGCCGCATCTGTGCCATTCCTCATTGGTGGATCTGGGTGCAGACAGCAGAGTACGCCTCCCATTGACTCCCAGTGATCCTAATGTGGGGGAGGGGGGGGGGGCATGGTCAATTGGGTTGTCAGGTTTGGAAGATGAGCCAGTGTGTGTGTAGGAAGCTCCAGAATGTGAAGATAACATTAGTATTGGGTTATAGAGGGCTTTAGTTGGAAACAATAAAAAAACATTTCTATTTGGCCAGAGGTTTTATTTCTCTCTAATAATGTCAATCATTGGAGTGGCACCGAATCTCCTCCTCGAATCTCCTCCTCGAATCTCCTCCTCCTCCTCATATGGAAAGATTTATGTTTTTCTGATTAGACTTGGCTGGAAAGTCTTTACAGTGTGTAACATTTTCCTATTACGGCCTCTATAGGAAGCAGACATTTCCAGCTCTCAGGTTTCCTTATTGTCTTAGCAATAATTCAGGCCAGGCGGAGCCCTGAGCGAGTCTTCTATACATTGGAGATCTACCGGTCACCATTCATTTCTATGACCTTCCAATGGAGCCTTTAGAATCATACTGAACCAGCGTGGTCTCCGAACCGTGGCCTACGGGACAGACACAGCCCTTGGATTCTCTTTATCTGGCCCTTGGGGCGTTAATCCTCCCACTGATACCAATGATGGGGCACTATTCCTCCCACTGATACCAATGATGGGGCACTATTCCTCCCACTGATACCAATGATGGGGCACTATTCCTCCCACTGATACCAATGATGGGGCACTATTCCTCCCAGTTATACCAATGGTGGGGCACTATTCCTCCCACTGATACCAGTGATGGGGCACTATTCCTTTCAATGACACCAATGATGGGGCACTATTTCTCCCACTGATGCCAATGATCTGGCACTATTCCTTCCAATGACACCAATGATAGGGGCACTATTCTTTCCAATGACACCAATGATAGGGGCACTATTCTTTCCAATGACACCAATGATAGGGGCACTATTCCTTCCAATGACACCAATGATGGGGCACTATTTCTCCCACTGTTGCCAATGATCTGGCACTATTCCTTCCAATGACACCAATGACGGGGCACTATTCCTCCCACTGATACCAGTGACGGGGCACTATTCCTCCCACTGATACCAGTGATGGGGCACTATTCCTGCCACTGATACCAGTGATGGGGCACTATTCCTTCCAATGACACCAATGATAGGGGCACTATTCCTTCCACTGACACCAATGATGGGGCACTTTTCCTCCCACTGATACCAGTGATGGGGCACTATTCCTTCCAATGACACCAATGATAGGGGCACTATTCCTCCCACTGATACCAAGGATGGAGCACTATTTCTCCCACTGACACTAATGATGGCAGAAGAGGGGAACAACCCAAAAAAATACTGCCATACCAAAAATGTGCATGGAACCTACCAACAATGACAGGGGAAGAAAAAAACAAAAAGAAACAAAAAAATGTTTTAAGACCCCTGTAAAAAAAACATAATCCCTTCCTAAATTATGTGCAATTGTGTATCTATTATAAGTGCATTACATACCAAAAATGTGCATGAAGCCTGCCATCAATGACGGGGGGAGAAAAAAAAATTTAAAAATAAAAAAAAAACATTTTAAGATTTAAGATTTGCTAAATTGACATTACACAATTTTATATTTCATATTTTATTATTTTGCCTTTTTTTTATACTTTTGTCATATAAAAAAAAAATAAAAGAATCTGAAGCAATTTAAAGCTCACTGCTCCTTCAAAAACCACCTCGAATTTCACCGAAAATTACAGAAAAATGTCCAGATTTTCAGAACGTCGGTTTGTGGAGTGTGGAAAAATTCCTTCACGTGCCAAAAAAGTTCCTGGCCGACAAACAAATGTGTTGAAAGAGTTTGCCAACCGTTATCAAATTCCTAGGGTCACCTTTAGGATATTGTAATGTGTGTGTGTGGCATGTACACCGTTAGTGACAGCCTTTTACCTTATGGCGGTGGG